>OX456523.1:220096182-221296182 GCA_949748255.1 Eustalomyia histrio
GACACAATTTAGGCTATTTTCGATATGTTTTGAATTTAAGACGTTGTTTGAGATGTTTTGCTCGTATAAAAATAACTTCGCTCAAGACACGTATATGGAAATGCAGAATAAGTGTCTGTGATGCAGTGGGTAGAGACACGACCTGCTAGTCATAGGGTTCTGAGTTAAAAGACTCAATTTCTTTTCTGTTGTAGCTGCAATGTTATTTTTAAACAAAAATATTTAAATTTGAAATTTGACTAAAAAAAAAATAATATAGTTTAACTTAGAGGTCGCCGGTTCAAGCCAAGTTCACGGTATATTAAAATAAATTTTGTGGAACGCGTATTTATTATTTGAATATCTATTTATAGAACATTATAATCTATAAGTAGAAAAGCAATCAATTATTACAATAAAAATTCGTAAATAAATTTTGATAATTACAACAGTATTAAAAATAAAAGTGATGGTACATGGAACCACAAAAATTCGATTGCAACTACAAAACTGTTTTTTGTGTGCATTAAATTTGCTATACAAAAATACGTTTACGCCTGGCTGATCCAGCTTTTTAATGAAGCTTTACACCTTAAGTATGAAATTGTATTAATTTTGTTTTTTATTTATGTCACAAACGAGTTTTTAAACTTTATCAAATGCCGAGTCTGCCACGAAGAAAGGGTACGTTCGTAAATGCAGAAAATTTGTGCATCACTGCGGCAGTTATGCCAATTTGTGTTGCTAATGCGTGATCATCTGTTGCAGATGCTTTGCTACTGCTCAAAAACTGCACAGTTTGATTTTTAGAACGTTTTCCAAAAGATAAGAAAACATGTTCACCACAATAACATTAACAAATATTATTGAAAATCTTAATTGTAAAATGACAATTTTTTGTTAACTTACAATAAAAAAAAGAATTAAAAGAAATATAAAATTAAAAATCAATTAAAACGAAAAAGAAGACTGATTTCGCACTATTGAATCAGAAACTTTAATGATGTCATAGTTGCAAAAATTTCAGGCAGTACTGTCAATTTTTTGCATAAAAAAGTTTGACATAAATCAGTGCTGCCAAGTGATACTTTTTTAAACGTTTTACTTTTATTATGCTGCAGTGATGCGCAACTACTGCATTTACGAACGTACCCAAAGTTATGCTAGAAAAAATATACTTTCCTTTATTTCATAAATATATTAAAATTTTTTTAAATGCAACAATTATAAATTCGATGTGGTAATTGAATGTCATAATTATTAAAATATAATAACTCCTGTTCTATTATTAAAATCAAACAAAGAATAATCTACAGAATGTTAACATTTCTAAACAATATAAATAAAATTATATATTTGAAACGATATCACCAATTAAAAATGCCTTTTTAAGAAATTTAAATAAAACTACAATTATAAACTTTTAGCCGGAAACCCTTTAAAAAAAGTAACCTTATTAAAAAAAAACCTTAAAATATTTAAAGAAAAAAGGACAATATCCCAAAACTGGAAAATAAAATAAATTTATAAATAAATTTATAAAAAAAATATTATAACACAGTAGTTGTATAACCAGCGTATTAACAAAAGTTAATTGAAATGCCATCAATCTCTTGATATTCTAGTTAGGCTCGTTGGTATAAAACACAATGAAATAAAAAGCAATATTAAACAAAAAATATAAAAATAATTAAAAACTTTTTAAAATAAACCAAAAAAAAAAAAATAAAAATATGAACCAATATTTAAAAATCTATATTATTACATGTAGTATCATTAAACAAATTTTGCTTGTTATATATATATAAAAAAAAATTAAATATGATGTTATTTAAATTATAATAACAATTATTAAAAAAAAAATGTAGTTTTGTGTTGCTCTCTCCCTCTTAAATTACACTTATAAATGTAACAAACAAAATGTTATTGTTAGTAGTAAAAATCATATAAAAATTTTAAAAATATTTTGCTATTAAATGTTAATTACTTTAAAGTTAACTTAATTCAATGTACTTTTTAACTTTAACAGCTTCTTAAATAATTGCTTTTTTGGTTAATAGTTTTTTTTTTAACTTATTTCACCCTAAATAATACATTAATGTAGAAAGTAAACTTAACAATAAATTTCATTTTCAATTTTACAATACTAGAAACCATCATGACTAAATGTAGTATTGCAAAAAAAAAAAAAAACTAATATAATATTATCTTAAAAACCCCTGATATTCTTAATAATAATTATACTTATATGAAATATAAAACAATAAAGTAATTAATATGTAGTTTGATTTGTATATTAGTTACGTAAATCACCAAGTAGTATATAGCTGAAGACAGTAGTAAATATTATAACATCCGTTAAGTTGTCAGAAGTGTGTGCTGTGATTTTTTTAAATGATAAAAATTACGCCTATAATTAATATTTTTTCACAAATTATACATAGCAACTTTTGTTAAGGGTGGTCCCACCATAATGCACCATGTTAACCTCAATTTTTTTTGCCAAACTTAATTTGTTGACATTTCTTTGTTTCAGTGTTTGACAAATTCAACTATGGAGAGGTACACAATTGAATGCCTTTTACGAAAGTGGGCGTTCAAATCAAAATGCATTTCGTGGACTTCGTGATTTTTTTGGTCATAATCAACCGTGTCCACAATCGGGAGAATTGTGCGCAAATTTTAGCAAATCGGGTCTTTAGGAAATGTGAAAACACCTGTGCATGCTCGCCCAGTTCGTTCTGCGAAAAACATTGCTGTTGTTGTTGGAAGAAGAACCGTCAACCTTGACTCGTCGTCGGTGTTCGATGATAACGGACTTCTTGTGACCAGAAATTAAGGATATGGAGCTGGACGATATGTGGTTCCAACAGAATGGTTTCACTTGCCACAGAGCCAACGAAACAATGGCTCTTTTGCGCAAGAAATTCAATGGCCGTGTTATCTCACATCGTGGTGATGTTAAATGGCCGCCACGATCATGTGATTTGACACCGTTGGACTCCTTTCATTGGGAGTATTTAAAAGAAAAAGTGTACGTCAATAAGCAGAGAACAATTCAAGAGATAAAGGATGAGATGGTTCGGCATATTAACGACATTGAACCTCAATTATGTCTCAGAGTCATCATGTTTTCAAAAAATCACTAATATTTAAAAATAAAATTCATTGATTCATAAAATCATGCATTTATTCCTTCGTTCATTCATTTTAAAAAATTTAACACATAAAAATAAAAAAAATATAAATGTCTTACGAGTCATTGAAAATATGTACCATCGGATAGAGGTGTGCCACCGAAGCCGTGACAAGCATTTGGCCGATATTTTGTTTCATAATAAAAAATAATAAAATAATTCTCGTGAAAACTTTTTGTTTTATTTACAATTAACATCGTGCATTATGGTTGGACCACTCCTTATATTTTGAACTAATATGCAACTCAAATGCTAATTTACGCGAACTTTATTTTTTGTTGACCAGTTTGTTGATCGTGTAAGGGGTGCGCAAGTAAAATATGAATTAAATAGAATTTGGGTTGCATATCGATTGAAGAAATACAAAAATAATAAAATTTGAACTTTGCAATGGGAAGGTGTTAGGTACTGAAAAACCATTGATTATACACAAATTTTTAACATTTAAAAATATGCAGCACACCTTTGATTACATCACGACACGCCATTGCATCCAACACAAGTTTTCTCCCATGATCATATCCAATATATTCTAAGAGCGAAAAGAATAATACCTATATATCTTACAGTTCCTCTAAAGAGTTAAAACACATGAACCTAATCACCATTCGGATCGACCGATTTCAATGAAATTCGCCATAAATGTCTTACTGTACAACTTAATAACGAAGCTCAAATTTCAGAGTGCAGACCCTTTCGGTTTCCGTTATGAAAATATCAGAAAAAAAAGTCAAAATTTGACTTAACTATCGTCAGAAAAGGAACTATAACTTTTAAACTATAAGATTATTTTTTAGGTGATATGCATTTCAATTTTTTCGCTGGAAGGGTCAAAGGTAATTTTTTGTGGTCTAAGGTTCAAATCCATATTTCTCAAAAAAAAAATATATGTCTATATTGAAACTTTATCTACATTTATGTAAAAAAATAAAAATAAGGTGGACACTCGATTCGTTAAAGCCAAAAATGTGGGCCTAGGTATATGAGTCGCCCTAGTTTAAACGAGTTATTAGGTGTGTTCGACGTACGTTACCGCGGGTGCCCGCGGGAACCCAATCTTACCAGAAAGCGTTTCTTGTAACAAAAATTGGGTAAATGAGAGCGTTCATGAGAGAATAATTGTATTTCTCATTTTACCAGAACTTACCCGTACTTTTTGTTTGGGTAAAATGGTAAAATTGTCAAATCATCAGCTGTTGCTAATAAATTAACTGTTTTGCATTTTTGAAAAAAATTAAAGTTAACTAAAAACTTATTTTAAAGAACTTTTCCTTCTTAATAATGAAAAATACATTTGAAAATGTAATAGATATTTGCCATTTTGAATATATTTATTATTTAAGCTGTTTTTTAATATGAATAAATTTGACGTTTATTTTTGGGTATGAAATGTGGTTTTGTGCGTTCGTAGTATTTATGAAATTTTTTTGGTTTTGTAAGAGAATTTTTTGCTTACTCTAATTTTACCAGACTTTACCCAAAATTACCTCCTACAGACCTACTATGTAAACGATTTTTGTTTTGCTGCTGCATCGACTAACTATAACATAAATTTATATGGATCAGTTTTTGCAATAGCAAAAATTAAAAGATATAAAACTTTTTTTAATCAGTTTGTTACATTAATAATATCAAAAACTATGGTACATGAATTACTCTTTTTAAAACATACTTGGGACCATGTTTTTGACTTTAACTCAGAAACGAATCGAGTGTCCACCTTATTTTTTTTCACACAAAAGTAGATAAAGGTTCAATATTGAACATATATTTTTTTAAAAATAAAACACAAGATAAGCATTTTGAGAAATATGGATTTAAACTCTAGACCCCAAAAATTACCTTTAAATCTTACAGTGAAAAAATTGATATACATATCATTTTTTTTAAAAAAAAAGGCAGACGAATTTTGTACCTTTTACAATTTAAAAGTTATAGTCGATTTGGTAACGATACTTAAGTAAATTTTTTTATTTTTTTTTTTTTAATTTTCCTGACGTCATATTTCGTCGAGTATAATAGTTATGGGGTATATCATTTAAATTGGAGATGGTAAATCCGAGAATACCCTTTTTCTGATTGAGTTGACATGTCGAAGTTTTAGAAAATTGAAAGTTATTTTTACACAGCGTTCAAAATACATGGTATGTAAGTACTTTAGAAACTTAAATAATTCAAAGTTATGTTTTGCTAAATGAACAAAGTGCCTCAAAAAACTACGGAAAATCTGGATCGAAAATATAGACCAAACTTCATATTTTTAAGAGGACTTACGTCAAAGCTGAGTAAAAACAATTTTCATTTTCTACAAGTTAAGACATGTTTCGTACAAAAATCTAAATAAAATATAAATTCGCTTTCAGAATATATTGAATTTTTTTTATAGGTGCAAACAAAAGTTGAATTTGGTTAGACGGTGTTATATGTAGTTCGGAAATATTTGTATAGTTTATAAATTGTTTATTTTTTTTAAATATTTTTTAATTTAAATTTGTATATACAAAAAATTGCACCTTTTAGTTTTAATTTTTTTTTTTATTATAAAAGACTTTATTTTTGTAGTAGTGCATAAACAATTCTCTACATAACAGTAGAGAGCACTAGAATGTATTTTAGAGCGAGATTTTGCTTCTCACGATTATTTCGATATATTTCCTAAAAACTATTCCCGAAAGAAAAAAAAACTCATAAGAAAACCTACACTTCGTTAAAAAAAAAGACTACTGATTTTTCATTATATTCATTCCATTTTATTGTTTATGTTCAATCATTGTTTAATAATCGACAAAAGTAGTAAAAACAATCGAAAGTTGTCAATTTTTAACCGACAAAACGTTAGAAAAAACGATTTTTGTAGTTTGTGTTTTAAACTGAAATTTATTTTTTATTTGTATATAATTACAAAACACAAACATACGTTCATATTTTCTCTTTGTGTTTGTATGTATATGTGAAAAATTTCTTGTAATTTGCATTAAATTAATTTTATATTTAATTAAACTATTTTGATAAAAAAAAACGAAAAGGAATTATTTGATTTCTATTTTGGGAAACACAAAACATACAATTTTATATTTAACTGAAAATATCAACTTGTACTGAAAGTGCGTTGTTTAAATAGTTTGTTTTTTTGAATGGCATATCCTAAAAGTTAAAAAATATATGTATTTCTTTGAATTTCAATTGAGTCTTCATTTAAAAACAAACTTTTTAAATAAACTACAGCTGGTAACGGAAAATATATTGTGAGTGTATTCATAAAAGTCAAGACCCTCTGTATTGTTGGACGGGTTGAGTACCTTACAGAAACAAGGAAGGAATCTGATTGAACCTGAGGAATTAAAAAATAGTAGCGTTTCCAAAAATTTATATTTTTTCAGATATCGATATTATGTCTAGCTTAATATGGCAAATATATTACAAATTTAAAGTATCGTTTTATTTAGGCGATATAGCACAATAAATGTTAAGGACGAATTCAGAAATCCAGTAATCAAATAGTTTTGATTTTAGCTATAAATAACACTATCATGAAAAAAAATGACATGTCGAAAATTGTTAATCTAGTGTTATTATATTACAGCCGTATGCATAATCATTTTGTTGGTTTTTATAACACACTTATAAAACAAATTAACATGCAAAACAACAACAAATTTTTTTTTATAAGACTGTTATAAGAACCAATTAAATGTCTATGCATACGGCTGTTAAAAGTTATAGCGATTATCGCTTTTTAAAAATTGTGAAATTTATCTTAACACAAACATTATTAAACTTTACCGAAATTGATTCCGCTTACCAGAAAGTCTGAGTGTATTTGCTGTGTTTAATTAAAAAAAAACTGTAAACTAGTTTTTGAGTTACAGGGATGTTCGTAAACCGTATCCTCACTGGGTCCGGTGAGTCCTGGAGCAAAAATAGTAATAATAGTATATGCAAGTAGATACTCTAAATTTTCAATAATGCATGCCAAAGCGTAAATATATATATTTTTTTAACGATTTTTAAATATTTTTTCCTGTTTTAAAAAACACTTTTTTAAATTTAGGAAATTGTGCCTTTTAAATCCTTTTCGCTTAAAAATCGTTCGTTGAACAAAAAAATAGTTAAAAGGCAGAAAATGTACTTAATTATATTTTCTATTGATATCAAGTAATTACTTATACAAAAAATATTATTTAGCATCTGGCAACCGGTTTTGGCGGTTTCAGGCATTAGAGGGTTTTTCTTTTCTAAGGAGAAGCCACACTCAGGAAATTCTTCCTACTAGATAATGTGTTACTTTCTTCGGAAAGGGGAAAAGTGGTGAAAGATGAAGAGCTTCAAATATACACTCAAAAAAAAAAAGACATGAACTAAAACATTATTAAAAATTTCCTTCAAAATAGTTTATAAATTGTCCTCAATTTAAGTAAAATTTTCTTAAAAAGAATAAAAATTCCTTAGTTTGAGGAAAAACGAAATAGTTTATATACTCAGAAATAGTTCATATTTTTTCTAAGTAATATTCCTTGATTTTAGGAAAAAAAAACAAGTCAATTAAATAAAAATTTATTAATTTTTAGAAAAAACATCTTAATTTTAAGAAAATTGCATACTTAAATGTAATAAAATTAAGTTTAGTTCAAAAAAAAATTAAGGACATAATTTACTCCCACTTAGTTCAAAAAATGTGTCTAACTTAAATCGAGAAAGTACTTAATGTGTGTTCATATTTTTTTCTCGAGTAGTAAAATTAACTAAATTTTCAAAAGCCATTTCTAAATTCAGTTTTTAAGTATACCACTTTCTAATTTTGAAGAATTGTTTTCAAAAAATTAGTTCAGACAATTAAAAACAAAAAGTAATACATTTTTTTCTATGTAATAATAACAATTTACTTGATTTTAGAAACTGATGAACTATTTCTAAGGAAAATTGTCATGCAACTTAGTTCAGATAAATTTTAAAAATTTTAATAAAATATTCTTTTTTCAAGTAAAAGTTTTGTAATTCTTTAAAAAAAAATAAAATTTGGTATAGCACTTTCTTTGTTGGAAAACGTTTAAATTAAAATTATTAAAAACAAACCAGTTAGTTTTCCTAATTTTCAAGAAAAAAATATTATTAAATAAAAGAAATTAAAGTAACCATTTAAAAAAAACTATCGTGCATGATTGTAATTTTTGGTTTGTAATCGTGCGTGAGCGCGAGTCAAAAATCTCTCACGTGCCGAATATTGAACTTAAAGTAGCTTAAAATATATTTTAAAATTTTGTTAGCAAAGGGTAAAAAATTTCGTATTTTTATGTAATAAATTTGTTTGTTGACTACAGTACAAAATATCGCAGGCACATTTTATAAATTGCGGCATAATGGCTTTCCTATAATTGACGTAGCGCTTATTAAACTTTATATTTATTGAAGGATTTTTTTCACTTAATAATAAAAAAGTTTAAATTTGTATATGTCAAATAAAGTTTAAGCTAAAAATCCCATAAAATAAACTTAGTACTTTTCCATTTTCCAATATAACAAGAAATGTAACTGTGATATTTTGTATTTTTGCAACAATTTCCTTAAATTAGTTAATTTAAGAAGACAAATGACCCCCAGTGTTCCTTAGCCATTTTTTTTTAATTCGTTTACTTTTTTGCTAATAGAATTTTATTTATATTTTAAATACATGAATTTAGTATAATTTAATTTAGTTTTAAGACAATTTGTATAGCAAAAAGCTTGTTAAGAGCAGTGTCCACACAAAGCGGAAATCCTCCGAAAGTGGGAAAATACCTACTCAATGAGTGTAAAATACTTTAAAATATATGGTAAAATATATTACCTTCACCACAGAAGCAGAATAAGGATGATTTTCACTTAAAAGAAGTGCTAGTTAACTTGTTGTTAAAAAATATTTTATTATTTTTAGGGAGTTAAGTCCTAGTTTTTAGTAAAAAAAATTATCTAATGAATTTAAATAAAATAAAATTTTTCTTAAAACCAAGGAAAAATTTCCTAATTAATAGTACAATTTTAGATTATGTATGAACTAATTAGGAGGAAATTTTACTGTTTTCTAATAAAAATTTACTTCTCAGTAGTAAAATTTTTCTATAATTTAGAAATTTTGAACAAATTTTAAGTAAAATTTGTTTCTTAGTTTCAAGGAAAATTTTATTAAATATTGGTAAAAAGTGTCTTTGGCGACGTTTTCATTTCAATTTTTCCTCTAAATAAGTTAATTTTTCTAAATTCTAGTTCATATTTTTTTTGTGTGTAGCAACACTGTAATTGCCCGAGATTATAATTCTTAGAACAGTTGTTGCCTGACATCTAATGATGAGTTGACAGAAAAGTTCATAGCCCTGTTTTGTTTCTTTCTTTATGGGAACACCGAAGGAGGACGTTGCGTTATGTATGAGAGTTAAAAACTCATACGTATTATTTTTCTAAATAGATGTTGTCGTCGCTGGAGATCGAACCAGCAAAGCGCTTAACATTACATTTCCCATTTTATCCTAAAAATAACGTCATCCGAATCCTTAATAACTTCTATTTTAGCAGAGACGATATCATCTAGTTATAACTATATACATATATGTTGATATTACCATGCTTATTACCTGGTAATACATTACAACCCTTACCCTTCCATTACTGTCAAATGTCTTTTTTTTCATATGCTACAGGTTGCAAATATAAAGATATTTTAATAAAACTTGGTTTTCACACAAAGGTCACCTTTCAATATATTTACAAACTTGTAACCATTTATTTTTTAACTGATTTTCAGCATACGAATTTCTACTTATTTTGGTAACTACTTTATATTTTTGTAATGAAGCGGGCAAGCAGGTGAACAAATGTGTACTTTTTCATGCAATGAATATGCACAACTATTAACAAAAATTACCTCGTCAAATTATATGCAGATCTAATTCTATTGCTTATTATTTAGATTTTAGTAATGAGTACCCATTACATGCCATTATAATTCGAACAAGAATGGGGTAAAATCTTTAGCACATCTATCAATTATAGAAGAATTTAGATAAAAAAAATAAGAATACTAATACCAGGAATCAAATCGACGTTTTCTATACCGAAAATTGATCATGAGACATTCTTATAAATCTATCACTTACCTCGGCATGTTTACGTATATTTTTTGGATGGAATAACAAACTTCTGGGCTTTTCAAAAAAACCAGCCATAGGTGCTGCAAAATAATAGTAAATATTAATAAAATATATTACAAGTAATTGATCTATCGATACTTACTGAAACGTGATCTATGACGTACTAAGGGCTAAAATAAAATAACGAGTTAGGACATTCAACATAAAATTTAATATAAAATTTATACCTGAAATGGTTTAACTCGTAATAAAGGTTTGAATAAATGATTTGCAAAACGAACAATTGGAAAACTTAAAGCCATAATTTCTAAAAAAATAAAATTTAATAAGAAAAGTAAACAATTAACGATTAAATTACAGGAAAATATTGAAAACGAAGAACTTGTTAAGATGCAAGTTCTTCAAAAGATTTTAAAAAAGTGAAAGGTTCGCCGTTCATTAACAGCTCTTGCAGACGGGGAGACTATTCAAAAAATCATTGTTAGTTTTCTTTTGGTTTCTTTTAATATTTTGTAATCTTTCATTAAACACTTACCGTTATATATTTATAAAATTCTACAATTTACAAAAATAAAACACAAGCTAATTTACAGAAAATTTTCTGTTTATATAAAAATAAAATTATGAATGACAAATAATTTGTTTTCATAAAAAAAGGCAAACTTGGCAAGTTTTTAAGAAATTAGACAAGTGTTTCAATAAAAAAAATATAAACAAAAAATTTTACTATAGTACGTACCCAAATTCAAAGTCAGCATTGCTTGCCGCACGTTTGCCATTACTCGACTGCGTATTTTAACAAAACAAAAGAAAAAACAATGCTGCCAATTTGAGGAATTAATTTTTCGTGACTGGAGTTAAAAAATTTCCTTTTAGCGATATAGGGATTTTGATTTATGAATTTTTTGGGGATAAAATTATTCATTGTAAATTTTTATAATTTTCAATATAGTATAATTCTTTTATAATTGATGGTACATAACAGTGAATATTTATAAGCTATACGAATTTTGGAAATTCGTAATGAAATAGCACTCATATGAAACTAATTATAGGAAAAATAAAAAAAACGAGGGTACTTAAAATTCGCTACTTGCGTTAGAAGTTGGCCTTCGTAGCAAATTTTTGAAATTATAGGACAAAAGTTTAGTACTAGCGGGCATATTACGGGAAATACATTTGAAAAAGATACATCTTTATTGAAAAATATATTTTTTGTAAATCAGTTGATTCAATATTTTATAAATTTTCAATTCAATTCATGAAATCAGATTTCAAATCATAAATAAAAAACATTAAAATTTACTTTTAAATAAAAAATATTATACTTGCAAAAATTTTGTCCGTCTTGCGCTATCTCGCTTAGTTTTCTAGGTATTCGCTGGTATCTGGTAAAAACTAATAGAGATAGGGCAAAATATAGTATTTATATACTAAGATAATAAAAATAGGTCAGATTCAGAAGACAACCCGAGGTGTCTATGTATTTTTATAAAAGAGCCACTGCCAATCAGATTTCAAATCATAAATAAAAAACATTAAAATTTACTTTTAAATAAAAAATATTATACTTGCAAAAATTTTGTCCGTCTTGCGCTATCTCGCTTAGTTTTCTAGGTATTCGCTGGTATCTGGTAAAAACTAATAGAGATTGGGCAAAATATAGTATTTATATACTAAGATAATAAAAATAGGTCAGATTCAGAAGACAACCCGAGGTGTCTATGTATTTTTATAAAAGAGCCACTGCCAATGAAAAAAAATCCCAAGTATAGTTAACAAACTAAAATCACATTACATATATTTAATTCGAATCAAATCATTATTTTTTTTAATTCGAAAATCAAAATAGTTCGCGAATAAAATCAAAATTGATTTGATTCTTTGATTTAAAATTAAGTTATAAAAAAAATTAATTATTCAAATTGAATTATTTCGTTTGATTTATAAAAAGAATTATTTAAATCAATTTAATTTCTCCAATAAGATATTTGGTACTTTTATCATAATTAGCTCATAAAATAAGCGCTATTACATCACGAAATTCGAAAACGTTTAAAATTTGTGAGTCAACATTATTTGGCAAAAATGTCGATATTATTTTTATGATTTCAAATTATTACAGCTAACAATAAGTCAGCGAATATTTTCTTGCTAAAAGTTATTTTTTTTTTTCAAATTAGTAGATATCTCAAATTTATTGTTTATGATATTTATGTTATGTGCTTTAGTGCGAATTCAAATCCCCTTAAAATTGAAATTTATTTCATTCAGCCTGACTGCGGTTGGCGTTATCGATATCGGAAAATACGTCTGCATATAAAACGATATTTTTTATTTTGAAATTTACAAGTAAATACAACTCTTTAAATATTCTTTCATTAAATAACCAACTTTTAAACATAATTCACCTTAATTTTGCATTAATCGAAATAAATTGAGAAAACAAAATTTTAAAAACTTTCATTACATAGTGATGTTGATCCCCAAAAAGTCACAATTTGTATTTTCTATAAAAATTCATAGAATTAAATATATTTGAAAAAAAGCGGGAATCTTGTATTTTTAACAGAAAATACAAATTTGGACTTTTTGAGGATCAAAAAATAAAAAATAAACAATTAATAATTTGGTATAAGGTCTGGAAAAAAAACCTGGCAACATTGAGAAACGATTTTTTTTTGTGGCCTATAGACGATCAAGCATGGTGAACAGTATGTCCAGATGAGTCCGTGTATTTGTTTTTGTAAATGGTTATCAAACAAGGCATTACATGATCTAACTACAGACGGACGTTAAAAAACTTTTTTAAAATTATATTTTTTGTTTCTGTTATGAAGTGTGAGAACGAACAAGAACATTGTATCACTCATTAGATTTAATGCAAATTGTAAAGTGTATTTATTTATTTCATTCTAACACCAAATAAGAGTTGCCAAATAAATTATTTTTAGGCAAGTTCTGTAATTTTCAAGATAAACCAAAGTCGCTAAAATGGGAAGTGTTGTCAACTAAAAATATCATCCCACGCGTTGAAAATACATTGGGAAAAAGTAACTATTAGTAACAAATTTCCTCTTAAAACTAAATTGAATTCTCTTTATAAATGTCGTATCCAGTCTCTTTAGTGTTTGATTAAATGCTGAACAACATGCTGTGTTGTGTATATGCCACTTTAGTTGTAGTTCATTGAAGCCAACTTCACACTTAAATCCACCTAGAACGTTAAAGCCCGTATAACACTTTCAAGATTTTTTTTATTGATTTTGTGTTGACGAAAAATTGATGGATTTTCTATGGTAAAATGAGTGTAAAGAGTTTAACTATAGAGAATAAATGAGTATCTGTCAAATGGTTGTCGGTAACGCAAAGCTCCCTTTTGATCTACATTGCTGTCAATATCAATCCAATAGAGCCAACACACTCGATACTAATATTTAAGCGCACAATTTCTGTTCTTTTGGTAAGACACGGGAATGATATTTATATTACATAAAATATATAAGTATACATAGCTTTGTGTGTGTTAGTGTTTTTTGTATTCATTTAACGTTTGACTTTTTTTTTCAAATGTGCATGTATTGGTTTTGTGCTGCTAATGCTGGTTGAAACTGAAGCTGGCATGTTATGCAAGCACAATTGTTCTCGTGTGTGACAGCTCATACGGGATTAAGTCCATCTTTGAAATTGTAAGTCCGATGTATATATAAGATTTATTTTGACAAACTTTACCACTTTGTTTTACATGATTTTGGGTGATGCTTTATAAATTACATATGAGTTGAAATAACAATTTCTAGATTTTAATAAAATATTTACCATTAATATTGAGTTTTTATTTTCCACAAATAAATTACATAAAGTTTATCATGTCATTTTATTTTAGTAATAGTAGGTATTACAATGCTACAAAAT
The DNA here is from genome assembly GCA_949748255.1 of Eustalomyia histrio. Taxonomy (NCBI): domain Eukaryota; kingdom Metazoa; phylum Arthropoda; class Insecta; order Diptera; family Anthomyiidae; genus Eustalomyia; species Eustalomyia histrio. The sequence continues at coordinate 220,110,395 of OX456523.1, forward strand.
TGAGTTTTTTTTTTTTTTTTACTTTGTTTAAAGTAAATGGTGATTGTTTATTTTTTTTTTTTTTAATTTTACAATTTTATATGGTAATTATTAAAAAAAATTCAAATATAAGTTGAACTAATGAGAATCATTCTAAAAGGGGGAAAAACTTAAAAATTGGACATCAAAACATACTGGAACAATGGGTTTTAACATTGTAACGCCATTAGAATTTTAAGAATTTTTAAAATATGACAACTCATAATGTTTATATTTCCTTAATCGGATTTATTTAAAATTTAATTAAATTTCTTTTAATTTTAAATGGAAATTTATGTCTGTTCAAGGATTTTTTTAACAAAATTTTTAATTCAAAGCTTTTATAAATTGATTTGATTTTATATATTTTTTTTTAAATTCTTCTAAACTTTTGTTAAACTTTTAAAATTCATACCTTATAGAAGGTTAATGGAAATTTTTTTATGAAATATTTGTTTTGCAAACCTACATTAACTGTATAAACGTTTTATGAATTAGCATAATAATTTTTAATTAAAATACACTGCTTAAAATCTTAACTAAACAATTTTAATCCCCAAAAAGAAAAAAAAAACTTACATAACTTCGAAGTAAAAATAAAAAATTATTATTATTTGTGAATCATTATAAATCTCATCCTTAAACATTTCTTTTATTTATATTTAATTGTACATAAATATTGACCGACTATTTTTGTTTTTTTTTTCTTCTTCATATCGTTATAAAGGAATTAAGGAGGAGAAAGTGTATATAAATTGTATGTAGCAATTGTTGGGCTTTTGGTGTAAGATGTGAAGCGTAAGGCAACCAACTAAACCAAAAGTTTATCTAGGTAGAGAGCAAATTTCACAAGATGTCAGTTCACCACGATTAATAAAAGTACAATGATTGCAAGTCCAAGTTTCTGACTCAGATACTGCATTTTCATGAGCAGTATCAACTGTTCCACTAGCAGCTCGTGCACTTGAAGCAGCCGAGGGATAACTAGTAGTGCCACTAATATGAATAAATAAAATAAAGTATCAATGAATTTTTGTCTTAAATATGCTGTTGTAATTTAATGTTACTTACCCACTACCACTTGAACTGGCATGTATTAATGATTCTAATAATTTCCATACTTCTTCCTTTCTGAAAGCATATGCCATATTTGGATCTTTATTACGCACAGCCTCCAGCAACGGTGTTATATGTTGACGCAATGGTATCATATCCATTTTGTATAGATATACCAACAAGTGAAAATCTGATATAGCTTCGAGAAATTCTTCTTCGTCCCATTGTGATAGATACGTGCTTAAAGCATTAAAATCTTGTAAATGACCATCCAAATAACGATTTTCGACAGGAAATGGTGATCTCTTATCATACTGTGTAAAAGTATAAAGCGGTTGCAATGGTGTAGATGCTGGCACATCAACCAATAAATATTCAACGGGAAGGGGACGTGCTAAACGTTGTACTTCATTTCCATATTGGTCTTTTTCCTGCAATAATAAAAACAATGAATAAATAAAATAAAATATAAATATTTACAATTATTAGAATTAAAAATAGAAGTGTTTTTTATTTTTAATATTGACTATTTTTAAAGGTAAGTTTAATTAAAGTATTTTTTATTTTTGCACACATTAGAAAGTTTTTATGGTTTGGCACCAGATTTTTAATAAAATTTACTACCGTTTTGATCCTTTTTTTTTTCATAGAGTGAAAGAAATACACAGGCATTGCTTCATATCGGCACCAAACTGTTGGACTTTCAGAATATTTTCAAGTGTTAATAAAAAGTCTGACCTTCACTTTCTATTTACAATGCTAATCTAACAAAGTTCATGGTATAAACTTGATAAATGTTTTAAATATTATCCTCAAAGTTAACCGGCAAATGCGTATGTACTGCATATGTACGTTGCTGGGTAGATTTTTATGTTATACAAACTAGGTGACCTATTTTTTTTTTTGAGGATTCGCATGAGCTTTTATTTTCATATGTTATTGAAGATGTGAAAAAGCTTTATTTTATTATATCTGTATTTTTGTTTTTGACGATGTTTTCTTACCAAGGATTTATGAAGCAAGTACAGTCCCAGCAAAAAAAAATGGAAGTCATTCTGTGGCTATAACTTCTTTTATTGCTTCCTAAACTTCAATTAACATTCTTTTATAATTTTTTGGTGTTATTCTAAGGAACTCCCAAAATAATTCATATATTCATATTTCAAATGTAGTGATTTGGATATAAAACCGATGCATATCTTAAAAAATTACTCTTCATTGCTTCTAAAGCATAAGTGATACGAGGGCAGATCAATAAGTCCATGACTTTTCGAACTTCCCTGCTCCCATCAACTACCACTTTTTAATAGACTACTGTCAAATTTTGAGCAAGTTCCGTCATTTTCTTTGCGTTTAACAGCTGTTCTAAACATGCAGCGTTGTGGCTTTTTTTTTAATGGAAAAAGTGAATTTCGAGTGCTCATTAAACATATTTTTGATAAATACTTTGCGGACTATGCACCATCGATTTCAATGGTAAAAAAGTGGTTTACTCATATGAAAAAATTGACGATATGGTGTTGACTGATCGGAGATTGAATGTGCGATAGATTGTGGAAGGCATAGGCAACTCACATGGCTCAGTGGTTTCGATTTTGAACGATCACTTGGGTATGAGAAAGCTTTCCGCAAGATGGCTGCCGCGTTTGCTCACAATCGACCACCAACGGAATCGTGTGAAAGCTTAGTTTCCATGGCAAAAATCCATCATTCGTCTTATTCTACGGATTTCCTATTTCCAAACCTAAATAAATGTCTCGGTGGAAAGAGATTTAGCTCCAACGATGAAATTATTGATCAAACAAATGCCTATTTTATGGACCTCGAAAAATCCTGCTGTTAAATGACGCAACTTGCGGTAGTCTTTTAACAGGTGGTACTTGATGGGAGCAGTGTTGCATTTCATATAAGTAATGGCGACACAATATGTGCAATTTTACACTTTGTATTTTATTTAACACTACATCATTTCCAGTTTTAATTCAGAATTTTCCAAAATAATTTCAAAATTGTTTTAAAATAATCGAAAATAATTTTAAAATTGTCCAAAAAGGTTTTAAAATTGTCCAAATATTATTTGAAATTGTTCAAAAATATTTTAAAATTGTTCAAAAATATTTTAAAACTGTCCAACAAGTTTTTTTAAATTTTCAAATTCATCCAAAAATTCATTAAAATTTTTGAAAAATATTTCAAAGTTGCAAAAAAAAACCTTTTTTATGATTGGAAAATTATGAATTAATTTTTCATCAAAGCTTTAAATACTACAAAGTAAATGAGCATTTTCCAGTAGCTATATTAGAATACTTTCATCCTATGACACGACAATGTTAAATTCATCGATGAAACCATCAGAAAAGAAGTAATGCCTTTGCCATAGTAGTGATGCTTTTATTGCTTCTTTGGCAGCTTCATTTTTGTTGGGGTATCAAATTATTGGAATTATGAGGAAGGTCATATGGTGAGGGTATATATCAGTTTATCATTCCGTGTGTAACATGTCGAAATATAGGTCTAAGACCCCACAAAGTATATGCAATTTTAACTCGATTTAGCGATGTCCGTGTGTCTGTATGTCCATCTGTCTGTCTGTTGAAATGGCGATCACGACGCTAAGACGCAAGCGGCGGTGCCTATTTTCATCCAGTTTATTGGACATCCTCCCGAGCAGTTTGGTATTGAAAATAAGCAAAATCGGTCCTGCGGTTAAAAAGTTATGAGTGAAAATGTGAAGATACCTCTTAGTTTTACATACAAATTGGTGTATTTTAGTACAATTTAATAGTAGCGACTAGCAAGTAAAATATTTTCTCGTATCTTTTCACCAATAGCTTAGAAATAAATAATATTTTGTTTTCACCTCAAATATTTTTCACCTCTAAATTTTTTTTGTACCTATCAATGCCAACTAATCTATTTAAAATGATAATCGTTTGTTTGGGCGATCCAAACACAAGTATATTTTTAAAAATTAAATAAAATAAACTAAACTTAATTTCTTTTGGTATACTATGGCTTTATTAGAAATAACAAATATTCCCTTTATTTATGGAACACAATTTTATTCACGGCTCAATTTATTCGCGGCTCATTCTGACAGTCCAATTTTCCAAGACTCGGACGATATAACCTATAGATGAAGGGTGTGGATCGTTTCTTGATTAGGTATTTATAGTATAGGTTTTTAGCGGCACCCCACAAGAAAAAGTCTAAAGCGGTCAACTCCCAGCTCCAAGCCGGTCAATTGGCAACGCCAAGACTACTGATAACACGATTACCGAACTTAGTATGCAAAAAATCGAATGTTTAATGAGCTGTGTGATATGTTGCGCCATCCAGCGTAAACCAATGATTATCCCAATTCATATCTTTCAGTTCAACGTATAAAAAGAGCGTAGTAATGGCTCTGAAGCGCTCTGCGTTGACATAAATGGCATTTCCAGCAGCATTATTATTTAATCAAATATTTAAGAACCTTGCCCTCGGGGCCAAATATAAATTGTTATAAACTACTGTTTTAAAATAGATTAATTTCTAATCCAATAAGAAGACGAGTTGTCCCAATTTCCAAAGTAATCAGAATTCCAAATTTTTATTTTACAATTGGGCAATTCGCAACCGGTATTGTGTATGTTCGTAAATGCAATAGTTGCGCATCACTGTAGCATTATAAAAGTAGAACATTCAAAAAAGCATTACTTGGCAGCACTGATTTACATCAAATATTTTTTTTGACAGTGCTGCAACTATTACATCACTAAAGTTTCTGATGCAATAGTGTGAAATCAGTCTTATTTTTTGTTTTAATTGATTTTTAATAATTAAAAGTCTCATCTTTCCATTTATTCTTTTTTTTAAGTTAAAAAAAAGGTGTTATTTAACCATCAAGATTTTCAATAATTGGTCTGCACGAGGTAATTTTGGATAAATTCTTGTATTATGAGATTAAGCAAAAAATTATCTCACAAAACCATAAAAATGCCCAAAATACTTCGAACGCACAAAACCACATTTCATACCCAAAAATAAACGTCAAATTTATTCATATTTAAAAACAGCTTAATTAATAAATATAAAAAGTTCTTTATATAAAATTTTTTATTTAAGTTTAATTTTTTTCAAAAATGCAAAACAGCTGATTTACTAGCAGCAGGTGATGATTGAACACTTTTACCATTTTACCGAAAAAAAGAGTACGGATAAGTTCTGGTAAAAAGAGAAATACAATTACTCTCTCATGAACGCTCTCATTTATCCAATTTTTGTTACAAGAAACGCATTCTGGTAAGATTGGGTTCCCACGGGCACCCGCGGTAACGTACGTCGAACACACCTAATAATATGTTATTGTGGTGAACATATTTTTATCTTTTGCAAAACGTTTTAAAAAGCAAACTGTGCAGTAGCAAAGCATCTGCAACAGATGATCACGCATCAGCAACAAAAATTGGCATAACTGCAGCAGTGATGCACAAATTTTCTGCATTTATGTTACGAACGTACCCTGTGTTTTGTATGTTGTATTGAAATACATTAATACAAATAATTTGTTGTAAAAAGTCGGTTGTATTTTCATGTTGTAAAACATCAAAAGAAAAAGAAGAATAAAAATATTTATGAATTTATAGAAACAAGATGAAAAAAAAAAATAAAATGAATATAAAAAAAAATAAAGGGAAAAGTAAAAAAAAACTGGCATTCACTTAAGACTGATATGTTATGATATACAACATTTAATAAACACAGCAAATGAAGATGTAAAGTTGTATCAGATTTGTAAGTGTTAATTACTAACAACTATTTTACACTATTTCTAAGTAATACACAACAGATACAACGATACAATACCCGTTGCGAATTGCCCAAATATTTATTTTATACCAAATATAACTCAAAACTAATTAAATTTATAACAGTTGCAAAGATGGGAGTTTTATTTATACTAATACACGTATCTGCCAACCCTTGTAGGTATAGAAAAAAAAAACAATTTTTTAAGAAATTTTTTAGTAAAATAATGAAGTTTCTTTACAAAGTTAGTGCTTATTTTCTTAAATTAACTTTTTATTTATAATAAATAAAATGAAAAAATTAAAAAAATTATGAAAATGATCAACCTTTTTAAAAGGCAATAAATAAATAAAATCTAATATGACAATATCATATTGTTTTACGAATATCAATCTAACACAAAAACTAATACATTTAGCCCTCTAATGCTGTTTCTCATTTGTTTTCAAACTTTATTATACATACTATATCGCCTAAATAAAGCGATAAATAAAAATTTAAATATTTTTGCGATAGTACGATACAGGTTGGTTGAAAAGTTCCTGCGTTCACTGAGAGATGGCACTGCTAGCTCCAAACTTTTTTTTTCTCAAGTTGGTATAACTGTCCTGAGAACATATGCAAAGTTGCAAGTCATTCTGTAAATTCTTTCTTTGTTTACAAGCCATTTGAAGTTGACGTGTCATTGATTTTTTTTAATATGGAAAATATTTAATATCGTGCAGTCATTAGATTCTTTGTTTTGAAGGGTTTAAAAGCAAAGGAAATTTATGAACAATTGTTAGAAGTGTATAAGGAGTCCTCATTTTCAAAACGCACCGTTGAATTTTGAGCTGGTGAATTTAAACTTGGTCGTACCAGCCTTAAAGACGATCCACTCGAAGGACGACCAAAAACTGCAACCACAGCAGAAATCATTGAGCAGGTACATAATATGGTTAGTGAAGATCCAAGTTTGACTAAGCGTGAAATTGCTAATGCCATAGGCATCTCAGACGAACGAGTACTCCATATTTTACATGAAGAATTACGTATGAAAAAACTGTTTAGAAAGTTAGTGCCGCACACATTAACAATTCAACAAAAACTGGATCGAAAACAAATTTCTCAGCGTAATTTGGAGCGTTTTAAGCCGAATAAAACCGACTTCTTGCGTCGTTTTATAACTATGGATGAGACTTGGATTTACCACCATGATCCTAAATTGAAACAAGAACGTTTACAGAAGACTAAAGCTGGTTGTTCAGCTCTAAAGCAGGTGAAGTCACAACGATTAGCAAAGAATGTTATGGCATCAGTTTTTTGGGATGCAAAAGGAATTTTGTTGATTGATTATCTTCAGAAAGGTAAAACAATCAACTCTGAATATTATTGCAGCCTTTTGGATCAGCTGGATGAAAAAATTCGTGAGAAAAGACCTTGTTTAAAGAAGAAAAAAATAATTTTTCATCAAGACAATGCACCTGCTCATAAAAGTGTTTTGACGATGGCTAAATTCAAAGAATTAAAGTACAAATTGCTTGAACATCCACCGTATTCACCAGATTTGGCTCCCAGTGACTACTATCTCTTAAGAAATCTCAAACAATTCCTTCGTGGAAAGCACTTTTCGTCGAATGAAGAGGCCATAGCAGCCGTAAACGGTTATTTTGCAGAGCTTCCGGAAAACCATTATAAGGATGGGATAAAATTATTGGAAGATCATTGGAACAAGTGTATTGAGCTTCTAGGAGATTATATTGAATAAAAAAATATATTTCGTAACAAAAACAGTATTCTTTCATTTCGAGCGAAGGAACTTTTCAACCAACCTGTAAGTTGTCAATGCCAAAGACATTGTATTAATATTATCCATATAAGAAGAAAGATCATTAGAGGGTTAATATAATGCAGATAATTATTAAAGTGTACATAAAATTTAAACAACTACTAGTAGTGTATGAAGGAAATTTTTGTGATAGTTTGATTCAAAAATTTATATTCTTATTTTATAAATATTACAGTTACCTAAAATAGCTTTTAATCCTGTTTTTAGTAGTACATACAAATGAAAAAATCGTTAAATTCTTGCTACTTTTAATTTAATATAAATTCAAATTCAATGGAAAAAAAAGCTTTTACAAAGAATTTTAAAACCCGCCAGTTATTAAAAGGGAAATATCATTGACATTGCACTTGTTCCAAATGAAACCTTGGACTTGCTTCCTTTTTGACAACAATGTGACATGTGCTAAGCTCAAATGCATGTACAATATATTTGAATAAGAGATAAGGATGCAAAGTTATCAAGGAAAAATACTCTTTTTGTATAAAACTAAAGGAAAAAGTGGCAATAAATGAGAGGAAGTTTTCAAATGCAACTATAAAGCTTTTGCATTTTACTTTAAACTAAAAAAACTATATAATTCAATGATAACATTTACAATTTGGTTGTTCAACGATACGGAGATAAAAAATTTAAATAATAAAAAAACGTTTAATTTTTTAAGTTAAGTTGTAATAAAACTTTAAAGTTTAATTTAAATAAAACTAAATAAAATTTGGTGGAAAAACTGAAATTTTAGTAAAAAAAAAAACAAAAAATTTTAAACTTATATATAAATTTTAAAAACGAAAGAAAAAAATCGACTTTCAAATTTTAATTAATGAAAAAAAGAAAAAACAATAATTGATAAAAGTTCCTAAACAATGTTGCATATAAATGTCTATGGTTGGCAACATTTTTTGTAAACTGTTGCTTTGTTTTAATAAAACTTGCATCTATATTTAATACCCAACGATTTTAAAAAACACTATCGCAAACGATTATTACTTAACAAAATAGTATTATAGTATACATAAGAAATTCTTAAAATAGAATTGCATCTCGTTTGATTCAAAACGTTAAATTGTTTACATTTTACCATCATCCGTTCAATAAATTATGCTGACATAAAAATTATACATACTCAATGATTTTATCACCTGTGATTTAATAAATCAAATATATGTTTAACTACATCAAAAAGGTCAGTAAGTAATTTATAAAGAGTGTATAATGATTAGATTAAAATGTTTCCATATTTAGGATATCAAATACATATAATTTAACCCACAATTGGCCAGAAGGTCATATAAATGAATTTGTTTAATAATACAAGTATTTTGTCCTTGGTTAGGTTTATTTGGAAATATGTATACTAGAGTTCGTTTCCTACAGAAGAAAAAATAAATACATTTAGATAGAATCTGATTTCAACATTCAATTCTACAGAAATGAATTGATTAAATTTTAATATAAAATTTTTTAAGCTTTTAAATCAGAGTGGTCGAAAAACATTTTTTCCCAAAAGCTTCAAGTGTTTTTTTTTTTCAGATTAAAAACGCATTTCCTTGTAATCAATTCATTGTTTTTATTAACTAAAAAAATACATAAATTATATACATTTCATATATAAACCTCAAAAAATTATAACACAAACAAATAAGCTTATTAAAATACAAGTTTAATATTTGATGTAGAACTCTATTCGGCATTGAGGGTTTGCCATAGGGTTTGCCAATCAAGGAGTGGAATATTATAATTTTTGAACCATTCCTTTGTATTTCTTGCTTTATGGCACGATGCGTTATCTTGTTGAACATGAAAACTTTTTGAATTGAAGCCAAAACTTCCTCTAAATAGGTAAATAGGGTAATGCTTCTGAAACAAGTTCAACATAACTGGCGAAGTTTCGTCGTCGTAAACACCAATCTCGTTGGTAGAGAATCAACCCCACACTCTAACTCTTTCGCCATCTTGTGTTTTGGGTTGAAAACAACAAGACGGTTCTTTCTCATACACTTACAAAAAAAAAGTTAGTAGAAAAATTTGTAAACTCTTTTCAATCCCACTTTACTATTTTTGTACTGATTTTTAGTAAAAAATTATTATTTAGCAAATCTTTTTGCTATTTGCATTTTACATTACAGATTTTTTACAGAATATTTACAAATTTTTGTTGCTCGTTTTAGAAACCATTTTTCAAATTTTTGAATACCGATTTGCTAAAATTAGCAAAAAAAATTTACTAATTTTAAAAAAGTGCATATTAAAGGAAATGTTATTTCCTATACCGACTAAAAATAGGACATCCACTTTTTTTGTTCTAAAAATCTGCCCTAAAAACAATTAAAATTTGACCTTAAAAGTAAAAAAAAAATTTATTTAACAATTTTTAATTTAATTCATTTGTTTTAACAATTTTTTTGAAAAATTTCACAGATTTTAAATTCGACTTTACAAAAAGCTTACTAAAATTTAGTGGCGCAGCTAATTTTTTCTACAAATTTCATTGTACTACACGTCAGCAGATATGTGTTGCTAAGATTAGCAAAAAATACCGCTGGGCTCAAATAAGCAAAATTTTCAGTTGCCATTACTGGCTTTTTTTGGTGAGTGTAGTTGGTTCGACGCACAAAGTTTCGTTTTTTCTGTTTATTAGTTCAAAATGTGATTCGTTGCTTAAAACAATCTTACTTCAATCGTTCCGATTTCAACATTTGTATTTTTTCTACACTAATCGAACCTTTTGTGTATAACTTTCTAAAAGTTTTGAAAAGATTCGATTCTTCTTGCCTACCTTTACCAAATATCGGTCTTCAGCTTGGGTGGTACATCTGGGACGACTTTTCTCAGGTCTATTTTCGAGTATTTCATTTCATTTAATTTGATTTCATTTTTTATATTATACACTCATTAATCGAACATCCAATTAAAAAGAGGACTACTGGGTTTTCATTTTGTTGTTTATTTTAAATCATTGTACAATAATCGACAAAAATAGTAAAAGAAATCAAAAGTCGTTTAAAATAACCATCAATTTTTAGCTGAAAAAACGATTTTTGTGGTTTGTTTTTCAAATTGAATTTTTTTTATTTGTATGTAATCTTACAAAACACAACACACACAGATGTATATATTTTTATTTTCTATGTGTGTATCTATCTATATTCATAAAATTTCTTGAAATTTTTATTGAAATAATTTTGTATATAAACAGTTTTGGTAAAAAAAAAAAAAAAAAAACAATAAGGATATATATGAATTTCTATTTTTACAAACCGAAAACAGAAAATTTTACATTTAACAGAAAATATCAACTCCTAGTGAATGTCTGTAAATTTTTATAGTTTGTTTTTTGAATGACTGATTCAAATAGTTAAAAAATATATTTCTATGAAATTCAACTGATTCTTCATTTAAAAACAAACTAGCATATCAAATTAGAATCGGCAATATATTTGGGGAATTAATAAGATCAAAATTTATCTGAAAAATGCCAGATAAAATTAGATCCACAAATATATTTGGGGATTTGGTATAATCTAAATTGACCCCATTAATGGCAGATCAAATTTAATAAGATTGGATTGAAACAGTTTCATGATATTTGACGAATATTTATGAAGTTTTTCATTAATATGATAAGGCTTTTCCCCTGAGTGTAGCTAAATAGTTTTCTGGAGAAGATAATGTCTCTAAGTGCCAACTTTAGGCACAACACTTTTTGTCATTAAGAAAAAGGGGCCAAAGGTTGATGTTTTCTAATATTTTCTATATATATTATTATATAGTTAGCTAATTGAACTAAAGGCAGATTGCACAAAAAAAAAAAAACGACCGTTGCCCCCCCCCCCCCCCCCCCTCCTAAATTATAACAAATATTTTGGGCTTTTTTCCGATGTTTTTAAGCTACAATATTATTTTATTAGCCTAATTATCGACCGTTGCCCCCACCCCCCTTCTAAATTAAACAAATATTATGGGTTTTTTCCGATGTTTTTAAGCTACAATATTATTTTATTAGCCTTTAAACTTAATACAGATTATATAAAAAGATAACCCTTGATCCCCGATATTTTCCAATCTACATTATTTTATTAGATTACACAAACAAAATTTAACTTTTGGCGCCCCATAACTCTTAAGAACAAAAACATTTCGGGAGACAAACATTATTTAAATAACCAATTGAAGTAAATACAAGTTGGACACAAAAACTTTTAACCTTTTGCCCTCCGGAATATTAGAACAAAGTGGGAACGGGTTTGCAAAGTTGACTTTGAAATGTCTGGGATGAACGTATTTTAATCTGTCCAATTTTTTTTTTTAGCAAAGAGATCGAATTCAAAAAAACTCAAAACTCCTTTCGAGATCTTTAAAATACCTTTTAAAATTTGCCATCATGATTGTACTCAAATTAAAGGTAATTTTTTCCAAAGTTTAAATCCGAAAAAATAAAAAATTTTGAATTGCTTCTTCTCAATATTGAGCCATTGAAAGTTTTACACCGGGTCTGGGGTCTAAAAAGAAAGTCCCGTAACATATTTTAAAAAAATTTTAGTTGAAGTCTGTGCATAAGAATCGTTGACTTTTCTACAGAAATTTTTTTGAAGTTTAAGTTAACGATTTTTATCGTTACTTTTTCAAATATTTACAAAAAATATATGCAGAACTCAACTGACAATTACCGTTAGTTAAATCGATAAAATCATTAAAAAAGTTCCAGGTTTTTTAAAACAAAAAATCCCTGAAGAAGCTATCCATTGAGATAGCGAAATATTGGATGAAAAATAAATAATTTTGTATAAAATAGACCTTGAGCTTGAATACTTATTACCTGGAATTTGTATTAAAAAGGTCGAAGAAATTGAACTGAATAATCATAAAAAAAGTTAAAGAATCACACAACTAATCGTCCTAAATAACAGCTTCAGTTGAGTTCAAATAAAATACATCACAAATAAGAAATAGTATTTACTAACAGAAATTTAATATGAAAATTGCCAAGTATGGGTTAATAAATTATATTAAAATATTATTATGACATTCAAACGTATTTAAAGAAAACATTTATGTACAAGTTAACTTCAGGATATTATATTATAATATTAGTCACAACAAGAAACTGAGATTATTAACTGTTTTTCAAGGTGAAGGTTAATAAACAAAACCAGCAGCAACAATCAACAAAAGCTTCTCATAAGGACGATAAGGATTCACTATCAAGGTTAGTTGGGAGAAATATAGGTCTGTACATATATTGAAAAAAAAAATACCTCTCATAAAATTAAAAAAGCTCTCTTCAAAGTATGCACTTAAAGGATGCTGTGTCATTTGTTGTACAAATTTAATGTTGTTATTGTGTATGAAATAATATTATTTAAGCAGCAACATTCTCATTGCATACAGGTGTTTTGCAGCTGATAAAAATAGATTTATAGCAAATGTCAACGATAAAAGATGCATAATTAAAATTGGCGGTTAAAAATATACATATATATATATATATTTTTAAATTATAAAATGTAAAAATTTAATATTTTATTAAATTAATTGAAAAATGTGTTCACTTTTAATTAATTTTCGTATAAGATACTGAATCAAAGTGTTAAATTGGATATTTTTAAAATATAGATTTATTTTAAAAACAAGTAAGAGCGGCTAAATTCGGCTATGCCGAATCTTATATACCCTTCACCATGGTATTCTGAAGGAGATGAATACATCGTTGGAATCTACTACCTCATAGCTCTCCACAAACAAGCGGTATCCCCATTTATTTTTTCTTAAATGTCCAAAAATTTTAATCCAAAATAATATGTCATGTAAAATCTCAAATTTATATTTTTCCATATGTTTCAGCGCTTTTCTTGTCAAATTTGGCATTTTCTAGGCAAAAAAAAGTTGGCGACACTACTATTTATTTTTTATTTATATCATTCACAATAGTTGTGAAACGTATTTAACGTACGTATTTATCTTCACACTCTTATTAAACAAAGGGATTTTACTGGAAAAATTAGAGGTAGTCCTGGTTTTTTGCTAATATCTCAGCCATTTATTAACCGATCTGTCTGATTTTTAATAGCAAACAGAAATGGATCACATGTAACAGAAATAAAAAAGAATCAAGTCCTCATCATGTCTGGGTTCTTCGGAAAACCCATTTCAACACACAGACGGACAGACGGACAGACGGACATCGGTAAATCAACTTCGCTCTTCATATGGACCCAGAATATATATACTTTATAGGGTCTAAGATCAATATTGTAGAAATTACAAACGGAATGACAAACTTATATATACCCTTCCACCTATGGTGAAGGGTATAATAACCAAATTTATCTTAAATTGAATTAAAGTGTAAAAAAATACAAAAAAGTTTCCAAAATCAAAGTGATAGCGTATTAAATGATTTAATTTTATTAAAAAAAAAAATAAATGAATTTGAAATATAGTTTCAACATTTAAGTTGAATTAATAATGTATATATTTGGGTTGTTGCGTAGGAGATTTGCATATAAATTAGGGTAGCAATTTTTTTGAAATGTGAAAAAGTCTATTTTAATTTTTTGGTGTAAAACTATTTGAAAAACGACATAAAAATGATACATACTTTAAAAAAAGTGTTTATAATAAATAGTACCTATGCAAACGAACAGGTTAAAACTGAGCATCAGACAAAAAGTTTTGAGTTGGATATAAAATAGTATTTACAACATAAAAGGGCGCTTAGAAAGAGGCTTCACGTTATAAATGATTTCAAAATTTTAAACAGCTCTATTATGAACAATTTTTGTCTGCAGAGGAGGGGTCTGTGATGCCATCTAAATGCCACATGAACATTAACACAAATTTTGAGATATGACGGAGGTGTTTAAAATAATTTAAAACATCAAACAGGAATAACGTTAGCAGAGAACTGCAAAATCAACTTTTTTCTTGATTTAATCATACACAAAAATTCTTGTTCACTTTTAATAATTCAACAAAATTCACTGTAGAATAAAATCAGCATCATGTTACTGAACGCGTAATTGGAATCAGTGTGAATCATATGTCGTTTATGTTTTATGCAAATGTAATCACTTAACAGTGTTCAGTAACATGATGCTGATTTTATTCTACAGTGAATTTTGTTGAATTATTAAAAGTGAACAAGAATTTTTGTGTATGATTAAATCAAGAAAAAAGTTGATTTTGCAGTTCTCTGAACGTTACTGATTGACTGATTCACTCTTACTCACTCACTCATTCACCCATTCAACATCGCTCAGCCCAAACCGCAAGAGGTAGGAAGATGAAATTTGGTATGTAGGTTCCCCCAACGGCGTAGACATCCGCGGGGAGGGGCAAAAAGGGTGAAGGGTTCCTTCGGGGAGGCGCAAAAAGGGTGAAAAACTCCTCTTTAACGGCCTGCCCAAACCCCTTTAGCTAGAAACCTGAATTTTGAAATATGCATTCCTGGGAGTATGTGCTAACTCCTTAATAAAGTACATTTTGATATTTTGGCCAGTCACGTAAGATTTTTACGATTTACAATGTAGTTCAGTTGAGTAGTTTGTATGTCCAGCATCGTGTTCACACTCTAGTATTTTCTTCAGTTGTTCTCCAGTACAGCCTTGAGTAGAAGTACAATGTTCTTCACCTCCAGTTTCTTGTATTGTTCCTCCATGATATGCAAAGGCAGGACATTTAGCTATTACATGCTCTCCTCATCTTCCATACAATTTCTGCATGTCATATCTCGATCATGTGCCATTTTGTTTAGGATATAATTACATGGATAGTGTCCTGTGAGTGCTCCGCATAGGAGTCTTAGATTTGGTCTGTTCATCTGAAGGGCTTCTCTGCTCCTCTTTTCATTGTATGTTAAGAACTTCTTTGATTATTTCAGCGGTTTCTGTTTGTTCCAATATTCAATGGATTTCGTCTTGAGAGCTAACTATAGAGCTAACTATATTATACTTTTGCTAGCTTAAGCAAATGTGCGAATACATGTAATCAAATGTGTATGACTATATTGTACTTAACAAAATTTTCGTTAAGTTTCGTCAAGTGTCATTTGCTTAAGCAAACAGCGAAACTGACCGCACTTTACTTAAGGAATCATGTGTTTTTAGAAAAACTGTTTATGAAAAAAAAAACAAATTGCAATGTACGCGGAAAATATTTTTATAGAAAATTTAATTGAAAAGGTTAAAAAACAAACGTGCATGTATAACGAAAGGGGTGGGTTTTGTATTTATTTTTCGATTGAGATGCAAGCACTGTTGCATTTTTTAGTACTTTTTTATTTATGTTTTCATTTGTTTTTTTAAATTATTTAAAATTAATACAGATTTACTTGTTAATTGTAAAATATTTGTAAATTGAACACATTAAATAATATTTTTCGAAAAGATACATATATTTTGGAAATATAAGAAGAAAACAGATTTTGCAAAAGTACAAATGTTTGCAACTAAGTGTAGTAAGTATTTAAGTTTAAAAAGTATATTGTAGCCACCCAAAAGTCTTCAATAAGTTGATTAAGCATTTGACAGACTTTTCGTAAATTTTTGACAGTAGCTTAAGTTAGCAAAAGTATAATATAGTTAGCCCTTTGATCAAATTTGATATAAATGGCAGTTCCGCTTCTAGTCTCGCTTGTTCATCAGCTTTTAAATTGTCAATTTTTATGGGTAAATATATCAAGTTGTTATTCTTAGCCGACTTCAAGAAAACACAAGATAATTGCGAGTGCAAGCAAGTGTTTACCCCTTTCCATTCCTCTTTCCTCCCTCTCCCATAAACTCAGAATTTACTGTAATTAAAATTGATGTGTGTAAACCGGGACAAATGAAAACGTGTTGCGAAGGTTTTATCGTTAATATGGAAAATTTTAGGAATTTCTCTCAATTTCCCTATATCCAAAGTAAAATCCGATCTTTAGCAAAAAAGTTTTTATTTTGTTTAATAAAAAAAAATCCAAAATCGCAAACAAGTGAAAATATAGAATCAGTAGAGATTTTATTTTATCCATTTCTTTGAGTAAAAATTGGGGGATTCCCTTACTAACAACGGTTGGAGTTAATAATGGTTACAATTTAGATTATTTTTTATTATTAATTTAATCTTTATAAATCGTAAATATTTCTTCCAGACAAACAACATGGCTGTGTCACAAAAAACAAATAATTTAATCAACTGTAGTCGATGCCATTTACCATTTAATTTTAAAAATGCCGTGCCAAAATTATTACCATGTAGACATTGGTATTGTTTTAATTGCTTAGAAAATCTAATACATAAAACCAAAGATTCGCAACAAATTTTTTGTATAAAATGTCAAAAATCTTTAGATTTACAAGGATTACAAAATAATACAGAAAATATACAAACTCAATACAAATTAAACTCACAATTGTTACAATATCAAAATAATAATAACCATAATATCACATCATTTGGTAGTGAAGAAGAATTTGGATTTAAAGATTTTGAAAATGACAATTATAATAACACAAGGTCTGCTTCCTTACCATCGGATAATTCAATAGCCAGTCTATTTTATTTTAATAATGATGTAGAAGGAAATTTAAATTTAATGGGTACATGTTCGACTGCAGGCGGAGCAGGCAATGGTGTAGGAGGATTAGAAAAAATGTCTCCAGGTGAAAATTGTTTTATTCATGGTATGCCAAATACTTTATGGTGTAATACTTGTATGATAGTCCTATGTAAAGGATGTGATTCCGGACCGCAACATAAGGATCATAAGATTAAAAATCAATTAGAAGCTAAAGAATGCTATCAGCAGCAGATAAAACAAGAATTTATACAAATACAAAAAACTTTGGGTAATATGGAAAATTTAAAAACGTTACACAAAGAGTTTCTACTAAAAATTCTTGAAACTTGTTGTACATTAAAATTACAAATTGAAAATGAATTGGTAGCTACCACAAATACTATAGATATTGATGAAATGCAAGAATCCATAAAAAATTTACAACTTTGTTTAGACCTGCTGGGTAAGCAGACTCCAAATGATATTTTAAAATTTTATAAGCTTATCAAGGAGGAAAGCGCAAAATTTAAAACTAAACAAAAACAAATGTTGCAACAATACAAACTGCAACAATTATTAACTAAAAGTGCAAGAATTGTAGATTTTGATATTATAAAACAAATTGTGCAAAAATTTGAACATCAAGAATTTGCCAACAATTTAAATGATGAGGAGTTTTTCACTGATGTACCAAATTGTGAAAATAATTCAATGACAATTTTAACCAACTATTGCATATACCGTTTATACTGTTCATATATTAAGCAGCAGCAACAATTCATAGAAGAACAATTTCTACGTTATCAACAATATCATCATGAACAAAAACAAAATTTAATAACACAATTTAAAATGTTGCAGCAGCAACAACAACAACAACAACAAACACCGGCAACATATCAAAATCACAACAATACAACAAATAATAATCAACAACAAAATACCACCGGAGCAAAAAACAATAATGATTTAAGAGCAGTAGCTGCGAATTACTTTACACATGATAAAAATAAACCTAAAACGTATGCTGAAATAGCCACCACCGAAACGACCACTATATTTCACAATAATTCCAATTCCAATTCGTTAGATGTAGTTTCAACAAATTTTCAACCTTACAAAAAACCTTCAGTTAAACCTTATGACGAATCTCCTCCTAAAACGGTTAATTTACTATTTAATCCGATTAGTAATGATAATAATCAAATTTATTATTTTGATTTTGAAAGAAATTCTCAATTAGTCGGTCGTATTCTTATAAAAGTATTTTCGGATTTAGCTCCCAAAATGTCGTATAATTTTCAAGCTTTAACCACACATGAAAAGGGTTATGGTTATAGTGGTTGTAAAGTATTCGAATGTCATCCCAATGAAAGTATTATAACTGGGGATATAGAACAAAATACTGGTTATAGTAGTCGTTCGATCTATGAAGATGTGCAATTTGTTCCAGACGACACAAATATAGCACCCTTTGCGGGTGCTGTGGGTATGCGTAGGGCTAAGAAAAAATTTGATTCTCAAGGTTTAGTGGGTTCGCAATTTCGTATTATTTTAACCGAATTGGGTTTTACAGCAATATTTGGTTGTGTTATTGAGGGTTTAGATGTGGTGAAGAAAATTTCACAAACCATTGTACAAAATGATAGAATACACTGCAATGGTGGAGGCGGTGGTGGTGTTGGTAATGGTGCTGGAACAGCTGCTGGTGCCTGTGGTGTGGGTAGTATATTTATAGCTCAATGTGGTTTATATGAATTTGTGAAAAGGGAAATTTTAGGTGGCATTTAAATATTATTGAATAAATTATAAACAAAAAAAAAAACTAAATATTACACGAACAATAAATATATGTTTCTTGTTTATATATGTATATTTATTAAAGACTTTAAAACTCATGGTCCAAATCGTGCAAATAACATACATTTTCAAATAACGTAAACATTGATTTGGCCAAAAAAAAAAAAACACCCTCAAAGAACAAAAAAATAAACCAAAATAAAAAGGAAGATTAAGTAAGTTTTTTTTTGTAAATCATTCAGGTAAAGTGTTGGGTTGTTCCTGTACAAATTGTTTTTGTTACAATTGCAATTTACATATAAAACTCACTTCACCGAAATGTTTTTCGAAATAAGGTGGGGCGGGAAATTATATACGGAAATTTTACTGTTACTTTTGAACTTTAAGCTCGCGTCTTTAGTGCAATTTTTGCACGAGGTTTGTGTTTTTTTATTTGAAATATGTTTTCATATATAAATCTATACAACTATGCTATATACAGACTTTTAAAAACATAAAACTTAAATCAATTTTTAAATCTGATTAAAATTTTGACAAATTAATTTTTCTAATTGAATTATTTACTACCATAATTTAATCTTTATTTTATTAGAAGAATCAAGTTGATTTCAATAATTATTTTTATAAATGAATAATTCAATTTTAAATTAATTTTGATTTGATTCGCGAATCAAAAAAAAACAAATTATTTTAAATCTCGAATATGATTTAATTCGCGAATAAAAATAATGTTTTTTTAATCAGGATTAAATTAATTTTAAACTGGAGGGATTTCATCGAATTTTTATGAAACAGCCTCCCCTGGATGTCTTCCGGACCTCACATATTTTTATTATCGCAGTATATTAATACTTCACTAGAGCTAAAATTTTGTCCGTTATTCGGCATTTTACGATATACCAATTTTTTAAAATGGTCGATATCTCGTAACCTAAGCGATATAGCGCAAAACGAAAAAAAAAATTTAAAAGCTCAACAAAGACTACCCTTCGATAGAATAGATACGGTAGGTCCCCAAAAACTTTTCTAGAATTTTTATAAAATAGCCACAGGGTAACAAACAATTATATGATAATATCAATTTATATGATAATAAAAATTAACACACTCCGATAATACAAATTTCGTTTTCCGTTACATTTCGTTCGTATATAAATGGGTCACCCTGTGGCTTTTATACATCGGGATGTCTTCCGGATCTGACCTATTTTTATTATTGCAGTATATTAATACACTACTAGAGCAAAAATTTTGTCCTTTAAAAAATTACCATTTTACAAAATGGCGAATATTTAGAAAACTAAGCGAAAAACGCAAAAAAAATGACGGAACTTGCTCAAAATTCATATAAATAATGAGTACCCGTTACTTTATGCTCATCGCTAACAAAACTAATTAGGCGAGTAAATAGGATGGTAAGTAGTCGATACCATGGTTATCCTGGTTAGTCTATTAAAAGGTGGTACTGGATGGGAGCAGTGTTGCATTTCATATAACTACGAGGAAAGTTCGAAAAGTCACGGACTTATTGATCCGCCCTCGTATAAGCACATATTATTATATCAAGTTATATATGGCTATATAAAAACCTCTCACAGCGGCATTTATATTAAAATATGTAAAAATAGGCAGGTTACCTTTGAATCTATTCTAGAACAGGTTCTTTTAACACCCGTTCCATGGAAAAGGTTCTAGAATTGATTCTTTTTAGTCAAAGTGTAAGCTCAATTCCATAACTGGTTCTAGTTTGGATGAAACCATAGATGTAAATTTATAATTAGTAATCGTAATAATTGGTAATTAGATAACTTTTTTTTTTTTGAAAAATTAAGTAATAATTAAATTACGATTATATTTAGATTCGCACGATTACGATCACAAATAATCCAAAAATAATCGATTACGATCACAAATAATCCAAAATTACTAACGATTACGAGAAAATAATCAAAAAGAATCGAAAGTAATCAAAAAATAATTCGACTACTTTCAAAGATTATTTATGATTATGTTCAAAGTCTTTTGCATTCACACCTATTTAATGTTATGAACAAACATAGTCACGAACGCTTTTGTCCTCATGAAATTCAGTTAGTATTTAATTTTAGTTATTTTTTAACCGGAATATCTTTTATTCGATTCTATAATTGCTAACCTGTTTGCATTCTTCTTAATTTCTTTAACGAGGGGTACTATTTATATTTAGGGAACTAATCGCAGTAGCTAAAATCTGGCAACACCATAATGAAGTTTGACATTTTTTAGCATAAACGTATTTACAACGTTTTAATGTACAAGTGCTATTTGTTTTGTTTACAGTGAGTTGAGGAAATCAATTTGGCAAAAAAAAATAGAAATTTTAAGAGATGGTTTTCGTCGGATTATTTTTCACAACTTTCGACGTGGATTATCTCAACCAGAATGTGTCGATGAACTCAGTTCTTTGTTTGGCGATAAAGCACCATCAAAAATCACAGTATATCGTTGGTATAGTGAATTCAATCGTGGTCGTATTTCCATCGCCGACGAACTCCGTGAAGGTAGTCCAAAATATTTTGTTGTGCCACAAAACGTCGATTCAGTGTGTGAACTGATAATGCAAGATCGTCATGTGACATATTGTGAGATAGAGGCATACTTGCACATTAGTTCCACTTCAATACATTCGATTTTGCATGAACACTTTAGTTGAAAAAAATTTTATTCTCGTTGGATACCCCATAATTTATCGATCGCTAAAAAAAGGCTGGCGTGGATTGGTGTAAGGAAATGATTAAAAAGTGAATTTTTGAGCAGTGGAAACAACGAATTGATGACTTATCCTCCGTCCTGATTTGGCACCCAATGACTTCTTCTTGTTTCCGAATATCAAAGATAAAATGCGTGTTTAACGATTTACAATCGCCGAAGAAGCAGTTGAAGCGTTTAAAAACCATGTTTTGTAGGTGTCTCAAGTAGAATGAAAAAACTGATATGATCATTAAGGGGAATATTTCGAAAAACAATAAAGCCATTTTCATTTAAAAATATTTGTTGTCATTTGCTATTCCCAAAATATAAATAGTACCCCTCGTATTTGCATTTGAAAACAATTTGCAATTGAAAACTATTTAAGTAAAAAAAATCTTTGTACTAGATTTTTGTTTGTGCTCTGCCTTAAAAAATAATAATATTGAGGATTTAGCTCTTCCAAACTTTAGGTTCTGATAAGAACTTTTGACTGATCAAATTATTTTAAAAATGTAATCTAATTGATTACTAATCGTTAACAGCTATGGATGAAACGAACGTATTGCTACATACAAAAAGAACGCTTTGTTTTCAGAAACATCGGCAATTTCCGACTGGAAATTTATTTAATAAAAAATAACGGTTTTAAAGAGTATTGGTATTTCAGTTATTTCGTTATTTTAAAGATAACGATTTTTCAAATGAGCTTGAAGCGACCATTTTTTTATTTTGAGGGATTGTTTTCCAACACAAAAAGCTCATTAAAATTTCAAGACAACTAGCTTCTTTAGGGACCTTTAACACTAACCGTACCAAGCGATGTAAAATCATTTTTAACTTTTGACATCAAATTTAAAAAAAAAAAAAATAGTTTTTTGTGTGTTAAAATATATTTTTCGTTTTTAAATTCATTGCACAAAAATTTCTTAATTCTCAAAAAATTTTTATATAGAAAAATTTGATGGGGTTATTCCATAGTTACGGAATAACCCCATCAAATTTTATATGAAAAGTTGTCAGTCTCATCGAAATATAAGACTCTATCATATTTAGGATAGGAAGAGTAACATAATGTTAAAATTGATCTAAATATAATTTTGATATTAGTGACTCAGTCTGTGCTAAATATATCAGAGTCACATATTTGAACGCGACGAATTTTCACGTAGTTACAGAATAACTCCATTAGTTTTCAAATCGAAAATTTTTCAAGTTCATAAGTTACAAAATTGAATATTTTTTACGAATAAAATTAGTTGAACAAATACAAATCTAACAAAACTCCTGAGTTTCTTAACTTTGCACCTTAGAACATTTGGACAGTTATACACTAAAATACATTTAAGATGAAATTAATAATAAATAAAGTTTAAAAAAAATAAGCTAAGACTAAATTAACGAAATTGTTAAAAAAATAAAAAAAAAAATCAAATAACAAAAAATGTGGCCAAATATAAAACTTTTTGGTATTTCAATAGTAAACTATTATTAAAAAATTGTTAAGAAAACCAAATTTTAAAAATTAAGGAAATTATGTTTAGGGAAAATAAAATATAGAAAAAAATAATAATTTTAACATTAGCGCTACCGGATACCTGTTAAAATAAAAATACGAAAAAAATAATAAATAAAATATTTCATTAAATTGAAATTCGCAAAAATATTATATACATACTTTTAAAAATCCGTTCCATACGAAACATATTAATTAAGCTATTATGATGTTGGCTTCTTTCAGAATATTGTCAAAACCTTTTAATTTTTATTAAAAAAAATTAAACCCTTTTTTTGTATTTTGCAAAATATCAAATAAATTTTCTTTTGAAAAAATACAACATCTTAATCTCGTTTAAAAATTATATTTAGGGGAGTGTTGTACCGTGAAACGGTTGTACCTTGAAATGTTTAATTTTTCACTAACTTTCCAAAATTTTTTTTTTTTAAATGTTTTCTCAGTACAAGGTGCTTAATTTTGCCTTGCGCCTATGTTTAGCTTAAATTCATATTTAAAAGGCTGTAATTGCTATTGCAAAACAAAAGGAAAATTTTTTCCGTTGCTTCTTGAAACAATTTCTTATATTTTTGAACCTTGAAATAATTTACCAAATGTTCAAAATTTTGCTATTATTCTGCTATTTTGAAATTAATTAAATATTTTACAGCAGCTGATTTATGTATCTCAAAATATAAACGTATTTGAAATTAAAGAAAACTATTCGAAGGAAATTACGATGTTTTTATTTCAATCACTTCAAGGTACAATGCATTCCGCGACCTTTTAAAATAATATGAAAAAACATTAAAATATTTTTGGAAACGTATAAAAATAGATTAAAAAAACGATATTTATTTAAATTTAATTGACCTAGAGTTCAATTATTTTATAATTAAAATTAAAACTACGTACTCGTATAAGAATATTTTTTGATGTTTAAAGTTTAAACGGTAAATAAATGTTTGCTTAAGTAATTGTTTGCAAATGTCTTTAATATAAATGAATGTATTTTAAATCATTAGAAAATAAGAATAAAAATTTATAACAAATAATTATATAAATTTTACAAGCATAAGCTGTAAAATTTTATTAGAATTATAAAAATTTATGTAAAAGTTCATAACTGCCTAATTAAGTATGTATATCTGTGGTTTTTTGGCAAAAAAAAACTTATGATCCTTATGCAATTTTGAGTCGATTTAGCGTTGTGTCTATTGAAATGGCGATCACGCAAGCGGGGGTGCTCATTTTTATATAGATTAATGGACATCCCCCTGAACAGTTTGGTGTTGAAAATAACCAAAATCGATCCAGCGGGTAAAAAGTTATGAGTGAAAGTTTGAAGGTACCTCTAAATTTCCCATAAAAATTGGTGTATTTTAGTACAATTTCATAGTAGAGACTGGTACATAATATATTTTCTCATATTTTTTCACCAGTCACTAGAAGTGAATAATATTTTGTATTCACCTCAAAAATTTTTTTTCACCACAAAAATTTTTTTCACTCCAAAAGTTTTTTTCACCTTCAAACCCAGTAGAGAATTTTTTTTGGAATATTGGTGGAGGGTATTCAAAGATTCGGCAAAGCCGACATCTTACATATTTCATCAATTTGCTACATCTTACATCTTTCATCAATTTGCAATGATGTTAACATCTTCCCATAAAAATTATATAGGCCAAAAATTCTACATCTACAAAAGATGATCCTTTCTCATTTTGTTCCATCATACATCTTTCATTATTTTAAGTTTCATCACTAAAAAAATTACAAAAAAAAATCGATTTTCTTTGTGCCATTACTAACAAATCGACATTGCAAAAAATAAACAAAAAAAATAATTTATTCAACAAAGGAAAATGAGCGGCACATGTAATAATTTCATTGTTATGTCTACCAAAAATTCTTCTTCATCATCATCTTCTTCCAGAATGGCCTTTAATATTTCAATGTACTGCATTAAAATTTAGGTTTGTTCTTGCAAAGCAACAACTACTCCAATGATTAATGCTTTCTCTAAATCCATTTTTCATTTTTAACAAAAAATATGCGTCTTTTTCATTTATTTTTTTGACAGCTGAATAAATGGCAGATGAAAGATGTTGCCAATGTAAGGCATGTTTCACGTTTTCAACATCTTTCACGCGTTTCATAAAGATGTTGTTCAGTGTAAAAAGCCTATAAAGAGAATTTAAAGAGTATTCACATATCTTAGGCCAGATGTGGCATCATGCCACTATAATAAAACTGCTTTTGAGTAGTACTCAAAAAATTTCGAAGCAAACAAAATTCAAATTAAATATTTTTGTTAGTACCTCCAAAATGTTTAAAAAAATACAGAATAGCTTTTTCGATAACTCAACCGAGAATTATCATTAAGAAAGTTAAAAGAAAAAAATATTCGAAGATATAACAGAAAGAAGAATCCAAGAAAGTGACAGCAGCAACAATAAAATCCTGAATGGGAGGTATTGCGGAAAAAGTGGAAAAAACTAAAACTCAAAAACTATGTGTAATGAATTTACATACGAGGGCGGTCAAAAAATTAGCCAACAGTCATATGAAAAAAAAAAAAATACTTTGGTTAAAAGTGGCAACCTTGTGGCCATCAAAAATAAACCATCTCAGTGAATTCGTGTGAATGAATTAAAAATCAAATTGCTTCATCGCGCATCATATTCCCCAGATTTAGCACCCTCGGATTATTTTCTATTCCAAACTTGAACAAATGGCTCAGTGCTAGAAAGTTCTTACAATAAACAGGGTATCGTAGCTATTGAATATCCCTGGGAGAAGTGTATCGAGTTAAAAGAAGATTGTGTTAAGAAGTAAAGAAAATTTTTCCCAAATAAATTATAGCATATTTTTAAAATTTTAAATTTAACGGTTGATTTTTTTTTTGACCTCTTAAAAAATCCATGTGAAAAGTGTTAATTCTGTACAAAAATTAAGTTTTTTTGACAACAACTAAAGTCGATTTTTTTTTTGTCGAAAGTCCATAGATATTTCGAATGTAAAAACTATTAAAAAGATTAAAGTCGGGCTGCCGACTATACTTTAAACCAAGTATAATTTCGGGAAGCAATTCAAGTTTCGGGAAGAATACAAATCCTTTTTTTTACGATAAGGGCGGAAACTCAAAGAAATAAAAATCTTAACGAAATTGTTGAAAAAGTTCATTTAAGCAAATACACGAATGGTGAGTTTTTATGGGTAGTAGGTTGAAATATAGTCCGATTTTCTTCAAATTTGAAGACGTAATTTATGGTCCCATATAACATTTAGAACCCAAATTTCAACCAGATATCTTTGGTTTGGAAAGGATATTTATATTGGAGTTAGATTTAAATATAAGCCAATTCTAACCAAAATTCAAAAGGATTCGTTCTTGGATATAGACACTTATGTACCAAATTTCTTGTAAACATCTAAATATTTGCCACTTGTGGTTTGATTAAAGTACATTTAAGGAAATACCGGAAATGTGGGTTTATATGGAAACTAGCTCTTAATATAGTCCGATGTTCTTTTAATTTGGAGACGTGACTGACATCGTGAAATCAACTCAGAAAGTGATTCGTTTGGTATTTCCTAAGGTGGGTCTAATACCGTTATTCCGTAACTATATATATGCAAAAATTTAACCTGTCTTAATATATTAGAGTTACATATTTGAACGTGACAAATTTTCACGCAGTTACAGAATAACCCCATAAGTCCGATATGTTTCGTAGCTACAAACATCATGGTGTAGGGTATTAAAAAAAAACAATAATATTTTCGAGATTTTTGTATATAAGCAAACTATAAAATAGGATAAATGTGTAAATCGAAACGAAAAAAAAACAAGTAAAAAAGGCTTAAATCGGCTGTGCCGAATCTTTGAATACCCTCCACCAACGTTCTCTATTGTTTTTGTTACAAATAATGTAAAAAAGTTTTTAGGTAAAATTATGGAGGTGAAAAAAATTTTTTGAGGTGAAAAACTTTTTTGGATGCGGAAGCGAATTTTTTTAGGTGAAACAAATTTTGAGGTGAAAAAATTTTTTTAGGTGAAAAAATTTTTTTGTGAAAAAAAAATTTAGTGCGCATGGTAAAAAAAATTTTTTGAGGTGAAAAATATTTGAGGTGTACAAAATATTATTAATTTCTAAGCGATTGGTGAACAAATATGAGAAAATATATTATATACCAGTTGCTACTTTGAAATTGTACTAAAATACACCAATTTGTATGGAAAATTTAGCGGTATCTTCACATTCTCACACATAACTTTTTAACCGCTGGATCGATTTTGCTCATTTTCAATACCAAACTGCTCGGGAGGATGTACAATAATCTGGGTAAAAATAGGCACCCGCGCTTGCGTCTTCGCGTCGTGATCGCCATTGCAAGACGGACATCGCTAAATCGACTTAAAATTGCATAAGGATCACGAATATATATACTTTATGGGGTCTTAGACCTATATTTCGACATGTTACAAACGGAATGACAAACTGATATATACCCTCACCATATATGGTGGAGGGTATAAAAATCTAATTTCACATGTTGTTTATGTATAGTAAAAACTGCCAATTTCTTCAAAATTACAAAATTTAAAAAAGGTTATATCTGAATAAAAAAAGTTCAACTGTTTAAATTATAGTTTGAAGCTAAACTAAATTAAATCAAATTAAAATCGACCTTTATTTAATATAAGGGTGATTCAGTCACGACCCGCCGAATTTCACCAACGTATTCCTTGGCTCATTTCATGAAAATATGTCCACTACGACCATCCCCGAAAATTCAAGTGTCTGAAATGGCAGTGGTTTGAAAATTTTCGGATTGGTGTTCATAAGGTAGTAGGGTAAAATTGCTAACTTCTAAACTTGTGGCCGGGTTTTTTTGTTTTTCAGTCTATTGGAAAGGTCTTTTGGAGACCTTTCAGAATCAATAAAAAAAAAATAAAGAAGTGAAATCGCGAAGAGATACAGAGCTCTAAAAAATATTGGAAAAAAGACAAAAGAACGTGTTCATAACCTCAATTTGCTCAGCCAGATGGCAGGTAACTTATTTTAAAGCTCTGTATCTCGGCGATTTTACTTTTTTTATTGATTCTGAAAGGTCTCCCAAAGATCTTTCTAGCAAGTCCAAAAACAAATAAAATCCGACCACTGGTTCAGAAGTTAGCAATTTTACCCTACTACCCTCCGACCAGCAATCCGAAAATTTTCAAACCGCTGCCATTTCGCACATTTGCATTTTCGGGGATGGTCATAGTGGACATATTTTTATGAAATGAGCAAAGGAATACGCTGGTGAAATTCGGCGGGTCGTGACTGAATCACCCTGTATGTATTGTAAAAAAAATCATATATTTTCACTGGAAAATTTAAATTAAATAAAAATTATCTAAAGATTTAATATTACAAATTCCCTGAGGTATTCTATCGAAAAATAATAATAATAATGTTCGTTTAAAACAACTTGCATTATTAACAAATTTTTATTAATTTATACAAATAACGAAAATATAGAACAATTTTAAATCGACGAATATTTTCATATAAAAAAACTAACTAAAAAGATGGGGCTAGTACATCTTTCAAATGAAAAACAAATTAAAAATAAATGTAGCAAAGTACTACAAGTACTAATTATATTTAATATATCTAACATTATTGTATTATGCATGATAAATTAAACAAAAAAAAAAAGTTTAGGAAAAATGATTTTGAAATAAAAAAAAAATTAATAAAAATATATATCGATGTTTCTAAATGTCTATGTTAACTTAAACAAATGGAAACGTGCTGAAAACTAAATATATTTAAAATGAATATTAAAAACAAAAATCAAATGAAATAAGTTGTATTTGTCTAATTAAACAATTATAAAGTATAATTAATGTTTTGTTGTCTTAAATTAATATGTCTAAAGGACTTTAAACATTTTTTTCCAACTTGTTTTATTAACTCATATTGTTGCAAGAAAAATGTAGATATAAATATATTCAGTGAAAAGATTTTATCGTATTGTTAAAAATAAATACATTTACATAAATGTAATTACTGTTTCATGTCAGTGAGTAATATAAATATCTAAAAATAAATGGTCAATGGATGAAATTATTGTGTTTTATTTATATTTTGTTTTGTTTGCAAGAGCATCAAAAAGGTTTGTAGAAAAATTTGTTTAAAAAAAGAATAATTTTCCAAGCTGGCAAAATTCATACACTGATTTTCACATCATAAAGCGTTTTTAAAATATTTTTTTTTTTTAATTCAATTAGCCATGACAGAGTAGAGTGTAGGAAAAGTGTGAGGGAGAAAGGCTTCAAGTTCACTTTGCAGCACATTTTACTCCAGTATTGTGAACGGTCCTTAAATATATATTTTTTAATTTGAATTACAATTAGTTTGAATTACACCTTAATATCCGTTTCATTGATTTGAAATGATTTCAGAAATACAAATATTTAATTTCATAAAATTTCAAAACTGGTTTCTTAATACAAAAAAATCCGACCACTGCTTCAGAAATTAGCAATTTTACCCTACTACGCTCCGACCACCAATCCGAAAATTTTCAAAAAGCTGCCATTTCGCACACTTGCATTTTCGGGGATGGTCGTAATGGAGATGTTATCATGAAATGAGCCAAGGAATACGCTGGTGAAAATCGGCGGGTCGTGACTGAATCAACCTGTATAAGTGGGGAACATTTTCAAAGTTGCTTTGGTGTATGCAGTGTTGCCATATAAACAGTTTAATTGTTTATCCCAGTTTTTGGGATTCTTAACTGTTTTCCAGTTTTTTTCATAAAAACATATTTTTTTCAAATTCATGCATTTTTTATAGTTTTTTTAATTATATGTTGCACATATTTGTTTTCTTTATTATATATTTTTACCATAGAAATGGGAATTAATGGATATGAATAGACATAGTTGATAAATGTGTGTATACACTTTAATAATATTCATGTCAAAATGTTATGTTTGAATTCGTAACTATTTTTTAACACAATTGTAAAGTTTGGTTGTATTTTTTACTTATATTAAATATGTCAAATTTTAGTAAAAATAAATAGTATATTGAACAAATATTATATTTTTGTATGAAAAATCTGAAAAAATGCATGAATAAAATAATAAAAACATTTTTTTTATGAAAAAATCTGAAAGATTTTAAGCATCACAAAAACGGCAAAAAAAACAGGTAAAAGTGGTTATATGGCAGCATAGCTAAACAGTTTTGTTGACGCCAAACTATGTGTGTGTTCTAAGGAAGTACTAAAAAGTTCGTGAGAGAGAACTATACTCTTGAGAATTAAATACTTTTTGACCACAACCACAGTGATTGATGGATGCTAATTGTGCTAAAGATAAATATGGTATTTGTTTCTAATTTTGTTTGGTATTTGTTGTATTTATTTTGTAAAAGTTTTGTTATTTCATTGTAAATATAATAAAATTTGCTATTTAAAATTAAAAAAAATTTTTTTTTTAAATTTGTTGAAAAAACGGTACGAATACGAACCGAATACGTATCCGTAAACGATCCGACATTGACGGACTTTCAACAGACAACTCTGTTTTTCATCCGATATATCGGTCCGTCAGTGACGGTATTTTAACGAATTCGAATAAGTTTCGATGTTCCTTAAAATCCGTTTTCAAGTCCGTATACGGATCCAGAAAACGGTACGTAAACGGCGTTAGATTCCGTTTATGATGGACCGAAAAGGGTACGTAAACGGAACGTATTGTTTGTTGGGTAGTGCTTTAAAAATTTTTTTAATGTTCTTACTAAACACATCTTTGACAAACAATTGTATAAGCTGTTTTATTTTTAAGTCACTCTCGGGCGCATTAACAAAAAGCTACAAAAATAAACAATTAATTTTTTGGTTTTTAATGAATTGTTTATTTTTTTTTTGTTAATAAAAATATTAATTAAAAATTAATTTTTATATTAATTAAAAATTAATTTTTATATTAATTAAAAATTATTTATTTTATTCGATCGATTAATCAAATAATAATTATTTTTGATTTAATCGTTTAATAGAACGAACAAAAACAATTATTTGATTTATTTGAACAAATTCCAAAGGCGAATAACTGACAACTCTAATAGCTAACCTAGGGACAAATGAAAACCGCAGATCTTACGAGAAAATTGTGATAACATTTTCGATGCCAGAAATACTAAAACAGAGTGTAAAGTTCCTAAAACAATTGTGACACAAATGCGATAAAAATTTGACGAATTTTACATTGGTAGGTATTTCTTAAAAATATTACAAATCTATCAAGATTTTGGCTGTAATATCTTAATTTGAACTTTCTAGAGCCGTTCGATGCCGCAGCTATTTTAACGGGAAATTTGCGCTTCTGGGATACTGAGTATCCATATACCATGCACGATGAGCCATTATATCCACTGGAAGTTACAGCATGGTGCTTTATTATTTCGAGGACGACATGGATAACACGGTTACTGTGATTGGTGGTAGGCGATACAGAACCATGATCACCGAGTTTTTATTGCTGCTAATTGATGGACCTGTGTTTCCAACAGGATGGTGCAACTGCATACACAACACGTATGACAATGAACATTTTAAAGGATGCGGTTCCACCGAATGTCTCTTTTTGGCGACTTGCAGTGGCTAGCAACATTGCCCGATTTAAACGCTAAACTCGAAATTGTTGTCGATACAGTTCAAAATACCCAACATCAGTGTGGTCTGTATGATTGGCCGCAGCATGCAAATTTCCAATCTTTGAAATTTTAAAAAAAAAAATTATGACAAAACCATGATCCGATGGGATTAAACTGACAACGATTTTGAATTAAGCAAAAACATATTGGCAGCTGGAAATTGTGTCTTGAAGACAATGTCAGCAGAGTCTATTTGAGGAATAGTCAGCATTGGTAAACATTTACTAAAGACGTCTTAAAGACTTGTCTACACTTTTTTTCCGAAATGGCGCTGACAACTGCATATTTTTCAGCATCTCAAGAATTTTTAATTAATTCTCGTTGAGTAACTGCCTATTTTCCACTACTACGTGAATTTTCTTAATACATAATAATAAATAAAATAAAAAAAAATATATTTGATTTGAACAGCAAACCCCAAAACTTTGGGCGTCCAGACATATACACCGTAATCGATTTATGACGTGTATGTACTAAATTAGAATTTAAAAAATTTCCAATTTGTAAGGATCATTCAAATTAAATATGTATATGAATTGTATGTGTATAAACGTATTTGTAATTTTATAGTTTAGGTGAACGGATAAGGTGGTGAACTACCACACAGAATTCTTCTGGTTCGAACCTTGATGAGTGTTATGTGAAATAAAAAATTTTGAATTTTTAACAGAACAAAATGAATTACAAAGGAAATAACGAATAATAAATTAATACAAAAATTAATAAAGTGAAGAGAGTGACACTTTCCGAAGCTTGAATGAGTTCCATGAAAAATAACGGAATAGTAACACGAATTTAGGAATGAAAACGTCTATCTTACTTTTTAGTTTAGGATTTCTTGGATGAAACAATTTTAAGTTAAGGATCATTTACCAGCAAGAGGAAAAAGATAATAAAAGTAAAAAACAATTTGGAATTTGAAATACAAAATATGTTTATACAAAGAAGTCAATTTGTTTAACTGCTTTAAACTGCCTTCCCATATTTTGTTTAATGTCAGCATAAACTTTTGAAAAATAGTAAAAAACTAGAGGGTGCAAGCGTCCCAAGTAATCTCCCAATAATTTTTATTTTGAAAGCAGTTTTAAAATTTGGAAAAAAAAACATTAGCAAACTACTTTTTTTTCAAACGTTGTAATGAAGCCCTATAAATGTCTCATATTCGAAAACTTACACAGTTTCATATCCGAAAATTACATCAAAAATATGCATTGAATTGAAAGATTTCTTTTTATTGAAATGTAACTCAACTCTTTTCTTTTCATTCTAAACTTCATATTTCACGAAAATTTAAAATTTGCTTCATAGTATGTTCACTCACAACTAACTCACCTTATAATAAACATCTGGAACATATTGTTTATCAGTCGATTCGCGAATATAACCCAATTCGGGGGCATCTTTAGTTGCAATCAAACAATCATCACGTACTAATGCCATACATTGGGCAGACACAGCATAACCTTCCATATGAACTTGTTTAGTGTTATCACCTAAAAATAACATAAAAAAAATTATAAAATAATAAAAATTCAATAAAACTAAAAAGAAACAATAATTTCAAACCTGTAACACAAACGGTAACAAATTTCGAGCCAAAAACACCATTTGAGGCATATTTGCAAGCATTAGGATGGCGATTTTGTAATTCACCAGCCATTATACATTCTTGAGCGGTTAAAAAGTGAGTCTCAATGCCGCGTAACTGCTTAACTGTACCAGCAGCAGAATCATCTGTGATTAAATCAGTAAATATCCAACCAATCTTAAGGAGAATAAAAAAAAAGATATAATAAACACTAAAGTAATTAACATTTTTTTTTTTTTTTGTAAGTAATCTACCTTTTTCAAGCCCAAGGCATTGGCTACTACTTCTACATCTGCTGCTTCCGGATCATCGAGCAGCTTAATTGAATCTCTAGTTGTTTCTTGTGGTGGCTCATAAATTGCTGCCACTTTAGCACGGATACCTAATGGTACATCTGTGCTAACTTCGTATGTACCATATAAGAAACCCATTCTTTGGTGTCCTGTTGTGCGCCAATAATTTAAAAATCTCTCCACAATTGTTGTATTTTCAAACATAACATTATCAACATGACGATATATTTGACGATTTAAAGTAATAGCCGATGGTTGACATTTCGAGCAGATACCCTTAGGCCATGGAAGATGTTCACGACAACCACTCTTAATGCGACAATTAATGTCATCGAACACCATATATTTACCACGATCAATTCCCGATGTTTGTTTACGTATATATGAGTGAAATGATAAATGTTTGATTTTTTGTTCTTTCAGATACGTTTCGTTAAAAGGTTCCAAGGGAGAACAATTAACACAACAGCCATTAGCTTGATGGCGGCATCTGGAAATAATGTATGAATATATAAATCATATAATTTATTATGTAAATGTAAAGGGTGATTTTTTAGCAACTTTCTTTTTGGCAACACTGTTTTTGGCAGCTCAGATGTTTTCGTGTAACATGTTACTGTTAAACATGTTCAGTTTGGTCTATAATTTAATCATTAATCGACTTACAAACGAACAACGCTTGCAGATTATTGAATTTTATTATAAAAATTCATACTCGGTTAAGAAAGTGCATCGTGCATTTCTTTCATTTTATGGTCAGTTTGGGCGACTATTCGGATTCTTGTGACTAAATTTCGCACCAAATTTGCATTATTAGACAGAGGAAAATATCGCAGCTGTATCGGACAGTTTTGTTGTTGACCGTAAATTAACGATTCTGCGCTACAGTGTAATTATTACAAACTTTTTTTTTGCCCATAATAAAAGAGCTGGACTTGGCTGACATGTGGTTTCAACAAAACGGAGAGAGTATGCCAAATTTGGACCATTTGAGGCGCAGCCGCGGCCAAAATTCACATGAAAACTTCTTTAACAATGAATTATATAAAACGTTCTATCGACTCAAATAAAGATTTCATACATTTCTCTTAATTTTATATTTTTTTTAATCAAATACGAAAGCTCTTAAAAAATCACCCTTTATTTAGTAAAGAAATATGTAGCAAATATAAATGTGTAATACGACTTTTATTCATAATATTATTGTTAAATCGATTCTAGTATTGTTGCTGAATTCCTGATTAAACATCAAAGTACAAGCTGTTTGGCTTAAAAAACATTCTAGTCAAAAAGTATATAATTTTCTATAGAGTATGTTTCTCTCTCACGAACTTTTTAGAACTCTCTTAGAACACGAGCATAGTTTGGCGGCAACAAACGTGAGTTTTGGTCGGCAACTTTAAGTAGTGTTTAGCGGTGTTGCCATATAACCAATTTTAACTATTTTTTGCCGTTTTTGGGATGCTAGAGATTTTTCAGATTATTTCATAAAAAAATGTTTTTTTTATTTTATTCATGTATTTTTTCAGATTTTTCATATAAAAATATAATATTTGTTCAATATACTATTTATTTTTACTAAAATTAGACATGTCTAATAAAGTAAAAAAATACAACAAAAATTTGAAATTGTGTTAAAAAATAGTTACGCATTCAAACATAACATTGTGACATGAAAAGTATTAAAATGTGTACACACATTGACCAACTATGTTTATTTATATCCATTATTTCCCATTTCTATGGTAAAAATATATAATAAAGAGAATAAATATGCTATTAATTGTTGCAACATATAACTAAAAACCTAAAAAAAATGCAATAATTTGAAAAAAAAAAAAAAATTGTTTTCATGAAAAAAACTGGTAAACAGTTAAGAATCCCAAAAACTGGGATAAAAAATTACACTGTTTATGTGGCAGCACTGCATACACCAAATTTAATGTTTTTCAACACTTTAGCAACTTTGAAAATGTTGCCCTCTCATTTAAAAATGTTGCCGCTGAACTCTGTACCATGTTGAATTTCTGGTAGAGCGGAACAAATACTCTATAGAAAATTATATACTTTTTGTTCTAGTTAACAGCTCTTTTAGTGAGATGTATAAGAAGCTACTAACTTTTCATTATGAACACCGCTGCGGGTAGTTTCCATAATTTTTGGAATTTACTTTGTTATAAAATTATACTTACAATTTACTATCTCTATTCCTTTTAATTAGACCATCTTCTTTTGATAATATTTGATCAACATCATCTTCCAACACTGATGCGGATGATTTAAAATCATTCTTAGTTAACGAGGATGGTATTGGTACAAAATTATCTATTGCTGTAGTACTAGTGCGCTGTGGTAATGAAAATTTTTAATAAAATTTAAATATATATTTTTTCTTTAATATACATAAAGGTATAGAAATTAAACTTACTCTCGAAGATGTGCCAGCCATTTGTTTTAGATATACCATGTCGCCATGTTTAAGTATCGTACCCACTTGTTGGGTACCATTTGCATAGAGCTTTGAAAAAAAAACAAAACAAATAATTAATTTAGAAATAAGACGAGCGACATGGATAAAGAACTGCCATTTCGAGACTAAATATCTTTGTCTTGGAATGATAATTTTTCTCCCTCTTTCTGATTTCGAAAACTGTATTTTGACGTACAAAAAGTTCGGTTTTCTTGTATATATTATTCTATTTGGGAACATTAGAACTCTTATTTTAAGTAGGTTTTCAAAAGATACTTCGTATAAGCTCTTCGTAAAGAAAGAGACATGATCATACCTTCTTAACCCATGGACGTGCCTAATAATATTGTTACATAAAACTTTAAGTTTGTTCCTGCTTGTGTCGTCGCAACTGGAAAAAAGTTCGCCGTACACAGTAAAAATTTTTAGTTAAATTTGTACACTTAGCGGTGTTCATTGTAAACTATTTTGAAATTAAATTTGAAATTAATACCTAAATAGTTTATATCTGAAACCATACTGAATAAATTTAAATACTTAAGGGAATTGTTTTAACACCATAAAAAATTGTGAGTTTTTAATGACTACTTGGAATATAAATAACACCAAAAAAATAAAAAATAAACCGAAACAGGCATCTGAAATTTTTTTATTTTTGTTTTATTACTTTCGGTTCAATTTTAATGCCAAAAAGGAATTAAATTTCTGTCTTAAAACAAACAAAGAATTAAAAGCATGTGTAAAGTTCTATCTCTCTCATGAACTAGCTTGTTTTGGTTTAAAACTCTCTCTTTTTCTCTACTTCTTACCATTAATACCGATGAAGGTGTTAAAGTTATCTTTTTTTTACAACCACGCGGTTAAAAGTTGAAAAGTCATTGAAAAGAAAAATGTAAAAATGTTCGTGAAAGTAAAAATTGGTGGAAATTTCAATTGTAAAAATTGTTGAACCACAAAGTGAGGATTTCACTTCAAATAGAATCGTAATTTTAAGTAAGTATTGAATACTTTTATAATACAGCTAAATAATTTTATAATACAGTTAAATACTTTTATAATACAGTTTTTTCACTTTAGTTGTAAACAAGCTGAACATCGACGTAGAAGTCAGAAAACTGCAATTTAGAGATCGGGACGGTGCCGTAAATTCGATTGATTTATTAACACCGGATATTATAGAGTAAGACTAATATTAAATACTTTATTATTAAATAAAAAATTACAAAACTCAAAATTTGCTTTGTTAAATTTATTTTCAGTGAAATTTTATAAATAAAGGGTGAATAAAGGCAGGACTAAAATTGAGTCCTGCCTAGATTAAAATCAACACCCGTTTAGTATACAATTCATTCCGTATTGTATAGAAAATAACACCTAAAGGGTGTTAATTTCAGTTCTGCTTAGCTTAAAAACAACACCCGTTTAGTATAAATATCATTCCGTTGGGTCTTAAAAATAACACCTTTTCAAGAATACAATATATTCCTTATGATATTAATCCAATTCTTGGTCAGGAGTAGAGTCTAATACATATTGGTGTTTCTTTTATGCTCTAAAAACAAAACTCTCTCTCTCACTGTCTCTCGTTTAATCTCTTTATTGGAATACATTTAATTCTTTTTCGGATTTGTTATATTTATACACCGACTCGGCATTAAAAATAAACTAAAACTTTTTACCGTGTAGGTAAGCCCCGGAATAAGATATGATTTTGCTAAAAGTATCCTAACTCTCAAAGGAGTATATGCATGTGTTGCCCATATTAACTTAAAATATTTTTTTATTTATTGTAATACCTAAACTGTAAAATGTAATAAATTCAACAAATTGTGCCACACTGGCAACCACTGCTCTGGTCTAAATAACTACAGAGAGTGTAATAAGAATTTTGTGGTCACCTGCTATAATACTAGTTGCAGGTTCAGCACTGTCCATCATGTCATAAACAAATTTACAAAAACAAACTATAAATACTTTGCAATAGTTGCGAAAACTGGTGCATCTTTGGAAAGTTCTGGTCTTGGTAATTTTAAAGACTGAAATGAGAACAACTTATTGGGAAATGCTGCCTTTCAAAAATCTCAGTTCCAGCGCAATCACCTTCTCATATTATTACTAGTGTTTCCAAATATTCAACCCTGCCACCTGGTTTTTCGGTTTGGTCATTATTCGAAACTTAAGAAAATTGATCGGTTATTCGGGTCGATTAATCGGAAAAATTGGCGATTTATCGTTTAATGCAAAATAAATATATTTCTTTCGTCAATAAGAAGACAAAGAGTTACTTTTTTGCTGAAATATCAAGTTAAGTCTATTGCTTTGGTCTCTAAAGTGTTTGTTTTGGGACAATTCAAATCATCCTACGATTTTTTAAAGAAACATGCCTTATAATCTTGAGTTTTTTTTTTTCATAGGAATCTGACGACTCTTTGAAAAGAAAATGTCAGACGTGTTCAATGGAAGTAAAACCTTAAAAACGCAGTGAAGTTAGTGGGAAATTTTGTCGATAAAGTTGGCTTTTATTTTCTTTATATGACACTGTTCACAATAAAATAAATGACTAAATAAACAGAAGCTGCCTTCAAAAAAATTAATAAAAAATTTTCAAAAATATGGTATGAAAAGTTTTTGAGAAATTCACAAACAAAGTTTGATAAAAGTGACACTTTTCCCTGACCCTTTCACTACCTGGTTTAAGCTTTAGTGGTAAAGAGGTTATCAATTAGAAAAGATATAAAATTCACGCATTTTTCTGACAAGTCCTCACCCATTTTTCTGTGATTTAACAACTTAATTCTACTTCATCAAAATTTGTTGATAAGTTAGAAACAAAATTTTATGTTACTATTTAGTTTTTATAAATTTTTTTCATATAATTTTAAATGGAACTGTTTTTTTTTTAGAAAATACAGTTTTCCAATTTAAAACAATTTTATATTATTATTTTATAACATAAGTAACGTCATAGTGCTTGTTAGCAATATAACTAGTCACGTGTTTCATTGCTAAGGAGAAAAATAAGGTTAAATTTTAAGGGCCGATGTTGAATGTGAACCACACCTAAACGTCAAGTTTTTTACTGCATTTCATTTGACATTTCTCAATTTCAGACTAACTCAATTTGAACCATGGAAAGATATACAATCAAAATGCACCGAATGTGTCCACAATCGGAATAATTGTGCACATATTTCTGCAAACACGTGTGCATACTCGCTAAGTTCGTTCTGCGGAAAACATTGCTGTTGTTCGCGATAGTGTGGCAGAATAGCCGTCAACGTCGACTCGCCTACGGTCTTCGCTATCGCGAGATCATAACGGAATTCTCAAAGCCAGAAATTAAGGATATGGATGTGCACGATATGAGGTTTCAACACGACGGTACCACTTGCCACACAGCTAAACAATGGCTCTTTTGTGCGACAAATTCAATGGCCGTGTTATCTCACGTGGTGACGATGTCAATTGGTCGCAAAGATCATTTGATTTTACACCGTTGGACTTCTTTCTTTGGGGTTATTTGAAAGAAAAGGTATACGTCAATAAGCCAGCAACAATGCAAGAGCTAAAGGATGAAATAATTCGGCTCATCAACGGAAAAGAACCTCAATTATGCCTCAGCATCATCGAAAATTTGGACTATCTGATGGAGGTGTGCCGCCGAGGTCGCGGCGGCCATTTGGCCGATATTTTGTTCCATACATAATTGAACCATACCATATTGTCATAATAAAAAGAAATGACAATAATTTCCTAAATAATTTGTGCTTTATTCAAAATCAACATCGGCCCTTAAAATTTAACCACCCTTAATTATTCAGAGAGCAGATTTTAAAAAATCGTGATAAACTATTATTTCAGGATTTTTTCAAATATTGGTTATAACAGTTATGTCCCTGGTTTATATAACTTACCTCTTTTGTAAAATTTCTTTCCTTAAATAAACCAAAACCGTCAACTTTTAATGCTTGTTGAACAGACTCATAAAGTTCCTTTAGATTGGCCTTAGCTGAAATTTCCACACGTTTTATACCTTCGGGAGATTGAACACGAACCAACTGTAAAAAAAAAGAGATAAAATTGTATATTGAATAGTTTTTTTTTGTTTGCTATGACGTGGCATTTATAAAATTTGTCTTTTATTTAGCAAAATTTCTATTACTTTTTTAATTGTTTATAAACAATTTTTGTAAAAGTGTGGGAAATTTTCTTTTATTTTTTTAATGCACGAAATTCAAAATCATGCCAATTTTTTGTGCAAGTTCAAGACCATTTGAATTAGTTTGTTTATGTACAAAAAAAAAATCAGTTTAACCCTTTTATGACCAAGTTCAAACTGCTGGATTTTTTCGAGCAGTTTTTTTAAACGAATTTATTGACTGAAGGAGAGAAAACTTTTCGAAATGTTTTTTTTTTTCTACTATTGTTGAGTAAAGCAACAGGCTGTATTTTAAGCATACTAAAATAATTATTACTGCAATAAATATTTTTTTCCAGGCAATATCATGGGGAAATCTTATTCGTATTTCCATTCTTGCTGTGAAGTTTATCATTTCTTAAAAATTGTCTTCTCTTATGTTTGC
Source organism: Eustalomyia histrio (assembly GCA_949748255.1). Lineage (NCBI taxonomy): Eukaryota > Metazoa > Arthropoda > Insecta > Diptera > Anthomyiidae > Eustalomyia > Eustalomyia histrio. The sequence goes on from OX456523.1 coordinate 220,151,299, forward strand.
CATTTAAAACATCGATGACTAACTCGCAATACGGGTAACGATAAAATGAAAAATTTCATTCAAGACAATTTTTTATACATACAAAGTTTTTTCAGATTTTATCAAGTTTGTTCCTTCACCTCTTAAGAAAAAAAAAAAACTGGAGTTAGGGCCTTTCTCTATTAAGCCATCGCCACAAAAATTATAAAAAAAATGTTTACTTTCAGCTCACTCTAAATATCAGTTTATTCTGAAAGCTACAACTATATTTTATGCCTAACTTTGCCACAAAAAAGTTCAAATATGACATATATCAACGTGAAAGGGTTAACAAAACAATCTCATCATACTCATAATGCATACATATTCTACGTAACATATAATTATAATATTATTTTTAATATTCGTTGTCACAATATTTCCGAATTCTCTTATATTCGTTAGTTATAATTTTATTTCCGCTTTTTTCTTACCGATTGTTTGCATAATAACATTAAACGATGGCGCACAAAGGCGTATACTATATTACGCTTCCTATAGAAGAGGTTTTCCAATTCCATTGTCGCCATTTTTTAAACTTAATTTAATGCCTTTTCAGCGACTTTAATCAATTATATATTTTTTAGTTGTTTTTTGAAAACCGCGTAGCTAAATTAAGCTACTGTAAGGCTTTTGGGGCCAAGCTAAATCACAACACTTCTTTTCAGCATCAGTTTTCGTAACAAACTGAACACAAATGGACTTCCGTTAAGAGGAAAAAAGACGCGCATTAAAATTTTTAATTATACGTCACTTTTTATATAAGAAAAATAATAAAAGAATATCAGTCAAAATAAGTGAATGCAAATGTTTAAGATACCCAATCAGAAAAATAAAAGCGGGAAAGCGGATGGCAAGGCATTTTAACAGGTGGTATAAGTGTTGGCAAAAGGTGACTTCCCAATCCCAAAATGATAACATCATTAGACAAAAGGGGGGAGGGGCGCCTGTTTAAAAATTGTCGGAAAAAATACTAGGCAAACAAAAATTACAACTTTGGCAAAACAATGTTACTCCGGACAGAAGCAAGATGTACATGCATGTATTTATACGCATGATGCACACGTGTGTATACGCATTATGTACACGTATGTATACACAGCTTAAATAAAATAAATTCGCACATTTATGTACATTCAAAATGATAGCAATTTTTTGTTAATCATTTCTGAATGCGAATAAAAATAAATTTTATGAAAAATTTTACAAAAAATCTCAAAAATGTATAAAAAATCAATACAAATCAAACAAACATTTCAATAAAATTTTTTTATTTTAAAGTTTGAGACACATTCAATTATATTCCATAGAAATTTAATAAATTCATTACTGAGGGTCAATTCTCGTTCTGTGAAAAGATGAAATGAAAAGTTTTTTCACGTTTTCATAGTACTTTTGATTCGCGTTCTGCGAAAAAATGTAAAGAAATATCAAAACGTTTTCATATGAAAAAAAAGTGGAACGAAAGAAGATTTTTTCACGATTGCACAGCACTGGCGATTCTTGTTTTGTGTAACAGTGCAAACAACTGTCAAAATATTTTCATATGAAAAAATTGTTTACACAGACTATTTATAAGTGAAATAAACATGGAGAAGATTGTAAGAGGAAAGCGTGCCAGCGAAAGCCAAAAGGAGTATTTAATTAATTATTAAGAAAAGCATGTGGACATTGCAAACGATAAGTAAGAAGCTTAATAACCATAATTACACTTTTATTAATCCCATATTTACAGATTTGTAACTGCAAATGGTGCCAAATTTAGAGACGAAAAGTGTAACGAATTAGCGGCGAGCCATAACAGTTTTAGTGGGACCCAAAAGGATAGTGAAAAATGGCAACAGTATGGCATATTTATTTATAGTTTATTTATATTCTTTATGAATTTTTTTTCTTTAAGTAATATTAGACTTTATACGTGCACCAAATATAGTTCACTTAAAGTAAGCCGATATAAATCCATGAAGTGCTTGTCGGATGTCATCTCGAATGGATTGTGATCAGCACGAAGTATGCATCTCAGCACTCTCAAAAAATTCCTATAAATTATTAAATTATTTACTGCAATGAAATGCTTGAAACATCATTGTCTTACCTTTGTTCATCCGGAATTCTTTGAGTAATATCCAATAATACAATTAATCCACATATTTTTATATAATTATTTAAAATAAATTTTACGAATTTAATTCACTTTTGTTTACGTTTTTCTCAGTTTTGACATTTGCTTTACATTTTGGATAACACAGTTACAAAATTTTCATGGGTACAGTGCGAATGAAACATTTTTTTCATAATACATACGAGAATCGCAATTTATGTATTTGTGAAAAGTTCGAGTGAAAAGTGCTTATGAAAACGAAAATTAAAAGTTTTTTTTCACTTCACATTATCACAGAATTGATACCTGATTACTTTTAAAAATGTAAATTTTTTAATTTTTAGACATACAATAAATATATTGCAATTGGTTCATTATGAAGTTAAGTGAGAATACACTTACATTAGCCAAGCGTATGTTTACTTGACAATTATTTTGATTTAAATTTTGAACATTATGCAATCTTACTTTTTTTAATGGTAGGGGGAAATCGAAAAAAATGTTATTTTAATTAAATATATTGCCTTTTGGAAAAATATTATTATGTACATTTGTATTTGGAAAGTTTTTGAGTAAAAATTTCTTGTAATGCCATAATTAGAGTATTCAAAAACCGAAACCGAAAACCGGTCAACCGGTTTATTTTTTTTTAAAAACCGATCGGTTTCGAATATTTTGTAAATTCGAAGCAAACCGAAAACCGGTCTTTTTTGTTCGGTTAACCGGTTTTTAAATTACATCACCAACTGGATTACTTGGTATTTTTAATTTTTTCCGAACACCTTTATAATCGTTTGTTTGGTTATGGAGATTTAGACGTAAGTCTGATAGATTCCGATAGACTTAATTTTGGATATTCCAAATTCAAATAGTTTAATTTCTGATCTAAATAACACAATAAACAGTATTCAAAATCCTAAAAAAGAGACTGTACAAAATCATTCATCATTATATGTGACCTCCGAGAAAAGGGACTTATTGTATTAAAATAATATTTTTGAGAAAAACGCATTTAAAGTTTCATAACGCATTATCACTGTGAACACACCTTCCGTTGGAAGATGCGATTTAATATTGTTAGTTATGATTGGGTGCCGACTTTGGTGACGTCATGCCTATCTGGTAACGTATTTTTTTCGCTTTTAGAGTGACAATTTAAAAACAAATTTAAAACCAAAAAATCATAAGAAGTAATATTTTAATGTTTTTCTCATTTTTATCGATTTTCCCAAGTTAGTTTTGTACGTTTTTATCGGGTAAATAAATTTGTATCAGAAATCTAACTCATTTCGTCTTATTCTACACCCTTTTAGGTACCAGAATCCACTCTTAAGTCCAAACCCGTTTTTTGACACACTAGGTCCCTTTTCTCGGAGAAGGTCACATAAGATGATTTCATATATTTTGATAAATGCGACAAAAGAGCTGAAAAGTTGGACAATTTATATAATTGTCCTTTGACTATTTGTCCAACATCTACTATTAGTGAAAGAGTATGTTCCACTTCTAGCTTTATCAAAATTAAACAAAAAAATCGTCTTAAAACGAAACATTTAAATTGCATATTATTTCTAAAATATTATTTTACAAGTGAAAAATAGATTTTCTTTTTACATATTTAAAATGTAATATTTAAAAAACGTGCCAAACGTTTTAAATGTTCAAATTACTAACGTACCTAAATTTACCCAATTTACAAACTTAATGATCTCTATTCATTTGATATGAATATAGTTTTATAATAATAATTTTTAAGATATTATATTAAAAAATATTAAAACCAATAAATAAAATGTTGAAATGAAATACAATAAAAAAATATTATAAAATATTTTGTTTTCAAAGAATGTATTTTTTTTTATTTTTATTACTTTATATATTAAATTTCTTTTTTTTTTTTTGTTTGTAATAAAAACAATTAACAAATTATATAAGCTTTTTATTCAAATTTAAAAAAAACCGGTTGACCGGTTTTTTCTGCAAAAACAGAAACCGAACCCGGTTTTTTAAAAATTAGATTTGTCGAAGAAAACCGAAACCGGTTTTTTCAAAAGGCCGGTTTTTTGAATACTCTAGCCATAATGTTACCGCCGTAGTATAATAAGCAGACATTGTCAGGATGGGTGGTTTTAATTTGAAAACCATAAATGTTCACAAAAGAAAAACTCATTCTCGATTTAAATGCTTGTAAAGGCCTTCCCAAAGAGTATTTTAAATTCATATACAAGGGATAAATCAATGCGATATTATTGTGGGAGATTTTAAAATAGATTTTAAAAAACATACACTGTTTTTAAAATCAAATGCTGAGAATTGAAATATATGGTTGTCCTTATATTAATTACGCCATCCGCAATGTGAATTATAGCCTTTTTCCACTGAGCTACATCTTTCATAAATTTGCAAAGATCTTTCCATAAGAATTATACAGTCCAAAAATTCTTCATCTTTATACATCTACGAAAGATGATCCTTTCTCATTTTGTTTCATCTTACATCTTCACTAAAAAAATTACAAACTGCAAAAATGACAACTGCAAACTGACATTGCAGAAAATAACAAAAAAAAAAATTTATTCAACAACGGAAAATGAGCGGCACATGTAAGAATTTCATTCTTATGTCTACCAAAAATTCTTCATCATAATCATCTTCTTCCAGAATGGCCTTTAATATTTCAATGTACTGCATTAAAATTCGGGTTTGTTCTTGCAAGGCAACAACTACTCCAATGATTAATGCTTTCTATAAATTCATTTTTTATTTTTAACAAAAAATATGCATCTTTTTCTTTTATTTTTTTGACAGCTGAATAAATGACAGATGAAAGATGTTGCCAATATAAACACATGTTTCACGTTTTCAACATCTTCCACAATTGGTAAAGGGAAGACCAAGAAAAAACTACTGAAAAATTAGATAAACACATAAAGCTGGCATCTAGTCGAGACCCTTTTAAGTCTGCAGCAGCATTAAAACAGAATTAAGGGTCGAAATTTCTACTACGACTGTAAGAAGACGGCTAGTAGATCAAAATCTATTGGGGATAACCTCCATGAAAGTGCCAAAGCTAACAAAAAGATATTGTCGAAATCGACTAACCTTCACAAATACTCATAAGGATTGGGATGGCTCTGTTCATGGTAAAAAGTGGCGTAATGGGCTTTAGTCGGACGAATCCAAAATCAATTTAATTGGAAACGATGGCAAAACATGGGTTAGGCGTCCAAAAAAAAGCCAAACTGAACCCACGTTACACAACTTAAAACATTTAAGCATGGAGGAGGTAACATCATGGTGTGGGGATGTTTTTCCTGGCATGTTGTTGGGCCATTGTATTGGATAAAAACGAACATGGAACAATATATTCATTTCATTTATTTATGGAAATCCTTAACCCTGCTTAGATAACGTACGTCTGCGAGACGTATGTTTTCTATGCTAATGTTATGAAGGCTAAATTAACGTTATCTAAGCAGGGTTGATGAAATAATGCTGCCATACGCAGAGTAGGAAATGCCACTTAAGTGGCAGTTCTAACAGGAAAACAACCCGAAACACACTTCGGGTCTTGCAAAAAAATGGTTTTTAGATAACGGAGCGAAGTTAATGACTTGGCCTGCTCAGTCCCCGGATCTAAATAACATAGAAAATTTATGGAAAATTGTTAAAGAAAGGATTGGGCAAATGAAATCCAAAAATTAAGACGAACTATGGAAGATTATTCACAACGCATGGTAAGCAATTTCAAACCAGATTTGTCGCGACTTAGTGTATTCGATGCCAAAACGATGTAAAGCTGTGCTGGCTAATAACGGACATGCGACCAAATATTAGCATTAAGTATATATTTTAAATTTTTTTTGTAATTTTTTATAATTTTTTCTAAATGCGCCTATTTTATTGTCCACTGTAAATCATATGTTTAAACGAATTTTTATTTTTTTTTTTATTAAACTTAGTGATTTTTTTTTAGTTTTTGTAAGATATAATATCAACTAATTTTGCAAAGAATATAATAAAAAAAATGTAAACAAAAATTTGTTTGTTCGATATATATGTTTTTTTTATCTAAACTTACAATAACTGATCCTATTATTTTGCCCGTAACTGTACATGTACATTATGCGTATACACACGTGTACATCATGCGTATACAGTGGAAGCTCCCATAACGAGACTCTCATCGTCACGCTGATTTGTCGGGTTATAAGAGATGTCCGCTTATACGAGAGGTGCACATTTTTTATTTCAAATGTTAAATTTTATTGTTTATATTTTATAAAAATACTGTAGAGTCCGTCTAATGTTAATGAAAAAACTTATGAATGTTAGACTGCTCAACATGGATTGGTTTAACTTGAGCTGTTGAATTTAAAATAGACTCTCTATGTTTTTGATCTATTAGAATGCTACAAAGTCAGCCTTAGCCTTTAAAATCAGACCGAAAATTGGAATATTTTGATATCTCGCCTTAGCGAACCAATTAAAGTACATTTTGCGTATTTCAGAGCTTTAACCATCATCCTTTTGTAATGAACATTTACTCCAGAGTCACATTTGTATGGAATGGCTTCTTTATTAATTTCTGTGGCCTGTATTTTGCCAATATTGAACCTTCAAAAACATAAAAATTTTGAACAATTGCATTATTTAAATAACAAGTAACTTCACCTCTTCGCAAATACGCGCACCGACAATTTCTCTTTTTCAATCTCATATTTTTTTGTGCCATTTTGAAACTCTGGAACTGATAAGCGAGTATGTAATTATTGTTTAAAAAAGACAACTAACTCGAGTTAAGTTTTGGGAAATAATCAGCAATTTCATTGTCATCCTCAACATATTCATTGTCATCCTCAACACATACATATATAAAACAACAATTTTTTGCAAAAATTTGAATTTATTCATCAACAACCCAGCTTCAAGAGCGATACAATCACTCCAACGTCTTTCTAACATTTCGATACCTTTTTAATAGAAAAATTTATCTTTGGCCTCAAAATAAAACTGAGTTTCGGCAATCACATTTTCATTCGAAACAAGTCTCCTTTCATCAAGCATTTTTTGAGATCTGAAAACGGGTATAAATAGCTGGGATATCAATCAGGCGGCCTCTCTCAGAATCATCAGCCGTTTTTGTAAAGTCAGCAAACCACTTTTCTAACATTTATCTCGATGGAGCAAAGTTCTAATTACACTTATCAAGCCAAGCTAAGGCTTGAACGGTATTTTTTTCCATTAAAAAGCAATGATATATCAACACACGAAATTGCCTTCGCTCCATTGTTTTCAAAATCGTAAAAGTAGCGTCACTAAAATAGCTGTAACTTGGTACCTAATGAACAAATTGCCAGATATAATCTAAAGGTTGGTAATTCCAAAAAATTATATAGGTTTTTTATAAGTGACGCCACTTATGTTCTATCCCTTGGGTTGTTCAGCCGATGTGTTATGTAAGTAATAAATTATTTAGGTTTTGTGCTATTTTTAAGTGTACTAACAAAAAGAAACCAAATCTCTTTACAACCACTACAGAAATTTGTAGTTAAAGTGGAATTAAAATTTTATCAGCTCTGTTTTTTAATACGACCATACAATTATTGGTACATCTTGGGAAGTTATTATCTTTTATACTTGAGCTCATAAAAATTTATATGAAAATATTTTAAAATGAAAACTTTAGTAAACATTTTTGAGTAACTATATTGATGTGAGTGTAGGTCAAAACACAGTTTCTGTTCCGTCCCGTAAGGTTAGGATAGGTTACGTCTACGCATGTCCAACGGAGTTTTAAGACAAATTGACAAATTACGGAGAAAAGTACGCGAACGACCTAATATTAGATAGTACGTACGTGTTTTTTTAAACAAAGGCACTGAATGACTTGTCAAATATATTGACATATTTGGGTTATGATTAATATTACACAAATACTGCAGAGAAGTGCAACTCATACCTTTTCCTAAAGTATATGGAAATTATTATTAAAGAAAACTAACAATTATTCCAAGTATTATCAAACAGGACATGCACTTCTTTCAAAAGACGGAAGTATACAAAAACAACAAAATTATACAGCCAGTTTTCAATATATCACAATTTGCAATTGTCTGTATATAATAATGCGCATGCAGGCTAAAAATTTATAATTCTTTACAATAAAATAATGTAAAATGCCGGCATTCATAATTGTTAAATAACATTAAAAAAAAAATTAACTTACAATATTTTGCCTAGATTGCGACATGATAGCAGTATTGCACCAGTTTTAGCAGCCACTTTTTAAAAATCAATTTTTTTAATTCTTTATAAAATACACTTCTGACCAAATGTTTGTGGTGTTCAGCTTATTGTGTTTAATAAAATTATTAAAATAATTTCAAAAACAAATTAATAAATTTCAATTGTAACTTTTTACAGCCGACAGAAAAAAAATCGCAAATTCACTTAAATGTCAAAACAAACTGTTTGAAAAGTTCATCGTTGCTTATAGAAGTACTACGTATGAGTTGCATTCAGTGATGCCAACTTGGTGCTTTTGGTACTTTTTATAGTGCAGCAAACGTCAAAATTATGTTATCATTTATTTGTGGACAACTGGATTTCATACATATTTATTTGTACAAATTTAAAATTTTATTTGCTTAGATTCTTTATTAGTATTTTCTACTCGTTTTCTTATTTTATATGGTATGTGGGATAGTTCACGATTTTTCAATTTCAGTGCGCTGGAACCTCTTATTTTGTGAAGTTCGAAAAAAAGCCTAGTCAAAAAATGGGGGAAATAGTATGAGGGCAAATTATTCCGCATCGGGGTCAAAGTTGGCGTTGAAGTTTTAAAAATCAACAAAAAGCCCCACAACTGGTCCGGAGTCGCTCTTAGAGAGGTGAAATGTGAAAGACCAGCCCCCATTGACTTTTGTCACTCAATACTTTTTTTTGAACCACTATCTCGACTCCCTAAGGTGTCTCCAATACAATAAAATAAATCAAAAACTCGTTTCGTACTGGCTAGTTTTTGCTTAGTGAAGGGCATACTATCACATTTATGGGGTTATTCTGTAACTACGTGAAATTGTGTCACCTTCAAATATGTAACTCTGCTATATTAGCACAGATTGAGTAACTAATATATATCCTATCCTAAATATGGTAGAGTTGCATATATCAAAAAAAAAAAACTGCAAACAAAATATCAAAATAAACTGATATTGTGGAGAGAAGACACGCTGTTAAAACTCCTCCACATTGCCCACCCTTACGTGGTCATCTTGAACTTTACAATCTTCTTATGTTTTATGACCCCGTAACTTCTCCATACACACTTACCACAATCTTTTTCAGCCCCATTAACCTTGCCCTATATGCCAATTACCACAATATCATTTTAAATTATATATAATCATAACACAAAATGAATGAAAACCCGTTTATTTTTATAGACTTTGTAGATAATTTTTATGATTTAATTTACTTTGACGAAATGACAAAGCAACAGCCGATCTTTAGTTATCATCACTACATTTATAGTTAGTTTAAAATTAAAAAAAAACTGTCGTTTTTTTTTTTAAATACGCATATTTATGTATATATTAATTTTTATTGCGCTTTTTACACATAAAAAGTTGGCGTCACCGGTTGCGTTTACTTAGTGCTGCCATGTTTAGTGGTCTCAAAATCGTCAAGATTTTGGAAAAACCCCTCAAAATTAATATCGCGTTTTAAAAAGTAGTCAACAAATTTTTAAACATAGCCGAAAAGCAATATATTTTTATTATTAGTATATTTCTGGTTCACCTTGAAGATTAGTTTTCAATCCTCTTTTGAAACACTTTTGAAATCGTTTGCTTAGATTACAGAATTAAAATAAAAATAAAAATTTAATGTACATATTACATATATATACCATTATCTGGAACATTGCTGCAAAGTATTAAGAATGGTTCGTAAATACTTACTAAATATTAAAAAATCATTACTGATTTAAAACCCTTTCATATGATTATCGTTAACCTTAAAACACACTAGGGAAATAACTCTAAATACTGACTATATGAATTGGTTGCTAATCTTGGAATTAGTTTTGAGCAGGGTAGACACGATGTGAATTCTAACTTAATATTGTTGTCAGATTGAAAAATTATTTTGAAATTAGCTGTCAGACAAGTAATACAATATGCCCTTTTAAAGGTGACGCATTTATTTTTGTGCGGACTAAACTAAAAAAGAGTCATGGCAATTTTTAAAGCATATGACAAAATCCACTTTTTATGAACATTTTTAATGTAGAGTTATAAACAATGTATTAATTAGTTTTATGTACGTATCGAAATATTGTGCTGTTTTAAAATGTCGGTTAACACAAAAACTAAAAACCAGTGAATTGGCAACACTTCTAAATATGTGAAATTGATAGTTTTTGACAGTTGGGCCACTAATAAACAACCCATTCTTACCTAAAAGAACACCAAGATTTTACTCTATAATGCAGGGATGGAAAACATGGTACAATTGTACCTTTTTTGGTACATTTTTACCTTGGCTGGTACCGTGGTACTACGGCGGCTCATTTAGTACAATTTGAAATTTTTTCAAATTTTCAATTTATAACTTGATAAAGCAACATAACATAAAGTGGACTTTTTTTAAAGCAACTTTAAATTAAAAACCTGTTTTTATTTATTCAGCTACTATGGTGAAAAATAATGTCAGTTTTAAGTTGAAATGTTTGCATACACATTGTACTAAAATATTCGGAAGTGGCAAAATTGAGCAGCTGTTTTTAAATTACCTCTCAAAACAAAAAAAAAATACTTAAAAAGTGTATTATTGTTAAAAAATTATTAAATGCCTTTAAATTTTTTAATAGCAAATCCTGAAAAGGTAAAATTGCCCTCGAGGCAGACACTCAGAAAAAAAGGTGGTAATTATACGACTACATAAAATTAACGATAAATTTTGTTTCATCCCGTCAACTTTTAGTGTCTAAGCAAATTTAACTCAATACGATAAAATTGTTAAAAAAAAGCGGAAAAATTTTGGTACCGTGAGGATCGAAAAAGTACAATTTGCTTGTCTTGTTGGTACAATAACAGAAATCATATTTTCCATCCCTGCTATAATGTTATGCTACACACAGACGAAGTAACATAAGTAGAAACATGTGTTGCTTTTAATGTTTCTTACTTTAGTACAGACGATGCCACCAAAAACGAAACCATAAAGGAAACATCATTTCTGTGTATTTGAAAATACTACTACTAAACAAATATATGCAGAAGAAAAGCAAATTTTTAAAATTTGCTTTCACCCATTAACGCCGAGGTGATCAGATTTTTTACTAACTTTTTAATCTGAGCTCAAAATTTCGATTAGACACCGAGAAAAAAAAATATGGCCAATTAAAACGTGAAAATTTTCAAAAAAATTTTTTTTTCACTATGATACCGTAAAGGTATTAACTTTTTACTATGATCAGAGGTGATCATGGCTCTCGAACATTTAGAGGAGTTTTTTTCAAAAAATGTCATTTTCTCGTTTTTCAAAATGGCGGCGAGAATGAAAAAACTTTATAAAAATCTTAATCTACCGTTTTCTCAAAAACTATAAACTTTAGAAAAAAATTTTTAAGAAAAAAATGTGTTAAAATTAGTCAAAGAACACTCAAATTTTTTCAAAATTTTTATTTTCGAATATATCAAAAAATCCATGGGTGGCTAAAAATTTGGTAGTTTGTTCATCCTGGTTTATAGGGTCCTTGGTACAAGCACCAAAGATAAATCATTATATCAACATGTTAACAAGTAAAAAAGGTTTAAATTCGGCTGTGCCGAATCTTCGAATATCCTCCACCAATATCATAAAAAAATGTACTCTACTGTTTTTGATACAAATAATGTAAAAAACTTTTGAAGTAAAATTATGGAGGCGAAGAAAAGTTTTTTGAGGTGAATACAAAATATTATTAATTTTTTAAGCAACTGGTGAAAAAATATGGAAAAAAATATTTGGTACCAGTCGCTACTATGAAATTTTACTAAAATGCACCAATTTGTATGGAAAATTTAGAGGTATCTTCACATTTTCACTCATAACTTTTTAACCGCTAGACCGATTTTGCTCATTTTCAATACCAAACTGCTCGGGAAGATGTCCAATAATCTGGGTAAAATTAGGCACCCCAGCTTGCGTCTTCCCGTCGTGATCGCCATTTAAAATTGCATCACGAATATATATACTTTATGGGGTCTTAGACCTATATTTCGACATGTTACAAACGGAATGACACACTGATATATACCCTCACCATATATGGTGGAGGGTATAAAAAGACGTTGGAGTGAGTGTATCACTCTTTAAGAAAACTAAGTTGTTGAATAGTCGAATTTTGCAAAAAAAAAAAAAAAATATTGTTTTGTTGGTGGTCCTACGGACTTGAGTTAGGTTCTAATTAAAACCTATTGAATCAAATTTACAACAACGAATTTCGAAATTGTTTGTGTGGGAGAGCCGTTTTCTACTTTTTGCTCCTTGGCAATTTATAAGGATATCTTTTTATCGATTTAACTCTGTCCTATTTGAACAAAAGAAAATGAAAAATATGTCAAACGAATAGATAAGAAAATGTCAAAACAGGTTGAAATGTCATTGCACAGTATATGCAAGCTTCGATTTTGGGAAAGTTCTGCATTACATGGTAGTTACTCGTAGCTTATACTTAGGTCATAAAAGTTAACTTAAAGTTAGTTTTTTTCGTAGTCGACTACCGAATTGCTTATAGAGATCATGCATAATGCAGTTTATGCCAATATATTACACTTATGTTTACTTATACGATTACAATTACCTTGATAATTTGTATTTTTCAAAAAGTTATTTCCTTTCTTATAAAAACAACATATATGTACTTCTACAAATAAGATTACAAAAATAATAAAATAATAATAAATTGATAGTACGTACGCACCAGAGAACTGCATTTGCTGATTGCAAAACGTTCATACGCAATCAACACAAGAATAAATATGTGTTTGCGTTCAAACGCTGAATACACTCCAACACACATATTTGTTGATGATTTTAAATCAATCAAACGACGTGCAAATTGTTTTGTCACTGATTTATAATCATCGGTCGTTGTTAAACCATTGATTTTATTCTGTTCATTCGAGCTAAAAATAATTATTTTGATGTAGAATAAATCAGAAAAAACAACAAACAACGTGTATGAGTGTAATCATAATTATAAAAAGAGGGTGGTTTTGTAGAAACATATTTCATAAATGTTATATGTATATTAGGGTGGGTCTAAAATACGTTTTTTTAGAATTTTTATTAGGAATACTAAACATATTCTTGTGAATTTTTTTTTTTTAATTTAGGTCGACATCTCAGGCTCGCCAATCCGGTTAAAGTTAAATATTGCCTAATTTTCCAATCAAAATAGATGAAAAAAAATTAGACAATATTTAAATTTTTCCGGATTAGGCAAGCCTGAGATATCGACCTAATTTTTTTTTCCAAAAAAATATTTATATTTTACAAAGAAGAATATTTTTATTACTAATAAAAATTCTAAAAAAGTGGATTTAAGTCCCACCCTTATGTAAACAATATCATTTATGAAATGTGTTTCTATTTTTTTTAATTATGAATACACTCATACGCGTTGTTTGGCGAAAACATAATCGACATATGATTCAAACTGATCCGAATTACGCGTTCAGTAACATGATGCTGATTTTATTCTACAGTGAATTTTGTTGAATTATTAAATGTGAACAAGAATTTTTGTGTATGATTAAATCAAGAAAAAAGTTGATTTTGCAGTTCTCTGGTACGCATTTAATAATAAAAAAAAAGACATGAACTAAAATGTAATAAAAAATTTCCTTCAAAAAAGTTTATAAATTGTGCTCAATTTAAGTAAAATTTTATTAAAACTTTGAAAATTTTTCTTAAAAAGAATAAAAATTCCTTAGTTTGAGGAAAAACGAAATAGTTTATATACTCAGAAATAGTTCATATTTTTCCTAAGTAATATTTCTTGATTTTAGGAAAAAAACAAGTCAATTAAATACAAATTTATTTATATTAAGAAAAAACAACTTAGTTTTAAGAAATTTGCATACTCAAATGTAATAAAATATAGTTTAGTTCAAAAAAAAAAAAAAAAATTTAGGACATAATATACTCCCATTTAGTTCAAAAAATGTGTAACCTAAATCGAGAAAGTACTTGAATTTAATGTGTGTTCATTTTAACTAAATTTTAGAAAGCCATTTCCAAATTCAGTTTTTAAGTCTACCACTTGCTAATTTTGAAGAATTGTTTTCAGACAATTAAATAGAAAAAGTAATAAATTGTTTCCTATGTTAAAATAAAAATTTACTTGATTTTAGAAACTGATGAACTATTTCTAAGAAAAATTTGCATGCAACTTAGTTCAGATAAATTTTCAAAATTTTAATAAAATATTATTTTTTCAAGTAAAAGTTTTCTAATTTTTAAAAAATAATAAAATTTGGTATAGGATTTTTTTTTGTTGGAAAACGTTTAAATTATTTTCAATATTCTATTTCCAAGAAAAAACAATAAATTAAAAACAAACTAGTTAGTTTTCCTAATTTCCAAGAAAAAATAATATTAAAGGAAACAAATTAAAGTAACCATTTAAAAAAATTTATTGTGCATGATTGTAGTTTTTGGTGCGTGATTCAAAAATGGCTCACATGCCCATCTCTAATCTTAACAGTCTTTAACATTGAACTTAAAGTAGCTTAAAATATTTTTTAAAATTTTATTAGCAAAATGTAAAAAATTTCGAATTTGCGCTTTTATGTAATAATTTTGTTTGCTGACTACAATACAAAATATCGCAGACACATTTTATACATTACGGCATAATGGCTTTCCTATAATTGACGTAGCGCTTATTAAACTTTATATTTATCGAACTATTTTTTCACTTAATAATAAAAAAGTTTAAATTTGTATATGTCAATTAAAGTTTAAGCTAAAAATCCCATAAAATAAACTTATGACATTTTTCCATTTTCCAATAATAACAGGAAATGCAACTGTGATATTTTGTATTTTTGCAACAATTTCCTTAAATTAGTTAATTTAAGAAGACAAAGGACCCCCAGTGTTCCTAAGCCATAGATGCTTAGGGCGTCCGTTTTTGCAGTTCTATCAAGCAGAACCGTTAATTAACTACGAAAATTAATTTTTTTTTAATTTGTTTACCTTTTTGCTAATGAAATTCAATTTATATTTTAGATACATGAGTTAAGTGTAATTCAATTTAATTTAAAGACGAAAATGTATAACAAAAAGCTTGTTAAGAGCAGTGTCCTCACAATGCGGAAGTCCTCCGAAAGTGGGAAAATACCTACTCAATGAGTGTAAAGTACTTTAAAATATATGGTAAAATATATTACCTGTACACTCACCAAAAAAAGTCTGCAATGGCAACTGAAAATTTTGCTGTTATTACGGGAAATTTTGCTAATTTGAGCCCAGCGGTATTTTTTGCTAATCTTAGCAACACATGCTGCTGACGTGTAGTACAATGCCATTAGTAGAAAAATTAGTAGCCGCTACTAAATTTTAGTAAACTTTTTGTAAATTCGAATTTAAAACCGGTTTGCTTAAATCAGCAAAAAAAAACTTACTAAATATTGTGAATATTATTACAAAATTTTAAATTTATTTTTTTATTTATCGAGCATAACTTTTTTTTATTTTATTTATTTTTTTCAAAAAATATTTTATACAAAATTAAAAACTAAATCGAAGGCTTAAAAATCTTAAACATTGTTAAAACATAAACAAATTATTATTTTTTTTTTTATTTGGAAATTCCTGTTTTGAAAAATATTTTAGTCAATATTTTTTTACTTTTAAGGTCAAATTTTAATGTTTTTTGGGCTGATTTTTAGAACTAAAAAAAAACTTTTTAGTGCAATTTTAAGTGGATGTTCTATTTTAAGACATGAGTCGGTATATTAACCTCCGATCCCTTTTTTTAAACTATGTAATATTTTAAGGCAATTTAAGTTTGTAGGTGTAAGTTTTAATTAGAAATAACATTTTCTTTAATATCCACTTTTTTAAAATTAGTATTTTTTTTTGCTTAGCAAATCGGTTTTCAAAAATTTGTAAAATAGTTTCTGAAATTAGCAACAAAAATTTGTAAATATCCTGTAAAAGCTCTGTAGTTTGTAAAATGTAAATAGCAAAAAGATTTGCTAAATAATAATTTTTTTACTAAAAATCAGTACAAAAATAGTAAAGTGGGATTGAAAACTGTTTACAAATTTTTCTACTAACTTTTTTTCTGAGTGTACCATAGAAGAAGGATATTGATAATTATCACTTAAAAGAAGTGCTATTTAACTTGCTGCTAGAAAATTTTTTCTTATTTTTAGGAAGTTAATTCCTAGTTTTTAGTAAAAAAAAATATCTAATGAACTTAAATAAAATACATTTTTTATTTAAAACCAAGGAAACATTTCCTAACTAATAGTACAATTTTAGATGATGTATGAACTAATTAGGAGGAAATTTTACTGTTTTCTAATAAAAATTTAGTTCTTAGTGGTAAACTTTTTCTATAATTTAAGAATTTTAAACAAATTTTAAGTAAAATTTGTTTTTTAACTTCAAGGAAAATTATATTTAATATTGGTAAAAAGTGTCTTTAGCACCGTTTTCATTTAAATTTTTCCTCTAAATAAGTTGATTTTTCTTAATTCTAGTTAATTTTTTTTTGAGTGCAGGGATTTTTTTTAAATCCTTATAGCATAGTAGTTTTAGGTGGTGATGTAAGATATTGATGATATTTTTGCATTTTTTTTTTAGCAAAAAGTAATTAAATTAAATTATACAAAAGTATGTTTTGTTTTTCAATATAAATATTTTCTTTTTTGACCTAATTTTTGAACACAATATTTGCCTTCTATTGTGACATTATTTTTTAGTTTTTTTTTGTACGAAAAAGTAAAAATTTGCGTGCAAATATTCAATATTTAAATACTTTTGAAAAAATATGCGTGTTTTAAAAAGACATTAATTAATGTCAATAGTTATGTAATGAGTTTATAAAATAAGGAGTTTAACTTATTTTAATGCTAAAATATGTTGCCCCTTTTAAAGTAAAAGGTCAGACTATTTACCCTAATTATCCAACCGACGTCATATAACGACATAACTTTAAGAATGGATGGATTCATAATTGTTATAACAGCACAGTAAGAATCAGAATCATAAAATGGAAAAAGCTTAGCTACAGCCACAAAAATAAAAATATTTCTTCTTTGTTTTGTAGTTTTTATATACATACTTTGGGGTTTCTCGGTTATTATTTCTTGTTTAAAGCTCGCTATAAACTAGAAATAAAAATATTTAAATTATCGTTTCAGGGGATCAATTTCGAATAAAATTTCTTTGCGAAGTAACAAATAATTTATCATTTTCACTTCACTGATATTTTTCACTTCATGTTTTCATTTTGAGCGATTCACTTTCACGTTATGAAAAAAAAATGTTGTTATGATGACTATCTGTCAATTTTATTTAATTTCACTCCGTGAGCGTTAACGACAGCTTAAAGAGTTATCAAAGTTTATATTTTCTTAAAAAACCAGCTTCAATTAATATCTAGTTTTTCATAAAAAATAAATATTTAATACAAAGAAATGTCCCATTATGCCAAATGGGACACTATTGTATCGAAATGGAATCATTTTCTGAGAAAATTTAATCGATCTCGAGTTCGATATAATACCAAGGATGAGCGTGTTTTCTAAGCAACATGCAAGGTGATATGTTGATTTAAAAATTCGATATTTCATCGAAATACCAAATATTTTTGTCAAGAAAACAAAAAACTTTACGATAATTTAATAAATTTGGCAAAAATAAAATTTTGAAATCGCTAAATTTTCCGATTTAAAAATGTGTTTGAGAAATCTAAAAATGACGTCTCTATTTGGTCTCAATATCTATAAATTTTTTTCGGAAAAGCTTCGTTAAAATTTCGAAAAATATAATTGCTTTAAAAGTGTTCATACTGGGGTCTTTATATGCATTTATGCTTTAGGAAGAAGAGCAAAACAGGAGCCAAGTTTTTTTATACCCTCCACCATATATGGTGAGGGTATATATCAGTTTGTCATTCCGTTTGTAACATGTCGAAATATAGGTTTAAGACCCCATAAAGTATATATATTCGTGATCCTTATGCAATTTTAAGTCGATTTAGCGATGTCCGTCTGTCTGTCTGTTGAAATCACGATCACGACGCGAAGACTCAAGCGGGGGTGCCTATTTTTACCCAGATTATTGAACATCCTCCCGAGCAGTTTGGTATTTAAAATGAGCAAAATCGGTTAAGCGGTTCAAAAGTTATAAGTGAAAATGTGAAGGTACCTCTAAATTTTCCATACAAATTTGTACAATTTTTCTGTATTTATTTTTGTTTTCTGTTAAGTAAGTAAAAATGTTATTAAGTCTTCTTCTTGTTCGATTACATTTACTATGAGAATAATTTCATTTTAGAGCTATATGTGTGTTACTCTTAATAACTAAGTTAACGTTAAAAGCAACAATGTTACAGTCGCTAACAGAGCAGACCTCTGTAAATAACATTACTTAAACTAAATAACAAAAGTTCGTTACATAAATTGACAAAACATATTCATATTACATACAGTTCATGCAAAATTTAGTATGTACGTATATCATCTTCAGCCCCTATGGTGGAGGGTATTCAAAGATTCGGCACAGCCGAATTTATCCATTTTTTACTTGTTATAACTAAAAAAGTTATTAGTGCTACCCAGCAAAACCACACATTACCAAATAATGGGTAAATGGTAATGTATAGCCATAGGGTAATGTATAGCCATAGGGACCGATGGATCACTTTACACCTTACTTCAATGATGAATTTTACAGGCGATGAGCCTCAAAGTAATGTATATACCTATTACTTTAGAGGTGGTAATGAAGGGGTTACTTATATGGTTACGAGAATGGAAAAAGTAATGTGTCTAAAATAGGATTTTTAAAAAAGAGGAATTTTTATTAAAAAAAATTATTATAAATATTTTATTTAAATTATTTGTAATTAAAAATAATGTGGTCAAGATGGGAATCGAGCCAGGGAAATCTGGTTGCCAGCCAAGAACTCTACCCACTGAGCTATCGACGCATATACATAGTATTTGATTGCTTTAAGCTTAAATAAATTGTTGCGCTTCGTTTTTTCGCTAGTGTTATCAAAACAAACATACATTACCCTTTTGCTAACAAAAAAAACACAAAGTAGTGTATCTAAAAATAGATTTTCACAAATATTTTAATTATTACTTTACATTTATAAATAATGTATTACGTAATCAATAATGAGTAACTTATTACTTTATGCTTGCAAATAATGAAAAAGGTAACGAGCTATCATTACAAGGTAACGCATGAGAATATCGCACCCATTACCAAAGTTTTGCTGGGTAGTTTAAGTGTAACTTCTATTTTTGGACATGAGTCGGTTGTGAAAAGTATCTTCACTTTTGATCACTGTTGTTAACCTGTGTAACAGTTTAAGGTAATTGTAGTTTGTATGTATAAGTTTTAATTCTTAGAAATAACATTTATAATTTTTGTCTAACTTTAGCAAATCGGTTTTCAAAATTTGTAAAATGATTTCTGAAATGCGCAACAAAAATTTGTAAATATTCTGTAGAAACTCTGTAATATGTAAAATGTAAATAGCAAAAAAAAAAATACTATATAATAATTTCTTCATTAAAAATTAGTACAAAGATAGTAAAGTGGGATGGAAAACTGTTTACAAATTTTTCTACTAACTTTTTTTTCTGAGTGTACCTTGTTTATTTTTTTTTATATTTACTTAATACTGAACGGTTTGAAGTAGTTGGATTTTGAGCTGTAAGGGCCAAAATAGATTAGAAAGTACCACAGGGCCAACAAAAATTTAAGAGAGCCAGAAATGGTCCAATTGTGCCACGTTTTGCATCACTAATGCACTCACTCACTAACTCACTCACTTACTCGCTCACTCACTCACTCACTCACTCCCTCACTCACTCACTCACTCACTCACTCACTCACTCACTCACTCACTCACTCTGTCTCTCACTTACTCATCCGGCCTATACCGCTGGAGCTAGGAAATGAACATTTGGCACTGAGGTTTCTCCTCCGGCGTAGATGTCGCTAGGTGAGAAATAGGCTAATTTACTGAGAAGATACTTTTTGAAATTGCCAATAGGAGTATGGTAAAAAATTTGCATAAAAGTGGATAAAGCGTTTCATAATTTACCCAGCCCAAACCCACGGAGCTATACATTTGTAGGTTACTCGCACGGCTATCCGCTAAAACGGCGCTTTTTGAAATTTGTATAAAAAGGGAAATCT
This sequence comes from Eustalomyia histrio, assembly GCA_949748255.1. Taxonomy (NCBI): domain Eukaryota; kingdom Metazoa; phylum Arthropoda; class Insecta; order Diptera; family Anthomyiidae; genus Eustalomyia; species Eustalomyia histrio. The sequence goes on from OX456523.1 coordinate 220,171,868, forward strand.
TTCTCTTACCGGCCTGTTACATTAATAATATGGTTGAAACTACAATACTCTTAACGGATTTTTAAAATTTGAAAACCGTGAAATTTGATAATATATATTTTTTTTTTCAATTTTCGACGGAAATTCTTCGAAAATGTTAATGATTATGAATATAAAAAACTTTAATTATTGTTAAGACACTGTGCGATCCGGCCTAATAAAATCCGAAAATAAAATGAAAATATTTTCAAATATTTTTCAAAGAAATTTGAAACTCTTTTGTCTCTAGTTTAAAATACAGGGTGGGTCATTTAAAATTTAAAATTTGAATTGACTATAAAAGAAAAAGTACTGATTATGTTTTCAAATTTCTGGTTTTATTGGAAAAGTTGAACTTTGTCATTTAAGGACGGAATAGAATATCTTGCATATGACTACCACGACTGGCTCGGCAGTACCTCATCCGATCAACCCAAATTTTCAGTACATTTTCGATTGTTTCAGCTCGAATCTCTGCAATGGCAACTTCGATTTCATGTTTAAACGCTTCAATAGTCTCTGAATGGTTTGCGTAACATTTATCTTTACCGGACAAAAAATAGTCCAAAGGGCTCAAATCACAGCTCCCAGGCGGCCAATTGACATCATAATTTCAACTGATTACCCAGCAAAACTTTGGTAATGGGTGCGATATTCTCATGCGTTACCTTGTAATGATAGCTCGTTACCTTTTTCATTATTTGCAAGCATAAAGTAATAAGTTACTCATTATTGATTACGTAATATATGATTTATAAATGTAAAGTAATAATTGAAATATTTTTGAAAATCTATTTTTAGATACACTACTTTGTGTTTTTTTGTAAGCAAAAGGGTAATGTATGTTTGTTTTGATAACACTAGCGAAAAAACGAAGCGCAACAATTTATTTATGTCAAATACTATATGCGTCGATAGCTCAGTGGGTAGAGTTCTTGGCTGGCAACCAGATTTCCCTGGTTCGATTCCCATCGTGACCAGATTATTTTTAATTATAAATATTTTAAATAAAATATTTGTAATAATTATTTTTAATAAAAATTCCTCTTTTTTAAAAATCTATTTTTAGACACATTACTTTTTCCATGCACGTAACCATATAAGTAACCCCTTACATTATCACCTCTAAAGTAATGGGTATATACATTACTTTGAGGCTTATCACCTATAAAATTCATCAATGAAGTAAGGTTTAAAGTAATCCATCTTCCCCTAAGGCTATACATTACTTTACCCATTATTTAGTAATGTGTGGTTTTGCTGGGTATTCGATTTTCAAAAACAGTGTGTAAAATACCGATTGTTGCGTTGGCTGTGTGACATGTGGCCCCATATTGTTGAAACCAAATGTCGTCCATGTCATTATCTTGAATTTTTGAAAACAAAAATTCGTTGGGCACGACACGGTAACGCTCACCGTTTACGGTAACGGCGGCTCCTTGCCTGTTTTCGAAGAAAAATGTCCCAGCCGTGGTAGTCATATGAATGATATTGTGTTCCATTCTTAAATGACAAAGTTCAACCTTTCCAATAAAACCAGAAATTTGAAAAAAATAATCAGTACTTTTTTTTAATAGTCAGTTCAAATTTAAAACTTTAAATGGCCCACCCTATATATTTAGACACCTCGCACAAGGCATGAAAAGCATTTTGACAATTTTTTTTTAATTTGGTTTATAACTAACTTTACCTCACAAAAGTTTTACTTCTGATTTTTCCTTGTAGCAGAGTTGTATTTATAGGCTGATCAAATTAGCCAAGTTGCATTTTTGTAACATTTATCTATCTGAAATACAACTCTGAAAATATCGGGTAGTTAAATTTTGGTATCGAGTATACAAAAATAGAGCAAATACTCTATACCCACTACTAATTTTTTACCAGCTCAGTAGAGATAGCAGAATGGTGTTTAAAAGGGCAACAGTGTCCTTAATTGCCCTTTTTAAATCGCTTGAGTTAGGACCATAAAATTTGGAATATAGGTTCTTCCTGCATTTTACACATCCATGAGATTTTTAGATATTTTTACGGGGATTGGCTCTTGTAAGCAAAATACAAGAATTTACGGAAATTTCGAAATTCCATTTAAAAAACTTTCGGTTTTATTTTTATTTTTTAAAAATATAACGTATTTTTAAATATGTGAGATAAATCTTGAAATGCGCATGCTCTCGTTTTTCTCATACTGCATACAAAAACAATATATGTTGGCCATCTCTCCCTTCCTGTTATAATGTTTTTGTGTCATCCAACATTCATCCATACAATATGCAACCCACAAAAAAACAACGTGTTATCACAGATGTTTACGAATTTTCGAACATCAATACAGATATGGAGAAAACATCCTTGTTTTGGTTTGTGTGTGTGTGTGTGTGTTTGTTTATTTTGTCTTATTGCTGACTAAATATGCGTGTTATATGAACATGCTAAAGCACAACATTAATTGTTATCACCAACTTAATAGGAAAATATAAATGAAAGTACAAAAATTCACACCGCATAATGTGTTGTAGTAACAGCAGCCAACCAGGCAGCAAACAGCCAACCAGCCAGCCAACCAACCAGCCAGCCATCCAACTAACCATGGCCATTAGTGTTGTCGTCGACACTTTGAGACAGATGTTTCGTTTGATTATACTAAAGTTTTAGTCTGCATTTGTTGCAAATCCTGAACGGTCGTTTTAGCGGAAATAACGAACAGCTCTATAGAATTGAGAATAAAAACATATTTTGACAATATTTTTGTTTTTATTTTTATCTTTATAAATACATGTTTATTGTGATTGTAGTAAAATCAACGTCAAAAACATTCACACAAGTGTATGTGTATTTAGGTTTTATTTTTTTTTAATATAAATGTGTTGGTGTTAAATGAAAATACAAGAGGAAATCAATTTCATTTCCGCTTTTAAAAATAAATGCAAGATTGTGTAGTGAATTATATATTTGAAAAAAAAAAATGAGAAAAGAAAAATTATCTAAATAAATCATTTGTAATATTAACTAAACAAAGAAAAAATTATAGATATAAAAGCATACAATTTTGTATGAAAATATTTATGCAAAACAAAATAAGTAATAAATTAAAAAAAAATCCATGTTGAAAGGTAAGTTTTGAAATAACATTTATATAAAAATTTTATTTTTTTAGCCAATGTTAATAATATAAAATAAAAAATAAATTAAGTGGAAGGTAAATCAGATTATAAATAAACATATAAAAATCCTACTGCCAGAAGGAATTTTATAGGATTTATTTTAAACGATTTTTTAAATTTTTATATACATATTTTTTTTTTAAATCTTAATTTATTATAGTTGTTCATTTGGATTGAATTATGAAATATGTATAATTACCAGAGAAGGCAAATTTGCTGGTTTTGCTTTTTTTTGCGCATATTTGCTTTTTTGCTTTTTTATTTTCCTGTTATTAGCTTCAAAGTAGCTTTTTTTAAATTTTTTGAGCCTCAAAGTGCTATTAATTTTTTTTAAGAAAAATTTTTTTGGCCTGTTTAAAAAATATTTGCTTGTTTAAAAAATATTATTCTGCTAGTTTTGTACTTAAAAAAAATGTGTTTTTACTTTTGCTTGTTTTTTGCTTTTTGCCAATATTTATTTGCTTTAAATACATTGAAATTTGCTTTTTTGTCTTCTCTGATAATTACACAGAAAAATTTTCAAAATTCTGTTTGCATTATTTAACACCTTTCACTAAGCATTTTGGTAAATAACAAGGTGAGGCAATAAGTATCATTTTAAAGTACTGCTATTTTTGCTAATGCTATCGTATATCAGATTGGTTTCGACATTCGTAAAGTAGACACGTGCTAAGTTCATAGTGAATAACAAATAATCGCTTTATTTTTATTTGAATCGCGATTTTGGAACTTTGCGACGAAACGGATTATTTTCCATCAAAATTGATTATGAGTGACGAGGATCATTTTTATTTCAGTTCTCGGTTCTGGGGAACGTAAAATCCTCGCATAATTCAAGGAATACCATTATACCCTTTTAAAGTCAAAGTGTGGTGTAAAGTTAGGTCGAAAAAGGTGGTTGGTCCATAGTTTTTCGTACACTCACCCAAAAATAGTCTGTAATGGCAACTGAAAATTTTGCTGTTATTACGGCAAATTTTGCTAATTTGAGCCTACCGGTATTTTCGGCTAATCTTAGCAACACGTGTCTACTGACGTGTAGTAAAATGAAATAAGTAGAAAAATTAGTAGTCGCTACTAAATTTAAGTAGATTTTTTTTTTAAAGTGGAATTTAAAATCAGTTTGCTAAAATCAGCAAAAAATTTACTAAATATTATTAATATTAGTACAAAATTTCATATTTATTTTTTTTATCGAGCATCAAAATTTTTTTATTCTTTTCAAAAAATATTTTAGACAAAATTTAAAAAAAAAAACAAAGGCTTAAAAATTGTAAAAACATTAACGAATTTATCATTTTGTTATGGTTTCTTTTTAAAAAATATTTTAGGTCAAATTTTAATTGTTTTTAGGGCTGATTTTTAAAACCAAAAATTCTTTTGTGCTACAAGTATTTACAGTGGATGTCCTATTTTCGGACATGAGTCGGTATATTCACTTCCGATCCCTTTTTTTAATATATGTAACATTTTAAGGCAATTTAAGTTTGTGGGTGGAAGTTTTTATTACAAATAATATTTCCTTCAATATCCACTTTTTTAAAATTAGTAATTTTTCTTGCTAATTTTCATAAATGGGCTATCAAAAATTTGTAAAATGATTTATGAAATCATTTGTAAATATTCTGTAATTTGTAAAATGTAAATAGCAAAAAGATTTGCTAAATAATAATTTTTTACTAAAAATTAGTACAAAAATAGTAAAGTGGGATTGAAAACCGTTTACAAATTTTTCTACTAACTTTTTTTTCTGAGTGTAGGGTTGAATTTGAATTGTTTCAAGGGCTGATTTTTAGAACTAAAAAAATTATTAGTGCTATTTCAAGTGGATGTCCCATTTTTGGACATGAGTCTGTTGTGAAAATTATCTTCACTTCCGACCCCTTTTTTCCAATCTATGCAACATTTTAAGACAATTTTATAAGTTTAAACTATTAGAAATAACATTTCCTTCAATATTTTTAAAATTAGTAATTTTTTTTGCAAATGGTTTTCAAAAATTTGTACAACGATTTCTGAAGTTAGCAACAAAAATTTGTAAATATTTTGTAAAAACTGGGTAATTTGTAAAATATAAATAGCGAAAAAATTTACTAAATGATAATTTTTTTACTAAAAGTTAGTACAAAAATAGTAAAGTGAGATTGAAAATCATTTACAAATTTTTCTACTAACTTTTTTTTCTAAGTGTATAGAGCCATGCTATGCCTATTTTTAATAGTGCACAATATATCTACTTGGTCGCGGTGCTGGAGATACAGATTACTCAACCCAACTACATCGTAAATCATCAGGTTGCCTTCCCAGCATTTCGGTGAACCAAATTACCGAATTGACTGTTGAGTCGTAATGTATGCGAAAAAGCCCCGCACCTTGGATTAGTTAAGGAATGACATAACATTCGTTGCGAAATTAACGACGTGTCACCACAAATGCTGCGTACAGTTATGAAAAATATAATCAAAAGATCACAAATTTTCATTAATTAATTGTAACAAAAATTATAAGTGTTCATAAATATAATCAGTTTAAAATTAAATAAGTTTTTACTTTGATTAAAAGTTATTGCGAAAGAAACATAGATGATCGTTTTTATTCCACAAAAAAATAAGGTCTTATCAAACTTTTAGTCGTAACTACACACCACACGATGACTTTGTAAGGGTGTAATGGTGCTCCATGAACTGTGCGTGGATTTTCCCTATCCCAGATTTGCTTATTTACGTGGCTGCTGAGATATAGCGATACATTGCCATTTCCCTGCGGGGAAAAAAGGGGTGAGTTGGGAATTGGGACATGTGCGTGATAGGTTGAAACTGGACCGGTTCCGAAAATTCATATTACGAGATATGTGAAAAGAGAACTGGTTCCTAAAGTAACTAACACGTGACCGGTTTAAAAGTCATGACATATTCTTTTGCGTTGGCTCTGTAATATGTTCTTTGGGGTTAGTTGTGTTATATGTTCTTTTAGACCAGTCCTGCGACATGTCTCAAAGGGCAATTGACCCCCTCCTAGGACAAGACCATGTTAAAATGATCCGTTCTTTTCATATAAAAAAAACCGGTCCCGTGACCAGTCCTTATCACAATGAACTCGTCACGTGACGTGTTCTGGAATAAGTCCTTTTCCCGCAGGGTAACTATAAATTTCGTTTTTTACTTCACGAATATCTAAACAAAATAAAAATACAAAATTGGCAGCATTTTCCAATAGAATTAGACTTATTGTTTCACCTTGTATCTCCTTAATCAATTCAAAGAATACACACATTTTCAAAGCGAAATTATAAAATAGTATAAAAAATATTTTTCCTGGGATTTTAGCTTTGAAATTTTATTAGGGGTATATAACATTTTTCCATATGCAATGCAGAGATTTTCCTGTAAATAATATGGATTTTCTTGTGCAACATTCCAAAGAACACATGTATAAAACACACAAATTACAAATTTAAAGAAAAAAATTCCTTTGTTAATAAATTCTGCAAATAGTCATGTGTAACTACTATGTAAAACGATTTTTGTAGTTTTTATTTATGTGTTATAACCTGGGCAGCGACTTGCATACATTAAAAAATATGTGCTTTAAATATGCAATAAAACTGCTAAATATGCACTTAAAATAAAAGCTTAAAAGAAAATTGGGACTAAAAGGCCCAAAAATACGCACTGAAAATAAAAAAAGAAAAATAAAATGTTTACCAAGGAAAGTACCCCAACCTTAATACTTTGATTTTAATGAAATTTGGATGAGTGGCAGAAAAAAGAATATAAAAGGATAAAATATGCTTTTATAATACAATATGCAACAACAAATCGATCACATTTTGTTGTCAATTCTTTGATTCGGAAAAGTATTTGTCCAAATCTATCTTTGCTATACAATTACAATGAAGTCGCTGCTCTGATAATAACTGTTAAGTTTTGCATTTTTTTTCAATTTGTTTTATTCCTACAGATTATATGCAATAGGACGCAATTAATAGAATGCTAGTGCTTGGAAAAAGGCACAAAAAATGAATTGACCAACTAAAATGCAATAGCAACTAAAAATATGCTTTGAATTTCTAACAAAAAATTGTCCTAAAAATAGGCTTTGTTAAATTTAATCTCCTGCAATGTGTGGGCTTTCATGCCTTTAGAGCATTGGTCGGCAGAAAGAGAGAATATGAATGTATTGGTGTTTTACACCGTAAGAAATAACTTTATCTTTCTAGATAAAGAAATGAATGATTAAATTAATAAATGAATTTATCGATAAGAGAATGTCCGTATTCCTTGAATTAAAATAATTCATGTTTTTGTTTTCTGTATTCTAAAAAATAAAAATAATTCATAATAATGATAATAATAATTTTTTGATTGCATACACTGTATTCGGCCCCTGAATACTATGAGTGCCGACCACTGCTTAAGAGTTGCAATATTTTTTTATAACTAAATTGTTATGTTATACGAATATATCAAAATATATATTTTCAATATATATATAATTTTATTGTACTTATGTACACTTAGAATATTATTTAGTTTAATTAAAAAGGTTAGTTAAAAACAAAGAAATATTTATTTTAACTTTTTTTACATTTGTTCAAAATGATTTACTGTCATTTATCGATTTTTATCAGTTTCATATATTTGTTTTCATTTTTTTGAAATTTTATAAAATTTTACCCACAGAATGGAAATTTGTGGTTTATTTCTTTCCGTTACAATTCTTACAAATATAATTTTTTTTGCTTCTTTTTAAAATAAAAATATTCAAAAAATTCCAACTATGTTTTTTTATTTAAATCGTTTGTTTATATACAAAATTATTTCAAATCAAATCATAAGAACTTTACAAACCCACACACACAAATGGTCCGTTTTAATGAAATGGTATTTTAATGAAATGGTATTTCTGATATTCTGTTTAATGGTATTTTCTTTTATTTTAACTTCCCAGCAAAACCACACATTACCAAATAATGAGTAAAGTAATGTATAGCAATAGGGGCCGATGGATTACTTTAGATCTTACTTCAATGATGAATTTAACAGGCGATGAGTCTGTATATACCCATTACTTTAGAGGTGATAATGTAAGGGGTTACTTATATGGTTACGAGAATGGAAAAAGTAATGTGTCTAAAAATAGATTTTTTAAAAGGAGAAATTTTTATTAAAAAAAATTATTAAAAATATTTTATTTCCAATTTTTGTAATTAAAAATAATGTGTTCAAGATGGGAATCGCACCAGGGAAATCTGGTTGATTGCTTTAAACTTAAATGAATTGTTGCGCTTCGTTTTTTCGCTAGTGTTATCAAAACAAACATACATTACCCTTTTGCTTACAAAAAAAACACACAAGTAATGTATCTAAAAATAGATTTTTAAAAATATTTCAATTATTACTTCACATTTATAAATCATATATTACGTAATCAATAATGAGTAACTCATTGCTTTATGCTTGCAAATAATGAAAAAGGTAACGAGCTATCATTACAAGGTAACGCATAAGAATATCGCACCCATTACCAAAGGTTTGCTGGGTTACAAACTATTTGAAGTGTACTTGAAATTATATCACAATTTCAACAAAACCTTCCACCGCTCTTAGAAAAAGTTTCAAAATATTTATTTATTAAAACAGGGGAAAATCTCCTCTTTGATGGGAAAGTTATTCACTTGAGTAATATTTTATATCGTATCTTTAATAATTTTAGAGCTACGCTCACATTTGTGTTGATTTAAAAGTTTCATTGGAATATTCGAGAAACCTACAAACGTGAGTGTCAGGGATGGAAAATATGGTACAATTGTACTTCTTTTGGTACATTTTTACCTTGGTTGGTACCGTGGTACTACCGCGGCTCATTTAGTACAATTTGAAATTTTTTCAAAATTTTAAATTTATAACTTGATAAAACAACGAAACATAAAGTCGACTTTTTTTTGAAAGCAACTTTAAATTAAAAACCTCTTTTTATTTATTCACCTACTATACTAAAAAATAGTCAATTTTAAGTTGAACCGGCCCTAAATTGGTGTCACATCAAATGTACCAAATGTTTCCATACACATTGTACTAAAATATTCGGAAGTGGCAACATTGAACAGCTGATTTTAAATTACCTCTCAAACCAAAAAATAAAAAAAAAGTGTATTATTGTTAAAAAGCTATTAAATGCCTTTAATTTTTTTAATAGCAAATCGTGAAAAGGTTAAATTGCCCTCCAAGGGAGACGAACAACCAGAAAAAAGGTGTGACATAAAAATTAGAGTAAAATTTTACAAAGTTTTGTGGGAATTATACGACTACATAAAATTAAAGATAAATTTTGTTTCACCCGGTCAATTTAAATTTTTTTTTAAGTCTTTCATTACGATAAAATTGTTAACAAGTGAGGATCGAAAAAGTACAATTTGTTTGTCTCGTTGATACAATAACAGAAAACATATTTTCCATCCCTGTTGAGTGTACTTTGGTTTCCTAAAGCATATTTTTTAAAATTCTCAGCTGGAACGTGGTAAAACTGGTGTATCTAAAGGGAAAGTCAACAACAACATATTTTTCATCCCTGGTGAGTGTACTTTGGTTTCCTAAAGCATATTTTTTAAAATTCTCAGCTGGAACGTGGTAAAACTGGGGTATCTAAAGGGAAAGTCTTTTCATTAACGACAGCCTAAAATTTAAAATATGTGTTTCTTAGAATATGAACTAAATTACTGAAGAAACTATTAAGAAGCTGGTAAAAATTAGATTTTTGAACAAGAGCAAAATAGTCCCTTAATCAACAAGCCGAAATAGCTAGGGAGTTATTACACTCAGAAAAAAAGTTAGTAGAAAAATTTTGTAAACAGTTTTTAATCCCATTTTACTATTTTTTGTACTTATTTTTAGTAAAAAAAATTTTATTTAGCAAATCTTTTTGCTATTTACATTTTACAAATTACAGAATTTTTACATAATATATAAAAATTTTTGAAAACCGATTTACTAAAATTAGCAAGATAAAAATGACTAATTTTAAAAAAGTGGATATTGAAGGAAATGTTATTTCTAGTTAAAACTTACACCTTCAAACTTAAATTACCTTAAAATGTTACATAGAATAAAAAAAAGGATCGGAAGTGAATATACCGACTCATGTCTAAAAATAGGACATCCACTTAAAATAGCACTAAAAAGTTTTTTTTTTTTATCTAAAAAGCAGCCCTAAAAACAATAAAAATTTGACCTTCAAGGTAAAAAAAAAATTTACTAAAAAATTTTTCAAAACAGAAATTAACAAATTAAAACAAAATGATAAATTCGTTTATGTTTTAACATATTTTAAGACTTTAAAGCCTTTGTTTTTTTTAATTTTGTATAAAATATTTTTTGAAAAAAATAAATAAAATAAAAAAATTTTGATGCTCAATAAAAAAAAATAAATTTAAAATTTTTTACTAATATTAATAATATTTAGGAAATATTTATGCTGATTTTAGCAAAGAGATTTTAAATTCCACTTTACAAAAAGTTTACTTAAATTTAGTAGCGGCTACTAATTTTTATACTTATTTCATTGTACTACACGTCAGCAGACATGTGTTGCTAAGATTAGCAAAAAAAATACCGCTGGGCTCAAATTAGCAACATTTTCAGTTGCCATTACAGACTTTTTTTGGTGAGTGTAGTTTAATTATTTGTAAACTTTATTGAATCTATATAAAGACTAATTTTAAAAATTAATTTTGCTTGTTATTTATATTAAAGAAAATTGTCAATATTTTGTGGTCAACAATTCTCCAGAATTTTTTTTACCACTTTTTGTGTGGCCAAAATTATACGTAATTTTATCTATTTGTAATTAAATGTCAAGTTTCATTTTTAATAAGAATGTTAAAAAGTAAATGTTGATTTAGCTTTCAACAATTCTTAAGAATTGTTTACTGATTCTATTAACTTGAATTTTCATTTGTGAGAAATGAAATAATTGGAATTGTCACCAAAAAATCTAAATGATTTTGGCATGTGTTTGGTTAAAAAGGGGTGATACTATAGCTCAGAGCTTAAAATTTGTCATATAGGTTCCTTTTGCGACTAACACATCCGAGCAAGTAAGATTTATTTATTCTTGACATTTTAATAAAGAGTAGGAAAATTAGGAAAAATCTTTCCCTTGATTTCCTGCCTAATCACTATTGGATAGAGAATTGAAATTTAATATGGGCTAATTCACTGATTAGGTTCATTTTTGAACCTTTTCCGGGATCGTGCTAAAAATGTGGAGATATAATATTTGATTGCTTAAAAGATACATATTGTATATGACTTGTTGCGCTTCGTATTTTTATTTGTGATGTCAAAACATATATTTATGAATTACCTTCTTTTATTATATTCCTCCAACACCCAGTGGAGCATAGGGCGCCTTGCTTACAAGAAAATCCGAAGTAATGTATCTAAAAATAGATTTTTAAAAATATTTTCATTATTACTTAACGTTTGTAAACCAAGTAAAACATAATAAATGATCCGTACCATATTACTTTATGATGCACCCATTACCAAAGTTATGCTGAATAGTTGTACCTAATACAGGGTGGTGCAAACACATTCACCTGATTTTTTTCGCTATAACTTTTGTTTGGGTGGGAGCAAGGACACGATCAAAAATTTAAACTACTCACGTGATGGTGCGTGAGTCGATTTTTTATCGTGATTATTCCTTTTTTTCGTTTATTATTTTTTCGATTTTTTACATGTAATGTAGCATACTGTTTTTGTCTTTATGTCCCAGGAAAACTTTGGTAATATGTAGGTGCGATAAGCTTATGCATTACCTTGTAATGTGTACTCCTTACCTATATCATTATAATTCGACAAAAAGTAATTACTTACCGATATTTGGATACATAACGCATTACTTTTATGAAATATAAGGTAATAAGTTACCAATACTTGGTTAAATAGTGCATTACTTTTGTAATGTATACTCCTTACCTACAGCATTATTTTAAAATATAAAATAATAAGTTACCGACAGTTGGTTACGTAATGCATTACAATTTAACATAAAATAATGACTATTAAAACTGATAAATTATTTCAAATCATGCGTAACATAAAAATCAATATTTAATAAATAATTTGTATCATATCCCATCTATGTAAATTAGAGAATAAAATCTTAGCAATAAGTACAAAGCTCATCGCCGAGCATTTTTTTGCATTTTCTCATAATTTGTTAAAATTTATTTAATTCTTTTAAATTCATTATGGTTTGCTTTAATCTTTTTGTGTCGCCTTTTTTATAATTCTCAAACGAAAATGACAGCTGAGTTTTACGTAATAGCAATAATTGATGAATATTGCCGGACAATAATTGCAACATAAATTGCCAGCAATAAATAGTTGCGAAATCGAGTCATCCACACAGAAGATATGATAATTTTGACGTTTGCTGCAATATATTTCCACATATTTGTTTCCATTCTAGACTACGGGATGTGCATTTATTTAAATTGCATACTACTGTTAAATCTAAAAACTACAGCCATCCATTGATAATAAGCATTTTTAGTTTCAGAAAATCTAGCATTGGTGTTTTTTATTAGTTTGTAGTTTGTAGGTTTTAAGAGGAAAGCTAAAAAATTAAAAGTCAAAGTAAAAGTATTTTAACCTCTTCGTAATCATTTAGGTAACCAATTATTTTTTTATCCCCTATCTGCAAAAAGGTAACCCATTACTTTCAATTTTTTAATAAGCATCATTGTAAGAATGAACCCATTACTTTGAGGCTCATCGCCTGTAAAATTCTTCAATGAAGTAAGGTGTAAAGTTATCCATCGGTCCCTATGGCTATACATTTCTTTACCCATTATTTGGTTATGTGTGGTTTTGCTGGGGTATTCAATATGGTAACACTTCATCCAAGTGGTTTAAGCAGGGTTGGCAGGGTTGATACCGCTAAAATATCGTTATTACTTCAAAATACTTTCAACGGACTATCGTTACCCATAAAATACCGTTACCGAACTAACTAAAATACCGTTACCGAAAAAGCTGAAATACCGTTATCGCAAAATACCGTTACCGAGATAATAGAAAATAGCATCACCCTTATCAATAGCCATATAATTTTGGTTACCATCCATGGGTTTAAGTCATAAAAAATAATTATTTTTTTTGTTTAAATTTTCCAAATATTTTGAATTTTTTAGCGTGAGAATATCGTGAGCGTGAGAATATTAAAACATATGTAATTAAAATTTTAAATATTTAATTAACAACACTTATATAGACTTTTAAGGTAGTTCTAGTAGTTAAAATGTAAGATTTTATAAAAATGATGCCAAGTTTTGGCAATTCTTGGCTATTCTCTTTTAAATGTAAACAAAAGAATTTGTCATAAAAATATTTGAAATTTTTCTATTTGTAATTAGATAAAATATTAAAAACAACAAAAGTTAATAAATAAATTATGTGTTTATTTGTAAATGTAGAGCAGGGCGTACAATATAATTGCTATATTTCGTGTTCCGTTGAAGTACATTTATGAAAACAAGTTAAAAAATAGGCAAAACTGCTTAAAAATTGACAATTGAAATTAAAAAAAAATCCTTAATAAAAGAACACAATTTAAATTTAAAAAATTAAAAATAAAATTCAAAAGATCAATTAATATTAAAAAATACCAAACGCAATTAAAAAAAATATTTAAATTCAACAAATATTTATTTTATTTAATTTGGTGTTTTTGAATTTCAATTGATGCTTTATAAATTACATTTGGAGTATTTCCAAAAGCTTTTGAAACAATCTATTCATTCGTGAAATGGTCTTTGAAATTGAGTAAAAATTTGCACGTGGCTATTCCAGGTTTCCATGATATCTGTGCTATTTTATTTTTACAAATTTGATCTAGTTCACGGTGGCATTGTGCAAAATGGCCCCAAGAAATATGACCCCAATATTAAAATCTAATTAAGATATTTAGTAAAAATTTTCGCCTCACAAATAGATTTTCCAGTCACGATAAGGTGGTTAGCTGTGTGGCAAATGGCACCGTCTTGTTGAAACCACATATCGTGCACATCCATATCCTCAATTTCTGGCTTCAAGAATTCCGTTATGATCTCGCGATAGCGAACACCAAGGTTGACGGCTATTCTGCCACACTATCGCGAACAACAGCAATGTTTTCAGCAGAACGAACTTGGCAAGCATGAACAAGTGTTTTCTCATTTCCTACAGACCCGATTTGCAGAAATACAGGTTGGTTGAAAAGTTCCTGCGCTCGAAATGAAAGAATACTGTTTTTGTTACGAAATATATTTTTTTATTCAATATAATCTCCAATAATTTTATCCCATCCTTATAATGGTTTTCCGGAAGCTCTGCAAAATAACCGTCTACGGCTACTATGGCCTCTTCATTCGACGAAAAATGCTTTCCACCAAGGAATTGTTTGAGATTTCTGAAGAGATAGTAGTCACTGGGAGCCAAATCTGGTGAATGCGGTGGATCTTCAAGCAATTCGCACTTGAATTCTTTGAATTTAGCCATAGTCAAAACACTTTTGTGAGCAGGTGCATTGTCTTGATGAAAAATGATTTTTTTCTTCTTTAAACCAGGTCTTTTCTCAAGAATTTTTTCATCCAGCTGATCCAAAATGCTGCAATAATATTTAGAGTTGATTGTTTTACCTTTCTGAAGATAATCAATCAGCGAAATTCCTTTTGCATCCCAAAAAACTGATGCCATAACCTTCTTTGCTGATCGTTGTGACTTCACCTGCTTTGGAGCTGAACAATCAGCTTCAGTCCACTGTAAACGTTCTTGTTTCAATTTAGGATCATGGTGGTAGATCCAAGTCTCATCCATAATTATAAAACGACACAAGAAGTCGGTTTTATTCGGCTTTAAACGCTCTAAATTACGCTGAGAAATTTGTTTTCGATCCAGTTTTTGTTGAATTGTTAATGTGTGCGGTACTAACTTTCCAAACAGTTTTTTCATACGTATTTCATCATGTAAAATATGGAGTACTCATTCGTCTAAGATGCCTATGGCATTAGCAATTTCATGCTTAGTCAAACTTGGATCTTCACTAACCATATTATGTACCTGCTCAATGATTTCTGCTGTGGTTGCAGTTTTTGGTCGTCCTTCGCGTGGATCGTCTTTAAGGCTGGTACGACCACGTTTAAATTCACCAGCCCAAAATTCAACGGTGCGTTTTGAAGGTGAGGACTCCTTATACACTTCTAACAATTGTTCATAAATTTGCTTTGCTTTTAAACCCTTCAAAACAAAGAATCTAATGACTGCACGATATTCAATTTGTTCCATATTAAAAAAAATCAATGACACGTCAACTTCAAATGGCTTGTAAACAAAGAAAGAATTGACAGAATGACTTGCAACTTTGCATATGTTCTCAGGACAGTTATACCAACTTGAGAAAAAAAATTTGGAGCTAGCAGTGCCATCTCTTGGTGAGCGCAGGAACTTTTCAACCAACCTGTATGTGCACAATTATCCCGACTGTGGACACATTTGGTCGATTATGCTGACCAAAAAAATCACAAAGTGCATTTTGATTTGAACGCCCATTTTCATAATAAGCCTAAATAACTTTAACGAGTTGCTCGATTATGTATCTTTCCATGGTTCAAATTGAGTTAGTCTGAAATTGAGAAATGTCAAATGAAATGCAGAAAAAAAACTTGACGTTTAGGTGTGGTGCACATTCAACATCGGCCCTTAAAATTTAACCACCCTCTATATTGCACCAATCCCAGTCTTTGACGTCTCGTCAAAAGAATTTTGTAGCATAAAAATGATCTGAAAGCGAAGAGAAACTTTACAACACAAAAACAATCAAAATGTACTTAATATTAAAAGTATACATTAGATATCAGTCAACGTAATAAATAAATTTTAAATAAAAATTGTTGATGAAATATTGCTTAAAAAAAAAATTAGAAAATGTATTTTGTCCCCCCCCCCCTCCCTCCACCGAAAGAAAATCCTGGGCACGCCACTGGTGATACCTTGTAGTATTGTATTAATATTAAATTTTAATGTAAATTTAATAAACTTATACGGTTTATTGCACAATAAATTGTATTAAAAATTTATTTTATTTACTACTGTAAGTTAACATTTATACGACTAAAATCCATATATGGAATTGTCCGTTAAATATTAACAAACAGTTAAATTAAAAATTTTATAAGGCAAACATTTTCATGTCTGTCAACTAACGTTCACACTAGTAGCTAACAAGACATTGTGAAATTGAGGCAAAGTGTCCAGCTGTCTTAAAAGAATTTTATTTAATTTTCCAAAATCATATTTAAACATACATACGTACATTTTTTCTATTGTTATTTTAGATAAATATATAATAAAAGAAATGTAATTTAAAAGAGCAATTGTAGCAGGATTTTATTAAATATACAAGCACACACACACACACACGCATATACACATATTTTCTAAAGAAAACACACACAGAACGTATATAAAATATTGAAATATAGAAAGCTTTTATATATTTTTAGAATAAAAATCCATTATACTGTTAAAATACAATTTAGTATTTTAACTTCTTTTGCATTTCTATACATTGACAAACCAGTACGACCAGTTAGTAAAATCTATATAAAAAAAGGTGAAATTTAACTTTTAGTTAAGTTAAATAAAATTGCCCTTAAAAGAGGCAGACAATTCTTATGGGTGCCTTAATATAAAATAAAATTTTCTTTTTAAATCCAAAAATCACCATCCTGTTGCTTTCTATACATTCTCTCTTATCCTGTCTATCTTAAATATTTATAAGTTAACTTGAAATAGGTTTTATTATTACAAAATAACTTTAATTCACAGAGAATGTGTGGCAAGATTCCTTTTATGGATAATAATAAAGTAAAACAATTTTTAGATATTTCAAAAGGTGTTTACACAAAAAATTGTTAGCTTTTATTAAGTTTTATTATTAATGCCGAGTTTGTGTGAGAGGACGGTTGTTTAAGGGATTTCCTTTTTTCTTTGCCCATTGATATTTTCTCACTTCATAATACAAAAATGAATTTAAAGATATGTGGTTGAGTGCAAAGAAAATAACATTTAAACGGTCTGTTACGAGAAAAAGAGGATTTAATGGAAAATAACTTTGTTAATTACTTGTACTTATATGAATGCATAAATTGCAGTACACAAGCGAAGTAAAAATATCAAACGTTACACCAGCGAGACGGGTCATATGTGTTTGTGGCGTTGTTTTTGAACCCCCTTCATTTTGGCACTTCACAATGTTTTGCTTTTTTGTTAAAATATTTGTAAAAAAATTGCCGATTTTAGGATTCTCTTAAAACACTTGACTTGTTTGGCTGGCGCAACGTCAATATATAAAATATTTATATTGAAACTTTTACATTTCCTAAAGGCTTCTGCTGTACAGGTTGGTTGAAAAGTTCCTGAGCTCACCAAGAGATGGCACTGCTAGCTCCAAACTTTTTTTTCTCAAGTTGGTATAACTGTCCTGAGAACACATGCAAAGTTGCAAGTCATTCTGTCAATTCTTTCTTTGTTTACAAGCCATTTGAAGTTGACGTGTCATTAATTTTTTTTAATATGGAAAAAATTGAATATCGTGCAGTCATTAGATTCTTTGTTTTGAAGGGTTTAAAAGCAAAGGAAATTTATGAACAATTGTTAGAAGTGTATAAGGAGTCCTCACCTTCAAAACGCACCGTTGAATTTTGGGCTGGTGAATTTAAACGTGATCGTACCAGCCTTAAAGACGATCCACGAGAAGGACGACCAAAAACTGCAACCACAGCAGAAATCATTGAGCAGGTACATAATATGGTTAGTGAAGATCCAAGTTTGACTAAGCGTGAAATTGCTAATGCCATAGGCATTTCAGACGAACGAGTACTCCATATTTTACATGAAGAATTACATATGAAAAAACTGTTTGGAAAGTTAGTGCCGCACACATTAACAATCCAACAAAAACTGGATCGGAAACAAATTTCTCAGCGTAATTTGGAGCGTTTTAAGCCGATTAAAACCAACTTCTTGAGTCGTTTTATAACTATGGATGAGACTTGGGTCTATCACCATGATCCCAAATTGAAACAAGAACGTTTACAGTGGACTGAAGCTGGTTGTTCAGCTCCAAAGCAGGTGAAGTCACAACGATCAGCAAAGAAGGTTATGGCATCAGTTATTTGGGATGCAAAAGGAATTTTGTTGATTAATTATCTTCAGAAAGGTAAAACAATCAACTCTGAATATTATTGGATCAGCTAGATGAAAAAGTTCGTGAGAAAAGACCTGGTTTAAAGAAGAAAAAAATCATTTTTCATCAAGACAATGCACCTGCTCACAAAAGTGTTTTGACGATGGCTAAATTCAAAGAATTAAAGTACGAATTGCTTGAAGATGTACCGTATTCCCAGTGACTACTATCTCTTTAGAAATCTCAAATAATTCCTTCGTGGAAATCATTTTTCGTCGAATGAAGAGGCCATAGCAGCCGTAGACGGTTATTTTGCAGAGCTTTCGGAAAACTATTATAAGGATGGGATAAAATTATTGGAAGGTCATTGGAACAAGTGTATTGAGCTTCTAGGAGATTATATTGAATAAAAAAATATATTTCGTAACAAAAACAGTATACTTTCATTTCGAGCGCTGGAACTTTTCAACCAACCTGTAAGTACCCGAGTAAAACAATATAATCATATGCGGCTTTATCTAATAATAAAGGGTGGTTAAATTTTAAGGGCCGATGTTGAATGTGAACCACACCTAAACGTCATGTTTTCTTCAGCATTTCATTTGACATTTTTCAATTTCAAACTAACTGAATTTGAACCATGGAAAGATACACAATCGAGCAACGCGTTCAAGTTATTCAGGCTTATTATGAAAATGGGCGTTCAAATCAAAATGCACTTTGGGATACCTTCGGTCAATTTAATCGTCCAAATGTGCGTACAATCGGAAAAATCGTGCAAAAATTTAAGCAAACCGGGTCTGTAGGAGATGTGAAAACACCAGTGCATGCTCGTACAGCTCGTACTGCAGAAAATATTGCTGCTGTTTGCGAAAGTGTATCTGAAGAGCCGTCCACCTAAACTTGTCGTCGTGCCCAACAATTGCACTTCTCACGCTCGTCGTTGATGAACATTATGCATACAGACTTGCATTTACACGCTTACAAGGTGCAATTGACTCAAGTACTAAAGCTTCTTGACTATTCCAAGCTTCGTCAATGGTCAGAATGGTGGCAAGAAATGGCAACAGTGGATGATAAATTTTCGAAGAAAATCATCTTCAGTGATGAGGCACATTTTTACCTCAGTGGATTCGTCAATAAGTAGAATTGCCACATTTGGGCGAATGATAATCCAAGAGTGATTGTCGAAAAACCAATGCTGCCACAAAGAGTGACTGTTTGGTGCGGTTTATGGGCTGGCGGCATGAATGGCGTTCGCTATCGTGACATGATAACGAACTTTTAATGGCCCGAAATGGAAGATACACTTAAAAAAGTTTGTAAGTTAAAATAACTGAAAATATCATTTAAAAGAAATGATATTTCATTTAAAAACCGGTCTACTTAATTTTCATTTAAATTAAAAGTCATTTGTTATTTACTTTTAAATGTTGATTAATCAACTGACACATCCGTAAGAAACAAATGATATAATCAGTTAAAATAAATGTCAAAATTTTACCCACCAATCCTTAAAAAATAAATGTTTTTTTCATTTATTTGAAATTATTTCCGTTTTTGTATTTTTTGTTTTTTTTTAATATACTCGTACAATACAAAATGTATGTATGCATATGAAGCTATAAATACTTTTTGTGTGAATATTTTTGTGTATGTACGTGTGTTTATGAAGTTCTTGTAAATTGTATTGAAAAATTTTGTATATATACAACCAATTTAAATAAAAAAACAAATTGAAATTATTTGAATATTTTTTTTTGAAACAGACAGCAAACAAAATTTAAATTTGTAATAACTGTTACGGACACAAATAAACCACAAGTTTCCGTTTTGTGGGTAAATTTTTATTAAATTTCAAACAAATGAAAAAAATAAATGAAACTGAAAAAAATCGGTAAATGATAGTAAATTATTTCGAATAAATGTATAAAAAAGTTAATATAGATGTTTCTTTGAAAAATAAATGTATCTTCCTTTAATTTTAAATGGAACGGAAAACTTTTTTATTAAACTAAAAACAGTTAACTACATAATATTCTGAGTGTATGGATGTGCACGATATGTGGTTTCAACAGGACGGTGCCACTTGCCACACAGCTAACGAAACAATGGCTCTTGTGTGCGACAAATTCAATGGCGGTGTTATCTCACGTGGTGGCGATGTCAATTGGCCGCCAAGATCATATGATTTGACACCGTTGGACTTCTTTCTTTTGGGTTATTTGAAAGAAAAGGTGTACGTCGATAAGCCAGCAACAATTTAAGAGCCACCACGTGAGATAACACGGTCATTGAATTTGTCGCGCGAATTTGTTTCGTTAGCTGTGTGGCAAGTGACACCGTCCTGTTGAAACCACATATCGTGCACATCCATATCCTCAATTTCTGGCTTTAAGAATTCCGTTATGATCTCGTGATAGCGAACACCGACGGCGAGTCGAGGTTGACGGCTATTCTGCCACACTATCGCGAACAACAGCAATGTCTTCCGCAGAACGAACTTGGCGAGCATGTACAGATGTAAAATCTCCTACAGACCCGGTTTGCAGAAATATGTGCACAATTATCCCGAATGTGGACACATTTGGTCGATTATGCTGACCAAAAAAATCACAAAGTGCATTTTGATTTTAACGCCCTGAATAATTTTAACGCTTTGCTCCATTGTGTATCTTTTCCATGGTTTAAATTGAGTTAGTCTGATATTGAGAAATGTCAAATAAAAAGCAGAAAAAAACTTGACGTTTAGGTGTGGTTCAGATTCAACATCGGCCCTTAAAATTTAATCACCCTTTATTATACCCTTCACCACAGGTGAAAGGGTATATATAAGTTTGTCATTCCGTTTGTAATTTCTACAATATTGATCTTAGACCCTATAAAGTATATATATTCTGGGTCCTTATGAAGAGCGAAGTTGATTTAACGATGTCCGTCTGTCCGTCTGTGTGTTAAAATGGGTTTTTCGAAGACCCCAGACATGATGAGGACTTGATTGTTATATATTTCTGTTAAACGTGATCCATTTCTGCTTGCTATTAAAAATCAGCCAGATCGGTTAATAAATGTCTGAGATATTAGGAAAAAACCAGGACTACCTCTAATTTTTTCCGTAAAATTCCTTTGTTATATGTATGTTGAATATTATGCATAACAAACACATCAATATCTTTTCTTTCACCTCTTCACTTTTTATACACACAATAAACACATACAAAGATTTCTCATTTAAATAAAAACCAAACAAATCCCTATTGAACGAAAACTGTTCATTTAACTCTATAAACGATGATTCCGTAAAGGCTTCATATCCGAGTCGTCTAAACGCTATGTCTTAAATGCTTTTTTTCTCTAAGAACGCGAGTTCGAATCTTGCTCAAGACACAATTCAACTTTTTTTTTTTGTATATTTTCTTGTGACTTTTTTTTATTTTTTTGTTTTTTTTTTTAACATTAAGTAATTAATTTAAATAAAATTTTATATTAATAATTAAATAATCCATAAATAGGCTAAAAACATCAAAATTTGTATAAAAACCCTATGATACAAACAAAATACAAACGGTTTTATTTCTATTTTTTGCTCCGATTTAAAAGAATTTAATTAATTAATTAATTCCTTTATTTAATAGAAAAATTACAATATACACTTACAAATTAACATTTATTGCACAGATTTGGCTTAGCCTTATATCTAAAGTATTTGTATATAAACTTTTAAGAGATATAATTTATGTTGATATCAAATACATTTTTACGAAGGAAAACTATTAACAAAAACCTTCAATATAAAAGAAATATATATATTTATATAATATGTACATATACATATTTTAATTATTAATATATTTTTAATCGAACAATAAATGCATCAAAACATAAAAACATTTAGGAAATAAACTACAAGTTCAAAATTAGTGGGTTATCAGAAAAACTACAGTTTGTTCTAAAGCGGGTAGTCGCTTTTTCGATGCCTTGAGTAACAGTTTTTGTATTACTAATATCATGTAACCTAGACGTTGAAAAATGCCAAGGCAATTTTAATGTCATTTTTAAGATCTTATTTTGCGCGATTTGTAATCGCTTAATATGAGTTTTCGAGCAATTTCCCCATACTGGACAACCATATAGGATGATCGCCTGAAATATAACTTTGACTATGAGCATTTTGTTATGATTGTTAAGAAGGGAATACTTATTTATTAAAGGGTATAATATTTTTTTATATTTATCAATTTTTCCTATAATATATGAGATATGAGAATTAAAAATTAACTTTTTATCTAGACTGATGCCTAAATATTTAACATTATCCGACCAACTAATACTGTTGCCCGAGAGTGTAAGATTATCATTAGGTAAATAACAAAACTTTCTTTTCCTGCTGAAAAAGATAGCCTGTGTTTTACCTGAATTGATTTTAATTTTCCACTTAAAGTAGTACTCCTCTAACTTGTCCAGTGAGCGTTGAAGTTCAGTCAGTATATTCAGACTAAATTCATTCGTGAAATACAGAGCAATGTCATCCGCATAAGCAGCGTATTTGCATGGACTAAGTGTGGGCATATCAGAACAGTATATGTTATATAGAAGTGGACCTAAAACAGATCCCTGAGGAACACCAGCAGGGATTGCTTTAAGGTCGGAAAAAGTGTTACACATATTTATACAAAAATGTCGATCTTTTAAAAAATTTCGAATCAGTCGTATGAGAAACAGTGGCAGGTTAAACTGAATCAGCTTATAAATTAAGCCATAGTGCCATACAGAGTCAAATGCCTTTTCAACATCAAGTAAAACTAAGGCAGTGGAATTTCCTGCTCTGAGACCATGTATAACGTCATTACAGATCCTTTTAACTTGATGTATAGTAGAATGCGATCTCCTGAATCCGAATTGCTCGTTAGGTAAGATATGATTATTATTAACAAAACAAAGAAGTTTTACATTTATAATTTTTTCTAGTGTTTTTCCCAAGCTGCTCAGAAGACTGATTGGCCTATAATTTTCAGGTTTGTTTACAGGTTTGCCAGGTTTGGGTATTGGAACAACTTTTGCGGTTTTCCAAGTGTTTGGAAAATACTGTAATTTAAGACATGAGTTATAAATTTCAGTCAAGTAGCGTATTGCAATTTGAGGAAGCTGTTTTAACATTTGGTTATTAATTTCGTCTAGGCCACTAGCCTTTCTTTTCTTAGAATTTTTAATGAGTGTTGCAACATCGCTGACTGTAATCAGCTCAGAAGTTGGAGTGGTTATGTTTAAAGAGTCAAAATAATCAACCACTTGGCTTACATGCCTTGAGTGGTCCTCATAACCCAAGTTTTCAGATACTTTATGATTGAGACCAAAGGTATGTGCGAAAGCATTAACCTTATCCTCTTCAGAAATTAGTATTTGGTCACCCACTGAGAGCGAGTGACATTGGACAGTCTTCTTTTTTAAAATTTTAGTTGTATTCCAAAAAGGTTTGGATCCTTTATCCATTTTACTTAACTTATCATTCCATATCCTGTTACGATATAAATATATTTCGCTACGAATTAGAACTGTATACCTGTTCATTACCTCATAATCAGACAATTGCCTATATCTTGTCCATTCTCTACGGTACTGATTTCTAATCTTTATTAAACGCAAAATGTAATTCGGTAATTTGAAATAATTGTTTTTTGGTGGAAATTTGGGAACCGATTGCCTAACAGCATCCATCAGATAACCAGTGAAATGTGTTACATTATCATCGATGTCCCGTGAATTGGTACAGTTCATATTGCTTAGGGTATCGCTAGGTATAGAGGATTTCAAGACTCTTTTATATTTATGCCAATTTGCGCGATTAAAATTGTAATGTAAATTTTCCATCAGGGGCATAGAGCAGGAAAGATTGAAATAGATAGGATTTGATATAAATTGAGGAATATTTGAAAAAATTAAATCTAGAGTTGATGAATTGAATCTGGAGGCTGCCGGAATGTAAGTGGGTGTATTAGGAAATAAAATAGTTACTGGGAAGTATGATGTTAAGTCATGCAAAATACTTCCCCATTGATTGGCACGTAAACAATTCCAATTTCTATGTCTAGAGTTTAGGTCTCCGCATATCAAAAATTTACAATCCATGTTAAACATTTTTCTTAGATCGCTTTTGAACTTTTCCCGAAGTTGTCTATCACTTGCTCCACCAGGAAAATATACACTGTATATCTTCAAGCTCAAATTTTGTATAAATTTGATTTCAATACCCACATTTTGAATAACCTGAGTAACAATACTAGGAATAGTTGTAAAACTAATTGAATTTTTAATAAATATGGCAACACCACCCCCCTTTTGCCCTACTCGATCTTGTCGTATACATGTATATTGAGGATGATATAGATTGTTTGCTTCGCTGAGCCAAGTCTCAGACAAAAGACATATATCAATATCATTTCTACTTAAAAAATTGTTAAATTCATATATTTTGTTTCGGATACTTCGTGAGTTCCAGAATACTATTTTTAAATTATCAACAGCCATAGTTACACATTGTTATATAGAAACTTAAATGTTAATTGGGTTAGTACACTGAATTGATCTTGTTTACTTTTACAATTGCTGAGTTTAGATATTAATTCCAATGTGAGATTTACAAGTTCTTGCTCAGAGAAGAGATCTTCATTAGAGTTGCTAACGGTAGAATTGTTGTTGATTTTAATATTGGCACTAGATTTGTTCCAATTACGAACAGTCTCCACAGAAGTATGAGACAATTGAGTATTATTCACAGATGATAAGATATTATTGACATTTGTTTGCTTCTGGGAATGAGATGCATTATTATAATGTAGTATTGGAAAGTTGTCTACGTTGTTATTTATTTTATTAATAGTTTGCCTCTGAGAAAGACGTGAACGGTTTGAGAGTCTATCTCTCATTTCCATATATGCCAAACGATTAGGGCATGTAATATCAGTTGATTTGTGGCCATTGCCGCAATTAGCACATTTAACTTTGTCTTCATTCCTACAATCTGCTGTTTTGTGTTTTTCTCCACAGTTTGCACACCTCGGTTTGACATTGCACCACCTTTCTCCATGACCAAACATTTGACATTTTCTACATTGAACAGGTTTATTCTTTAATTTACGTTGATAATCCCATGTGATTATAGTACGAAATAGAGCACGAACATTTTTTCGGAGATCTTGAATTTTTACAGAGCCGTTTTCGAAATAAACAATATACAACGTATCAAAATAATTTCCAAATGATTTTTTAATGACTTTAACCTCAGTACATTTGAAGCCGAGAGAATTGAGTTCATTTTTAACTTGAACGTCGGTTTTGCCATCTAGTCCACGAAGAACGACTTTAAAGGGTTTATGGTTTTTATTGTCATGCGTAAAAAATTGACAATTATTTTCACGGAGAATTATTGTTATTAAATTATATGTTTCAGGAGTTTCGCATATTATTTTCAAACCTATCGACATCTTTTTAATAAAATAATGTGTAACACCTCTTTTATCAAACAGCTTGAGAATTTCATCAATGTTTTGGGACAACACTTTTATTGGGGATATTTTATGAATTTGGCTTTTTAAATTTTTATCACTGTCCATTTCAGTCTCAGATCCTTCTTCATCATCATCATAAACTTGTAATGGCGTCCAGAAATTTCTTCTGGGCCCAGTTTTAGGAATTTTTGATGAAGACATAGCGTCCACATCGTACACAAGACGACCACGTTTACCAATTTTGATTGATTTTTTTTTTTTCGTTTGATTGTTTTAATTTTTTCTTCAACAGTAACACTCAGATTCGCACGACCAGATCAAACAAAAGCCAAAGCTTGACTGTTAAAAGAATTTATAAACAGATTTTCAAACCATTTTCTCGTATATTAAGAAAATTTTATACATACATACATACATATACCTTTGAGTGCAACTATTTTAGATCATAACTTATAATAATTTATAAAAAAAAAAAATTATAAACTATTTTCCTTCAAATTTTTAAAATTAAGCTAAATAAATTAAAAATATTTTGTAATAAAAAAGCGAAATAAAATCCCAAATACAAGGTTGCCAGCTAAATCAAACTTTTTTGTAGAAATAAAACACATTCAGTTCTAGTGATTTCTTTTAACGATTTCTTTTAACGAGTCCAAGTTTCATCACTAAACTAAATGGTAAATTTCCACTTAAAGATGTCCGTATATAAATCTGTCCATTCCATATATATCCATATATAAACTTCACTATTTTCCCAACCATGGTGAAGGGTATATAAGATTCGGCATGGCCGAATTTAGCCGCTCTTACTTGTATTTACTCTAACTTTAACCTGGACAACTATAATTTCCAAGTCCCCTTGGCCAAATATACTAGTTAGCATGTAGCCGTCAAAGGGTTAAAGTAATATGTATATTACTTATTTGCTTCTAACCTTGATAACACCTTGTTATCTACGTTGATTTAATTGACAACTGGAAATCATGGTGATGATAATTTGATTACATTCAAATTCAAATTCACATCATATTTTATTAGTCAGTATTTCATACGTAAATATTCAAACCAAATTACATGTGTTATGGTAAATATTATAAACAGAGGGTCGTAATAGTTATAAATTTTTATTAATATATATGCTATTTGTTTAATTTTTCTAATAATAGCAAAAGTTATTCTGTGATTTTTTAAGAATTAACAGCTAAAAATGTTAACTAAAAGAAATGAAACTGATAAATTCAGCGATTATATTATCCTGATGTTGTCAACTGGTGTTAATAAAAGATTTAAAGTAAATTAATCCGTGTATTAAACAAACTATGGGCATGAAATACAGGTTAATCTTTTATTTTCATTTCAATTCTTTATTTAGTTTTTAATATTACATGACACTATTAAATCTAATATTAACTACTCAAGAGTTTAGGAGGCTCGACTTATTTTCTTCTTTGTTATATAAACAATTTTTAATATGATAACAAAAGTATATAATACACCCAGAAAATAGTATCAGTTGTGTCCACCGAATTTGTTGCCAATCAAATTCTGGCGGTTACGACAACTGTCTTTTATATTAAATTATATTTTTAGTTGTGAAAGCCACAGAAATATTATTAGGTTCCACAAAATTTTATGTACAAAAAAAAATATTTTTAATTTTTTCCGTTATCGAACCTGGGCAATCAGATTCATAGATTACACTCTTGCTTACTGCACCACAACTAATTTTAATTTTCTTTGATATACATGCGATTAAAACTTTTGAATATTTTATTTCAATTAAAAATATAATTTTTTAAATGTTTGCCTTTTTCGGCATTTGAACTCAGAAATTCGGAGTACTGAACTACCTCTCTACCCACTACACCATAAACACTTATGAATTTTTATGACTAATTTTGAATTTAAACAATTTGTTAGGAAAAGAAATATTAGTATAAAATTTGTTCATCAATACCAATCATTAGTAACGTCTATTATCAATACAATCCACAATTCGGTTGCTTCTAATTAAATGATAAATTTGATCAGAATAACCGTACTTGTAGTTACCACTTTTGAATATCTACAATTTTTTAATAAATTTGAAAGATTATACCAAATTACTAAAGTATTCACTAAATAAATGGTTGCTTTCACCGTACACAAATCCTTAAAGACTTTTTTAATAAATATAACAGTTATTGTGGGTCACACATTTTTTGTTAAACGGTTTTTAAAATACAATAAAATAAAACCCTTTTCAAAATAACTTTAAATTGAAAAAAAATGAATTTTTTTTTAATCTATAAATACAAATGCTCAGCAAAAACAGACATTACCTGGTATATAAGGGAGTAAGTAGCACACAAAGGGTTTCACTAGTTACTAGCCTATTTACTTGCTTAATTATTTTTTTTGTTCGCTATGTTTTAAAATTTATGGGTGGTCATTACCCTCTCGCTTACAAAAAAAGTGAGAATAATGAATTACCATTATGGTTACTCATAGTGAAGAAATAAGTGGTTACCTACAATAACA
Source organism: Eustalomyia histrio (assembly GCA_949748255.1). Taxonomy (NCBI): domain Eukaryota; kingdom Metazoa; phylum Arthropoda; class Insecta; order Diptera; family Anthomyiidae; genus Eustalomyia; species Eustalomyia histrio. Next base: position 220,200,306 of record OX456523.1, read on the forward strand.
AAGTAAGTACTCGTAGTTGTTCTTAATAAAACAATGGTGTACCTTAATCAAGTAAAATTTGCTTACTTAAAAAATCGACAAAAATAATTTGTATTTAAATTATAAATAATCTTTAAAATAACTACTTTTTAATGCTATTTCTTAAAAAAAGGATTTAAAATATTAAAATTAAAAAAAAATAATTTTACAGCAGATATTTTTATATTTTTTTGTAGTAAAAAAACAACTAACAGTAAATCATTATTTTTCATGTACATATAAGTACTTATTTCACCCATTATCAGTAGGTCATTATTTTGTTGTTTAACGTAATGAAAAAGGTAATCACCTATCATTACATGGTTATCTACACAGTAGCGACCTGTCATTACCATGTTTTTGCTGGTTGTATATGTATGCACGATATGTACTCGTATTACATTTTCCTTAAATATATGTAATATGAAAACACGTGCTGGCAAATCTCTAAAAATATAGTGTAACTATAAATACATCGTTAAATTGTTAAGGTTGGGCGATTGAAGGGTGTTGGTTCACATTAATTTTTTTTGTGAAATCTTTCAATACAGAGAATAAGACAATTTTGTTAAGCACAAATTACTAAAATACACATTAAGGGGGTTAATACTGTACACTAAGAGAGTTATGTCGGTAATATTAACTGCAACTACAGTTAAAAATGTGTTCATTGTAATTGAATTTAAAAATTAATGATATTGAAGTTATTTCAACTATACGAACAGTTAAAAATAACTTCAAGTTATGTATTTAAAAAACAAATATTACTTTAAAAAAATATTACTTTAATTTCAAAAAAAAAATATATTACTTTTAAAATTCGTCAGCCACTGTTGTCAGTGTTGCCACTCTAGTTTTAAAAAAGCAAAATCGGCTGACAATGTGAACCGTTACTATCCTTACCCAGCAATAAAAATGATAGTGATTCTGTGACTATAACTTCTTTCATTGCTTCCTAAACTTCAGTTGACATTCTTTTATGATTTTTTGGTGTTACTCTAAGGCACTTCCAAAAGAATTCATGTGTTCATATTTTAAATGCAGTGATCTGGATAAAAACCCGATGCATATCTCAAAAAATCACTCTTCATTACTTCTAAAGCATATGTTATAGCATATCGTATATTTTTTGAATCTAAAGCATTTATTTAAATTGAAAAAATAGTTCTGATGAAAATTTTTGATTTTTTTTATTAAATCATTTTTTATATTTTAGTTTAAAATTTCATGATTGTTAGAATTTATGCAGTTTTGCAATTTTTATAAAAGTTTTGAAATATCAAGAAAAGCAGATTTTTTTAACCTTTCATTTGCATTTTTTCAGCCTTAAATATTTATGACGACACAATCTGTGCATTTTTGCATTATTTAACACTAAATCATTTCCAGTTTAATTCGTAATTTATCAAAATAATTTTAAAATTGTGTAAAAATTATTTCAAATTGCCAAAAAACGTTTTAAAATTGTGCAAAAATTATTTAAAATTGTTCAAAAATATTTTAAAATTGTCTAAAAATGTTTCCAAACTGGTTGTACACAGTTTTTAAATTATCCAAAAATATTTTACAATTTGAATAATTATTTTAGTTTTATTCGATTCTCTATTCATGCAATATTCCTTATCGATTGTCTTTTTTTATAATTAATAAATTAAAATTATAAAAAAAAGACAATTTCCCCTGAAGAAGTCACCCAATGTGGTGACGAAATATTGGGATAAATAAATATTTATAATTAAATTTTTTATAAAAAAAGGATCTTTAGCTCGATAATTTGTCTAAAAGATCATTAAAATTTTTGAAAAATGTTTCAAAAATGCTTTTTCACTAATGCAGAATTATTTATTTGTTTTAATAAAGAGTATTTGTATATCAATGCATAAATTTCGCTTCTTTAAACTTATTTTTCTGCATTCTTATGAATTAAATTTTCATTAAAGCTTAAATACTACAAAGTATATGAACATTTTCCACTCATGCATCAGAATACCTAATCATTGTGTTATCATTGCTTCCTTTGAGTAAAGTATGAGTACTGCTAGTAGCTAAATTTGAATACTTCCATCCTATGACACGCTAATGTTAGATTCATCGATGAAACCATTAGAAAAGAAGTGATGCCTTTGCCATAGTAGTGATGCTTTTATTGCTTCTTTGGTAGCTTCATTTTTGCTGGGTAGTTATCGGATGATAGAAAAAAAGGAAGCGATTATAAATTGCCTTGGTCTAATCGTAATCTTTTATGTCCCACGTGAAAACCGAAAAATATATGAACAGACATGATCATATATGGTCTTGTATATGCTTATACATGGTCATACATGATAATATACAAACATGCATAGTTCTACACGATCCGATATATGACCATACATTTTCGGATCTGAAATTTGAGAGTATATGGCCGTATATTTTTATATATGCTTATACATTATTCATGTATGCCCATATATGATCACATACGGCCATATAAACTCAAATTTCGGATACGAATATATATGGAAATATATGAAGTCGTTTAGGGACGTTTACTTTCATGTACGTCCATAAATGTTCATATACCACCCAATTTTTGGAATGTATAGAGTAAATCGAAATTATAAATAAAAAAGTTATTGCTTTTGCTAGAGTTCACTAAAAAAAAAAAGTTAGTAGAACAATTTTGAAACGGTTTTCAATCCCACTTTACTATTTTTGTACTGATATTTAGTAAAAAAGTTAGTATTTTGTATATATTTTAGCTATTTGCATTTTTAAAATTACAGAATTTTTACAGACTATTTACAAATTTTTGTTGTTAAATTCAGAAATCATTTTACAAATTTTTGAAATCCGATTTAGTAAAATTAGCAAAAAAAATTTACTAATTTCAAAAAGTGGATATTAAAGGAAATTTTGTTTCTAATAATTAAAACATATACATGCAAAGTTAAATTGCATTAAAATGTTATATAGGTTGAAAAAAGGGATCGGAAGTGAAAATAATTTTTACAACCAACTCATGTCCAAAAAAGGGACATCCATTAAAATAGCACTAAAAACTTTTTTAGTTCTAAAAATCAGCCTTTAAAACAATTAAAATTTGACCTTAAAATCCAAAAAATGTACTAAAAATATTTTTTAAAACAAAAATTATATTTTTACTATATTTAAGCGTTTGATTTTTTTTTTGAATTACGCTAAAATATTTTTTGAAAAAAAAAATTAAATAAAATAAAAAAATGTTGCTGGTTGAAAAAATATAAATTTGTATATTTGAATTCGCAAGGCAATTTCAAAAGAAATTAGTAGCTTTAAATTGTAACCAGTGTATCTTAATATAATTGAGTTAATTTATGCATTAATAATTTTTTATAAATTAAAATTTTGCTATATTTTATAATTCATTGAGTTCAGTTCACTAACTAATATTTATTAAAAATTTTTACTAATTCGAGATAAATTATTTTAACAAACTTTTTACATTAGTAGCGTTTATTAACTTTCCTCTTATTTCCATTTCACTAATATTTAGTAATATCTGTTGCTGATCTTAGCAAAAATTTTGTAGCACCTACTAATTTTTTCTACTAATTTCATTGTACTTCACGTCAGCAGACATGTGTTGCTAAGATTAGCAAAATATACCGCTGGGCTCAAATAAGCAAAATTTCCCGTAATAACAGTAAAATTTTCAGTTGCCATTGCAGACTTTTTTTGGTGAGTGTATAAACTCTCCGTAAATTTTTGTTGCTTATATATAAATATTTTTAAATTTATTAATATTTTATTTTGTTTTCCAAAAGCCTTAATTAAATTTTAATTTTAATATCAAATTGTAGTTTTATTATTAAAAGTTGAAAAGGTCAACAATATGTGCAGTGAATATTTTAAAAATGTTCTTTGATATTGAAATGTTATTTTTCTGAGAAACATCACAAAAGACAGTTCTTGGTAATTAATACCAAGAAAAATTTTATCTGGAAAATTGTTACTTGTTAACATTTATAAATATAGAATAATATTAAATCAAATAAAATTATACTTGTTGGTTTTATTACATATTGTTCAATAAAATGAAATCTTTTTAATTCACGGTGTTTATTTAACACTTCAATAAAATACAATTTATTGATATTATTAGTTTATAAAACGTATCAAATTTCCCTTATTATCCATTTACTAATCGACTTTAATACACTCACCTAAAAAAGTCTGTAATGCCAACTGAAAATTTTGCTGTTATTACGGAAAATTCTGCTAATTTGAGCCCAGCGGTATTTTTTGCTAATCTTAGCAACACATGTCTGCTGACGTGTAGTACAATGAAATTAGTAGAAAAATTAGTAGCCGCTACTAAATTTTAGTAGACTTTTCGTAAAGTGGAATTTAAAATCTGTTTGCTAAAATCAGCAAAAAAAAATACTAAATATTATTAATATTAGTACAAAGTTTTAAATTTATTTTTTTTATCGAGCATAAAAAATTTCATTATATTTTTTAAAAAATATTTTATACAAAATGAAAAAAAAATCGAATGCTTGAAATCTTAAAAATTGTTATAACATAAATGAATTTATCATTTTGTTTTAATTTGGTAATTTCTGTTTTGAAAAATATTATAGTCAATGCTTTTTTTTACTTTTAAGGTTAAATTTTAATTGTTTTTAGGGCTGATTTTTAGAACTAAAAAACCTTTTTAGTGCTATTTTAAGTGGATGTCCTCTTTTTAGACATGAATCGGTATCTTCACTTCTGATCCCTTTTTTAAACCTATGTAACATTTTAGGGCAGTTTAAATTTGTATGTATAAGTTTTAATTATAAGAAATAACATTTCCTTCCATATCCACTTTTTAAAATTAGTAATTTTTTTTTGCTAGTTTTAGCAAATCGGTTCTCAAAAATTTGTAAAATGATTTCAGAAATTAGCAACAAAAATTTTTAAATATTCTGTAGAAATTCTGTAATTTGTAAAATGTAAATAGTAAAAAGATTTGCTAAAGAATAATTCTTTTTACTAAAAATCAGTACAAAAATAGTAAAGTGGGATTGAAAACCGTTTACAAATTTTTCTACTAACTTTTTTTTCTGAGTGTATAATTTGTCAATATAATAACAAAAATATCTAATGATATTATTTTCTATTGTCGTTGTTGTTGTTAACAATATTAAATGACGGAAGATAATTCATTTATTATTGATGTGTCTAACACTGTGCAAAACAAGTTTGAAACCATAAACAAATCCTTAGTGTACTAAAAGAAGTGTTGAAATAATACTATACCCGTATATTGGAGTTTTTCTACACAAAATAAACTTTAAAATTTTTACAATTAAAAATTTTATGGAATGGAAATAATTCTGTAATTAAATCAATAAAATTTTATCAGTTTTACAAATGATGATTATTACGTGTGAAAGATTTAATATTTATAACTTTAATATAAAAAATTATTAAGAAATATTTTTAACACCCTCGTAGGCATCAAGAAGAGTAAATAGTGACTTCGTTTTGAGAGATCATGAGCAGATCAGGAAGTCCTACGTCTGCTATCGGCGGCAGTTCGTTCTACATATGATCGTCAAAAAATTTATGTCGAACGCCCTGTAGTGCCGTGCAATTAAGGATATGACCAACCGTTTCACATCGCGCCATCAGCCAGTGACCAATCAGCACGGCGTCGGTCTCGAAACATCTCTTGTGCTTCTACTGAGGAGAGATTTAATACGACGTAGTTCGTAGTGGAGGAACATGAACATGTGTCCAATCCTCGCCTTCCCGATGTAGTGCTCGAAAATCCCCTACTTAATGGTGTGACGACATCGCTGTGGATAGATCTAAGGCAGACCCTTCCCTAACTCCTCTCTGCTAACCCTTCTGCATGCTTAAAAGCTCCTGTCATCGATGAACCATACCAGCAAAAATAGGGACTGACAACTTAGCTAGTCAGTTCTTCTTTACACTAGTCGACTAGGAAAGATGTAATATGCGAGTTAAGGGACACAAGAATCGCGTGGTTGTCGACGAACATACCCTGTTCTATTCATCTCTAGAAAATAAGTTGGCAGCCCTATTGCGGAAATGGCAAAAGATAACGGTTCAATTGAGAAGTCCCCGGCCTGACACATAGATGGCGCTACTAGAATCGATATGATTTTTAGTTAGCCCTAATCTTCAAAAGACACGTGTATAAATTTGACAACTAGTTTTAGTTTGTGAATTATAGCGTTTTGAGTGAAGCAACTTTTGTTATTGTGAAAAAAATGGATAAAAAGAAATTTCGCGTGTTGATAAAATATTGCTCTTTGAAGGGAAAAAATACAGTTGAAGCAAAAACTTGGCTTCATGACGAGTTTTTGGATACTGCCCAGGAATATGAACCATCAAGGATTGGTATGCTAAGTTTAGACTTGGTTAAATGAGCAGCGAATATGGTGAACACACTGGACGCCCAAAAGAGGTTGTTACGGACGAAAACACCAAAAAAAAATCCACAAAATGATTTCGAATGATCGTAAATTAAAATTAAATGAAATAGCAGGTTCTTTAAAGATATTAACTGAACGTGTACATCATTCACGAATATTTGGGCATGAGAAGCTCTGTGCAAAGTGGGTGCCGCGCGAGCTAACTTTTGACCAAAAAGAAGTCAGTGAAAACGAAGGCGAAAATCGATGATTTGGGCTTCGCATTGCTTCCGCATCCACCGTATTCTCCAGAACGGACCCTCAGCGAATATTTCCTGTTCTCAGATCTCAAAAGAATGCTCGCTGGGAAGAAATTTTCGTCGAATGAAGAGGTGATCACTGAAACTGAGCCCTATTTTGAATCAAAGGACAAATCGTACTACAAAAATGGCATCGAAAAGTTGGGGGTCGCTATACTCAGTGTATCACCCTTACTACACTCACCTCACAATGTGATGGTATGGTAACTGAAAATTTTGCTGTTATTACGGGAAATTTTGTTAATTTAAGCTCAGCGGTATTTTTTGCTAATCTTAGCAACACATTTCTGCTGACATGTAGTACAATGAAATAAGTAGAAAAATTAGTAGCCGCTACTAAATTTTAGTAACTATTTTGTAAAGTGGAATTTAAAATCTATTTGCTAAAATCAGCAAAAAAAAAATACTAAATATTATTAATATTAGTAAAAAATTTTAAATTTATTTTTTTATCGAGCATCAAAATTTTTTTATTTTATTTATTTTTTTTTCAAAAAATATTTTTTAAAAAATCAAAAAAAAAAATAAAAGGCTTAAAAATCTTAAAAATTGTAAAAACAAACGAATTTATCATTTTGTTTTAATTTGGTAATTTCTGTTTTGAAAAATATTTTAGTTTAGGGCTGGTTTTTAGAAAAAATTTTAAGTGCTATTTCAAGTGGATGTCCTATTTTTGGACATGAGTCGGTTGTGAAAATTATCTTCACTTCCGATCCCTTTTTTCAGCCTATGTAACATTTTAAGGCAACTTAAGTTTGTAAGTATAAGTTTTAATTATTAAAAATAACATTTCCTTCAATACACTCACAATATTATTTCGTTAAAAATAATCGAAAATACATATTAAATTAATCGGAAATTCAATCTTATTTTTCATTATATTCAGTTAATTTTGTTGTTTATTTTCAATCATTGTTTAATAATCAGCAAAAGTAGTAAAAACAATCCAAAGTCGTTAAAAAAAACTTTAACTGAAAAATCGGTTGAAAAAATGATTTTTGTGGTTTGTTTTTCAAATTAAAAGTTTTTTATTTGTGTGTAATTTTACAAAACACAACACACACAGATGTTTATATTTTGATTATCTATGTGTGTATGTATATTTGAATAATTTCTTGTAGTTTTTATTGAAATAATTTTGTATATAAATAAACTATTTTAATAAATAAAACAAGAAGGAATTTTATGAATTTCTATTTTAAGTAACAGAAAATTTTACATTTAACAGACAATATTAACTCCTACTGAATGTCTGCAAATTTTTATAGCTTGCTTACTGAATGTCTGCAAATTTTTATAGTTTGCTTTTTGAATGACTGATTCAAATAGTTCAAAAATATATAACTATGAATTTCAATTGATTCTTCATTTAAAAACAAACTCTACGTATTACTTTTTAAATAAACTACAGTCGGTAACGGAGAATATGTTGTGAGTGTATTCACTTCTTTAAAATTAGTAAATTTTTTTGTTTATTTTAGCAAATCGGTTTTCAAAACTTTTTAACATTCTGCGAAAATTCTGTAATTTATAAGATGTAAATAGAAAAAAGAATTTATATAATTTATTTACTTAAAATTAGTACAAAAATAGTAAAGTGAGATTGAAACCTGTTGGCAATTTTTTCTACAAATTTTTTTTCTGACATAAATTTGGCAAACCGTTAGGAGGGAAATTTTTACCTTTTAGGTTTCTTTTTACCACCTTCCTGACCATCCTCAAAGGAACTCATATTTAAAATTTAAAATTTTTACCTAAACTGTTTTGGACAGATCGTTAATTGGGGGACCTTTTCCCTTTTGAACCCCACCCCTCCGTTTTTACCACGTTCCTGTATAATATTCCAAAATGTGCTGTATCAGTGAATTAGCCAATGCTGCAAGGAACACATATTTTAAGTATCATATTTCTAGCCAAAGAGGATTAGGCAGGCCATCAAGGGGAAAATTTTCAAAATCCCATCTAAGCACATGCTTACATCGGAGAAAGAACTCTTAAAGCAAATGTCGTCTTCCTATATGCTGTGGCTTGTGCTGGGCGATGTTAAGTCAGCGAGTGAGTGAGTAAGTCAGTCAGTCACGTTATATTTTTTTTTGTACATAATAAAGATTCATCAAAATCAATGAGAGCCCTTAGGTTAGTTTCCTTGTAAGTTAAATTCTCCCTGTTCCAAAATACTTTAAATTGCATATTTATTTAGTGGAAATTTACTGTCAATGAAAGACATTTACATTGATTGTATTATAATCTACTTTCAGTACATGATTCTATTAATTTCAACTCAATTTCATTTAATAGTTATGCATGTTTATGATTGGAAATTTTAAAATATGCAAATTTGCAAATGCGTATTTATTTTATAAAATATTGAATTGTCGCCTTAATCCACACACATTAACATATATGTATGCTCTATAAATATCTGTTTTTAACATTTTATTAAATCACAATTTTATATACAACCCTTTTTTTGTCAATATTGTTTATGCTTGCATAATTTAAAAAAAAACTCCTATTGTGATATGTTTTTTTTTTTTAATTTTGTAAAAAAGTAGTATATAGAATTATTAACACAACAAATGCAGACTCTTCAGTGGTTGCTAAACCATTTACTGTGTGATTATTTACATTTTGTCATTCCGTTTGTTTAATATTGAAAACAATACATATTACATGTTTTTTTGGTTCTCCAACAATTCTTAGACGATTTCATCCTTGTAACTGTCAGTTAAAAATTTACCATGAGAAAGAAATATTTCACCCTCCCTTCTATAGAATATATAAATATTTTTTTTTTTTCAATTTGAACTTTAAATCAATAAAATTTTTGTTTGTGTAACATTGGTAATGGATATTCAAGATTCGGCCTGAGCAACTATAATCCTCTTACTTGTTTAATATTATCAATTTTTTTCTTTTTTCTTGTAGTGCTTAAACGGCGTGAAATGTGAAAAATTACAAAAATACTGAAATTATGTCAATTCGGTTCTTCCTTATTTTTTGCAATGGCAAAACATGCATACATATGTTGGTATATTTGTAAATATATTTTAAACCATAAATATTATTGACAACCAATAGTGCAGAAAGATAAAAATGTTTATGGAAATTTTTTATACGTGTTGAATTTTTTTTTAAAGAATTTTAAAATTTAAGTTCTTTTATAAATATTATGTAGCCAATTGTGTAATATGAAATATCAAAACTTTTTAAAATAATGTTATGTTTTAGTTTCTAAATAAAATACTTAACTTAACAACAAGAATTATATGGAAAAGTATCTAAATTTTATGAACACCGATAATATTGTACATTTGTCACGAATTCTATTTTTAAGATAAATATATAAATCTAAAATCTCGTTAATTAAAAAATAAATTCTTCGTTACAGCTTAAATGGAAATTTCGCCTTTAAAATTGGCTATTTATTTCATACGAATTTAATATCACTCATACGCCACCATGACTTTCCAATGTGTAGTATCAAATATCACTCATACGCCACCAGGACTTTCCATCAAATATCACTCATACGCGTATGATGGTTGAAATTATTTAGCCGAATATTTGACTTAAATATTACTTAAGAAATATTGTATTTAAAGAAAATTTTTTACTTAAGAAAAATTTAAGTAAAAATTCTTACTACAGTGAGCGAAATTTGTTTGGCCGCATATTAAAATTTTTTAATAACTGTTTTTTCAAATATACTTAAAATTTTAGTTTTTTAACATTATGCTTTTTAATTTTTAAACCACGTGGTATATTTAACAACAAATATTTGATCATAACGGTACTTAGATATAAAAAGAAGGAATGTAAAAGAAAATAATGTAGTTTTTTATGCGAAATTTGTTTAGCCGCAGTTGCGTTTAATGAGTCATACTGGTAAGTTGTGTTAAAAGTTTTAATTTTTTTGATATTATTTATCAAGGTTACATCATTTTAAATGCTCAGCGATTTTTTGTTGTTTTTTTTTATGAAGATCTGTTAAAATGGTGCACAAGAAAGTGCTAAACGAGGTGGAAAAAGGTCAAACAAATGTTTTAAAGGAAAATTACCTTTTAAATATAGCAATTTCAAGACAAATACAAAGATCATAGAAGGTTGTACGAAATTATTTAAAATAAGGCGATAAATACGGCGCTGGAACTTCAAAATGCAAACGGAACACAAAATTAACCATACGTCAAATAAATGAAATTAAACAAGAGGCCACTTAAAATCGACTATATTCGTCACAAATTGTGGCTAAATTGCAGCTTCCAGTTGAAAAACGTCGGGTATAACAGATATTAAGCGTAGATAAAACAATAAAATGGAAGAAACCTACAAAAAAAACCTCAGTTGACGGCTAACCATAAAGTGGCACGATTGACATTTGCAAAGGCGCACATAGCGTGAACTGAAACTTGGCAAATTATTTTTTCAGACGAAAAAAAATTTAATCTGGATGGACCAGATGGTTTCAGTTACTATTGGCACGATCTGCGCGCAAATAACCCTCCGCGAATGAGCCGCAACTTTGGAGGGTGGTCAGTCATGTATGGGGTGCATTCTCATATCACGGAAAGCTAAAAATTATGCTTTGTTCCACCAAAATGGACTCCGGAATGTACATTGCAGTATTGGACAACGTTTTAATTGAATACTTGGAAAGTAAGTAGGAAATTCACGTATCAAGTAAATCGAAGGTGCTCTTTTCATCTCGTTCTATTCCCCTGCTTGAATGGCCAGCGAGAAGTCCAGATTTAAGCCCAATTGAAAATGTTTGGGGCATCATTGCAAGGTCTGTGTATGCAAATGTAAAACAGTATTCAACGATCCAAGAGCTTAAAATATAAATTTTGCAAGCCTGGCTTGATTTAGACGTAGAGATGCTTCGAAGACTAATTAATTCGCTTCCTACCCGGATTTTTCAAAAAATTAATAAAAATGGGGGCTTTACAAACTACTAAACATATGGATTTTTTTAGTTTACTAAGTTTAATTTATGAGCTTCCATAAATTATTACTGTGCGGCTAAGCAAATTTCGCACATTAAAATGGATTTTTTGTGATAATTTGATCTATTTTTTTACTTGAAGCTAAAAAATTAAGTTGTTTTTGTAATTTTACAATAAATAAAAAAAATACGAAAAAAACTTCAACAAATATTTTATTTTTTATGACTTGTTTGGCCAAATTTAAAACAATATTATATGCGGCCAAACAAATTTCGCTCACTGTAAGTGCTAACTAAAATACTGGCGCTAACAAAAATGGCACAGTGGTTTCAAACAGAAGATTTACCCAGCAAAAAAAAAAAAGTAGTAAAAGAAGAGAAAAAGAAGCAGTGATTTTTGAATTAAATTTTAACTCATACAGAAACAATTTTGTAGGATCAATATAAAATTTTCTATATCAGTGGTCATAAGTTGACAATTGATTTGAAAAGAGTTTAATTTCATAAAAAATCACATTTTAGGAAGTTGTGAAAAAGAATGGAAGAATCGGTCCAAAATTAGGATCAGTGAAAAATTGATTCCTTAAGAATCACTTCTATTTATTTTTGCTGGTTTATTATTTTTTGAAAAAAATCAATTATTATTTTAAGTAAGTGAATTTGTTATTTAACCAAATAAAGTGAATTTGTTTAGTTTAACACAATTCCATTGCAATTATGATTTAATTAAAAATTATATTATAATAGTTAAAACGAAGTGTTGATTTGTCTAAAAAGACATCGAGAGAAGCCAAATGATTGGTCATACACTCAGAATATTATGTAGTTTACTGTTTGTAGTTTAATAAAAAAATATTCCGTTTCACTTAAATATAAAGGAACATTAAATTGTTTTTCAAAGAAATATCTCTTTTATCTTGTTTATACATTTGTTCGAAATGATTTACTGGCATTTACCGATTTTTTTTAAGATTCATTTATTTTTTTCATTTGTTTAAAATTTAATAAAAATTTACCCACAAAACAGATATTTGTGGTTTATTAGTGTCTGTTACAGTTATTGCAAATTTAAATTTTGTTAGCTGTCTGTTTCAAAAAAAAAAAAAAAAACTCTTAAAATTCCAATTTGTTTTTTTATATAAATTGGTTGCTTATATACAAAATTATTTCAATTTAAATTACAAAAACTTCATAAACATACACGCATACAGAAACACATTCACACAAAAAGTGTCTATAGCCATGCATACATACGTTTTGTAGATAAAAAATATCCAAAACAGAAACAATTTCAAATAAAAGATAATATAATTTATTTTTTAAAGAATTGGTAGGTAAAATTTATTTATTTATTTTTACTGATTAATTATTTGTTTCTTAGGGATGTGTCATTTGCTTAAACAATATTTAAAAATAAATAACAAAAGCCATTTGGCTTAAATAAAAATTAAGTAGACCGGTTTTTAAATGAAATATCATTTAATATATATATAAGTGTATAAGATCTAATTCGATAAGTTTCAGTTCAGAACTTAAAAATTTAATTAATCAATTGAATCTTTGAAGTTTTTTGTTATTTTGTTTTATTACAGGGTGAGCATCATTATGCCAAATTTGACCACCCAGAGGGTGAAAAAGATTTCGGATTTTTTACTGCTTCTATTACGGGCCACTTTCAATGATTTTTGAATTTCTGTTATATGATTGATAATAAAAATAAATAGAAAACAGGTTCGTGGTGGTAACGGAATTTATGGCCAATCCAGTGATACAGTTGTAATAATGTAGTTGCGATAACTATTAGTCAGTTGAGACAACAGTTACTTGATTGTGACAACAGAATTCAGTAGTCAAAAATAAATTTCTATATTCAAAAGTGAAATATTCACAATTCGAACAAAACCATTAACATTTATTTGTGGGGATTTAATTTTAGTTGATTAAGCGAGAAAATATCCTGGTTAGTAGATGAAAAAATGTTTTTGCTGGGCAGTTTCGTCTTGTTTGGATTTGTGACAAAAATTGTAAAATAAAGTTTCGGATCATTGCAATCATTCAGCATTGCAAGCAACATATTCATGTTTCGTTTGACTAGCAATAGCAAGTTTAAAGTAAAATTTCATTTTATAATTTCTAGAATTTGACCTCTTTTTAAATATCACTTATAACTAAATATGGTTTACTAAGAGGATTAAAGTCATACACTTTGTATGATGAGCGAAATAATTAAAAAATATTAACAAAAATACTTTAAGATGGTTCTATGTAGACATTACGGTTACAACCCTTATCTTTTTTTAACCTTTATCCATTTATGATGTTGAAATATGTTTTATGATATAAATTATTATAATAAAACTTCAGACACCACACAAAATACACGCAGAAAAACAACTTAGTAGAAATATTGGTAAAAGGTTTTCAATACCACTTTACTATTTTTGTACTAAATTTTAGTAAACAAAAAATATTATTTAGTAAATTTTCTTGTTATTTAGATTTTACAAATAACAGAATTTTTATCAAATTTTTACAAATTTGTGTTGCTAATTTCAGAAATAATTTTAGAAAATTTTGAAAACCAATTTGCTAAAATTAGCAAACAAAAAGTGGATATTAAATGAAATTTTCTTTTTAATAATTAAAATTTATAAACTTAAACTGCCTTAAAAGGGTGGGACTTAAATTCGCTTTTTTAGAATTTTTTATTACTAATGCAATACTAAAAATATTCTTCTTTGTGAAATAAAAATATTTTTTTGGAAAAAAAATTTAGGTCGATATCTCAGGCTTGCCTAATCCGGAAAAATTTAAATATTGTCAAAATTTTTTTTCATCGATTTTGATTGGAAAATTAGGCAATATTTAACTTTAACCGGATTGGGCGAGCCTGAGATATCGACCTAAATTTAAAAAAAAAAATTTCACAAAGAACAATATTTTTGGTATTCCTAATAAAAATTCTAAAAAAACGGATTTTAGACCCACCCTAATGTACCTTATAACATTTATGAAATGTGTTTCTACAAAACCACCCCCTTTTTTAGATAAGAAACTATTTTGTTTTAATTATGAATACACACATACGCGTTGTTTGTTGTATTTTTTCTGATTTATCCTACATCAAAATAATTTTTGTTGGTTCTAACGAACAGAATAAAATCAATGGTATAAAAACGACCGATGATTAAAAATCAGTGCCAAAACAATTTGCACGTCGTTTGATTGATTTAAAATCATCAACAAATATGTGTGTTGGAGTATATTCAGCGTTTGAACGCAAACACATATTTATTCTTGTGTTGATTGCGTATGAACGTTTTGCAATCAGCAGTTGCAGTTCTCTGGTGCAGATTGGCTAAATTTCTTTAAAATTTAAATAAATTTCAAATATTTTTTAAAACAATTTTAAACCCTTTTGCCAATTTGTATTTAGTCAAAAATTTATTTAACCACCTCGTACTTACTTCTAAAAATCAGCCTTAAAACAATTTTAAATTGACGGTAAAATGCAAACAATTTTTTAAAAATATTTTTCAAAAAAAAAATTACCAAATTAAAACAAAATAACAAATTCTTTAACTATTTACTATTTTTTAAGCCTTTGATTTTTTTTAATTTTGTATAAAATATTTTGTGAAAAAAAATTAATAAAATAAAAAAATGTTGCTCGATAAAAGAAATATAAATTTGTATACACGAATTTGCAAGGCAATTTCAAAATAAATTTGCATTTTTAAAGTGTAACAAGTGTATCCAAAAATTATTGAGTTAATTTGTGCATTTTAATATTTTTTTTTATAAATTTAAAATTTGTTAAATTGTACAATTCATTGAGCTTGAGTCCACAGAGATTTATCATAAATTTGTTTTTATTCGAGATAATTAAATTTAATAAATTTTGTACCCTTAGTAGCGGTTATTAAATTTCCATTTCATTAACATTTAGTACAATTTATTGCTAATTTTACCAGATCGATTTTATATTGAAGTTTACAGAAATTTACTAAAATTTAGTAGCGGCTACTAAATTTTTATACTATGTTAATTTCATTGTACTAATATTTAGTACATTTTTTTGCTGACTTTATCAAACCGATTTCGAATTCCACTTTACAAAAATTTTACTAATTTTTTCTACCAATTTTATTGTACTACACGTCTGCAGCTATGATTAGCAAAAAATACCTCTGGGCTCAAATTAGCTAAATTACCCGTAATAAAAGGAAAATTTTCAGTTGCCCTTACTGACTTTTTTTTGATGCTATTTCTTTAGTGCTATTTTAAGTGGATGTCCTATTTTTAGACATAAGTCGGTATATCCACTTCCGAACCCTTTTTTTTAATCTATGTAACATTTTAAGGCAATTTAATTTTGTAGGTGTAAGTTTTAATTAGAAATAACATTTCCTTCAATACCCAGTATTTTTTTGTGCTAATTTTAGCAAATCGGTTTTCAAAAATTTGTAAAATGATTTCTGAAGTGAGCAAAAAAATGTGTAAATATTCTGTAAAAAATCTGTAATTTGTAAAATGTAAATAGCAAATAGATTTGCTAAATAATAATTTGTTTACTAAAAATCAGAACAAAAATACTAAAGTGGGATTAAAAACCATTTACAAATTTTTCTACTAACTTTTTTTTCTGAGTGTAGTGCACAGAGAAAACAGATTCGTCATGACAAGCGCATTTTTCGCCAACTGAATACTTTGGTTGCAGTAACCAAATGTGTTCCTGATACAATTGAAGTATTTCGTTTCAACCGAAATTCTATTGCATTAAGCGAGTTTCTGTTGCGACAAAAAAAAATAAAATATCAGTGGGTTCAAACAAATCATTCAGTTGGCAAGAATCAGTTTTCTGTGTGTGAAAATTTCCGATTGTAATAAAATTTAGATAGTTAATCCCTGAGGTTTTATGCCATATAACATACATTACTTGTTCGGTAGATGTTAACAATGTATTTATGTTTAACTTTATCTTTTGTTGTTTATACATTATAAAAATAATAACAAATAGAGTTATTGTTATAAAAAGTAATATAGACTAAAAATAAATAACATCAAAAATAATCCTTAAGACTTAGATAAACATGACGTATACATAAATAGTTTAGTGGTTTGTATAGTGAAAATAAAAAAGTATTTATTTGTTTAAAACCCAACAAAAGAAATCATTAAAACACTTTGCCTTTACTTTAAATTTTAATGTAAATAACAGCAAAAATATATTTATTTGTTTTAACCAAAAATTTCTATAAAATGTAAACAAATTTAGATTTATGCTTGTGAGTGTTTAGTCAACTTTGGCAATAAATAAAAATTGTTTTTGTTGAAATTTGTGCTACATTTGTTAATAATTGTAAGATCAAAATTATTGTATTGTACAAAAATTAAAAATCTCTGGTATTTGAAATAATGGTAAACATTTAATATTATTATTTTATTTTTTATAAGTTTATTTGTATTGTTATTTGTATCTTTTTTTTATACAAGGTCATGACAAACAACTTTAACAATTATTAAAAGTATTTGTTTTTTTTTTGTTTAAATAAACATACTTTGTGCTCTAGTTTAAACATTATATTGTTACTGTAAATAAAATTTTGTTTTGTTTAAAAAATATTAACCTTGAAAGTTAAAATGCATTCAATATTTAGATTTATTTTAATTAAATTTGTTATACAAGTAAATAATTAAAATATATCTCTTCTAGTTCAACAGGATTATAAATATAAGCTATGAGAAAGAAATTTACATTTTCCTGCCAAGAATATGTAATTTACTTATATTTATATCATATTTCCCATTCATCAATAGTTATTTAGATATTTTGAAAACATTTTAAATTATTATTTTATTTTATATCATAAGTTGTTATTAACAAAATAAATGTTGTGTCCCAGCATATTGTGGACTCTGTGACGTATACGTAATATTGAATACAACTGTAATACAATATCACTCATACGACCTGATAACATACTACTCACTTCTTATAACTTTTTTCCACCAAGCTACATCTTTCATCAATTTGCAAATATGTTAACATCTTCCCATAAGAATTATACAGGCCAAACATTCTACATCTTTCTACATTTACAAAAGATGATCTTTTCTCATTTTGTTCCATCTTACATTTTTCGTTATTTAAAGTGTCATCACTAAAAAAATTACAAAAAAAAATCGATTTTCTTTGTGCCATCACTAGCAAACTGACATTGCAGAAAATAAACAAAAAAAATTATTCAACAAAGGAAAATGAGCGGTACATGTAAGAATTTCATTCTTATGTCTACCAAAAAATAATCTTCATCATCATCTTCTTCCAGAATGGCCTTTAATATTTCAATGTACTGCATTAAAATTCGGGTTTGTTCTTGCAAAGCAGCTCCATCCATTTTTTATTTTTAACAAAAATTATGCATCTTTTTTTTTATTTTTTTGACAGCTGAATAAATGACAGATGAGAGATATTGCCAATGTAAATACATGTTTCACGTTTTCAACATCTTCCACGCGTGTCAAAGATGTTGCTCAGTGTAAAAAGCCTATTAGTGTTTCCAATTATTCGACCATGCCGATTAATCGGTTAGGTCATTATTCGAAAAATTAAGAAAATTTATTAATCGGTTATTTGGGTCGATTAATCAGTTGAAGAAAACCCTTAAAAACGCTGTGTAGATAGTCGATAAAGTTGGCTTTGTTTCTTTATGTATAATAAAAAGCCTAAATAAACAGAAGCTACCTTCAAAAAAATATAATAAAAAATTCTCAAAAATATGGTATGAATAAATTTTTCGAAATTAACAAACAAAGTTTGATAGAACTGCCACTGTTCTCTGACACTTTCACTACCTGGTTTTAAATTCAGAGTTAAAGAGGTTATCTATTAGAAAAGATATAAAAATCACGAATATTCCTTACCAGACCTCACCAATTTTTTTGTGTTTTTGCAACTAGGAATTTAAGTACACTCAGAAAATAATGTTAGTAGAACAATTTGTAAACAGTTTTCAATTCCACTTTACAATTTTTGTACTGGTTTTTAGTAAAAAAAATTATTATTTAGCAAATCTTTTTGCTATTAACATTTTACAAATTACGAATTTTTAGAAAATATTTACAAATTTTTGTTGCTAATTTTAGAAATTATTTTACAAAATTTTGAAAACCGATTTGCTAAAATTAGCAATTAATTTACTAATTTAAAAAAAAGTGATTGAAGGAAATGTCATTTCTAAATAAAATTTACACCTACAAACCTTAAAATTTTACATAAAATAAAAAAGGGATCGGATGTGGATAATCCTACTCATGTCTAAAAATAGGACATCCACTTAAAATAGCACTAAAAAGTTTTTTAGTTCAAAAACCAGCCCTAAAAACAATTAAAATTTGACCTTAAAAGCAAAAAAAAAAAAAAAAAAACAATTGACTAAAATATTTTTTAAAACAAAAATAAGCTAGTTAAAACTAAATGATAAATTCGTTTATGTTTTTATAATTTTTAAATATTTTTTGAAAAAAATATATAAAAATAAAAAATTTTGATGCACGATAAAATAAATCAATTTGAAATTTTGTACTAATATAAATAACATTTAGTAACTTTTAAATTCCACTTCACAAAAAGATTTCTGAAATTAAGTAGCGGCAGCTGAATTTTTTTTTACCAATTTCATTGTGGTACACGTCAGCAGATATGTGTTGCTATGATTAGCAATAAATACCGCTGGGCTCAAATTAGAAAAATTTCCCGTAATAACAGCAAAATTTTCAGTTGCCATTACAGACTTTTTTTTGGTGAGTGCAAGCGAATTCTTTAATATTTTTGACTAAACAACTTAATCTACTGACGTTCCTACTTCGCCAAATTTGTTGATAAATCAAATTAGAAACTAAATTCCATGTTATCTTTTAGTTTTTATAATTTTTATACCCTCCACCTTATATGGTGAGGGTATATATCAGTTTGTCATTCCGTTTGTAATATGTCGAAATATACGATTAAAACCCCATAAAGTATATATATTCGTGATCCTTATACAATTTTAAGTCGATTTTTACCCAGATTATTAAAAATCCTCTCGAGCAGTTTGGTATTGAAAATGAGTAAAATCGGTCCAGCGGTTAAAAAGTTATGTGTGAAAATGTGAAGATACCTGTAAATGTTCCATACAAATTTGTACCATATTTCTGTATCTATTTTTTTTTCTGTCAAGCTTTGTTAGTTTTTGTTTCATTCCATAAAATTTATTTTTTGTTTTTGTAAAACTTATATTTAATATTTTAGTTTTTGTACCAATTTAAGTTGTGCTAAAAAAAATTCAGTTCTAACCATTTGTCAATAGGTGGCGCATGCAATATAAATTCTCGCCATTAGTCAATAGATGGCGCATTTGAAATTGCATTACCTTCATTAGGCATATTCTGCCGTACAGGTAGCCTACATTAAACATATTGTGTTACCAATATTAAATAGAGTATTATTGATTTTCTATTTCCCTCGTAACATCAATGAATATTTGCCAAAAAACTATGCAAAAAAATGTGTTTTATGTGCATATTATACTTTAATTTTTTAATCAAATATTCATTTAGATGTTTAAGGGTACAATATTGCAATTTCTTCACGTTGATTTATTATTTTTTTTGTAAAAGAAAAAATTAAAATAAATATATATTTACCAATGTCTCAATACTCGAAAGTTATATTATTTAATGAGAACATACTATGTATCTTCCCATATGAAAATTTGTTTTTGTAAAACCATATATGGAGACATGTCGGAATATAGATCTAAGTCGATTTAACGATGTCCGTTTGCCTGTTGAAATGGCTCATTTTCCATACAAATTGATGTATTTTAGTACAATTTCATAGTAGCGACTGGTACATAATATATTTTATCATATATTCCCACCAGTCGCTTTTATTTTCACATCAAATATTTTTCACATCAAATATTTTTCACCAAAAAATTTATTTTTACCACAAACATAATTTTCACCCCAAAATTTTTTGTTAATTTTTTCTTTCATAAAA
Source organism: Eustalomyia histrio (assembly GCA_949748255.1). Taxonomy (NCBI): domain Eukaryota; kingdom Metazoa; phylum Arthropoda; class Insecta; order Diptera; family Anthomyiidae; genus Eustalomyia; species Eustalomyia histrio. The sequence goes on from OX456523.1 coordinate 220,221,027, forward strand.
AAATACACATGAATAAAGTGCAATATTTTGCTCTTAAACATCTAAATAAATATTGATTTAAAAAATTAAGGTATAATATGCACATTAAACATATATTTTTCATAGTTTTTGGCAAATATTTATTTATGTTACGAAGATTGTAGCACAATATGGCTAATAGAGACTAACTCTGCAGCAAAGTATGCCTTATGGAGAGAATGTTCTTTCTGATGGGCCATCTATGTATTGACAAATAGTTACAACTCATGTTATTTCTTTAACAAATTAATTTCTCTTCATTAGACATACATACTTTAATTTTTTAAAGAAAGAACATTCGTTGCAATTATTTATCAATACTTGGCGCATCAGAAATGCATTCTCTCCATTAGACATATTCTGCTGCAGGGCTAGTCCCCATTAGCCAGTAACAAAATTGAGTATTTACCAAAAACTCTGCTTTAAAATGTAATTTTTGTGCAGTCCATGGTTAAAAAAACTAGTGAAAATGTAAAGGTGCCTCTAAATTGCCCATACAAATTTAGTATGATTTCATAGTAGCGACTCGTACATAACATATTTTCTCATATTTTTTTACCAGTCCTTAAGAAGTAAAAATTTTTATTTTTCACCACTAAAATTTTTTTCACCACAAAAAATTTTTTCGCCTCAAAAATTTTTTCACATCTAAATTTTTTGTCCACCACCAAAAAGGTTCTTTTCTCATCTAAAAAAAAATTTGTTTCACCTACATAATTTTAATTCAAAAGTTTTTATATTATTTGTATCAAAAACAGTAGAGAACATCTTTTAGGATATTGGTGGAGGGTATTCAAAGATTCGGCACAGCCGAATTAAGCCTTTTTTTCGTTGTTTTTTTCATTTGTTTTTTTTTTAAATTTAATGAAAATTTACCCACAAAACCGAAATTTGTGATTTATTTGTGTCTGTTACAGTTGCTTCAAATTTAAATTTTGTTTGCAATTTGTTAAAAAAAAAATATTCCAAAAATTTCAATTTGTTTTTTTTATATAAATTGGTTGCTTATATACCAAATTATTTCAATTTAAATTACTAATCAATTCAATTAAAGCCATGCATACATACATTTTGTAGATTAAAAAAACAAAACAAGAAATACAAAAACAGAAACAATTTCAATATTTATTTTTTAAGGAAGTGGTAGGTAAAATTTTAACATTTATTTTTACTGATTAATCATTTGTTTCTTACGGATGTGTCATTTGTTTAAAGAATATTTAAAAATAAATAACAAAAATATTAAATAAATATTAATATTAAAATATTAATAAATATTAAGTAAACCGCTTTTTAAATGAAATATCATTTCTTGTAAATGGCATTTTCTGTTATTTTAACTTGTAAAAATTGCAAAACTGCGTCAATTCTACACTTCATAAAATTTTAAACAAAAATATTAAAAAAAAGATTTAATAAAAATATTATGAAAGTTCATCAGAACTATTTTCTGATTGAAATTTTTGATTTTGAATGATCAGAAAACAATATTTTGAATAAATGCTTTAGATTCAGAAAATATACGATATACTATTAATTATGCTTAAGAAACAAAGAAGAGTGATTTTTTAAGATATGCATCGGCTTAATATTCAAATTACTACATTTGAATTATGAACATATAAATTCTTTTGGGAGTTCCTTAGAATAACACAAAAAAAAAATCATAAAAGTATGTTAACTGAAGTTTAGAAAACAATGAAAGAAGTTATAGATACAGAATTACAACTATTTTTTTTATAGTTTCACCTGAATAAATTTTTTCATCTTTGTAAAAAAAAAACAATATGTAGGGTATAAAAAATTCGGTAAGGCCGAATTTAAAACTTTAAACATGTATGTATTCCCAAGTTTATTTCAAATTCCCAACAATAAATTAAAACTTCATACAATTTTCTTATTTAAAACATTTTTTAATATTATCATCTTATAATTTGTGTTATTCAATAATAAAAGTTTTCTTTATATTTTATAAACCCCAAGTGGTTTATAAAATAAATAACAAATTGTAATTATTGCTGAGTAAATAAATAAATAAAAAATCAGTTTCCCCCCCCCCCCCCCCCCCTTTTTTATATTAAACATAAGTATTACAGCAAAAGCTAAAAATGATAAAATGTTTACAAAAATCAATAAATTTTCTATACTTAAAGGGATTTTATACACAAACAAAAATGTTAAGAATTGCAAAAACTGATTACAAATCCATGTGGAAAATATAATAAAATAAATCTCTCTCTAAGTAAATGTTGATTTTAAGGAATGCAAACAGAAAATGACAGAAAAGACAGCCAGACAAAAAGATATAAATAAGAACCCAGCACAAACAGACAATCAGGCATTCAACAAATACGATAAAAGGTTTTTTTTATTAAAAATTTAATATATCCCACTTGTAGCATTTGTAATGTTGTTGAATGCCTATGGTTGTTTAAAAACTAAAAATAATTTTAGTTCATTACACGGCAGCCGGTGGTTGCCACTATAACAGGGTTTTGTCGACGGCTGAGTTAGTTCAGTTGTGTCCAGGGTTTATTTGAGAACGCGAAAACCTTAAGTAACAATACAATACATTTTTCTTTTTTGGGGCTTATAAATATCTTTTTTTTCAACAATTGATTTTAGCTACAATAGATATATGTATTTCACGAACGATAACACCCTTCTTCTCCACTCGGGTATACTCGGTGTAAAATTACTTTAGACAATCTAGCCGTCGGCTTCAGGTTCAGCAGAACAGTCCACGAAGGTTGTAAAATAAAAACAGTCCGCGAAGGTTGTAAAATAAAAACAGTTAGCGAAGGCTGTAAAGTTAAAACAGTCCGCGAAGGCTGTAAAAATAGAACCGTCCGCGAAGACTGTAAAGTTAGAACAGTCCCCGAAGGCTGTAACATTACAATCGTCCGCGAAGGCTGTAAAGTTAGAACAGTCCCCGAAGTTTGTAATATTAGAACAGTCCGAAAGGGCTGTATAATTAGAATTGACCGCGAAGGTTGAAAAACTAGAACAGTCTACGAAGGCTGTAAAATTAAAACAGTCCGCGAAGGCTGTAAAGTGAGAGCAGTCCTTGAAGGCTTTAAAATTAGACTGTAAATTTAGAACAGTCCGCGAAGTCTGTAAAAGTATAACAGTCCGCCAAGGCTGTGAAGTTATGATGAGACAACCAACCAAAGTCTATCGTTTCTTCATATATGTGAAATAATAATAATAATACAACACATTGCACAATGGGGGTCGATTTCATAATCATCTAAGGCCCGAAAATTTGTTTGTAATTAAAATCAAATTACTTATAAGGTTATTGCGTAACTATATGAAAAGTTGTCACATCGAAATATGCAACTCTTTTATATTTAGGATAGGGAGAGTCACATAATGTTAAATTTTCCTAAAAGGTGTAAACAAAAGTTTACCTAAATATAATTTTGATATTAGTCACTCAACCTGTGCTAAATATATCAGAGTTACATATTTAAAACGTGAAAAATTTCCACGTAGTTACAGAATAACCCCATAAGGCTGTTAGGGTTATAGAACTTTAAGTTGGCAATATTGTGTCTAATGCCAACCATTTTAATAGCTTTCATGACTGACGTTTGGTTAAATGGCTACGTCAATAAGCAAAAGTTTCATATTTGGAGTAAAGGTAATTCTTAAGCCATTGCTGAGAGTTGTTACATCCAAAAAACCTAACTCTAAACTATATTTTTATGCCATAGGCATTTCATATGGCAGTGTGGTTTCGATTTTAAATTATCAGTTGGATTTAAGAAAGCTGTCTGCAAGATGGGTGCCGCGTTTGCTCTCAATTGACCATAAACGTAATCGTGTGAACGTGTGTAGTCTCAATGGCAAAATTCCATCAATTGGGCTACGAATTGGTACCTCATCTCCATATTCTCCGGATTTAGCCCCCAGTGACTATTTTCTATTTCCAAACCTAAAGAAATGGCTCGGTGGATAGAGATTTAGCTCCAATGATCAAACAAATGCCTATATTATGGACCTCGAAAAATTATATTTTTTGGAAGGGATACAAAAATTGGAGAAACGTTAGACTAAGTGTATTGAGCTAAAAGGAGATTATGTTGAAAAATAATTTTTTTTTGCAAAAAAAATGTGTTTCATTCAAAAAGTCACGAGCTTATTGATCCGTCCTCGTATATTTGAGTCAGCCAAAGCAGCCATATGCCAGAAAGCATATTCAAATAAATATTACAAAAAATTATCTTTCGAATAAAGCCAATTTCATTGCTACACTCACAATATTATTTCGTTAGAAATAATCTAAAATACATATTAAATTAATCGAAAATACAATCAAAAAAAGGACTACTGATTTTTCATTATATTCAGCCCATTTTGTTGTTTATTTTCAATCATTGTTTAATAATTGACAGAAGTAGTACGAACAATAGAAAGTTGTTTAAAATAACCATAAATTTTTAACTGACAAAAAGTAGAAAAAAACGATTTTTGGGTTTGTTTTTCAAATTGAAATGTTTTTCTATTTGTATGAAATTTTACAAAACACAACGCACACAGATGTATATATTTTTTTATTTTCTTGTGTGTATCTATATTTGAATAATTACTTGTAATTTTTATTGAAATAATTTTGTATATATACAAACTATTTTGGTAAAAAAACAAAAAAGAATTATATCGATTTCAATTTTTAAAAACAGAAAATATAAAATTTTACATTTAACAGAAAATATCAACTCCTACTGAATGTCTGTAAATTTTTATAGTTTGTTTTTTGAATGACTGATTCAAATAGTTAAAAAATATATTTCTATGAATTTCAATTGATTATTCTTTTAAAAACAAACTTTACGTATTACATTTTTAATAATCTACTGTCGGTAACGGAAAATATATTGTGAGTGTAGTAATGCAATTCGTATGTGTGTTATTTCATTTTAAAGTTCTATATCTCTAGAAAGAATGCATTTTACAAACATGTAGTCGTTGATTGGAGAAGATAGTTAAACAAATGTCTTTACGAATCAACTAAGTGAGGTTAGGTTAAAGTGACGACCGGCGCAGTATGCACCAGTACAATAAAACTTTAAAATACCTTGTGATGCCACCATTGTACCAGTGCGAGCTTCACACAAAGGGTCGATATCCGAGAGATGACTGAGATCGTGAAAATATGTCGATCTCAGTGAAAGAATTCTACTCCGGATACGAGCAGAGAAAATGCTCGATATTCTCCTCATCCTTTTCGTCCATACAGCTTCCAGAGAAGTAATACGAAAATACCTACCCTTACTGTGCGTGCCTATTAATGAGACAGTGGTTGTTTATAACCAACACCATATCCGGGATCTACCCCTAAAGAAAGATAGAAAATTCTCCATGCGACTCGAATATTAAGCGTAGGAAGTGTAGTTTGTTACTACATAAGTCACGCCATTGTCCTACTTAAGACTTGCCGCCTCTTAGAGTAGAGCCTGGGTAATACCGCAGGGACTTGTAAGTTCAGAGACTTTAGCCCCAAGGACCTGACTGCTAGAGAAAATGTTGGTGCTTGCGTGCATAGAATGTTATGGCCAAGCTAAACGACAACTATGCTATCGCCATCACCTTACACTGAAAGAAGCTGGAGGGATTAAGAGTTATTGAGCCAGCCTCAATCCAAGCTTACTCCAAGGTACACGTGGTTATTAAGTCTTAATCCTTTCGTATAGTAGCCACGTCTCCTAACTGGTGCACAATACGCCCAGAAATCACTGGCATATATGTGCAATTACCGGAGTTATAAGATTAATATTCAGAGAAAATCACCGTCCTCCAGTATTACACTGCAGCCACAAGCAATGCCAACCCATTGTGATGTCAGCCTTATGGCTGCTTCCACTGCTACCTGCTTCTCCAGTACATCCAAGAGAATAAAATTCAATATAATATCAAATACATTTAATGGTGTAATACACTACGTCCGTGATAATCATTGAAGCCGTCCTCCAAATCCTCCCTCTTTCCTGGATATTGAGCTTAAACAGAAATCCCCACCTTTAGAATTACAACATATTAATGGGATCTGAAAAGTGAATTCCCACAGCGTCCATATTAACCAGCCCAGAACCAGCGGACTCGTTATGGCCACTGCGAAAAAGTACAAGTTTCTTTTTATTGGGATTGATTGCAAGTCCACAGGGTTCTGCCCAGACAACAAATCCCATCGCCGCTTGCACAACACCCTCAAAATCAGACGTAAATTTACTTCTTACCACGACCCCCTCTTCCTAAGGATAGCAACATAGAATTCTATGTCAAATTCAGGAGAAGTGGAGAGAATTCACCCCTAAGACTTCGACCTGTTTAAGAATCCGGTTATACTAATACGACTGCATTTTAACATTCTTCAAATTAATAAAATACTTGCTGAAACTATTCTCAGAATCGACAATACCGCAGTTATAGTGTCCGGTTTGATGTTAGCGAAAGCCTACAATGGTTTACTTTCTCTCTGATATAAACTTCTCAACGGATAGGACTTCCCTTTCCACAAGCTCAAGCAGAGCTATTTTCGTTGACCTTCCTTTACGTGCAGATAGCAGCTTGGTGTCAATGGTTTTCTGTAAGTAACAGTCAATCTTGCTTTCCAGTGTCTTCAACAGATCTGATGCTGGGTGTTAAATCACCAGGAACTGTATGTGAATTGGGATTAAAAACCTTCGTGTTCGTCCATCTCATTGGTATATATGGCATATCAATGCAGTTAATAAAAATCTTCATTAAGAAAGGAACTGCCTGGTTGGAGACCGCTTGAATAATTAAACTCTGCTCATCTGATCTATATGGTTAAAAAGTTCTAATCGCTCATGTTAGCTCAGGCACGCTGACCCTTACGTGAGCCGCTTCCTACAATAATAAACCCATGAAAGCCACCTCTTATCCCCTTGTCTCACAGCTGTCCTGGAATTGATTCCCAAATTAACTTTTTCCACACCCCATTGGTATCCTTCAAATAGCTTAGACACGTAGCCGTTACGAGAATCGTCGATAACATTGATGTCTCGGAAACGTTTTCAATATCTTCACAAGACTCGTATTTAGCTGCCCTAATTTAACCCAATTAAATTTAACTGCATGTAATTAAGTAATTGCACCTGTAAATAAATTAAAATAAAAGACTTATAAACCTTGCTAATTCTTAAGGATTATGGCTCATAGTGATGATAACCAACACATTTTTTTATTTTTTTTGTTTATTTTGGAATATTGTGCTCATTTTAGTGAATAAATAATTGTGACTTGGATTTTTGATTTATTTGTTTTTGTTCTTTTTTTTTGTCATCAGTTTTTCTTGATATTCTAACACAATTTTCAAGGACATTAAGGGTAGTTGATAGCTTTCAAGTTATTATTATTATTTTGCTTTTGAAAATCATTGTCTTTTTTTTTGTCACATTGTTAAGAAAAAATGTTTAATAATGCGTCAGAAATTTAATCCCTTTAAAAGGGTTTCAAATTTTGTTTTTTTTTTTTTGAAGGGGGTTCTTGTTGCTTTTTACATTTTTGTTGTGTATTCATTTTTTTTTAACTTAATTTGGTTTAATATTTTCCCTAAAATATTTAACAATTTATAATAAATATTTTTGTATTTACAAAAATATTTACAAACAAAATATAAAGAAAGAAAACAAAAAATATTTGTATGTAAGCGTAAAGAAATATTTGAAGGAAAGAAATTCAAAAGTCCCTTTTTGCAAGCAGCCATCAATTATTTTATTCACCGCTATTTTATATTTTGTTTTATAACATTTCAACAAAAAAAACATTTTTAGGTACAAAAATTAAGGAGACATTTATGACATTTTTGAAAAAACTTCACTATTAAAATATAATTTGGTAACCGTAAAAGAATTGTTTAAACATATGTAAAAAAAAAAACAATTTAAACCCTGGTTGGCATTCAATACCTTTTCATAATAACTGTAGTTGGCTACCACAGCTACTTTAAGACCGATATAAAAACTTTAAAATGACAACTTCATTAAAAGCAAGTGTCTTTTTTTATAACTGGGTTTATTGCGCTATTTTACCGGTTCAATTTTAAAATATCTTAAACTACGTTATAATAACGCTTAACTTTCGAAACACCGAATTATAACGGTATTTTGCAAATATAATCCCAATATACCATATAGCAATCAAACTGCAATACAACTTGAGAATAAGCTTATATTAATAGTGTGTTTTAAGCTTTTCTTAATTTCGCTTATTATAATGTTTATAAAATATGAACTCACAAGCAATATTTAACAATGCTTGAGAAAAGATTATTATACATAACTTTTTCTAAAGTATGCGTATAAACAACATACACATATTGAACAACGCAATATGACGATGGAAATAGAAATACAAGTGCCATTACTTTTTCTTTAAATTTGTCAAACGTGTTTTGCATGTACATTTAGTTGTAAATTTTATATAGTGAACGTGCATATTAAACTTAATTATTTTTATTTATGGTTAAAATTAATTATTATTATTTATATTTAAAATTAATTATTATTTTTTATATTTAAAATGAATTATTATTATTTATTTTTAAAATTAAAATAAAAAATAAATGAAATTAAAGAAAATAATTATGATTTCCCTTTTTCAACAATTAATAATATATTATTTTTGTAAGCTTATTCTACAATTGCAAGAATAAGCTTATAGTAATCATACACACATAATATTTTCACGAGGGTTCCGTTTTGATTTTTCAATATATTCTCAAATCTTTTTCAAACTTAAGGCTTGTGTTTGTAAGCTTATAATAATATTTTTCTCAAGTCATTTGGTATGTTGGGATAAAATTCAACAGGTAATATTATGAAATAAATCTGGTGATATTTGAAGACACATGTCACTATTGCAACAGCAGTTTTAAAATTTATCGGTATCGATATTGATCAGAGCATGATAGACAACTACCGTTATAATGAAAAGGTAGTGCTTGCCAACCATGATTTAAACACATGTCTTTAATATTAGCTAATAGCTAATTTGGACATACGGTAAGAAAAGGAGAATGTAAAAAACACAGAAATAGTAACTAAATTTCATCTAAACTCAATAATAAAAAAAATCAATTTATGTTAGCATAAATTCCCAGCAAAATAAGAGCTGAGGAAGATGTAGTTTAATACTACATCTACTGAACCCGAAGTTGTGAAAATTTCGGTGAGTCATTAATGATTTTAACATTGGCTTGTCATTGGGAGGAAGTAGTTTGTTTCGGTGCTATGAAAAATGGATGATCAGATGGACTTTTTCATTAGTTTACGGAAGTTGTAATATATAGGGACTACAAAATAAAAATAGGGAGTGACTTTGTTGTAAAGTTAAAAATGTGATATTACTATAATTATAAATTGTTATAAATAAATATTAAAATTAAAAAAATTATATGCTGTTCAATGCAATTATTACAAAATATTTTATTCTTATTTATTTATTATTATAAATAGCCTGTTCCTCGATCTCGAACGAAAAACTAGTCGAACGAAGGCAAGTCACTCGAATTCGAATCAATTTGGGTTTCCCTATTTCGAAAGCCTTCGATCGACTTGACTTACGTGTGTCAATTTTTGTTTCTTACGCATTTACAAATCACAGAGATGCCAGATCATATATTTTGAGCATTTGTAACAATTTTATTTAAAAGTAGCAAAATTACTACTAAACTGCTTAAAGACAAAAACAACCCTGTTTAACAGTGATCACCTGTATATGACAAATGAAATAAAAAAATAACAATAAACAAATCAATTTTTATTTGAGAATGTGTTTATTTGTGAAAATTTTTGTTATCGATTGGTTATGGGTGAAATTGTTGTTTGGAGAGCTTTTCTGTTGCCTGTTAATATCACTGCTACAGTCCTTGTAAAATAAGAGATGTAAAATAAAAAATGTAAATATGAGCTTATTGGGCAAACGTAAGACACAAACAACACACATATACCTTTTTCCACTCAGCAACAGCGTAGTAGGGGGAGAAACGGAGTTTAGTTTTCTGGTCAAATTTTCCTCCTCTGCGGAAAATTTGTTTGCTCCGAACACCAGAGTCCTTCTGGCAAAATCAGGCCTTTCTTCTATATAAAATACAAGCGTCTTCGGATGGTCCATTGTTGATTTTTTTAAACTAAAATTTAAAATTCTTAATAAAATATCAATATTTGTATTATTTTGTATTTACTTTTTGTTATCCATTGCTTTTTTACTTCATTTTGCTTTTAAAAATATCAAATATATATTTACTCGACAAAAAAATAGCAAGTGACTGATTTTGACATTTCCGTTCGAGCTGTTCGAAATAGAGAAACCAAATTTTGTATGAAAACAGTTAAGTTTTCATTCGACTTGTCGTTCGAGTCATCGTTCGCATAGAAATAGAGTTAGTGAAACCCAAATCAGTTTTCTTTCGCATAGAAAGCGAACGAACGTGTTCTTTCGAAATAGAGGAACAGGCTAGAAGTCTATGGAGTAAATCCTTCCAGACTATAAAACAAATTGATAATACAAAACATTTTAAGTATATAAAAACAATATAATATTACGTTTAATAGTGTTTACATTTAAAGAATCATATTAATGGATCACCCTCAGAGTATATTTGACGATAAAATAAAATATACTATGGACTATAATTGCATGTTGATCATTAAAAGAACATTGAGAAGAAAAATAGTGCATATATTACCATTTATCAAGTTAATTAAAAATGAAACATTTAGCATTGTTTTTTTTCAGAGTGGGCAGTTTAATTTGAACAAGTCTAGTTGAATAAGATGGAATATTAGAAATATCAAGGAACTTCTTAAGCAGAACATGTGAAACTGTTTTTGTACTGATTCGACTTTATCACTGCGAATAATTGAAATCGGATCCCAAATAACAGAACGATATTCTAAAATTGGTCTTACCAAAGATGTATATAATTTTGTGGTAACATTCCCCATCTTTGTATAAAGGCCAATATACTCCAAGAGCTTTGTTAATAGCCATTAAAATATGTTAAGCAGAGTCTAATTTCATATCCAATAGAAAACCCAAATCCATGATAGAATTTACTAGCTCCAACTGGAAACCGCTATGGGAATAAAGATCAAAAGCTCCAAATCTTCTAGAAAAGTTCATGTGCTTACATTTTTTCAAATTTTACTCCATTAAATTTGCGCAACACCATCCATAAAAATTATTTAAATCTTGTTGTAGCCAAATTTGATCACTTAAGTTACTATAGCTCAAAAAAATTTTACATCATCTGCATACATAAGACTATTAGAGGACTTTATTACACACCGTAGATCATTAATGAATAAAGAAAATATAATCGGTCCTAGATGGCTTTCTTAAGACTTAATAAGTAGGGGTTAATAAAAACATTTTGGAAGTTGTTTAAAATGACTTCTTACAAATCAAAAAATGTGTACTATTAACTTCTTTGGATGTTCTGAAAAAGGGATTCCTAATGAATAACATCCATTTAATTTTTTTGGGTAGTGTTTTACATTGATTTGTGAGTTAAATAGGGATATTTATAATTGACACTTTCAAGGGCACGAAGAATGTTGATGAAGGTCGGAGCGGATCAGAAAATGCATTTCGTTCAGCTTGTGTCTAATAACTTTTTCTGTGTATTCTTCATGAGTTTTAAATAAAAATAAAAAAATTTTTTCATTTAAAAAAAAAGTTTTTCATTTAAAAAAATTTTGCTACAATCTCGAACCAAACTAAAAATACATTTTCATACATATTTTTGAATTTTCTTAAATTTATAAAGTAAAATCATGGTAATATGTCTAAGGACCCGATTTATATTGTAGTCAGAACTCAGTCAGATTTTTGATTTTACTTAAGTAAGAAATATTGTTTGCAAATTTCTAACTTAATATCGGTCCTTAAACTTATATTAGAGACTCAAATTAAAATAATGACAAAATAATTAATTTTATTAAATATAATATACATCTAAACAGAAAAACATAAGAAAATGGATAAGTGCCACTTTTATATATACATTTATTTTTTACAGGGTGAGGGAAAACATCATCATCTGATTTTCTTTCGCTATAACTTTTGTGTAAAATAAAAATTCATTTCGTTTATAACTTATTATGTTTACTCTCACTAATAAATTGTGCAAAAATATTTCCGACAAAAGGCTGCCGTCGGCGTTGGTACAAATTTGGGCACAATTTATAACATTTTGCATAAATGTGCACAGCACACTAACACACTTACAATTCCCAGAATTACGGAACTGTGAAATTGGAGGATAAACTGGCCGATCAAAATTCCCGAAACGTTGCACGCATTGTTTCGTGTGTATTATAAAGTGTGGTGGCCGTTTGTCGTAACAGCGTAACCGTTGGCCCCTTCGAAAAAATAAGATCCAATCACCTTTTCCGACGTAACTGCACTCCACACGGCAACTTTGTAATGGTACTTCATGCATTATGCTTGGATAATCCGTCTTCAAGAACCGATAATTTTTCTTATGCTGTAGACGCTGAATTACGGCCTAGGGGTAATAGTGATTCATTGTTAATCACTATAAATTTCACACGTGTGTATTTCACGAGTGTCCAAAAACCAAAATATCGTACGATACCATTTGCAAAAATGTCAGCTCTTTGCAATAGGGTGATGCTTATTGGCCCACCTTGTATAAATGTGCTTGTATAAGTAAGCTCTTAGTTAGTATCTCATGTTTACAGGTCGCTCATAAAATTGCTTGAGGTTACAATTGGTTTCATATATAATGGCACATGTGTGTAAGCATAATATTTATTTACATAGTTATGTATGTATTATATATTATGTACCGTTAAACCACCCAAAGAGAGATACAAAAGTAATATTTATATTATTACATATCTCCAATAGTGGCGTTAGATCAATAAGGCTTTAGTTCCAAGTCATTTAAAAAAAATTTATAAAAAAAATAAACTTAAAGAAATTACCGGGGTAAGTTTTATAAAATTTTTGATATGTATTATCTTACCTAAATATATAGGAACCCAAAGCTCAAGATTCTATGTAGTATATGCATTCAAAATTCTTATAAAATTTTAAGCCCATCTACACTAAAAAAATGAACTAGAATTTAGAAAAATTATTTTTTCTTGAAAATTAGGCAAACTAACTAGTTTGTTTTTGATTGTTTTTTTTTGGAAAAAAATATTTAAAATAATTTAAACGTTTTCCAGCAAAAAATCCCATACCTAAGTTTGTTATTTTGAAAAAAAAAAAAATTAAATTTATCTGAACTAAGTTGAATGAAAATTTTCCCTAGAAATAGTTCATCAGTTTCTAAATCCAAATAAATATTTTTTATTATATAGGAAAAAATTTATTACTTTTTGTTTTTAATTGCCTGAACTAATTTTTAGAAAACAATTTTTAAAAATTAGAAGGTGGTAGACTGATAAACTGAATTTAAGAATGGCTTTCTAAAATTTAGTTCATTACACTACTCGCGAAAAAATAAGCACCCTTTAAGTTCAAGTACTTTCTCATTTTTAGTTGGACACATTTTTGAACTAAATTTAAGTCAATTATGTTCTAATTTTTTTTAACTAAACTTATTTATATTACATTTAGTGTGGTCATTTCTTAAAACTGAGATTTTTTTCTTAAAAATTGATAAATTTTCATTTAGTATACTTGTTTTTTTTCCCCTAAAATCAAGAAATATTGCCTAAGAAAAGTATGAACTATTTCTGAGTATATAAATAATTTCGTTTTTTTTCATATTTAAGAAAATTGTTCTAAGTTTTAATAAAATTTTACTTAAATCGAGGAAAACTACGAGCCATTCATAAAAATATGCAATCAGTTTTTCTGATTTTCATCTTCAATGATTTTTATTATCCAGTAATAATAAGATTTTTCTTATTTATTTTTTCTAAATTTGCAAAAATATGCATTAAAAAAGTCAATTATAATAAAACAAGCAAAAAAAAAAAAAAAAAAAAAATTAAAAATATCAGTACTTATTGCATCTATGTCATTTCTTTATAAACTTAAAAATGGCAATGTCCACTATAATTAGTTTTCACTGTTCGTTCTATCACCACCAACATTGTTATTATTACACGTATCATCTTTATATCAATTATTTTTTATATTACAATAGTGTCAAATTTATTGATAAATCTTTTCATTATTTATTAACACGTACACAATAATGTACTTGATACCCTTCAAAATATATTTATTTTTTTTAATTTTTTAAAGTTAAGGTTTTATTAAATTTATTACCTCATATTATTCATTTTCTTTTTGCGTTTCATTTAAATTTTTTTTTTTTGATACATTTAAATATTTTAATTTAATTCACTTATAAGTTTTTCAAGGACAGTGGTAAAATAGGGATAAAAAAGGAGAAAAGCCTCACCCTTATCAACCTTTCCAAACTTCTTTGGCAAAAAATCTGATATTCGATGTGTGCATTCCGTGTAGTACTGGCTAATTCACTGGTACTGGAAAAATAGGGGTTTAAAGTGGAAAAAGTGCTGTCCTTAGGGCCCTACTCAAACTGGTTTGGCTAGAAACCTGAAATTTAAGACAGTAAAATCGAAACACTAAAATTCGGAAACGAAATGGAATTAAAACATTAAAAATGGAGAACGAAATGAAATGGAATAAAATTGGGAACGACTGGAATTGAAATACTAGGTAGGGAGAACAAAGTGAAATGGAATAGGGTACGAGTGAAATAAAAACTGAAATCACTGGGAACGAAATGAAATGGAATGGGTGGAATTAAAATACTAAACAGAGGGAATGAAATGGAATTAAAGAGGGACAAGGGTTTGAAATGGAATCCAACGGAATGGGGAACAAGTGGAATTAAAACACCCAACACTGGGAACGAAATGGAATGGAATTGCGAACAAGTGGAATTTAAACATTCAACACTGGGAACGAAATCGAAAGTGTAGAGCCTGACTTTTAATGATAATTATCAATTTGAAAATATGTTTTTCTATTATTTTTTAGCGATTGTTTACGAAAAACTTATTGTTAATACGAGTACTAATGATATTTAAAACCCTTGGCATTAATCGGTAAAATAATTAGTACACTCAATTCATTAGTACCACATATGGTAGTCTTGGAAATCTAAATAAAAAATATTTACGGGGTCAAAAAAAATATTCAAACAAAATATTACATAAATTTCGTTTTTACCTAAAATTAACATACGTTAAAAATATATATATTTGTATTTATATTAAACAAAAAAAAAAAAAAAAAAAGAAAAGAAACACATTCAGTAAAATACCATATTAATGTAATTAAACTTTAGTTACCTAATAAAAATAATTGTAATTAGTTATATAAAACCTCATTTTCAAAAAAAAAAAATTAAGAAAGATATATATATGTATTGTATGAGCTACATAGAAATATATTATATACAAATTTATGTGGCAACTCTGTGTGAAAATAGAGAAGAGAACAAGAATGTAGATAAAGGAGGATGAATAATAACTGCCGGTATGGAGGAGAAGATAGGATTTAAAAAGATTTAGTGTGTAAGAAACTATCAAAGTCTTAAGACAAATAAAGAAAACGAAAATAGAAATAAATTTGTGCGTGTTTTATTTTATTAAAGGAACTTGCTTACAACATCAGAAGTGGGATAAAGCCATGTCTGAGGGCGAAGTATTTAACGCATTCACCGTAAAACAATTAAAAAAAATGCTTAGCATTTTAGGTGAAAAAACGACAGGCCATAAGAGTGAAATTATATTACGCCTTATGCAATTTCCAGAAGAAAATAAAAATTTGGTTGAAAAACTAAAAAAAATAGCGGCAGAGGAGACAGAAAATGATGCCGGCAGCGAAATTGAAAAAATCAGTGACGACTGCGTAGACGAAGCAGAAGCAGCGGCAAATGAGGACAACAAAGACAATGCTTTAGGAAAAAATGAAGAGGCGAGTGGTATGCAACCACCAATTGATGCTGTGTGTGTGTTTCAAAATATTCAACAAAAGAGTGCAAAAGATCGGAGTGTGCAAATGATTGTAAATGAAGATAAAACACAAATGAGTGGTGGTGAAAATAATAATGAAAGAACAAATGACGGTAAAATGAATGGAAAAAATTGTAATAAGGAAAATGAACAGATTAATGAAGAAAAAAAACTTGCCGATAGAGAGTTTCAATTAATGCAAAAAGAAATTGAAATAATGAAACGTGAACTTGAAATACAAAAAAAAGAAATGGATATATTGAAAAGAGAAAATAATTTATTAAAAAACCAAGGAAGTGGAACAAATTTGAGTGATAAAATACAAATAAAGGCAACTTTGTATTTGCGAAAGATTTACTATCTGAATTTTATGGTAATGGAGACAATTTTGAATTATGGTCGTCACAATTAATGAGTATTAAGGTGGCTTATAATCTTGATGACAACAATATGCGTGCACTTATTTCAAACAAGCTTAAGGACCGTGCATTGAAGTGGCTGCATTCGCGTTCAGATTTATTGGCAGTACCCATTGAAAAATTGCTTGCTGATATGAAACCACTGTTTGAAGATCGGTCAAGCCGTTTGACTCTTAAACGTCAATTTGAAGGAAGAAAATGGCAAGCTAATGAATCATTTGAAGTGTATTTTCATGAGAAAATCATACTGGCAAATAGGGCTATAATAAATGAAACAGAATTAGTTGAATATATCATCGAGGGTATTTCTGACCACACCTTGCGGTCATATGCTCAAATGCAGTGCTTTAAAGAAAAAAATCATTTGTTGGAGGCATTTCATAGTATTAGTTTGCCAAAATTAAAACAAATTCGTTCAAATGGTATTGATGGAAAGGCCAAGGAGATTAGATGCTACAATTGTAACTCACTTGGACATATTGCTAATGAGTGTCGTAAGCCAAAACGAGATATTGGTTCATGTTATGTATGCGGTGAAATGGGTCATATGGCAGCATCATGCCCAAAGAAGAAGCCTACACAAATTCATGCGGTAGTTGAAGAGGAGGATCAAGATGAATATGTAAGAAATTTATATTGTATATTTTATAATAATCATACTAATTATAGAATTATGTTAGGAACACTAATTGATACCGGCAGTCCGATAAGTTTTATTCGCCAGAAGTTCGTGCCTTTATCTTTTGTTTTTAAAATCATAAATCCTGAATACTATGGAATAAATAAAAGTAAACTAAATATTGTAGGTGAAGTGAAATGTAAAATACTTTTTGGAAATAAATATATTGAATTAAAATTGTTTGTGGTTACTGATGATACTACTCAATATTCTATGGTATTAGGTAAAAATTTTTTGAAAAAGGCTAAAGTAAGACTTAAGATTTGTGACGAAAATACTGAAGATGATAAAAAATTTAAATATTGTAATGATAAAAAATTTAAATATTGTAATGAAGTTTCTGATTTAATGTCAATTGACGTAGGTGATGATGAATGTGTTCGGGTATCAAATGAAAATATAAATTGTAAGGACAGGCAGAAATTTATAGATACTTTTAGACAATTTTATGGGAATGATAGGCGCCCCGATTTGCCGGAGATTAAATGTGAAATGAAATTGAGACTGACTTGTGAGAAGCCATTCCACTTCTCGCCACGTAGGTTGTCGTACTTTGAAAAGGAAAAACTACAGCAAATTTTGGATGATCTTTTGTCGAAGGGGATTATTAGGCCGAGCAATTCTGAATACGCTTCTCCTATAGTATTAGTGAGGAAAAAAACAGGAGATCTTCGGTTGTGTGCTGATTATAGGAACTTGAATAAGGTGACATTAAGAGATAATTATCCCCTACCACTTATTGATGATCTTCTCGATAGATTGGTCAATAAGTCTATATTCTCTCTGTTGGATCTGAAGAGCGCTTTTTATCATGTCGATATGAATGAGGATTCGATTAAATACACATCGTTTGTGACGCCAATGGGTCAGTATGAATATCTTAAAATGCCATTTGGCTTGAAAAATTCGCCTTCTACATTTCAGCGTTTTGTTAATCATGTTTTTAGCGATTTGATACGGGAGGGTAAGATATCGATATATGTGGATGATTTGATGATAGCTACAAAGGATGTTGATGAGCATATTGAGATTCTGAGAATAGTTTTTGAACGGCTGGTTAGGAATAGACTAGAGCTTAGATTAGATAAATGTAAATTTATGGAGTCAGAAATTAGGTATTTAGGTTACACGATTTCTAGTAAGGGTATTCGCCCTGATGAGAGAAATATAGAATCGGTCATTCATTTTCCAATACCACGGAATGCAAGGGATGTACAGAGCTTCCTCGGGTTGTGCTCTTATTTTAGAAGGTTCGTTAAAGATTTTTCATTTATAGCCTAACCTCTTTACAATTTAATTAGAAAAAATGCAAGTTTTAAGTTCGGTGAGGAGGAACGGAAATGTTTCGAATTGTTGAGGAGTAAATTAGTGGATGCGCCTATACTGTCTATATATGATCCCAGAGATGAAACAGAATTGCACTGTGATGCTAGTAGCCATGGTTTTGGTGCGATATTGTTGCAGAAGAAGGACGATGGAAAATTTCATCCCGTGTTTTATTTTTCGAGGAGGACAAGCGACTATGAAACTAAATACCATAGCTTTGAATTAGAAACTATGGCTATCATTTATGCTCTTCGTAGATTCAGAATATATTTGCAGGGAATAAAGTTTAGAATTGTGACGGATTGTAATTCATTAACATTGACATTGAATAGGAAAGAGGTCAATCCAAGAATAGCTAGATGGGCTTTGGAATTGCAGAACTTTGATTATACGTTGGAGCATCGAAAGGGCGAAAGGATGCAGCACGTAGATGCCCTAAGCAGAAACACGAATATTTTGGTCTTGGAAGAAAACACGTTTGAGCAGAATTTGTCTATATGTCAGTATAGGGATGGGAACATAAATAAAATTAGGGCACTGTTGGAGAAACAGGAAAGTGGTTTTTATGAAATGCGAAATGGTCTTGTTTATAGGAAGTCTGGGGACCGAATTTTGTTTTATGTCCCGAGTAGCATGGAAGGGAATATTTTACGGATGTATCATGATGATATGGGGCATTTCGGGTGTGATAAGGTATCAGGTGTAATATTGAAGTCGTACTGGTTTCCTAAACTGAAGGAAAAAGTAAGAGATCATATTGATAACTGTCTAAAGTGTATTGCATTTTCTTCAAAGGCAGGTAAACATGAGGGTTTATTGCACAATATTCCGAAGGGGAATATTCCATTCGAGACGATACATATAGATCATTTTGGACCAGTGACGTTAAAGAGTGCTAAAAAGAAGTATGTTTTTTTGGTAATAGATGCTTTTTCGAAATTCGTACGTCTTTATGCGGTCCGGACCACTAATGCTAGAGAAGTTCGCAGTTGTTTAGTGTCTTACTTTAATTCATATAGCAGGCCTTCAATAATAGTGTCAGATAGGGGAAGTGCGTTTACTTCTAGGGACTTTCAGAGTTTTCTTAGGGATTATAATGTTAAGCATGTGAAAATTGCAACCGGATCTCCGCGGGCTAATGGCCAAGTTGAGAGGGTCAACCGCAGTTTGGCACCGATGATAGCAAAATTGACAGATGCAGGGACTAACTATAGTTTAGACAAGGTTTTGCCGGAAATAGAGTTTGCAATGAATAATACTGTTCATCGGAGTACGGGTTCTACACCAAGTGAATTGTTATTTGGGGTTGGACAAAAGGGCAAAATAATTGATTTTTTGAAGGAAGGTTTGGAGGAAATTAATGAACTTGGGCCACGGAGGGATCTTCGGTCAATGCGTGAATGTGCGTCGGAAAGGATAGTGAAGAGTCAAAATTATAATAAGAATTTGAAAGATCGTGGTCGGGTTGAGAGAATGTATAACGTAGGTGATTATGTAGTAGTGAAGAATTTTGTTAGCACGCCAGGAGTGTGTAAGAAGATCGTTCAAAAATTTAAAGGTCCTTACGCGATTGTAAGGGTTCTTCCAAATGATAGATACGTGTTAAGGGATGTGGACGGGTTTCAAGTGGGTCAGATTCCATACGAGGGTATATGGGAAGTGGCTAATATTAAGCCATGGTTGGACAGTTCACGTGGAGTTGAAGGTAAAATCGGGTCGATTTCAGGTCAGGATGGCCGAACTGTGGCAACTCTGTGTGAAAATAGAGAAGAGAACAAGAATGTAGATAAAGGAGGATGAATAATAACTGCCGGTATGGAGGAGAAGATAGGATTTAAAAAGATTTAGTGTGTAAGAAACTATCAAAGTCTTAAGACAAATAAAGAAAACGAAAATAGAAATAAATTTGTGCGTGTTTTATTTTATTAAAGGAACTTGCTTACATTTATTAAATTAAATATAATTATAAATTGTTTTAACAAATTTTTTATACAAATTTGGGGAATAACAAAGAATTATTAGATGCAATGATACAACTACACTCAGCAAAAAAAGGTTTGTAATGGCAACTGAAAATTTTGGTGTTATTACGGGAAATTTTTGCTAATTTGAGCCCAGCGGTATTTTTGGTTAATCTTAACAACAAATATCTGCTTACGTGTAGTACAATGAAATTAGTAGAAAAAATTAGTAGCCGCTACTAAAATTTAGTAAATTGCTGAAAACTCAATAAATTGTAAAATATAGAAAAATTTTAATTTACAATAAAAAAAATATTATTAAAATGCCCAAATTAACCCAATTATTTTAAGATACACTTGTTACACTTTAAAGCTGCTAATTTATTTTGAAATTGCCTTACGAATTCGAATATACAAATTTATATGTTTTTTTTCGAGCAATTTTTTTTATTCTATTTATTTTTTTCAAAAAATATTTTAGACAAAATTAATAAAACTAATCATAGGCTAAAAAATTGTAAAAA
This sequence comes from Eustalomyia histrio, assembly GCA_949748255.1. Lineage (NCBI taxonomy): Eukaryota > Metazoa > Arthropoda > Insecta > Diptera > Anthomyiidae > Eustalomyia > Eustalomyia histrio. The sequence goes on from OX456523.1 coordinate 220,241,958, forward strand.
CAAACGAATATATCATTTTATTTTCATTTTCTAATTTTTGTTTTGAAAAATATTTTTAGTAAATTTTTTGGATTTTAAGGGCTGATTTTTAAAACTAAACAAGTTTTTAGTGCTATTTTAAAATTGGAAATTCTATTATGGGAAATGTTAAAATAAGTGAATATCAAATTTTTATTTGGGAAAAATGTGTGAAGTATTTAATGTGTCTTGGTAGTATCACGGTACTTTCTTAAATCAAATAGTATCATAAGAGTACAATTGATTCAACTTTTCCATCCCTGAATTAAGTGCACTTGAAATGTTGAAAGTGACATATGGTGATTTTTACTCTGAGTCAGAAAAATATTTACAAGTGGTACAAGCTTTTAAAAGAAGCTCGAGAAGATGTGAATGACGACGCTCGTCCTGGAGGCTCCATCACATCAAAAACCCGATGAAAATTTTGAGAAAGTGAAGAAAATTGTTATGGAGAATCGTCGAATCACTATTAGAGAAGTCGCAGTGCATGATGCGTGTGGCAGCGAAGTAAACATGCCTCAACCACCGTATTCACCAGATTTGGTCCCCTGTGAATTTTTCCTGAACCCAAAAATAAAGAGGAGATAGAAACCGAATCGCTGATAGAGCTCAAGGCCATACCAAAAAGTGCATATCAGAACTGCTTCGAGGATTGAAAAAAACGCTGGCACAAGTTTATTATATCTAGGGGGGAATACTTTGAAAAGAACAAAATAGAAATTGATAAATAAATAAATGTTTTTTGGGAAAAATTATAATTCACCTTTCCTATTGAACAGACCCGTATATTCTAGATTATTGGTTTTGTTGAAAATGAGGTAATTTAATTAATTTTCGCCAGGAAAGTGTCAAAAATGGGAGTTCAGAGGTTAAAAATGAAAGAAATTCCCAATGTAGTAGAATGGTAGTAGATATGGGGTTAAAAAGGAAAAAAGTGACACTTTTATCACACGGCACAAAATGCAGGAGCTAAGAACTTGAAATTTGAAAGTTTAAGGAAGGGGAAAAAAGGGGAAAAAGTATTCCAACGAACGTCCTAGAAATCTAAAACTTGAAATATGAATTTAAACCATTTAAATTAGAAATAGAAAACTTGGAATTAAAACAACCTTTACAAACGGATAAAAAAATGTATTTAAAGGCGAAAATCCGTAGTAATAATAAACTTAATTGTCTTCTTAATATATTTCAAAAGCGAGGCTTTTAAGCTTGTTAAATAAGAATATAATATGTAAAAACCCACATATTTTTAAAATATAAAGTTTCTTTAAAATTTCTATTTTTTATATAATTTTCAATGTAACTCAAAACGGTTTAACTACCCCACCTGTGGGATAAATTCGCCGAGATATTACTTTTTGGTGGAAATTATATATTTTCATTAATTATTGGCTTTAATTTCAATGAACATTTTTTAAAAAGTTCTTTGATTTTTAATTGATCGAAAGAAAATGAAGGCTCCCTCTTGGCAATCTGACCATCTGTTTATATATTTAAATTTTTTTTTATTAGTTTAAGAAATTTATTAAAAAAAAACTTTATATGTAAATTTATTTCAGCGCTTCAACTTCTTAAAGGGGATGTTTATAGCAAAAAATCTAACTTTCAGTTGAAACCCGAAAAAACAAAAACAATTTTATTCATGACCACGTGTAAATTAAAACTGTATAATTTGTAGAAATGAAAGGAAGAGATGATCATTGAACATTTTGAACAATCTAATAACTCTCTCAAATATAATGAAAATCGGCGGTGATTTTTGTGCCTAAAATGAACACTGTGCATGAGTTTTATAACACTCGTTTATAACATCAGCTTCCTTAACCTTCAAAAAGTGCACACAAAAAGTTTGAATTGTAATAAAACAGTCTTTGAACAAAAGTTTTAAAATTGTTTTTCGGAATAATAAGTTCTTTGGTCAAATGGCCATAAATATATTTTGTAAATAAATTTATATTAAAAAATGCTGAATAACATTTAAAAAAAAGCAAAAATATAAATTATTTCAATTTATCATAAAATATAATCTATAATCCTTACATTCTATTAATAAATCTTATATAAATTCTTACAATAAAAAAAATGCAAAATTTGTTTTATTATTAGCTTTATTGTTATAACTTTATCATGTTGAGTTATTATCATTTCCAACTTGTTACCCATTGTAGTTTTTGTAATCGTCTTAAACCTAACTTTTATACATTATAACATGAATTATTGTATTTGTTACCTGATGCATATAACACAGTTCAACACAAAAAAAAAAAAAAAAATACGGGGTTCCAAAGATTGATTCTTGTTAAGGAGATCAAAAAAAATATACGTGTTTCGGCGTTTACATCGGAATTTCATTTTAAAGGCGGTCAAAGTTTCCCAGCTCTGGCCTGTTCTTGCAGCATATCGGTATATAAAACTATGTTTTCTTTACGTCTGAGGTGTAGGATATGTTCAGCAACTTTGTAGATAATGGTATGACAAATATTTTTGTAGAACATATTAACCCTCTAAATCCCCTTCATAATGGTATTTTTGGCTTAATTTAAAAAAAATTGTAAAAAACACCCAGAAAAAGGGGAAGGGCGGGGATGAAATGTTCTACAAAAATGTTGATCATATAATTCTACTATATATGTCAAAACACACCAAAACCCAAAACTCAACACAAACACCAAAAACCAATCAAATTCAAGATTGCTCATCAGATTTCTAGTAAAATTTTGGGATGACCCACATATTAAAAGTCAGATTTTGGGATCACCTATATAATATTTAGGTCATCCCAAAATGTGACTAGACATTTGATGGGCAATCTTGAATTTGTCTGGTTTTTGGTATTTGTGTTATGTTTTGGGCTTTAGTGTGCTCTAACATTTATAGTATAATTTTATAGCCAACAATTTTGTAGAACATTTCATCCCCGCACTTTCCCTTTTTCGGGGTGTTTTTTACAATTTGTTAAAATAAAACCAAAAAATTCCATTATGAGGGGGAGTTAGGGGGTTAATATGTTCTACAAAAATATTTGTCATACCATTATCTACAAAGTTGCTAAACATACCCTACACCTCAGCTGTTAAGAAAACATAGTTTTATATACCGATATGCTGGAAGAACAGGCCAGAGCTGGAAAACTTTGACCGCCTCTAAAATGCAATTCCAATGTAAACTATCAAAATGCCCAAACACGTATATTTTTTTTTTTTAGTCTCCTTAACAAGAATCAATCGTCAGAACCCCGTAATTTTGGAGAAAGTTTGAAATTGTTTTACAGTGTAATGTACGTGTATAATATTTTCTACACATGTGTATGTCCATCATCAGGGTTAAATGTAAAATAACAAAAAAAAATGAAAAATGATTGATTTATTTCTAAAGCTTTTTAAAATATGCACAATCACAATCTACAAAGAATAAAAAAAATAACCAAATGGAACCAGAGTGCATAATAGTGCTAGGAAGTTCATAAACATCTTTAATGGAAGGAAATAATTCGAAATCATTGAAATATGAATCTTATTTTATTTACCCTCCCTACACTGAGAAATGGCTAGATTTATTTCCGATTTATAACAAAGGGCACAAAATGTTATCTAAAAACTACAGAAGCATAACAAAGGGTGTATTAAAAAATATTTACTAATATTGTGAGAGAACGGCTAGCAACATACGCGGAAGAATTATTTGGTAAATATCAGTGTGGGTTCAGTAAAAAATATATATATATATTTTTGAACATATTATTAGACATAATTATATTCTAGCATTGCCCAACACCCATTGATCCACCAAAGGGTTAGTATTGAAAATGCTGTAAAGGCTAGATCATATTTTATTTTCATAACACAAAAAAAAAAATACAATCTTAAAGTATTAAAAACAATTTAGAGAATTAGTGTGTGAAACTTATTTACCATTAATCTCAACAAAAACATATTTTTTACCCTTGAAATTTTTCCACTGACAAGATACAAAACGAACTTCCGCTTTAGCTACATATTTAAATACAGTTTTTGTTTGTTTTTTACTTTTTCTTTTTGTATAGCCAGTAAAATGTGAATTTTTCTTAAGGCGGTTTTATACTCTACACTCACAACAAAAGTATGTAATGTCAGTTGCCATTTTGCTGTTATTAACTGACATTTTGCTAATTTGAGCCCAGCAGTATTTTTTGCTAATTTTAACAACACATGTCTGCTGTACAATGAAATTTGTAGAAAAAATTAGCAGCCGCTACTTAATTTTAGTATGCTTTTTGTGGAATTTGAAATCGGTTTGCTGAAACTAGCAAAAAAAAAAAAACAAACACTAAATATTATTAAAACACTCAAAAAAAAAAAGACTTGAACTAAAAATTAATCCAAAATTTCCTTTAAAAAAGTTTAAAAAATTTTCCTCAGTTTAAGTCAAATTTTATTAAAACTTAGAAAATTTTTCTTGAAATGAATAAAAATTCCTAAGTTTGTGTAAAAACGAAATAGTTTATATACTCAGATATATTTCATACCTTTCTTAAGTAATATTTCTTGATTTTAGGAAAAAAAAGAAGTATATTAAATAAAAAGATTTATCAATTTTTAGGAAAACATTTCAGTTTTAACAAATTTTTATACTAAAATGTAATAAAATTAAGTTTAGTTCCAAAAAATAAAACATAATTTACTCCCATTTAGTTAAAAAAAATGTGTCTAACTTAATACGAGAAAGTATTTGAACTTAATGTATGTTCATTCTTTTTCGCGAGTAGTAAAATTAACTAAATTTTAGAAAGCCATTCAGTTTTTAAGTCTACCAATTTCTAATTTTTAAGAATTGTTTTCTAAAAATTAATTCCGGCAATTAAAAACAAAAAGTAATAAATTTTTTCCTATGTAATAATAAAAATTTATTTGGTTTTAGAAACTGATGAACTATTTGTAAAGAAAATTTTCATGCAACTTAGTTCAGATAAATTTTAAAAGCTTTAATAAAATATTTTTTTTTTCAAGTAAAAAATTTCTAATTTTTGATAAATAATATACTAAGGTATATATACTTTTTTTTTGTTGGAAAACGTTTAAATTATTTTCAATATTCTATTCCAAAGAAACAATAAATTAAAAACAAACTTGTTAGTTTTCCTAATTTTCAAGAAAACATATTATTAAAAGAAACAAATTAAAGAAACCATTAGGAAAAATTATAGTGCATGATTTTAATTTTTGGTTCATGATGGCACGTGAGTCAAAAATGACAAGCGCTCATCTCTAATCTGAACAATGTTAAATATTGAACCTTAAAAAGCTTATAATATATTTTAAAATTTTGTTAGCAAAAGGTAAAAATTTAGAATTTGCGCTTTTGACTAAATTTTTTTTTGCTGACTACAATACAAAATATCGCGAGCACATTTCACAATTTACGGCACAATGGCTTTCCTGTAATTGACTTTGTGCCTATAAAACTTTATATTTATCGAAGGGACTAAAACTATTTTTTTTATATAATATTTAAAAGCAAAAATTTAAGATAAAAATGCCATAAAATAAACTTATGACCTTATCCATTTTTAAATAATAACAAGAAATGTAACTGTGATATTTTGTATTTTTGCAACAATTTCCTTAAATTAGTTAATTTAAAAAGACAAAGGACCTACAGTGTTCCATAGCCATAGATGCCATGTGTCACTTAGAGCGTCCCTTTTTGTAGTTCTATCAAGCAGAACTGTTAATTAACTACGAAAAGGATCTGACTCTGTCACAATTTATTACGTTTCAGGATATCCTGCAGTACATTTTTTAAATTTGTTTATCTTTTTGCTAATGAAATTTAATTAATATTTTTAATACATGAGTTTAGTATAATTCAATTTAATTTAAAGGCAAAAATGCATAGCAAAAAGCTTGTTTAAGGCAGTGGCCTCACGTAGCAGAAGTCCTCCGAAAGTGGGAAAATACACAATGAATGTAAAGTACTTTAAAATACAAGGTGGCGCAAAAGTAATCCTTCTATCAGAAAATGCTATAAATTTTGCGATTGGCCCCTAATGTCAGTTCTGTTTTGACATTTGTGTAGTAAACACATGCGAAATACACGTTAATAAACAATGTTACGCTACACTGCTCCAGAACGCGGAATATTGGTGACTATTGAGCAATAATGAAGATGATTTTTCATCAAAAATAATCATGAGTGATGAGGCCCATTTCTATCTTAGCGGGTACGTAAATAAGAAAAATTTACATTATATTCCTTATTGAGCCAAAGATCCTTTATTTATAAAAAATTAAATTATAAATCTTTATTTATCCCAATATTTCGTCACCACATTGGGTGACTTCTTCAGGGAAAAGACAATTTCCCCTGAAGAAGTCACCCAATGTGGTGACGAAATATTGGGATAAATAAAGATTTATAATTTAATTTTTTATAAATAAAGGATCTTTGGCTCAATAAGGAATATAATATAAATAGAAAAGATCGAAGAAAACTAAAATAATTATTAAGAAAAATTTACGCTTCTGGGGCACTGAAAATCCGCGTGTAACCCACGAAGAGCCATTACACCCGCTTAAAGTCACTGTATGGTGTTCTGTTTTCGCTGGAGGAGTCATCGGACCTTTTTTCTTCGAAGACGTCGCGGGCCAAACGGTTACTGTGAATGGTGAGCGCTACAGAGCAATGATTAACGAGTTCTTTTTGCCGCAACTTGATGAATTGGAATTGGAAAACATGTGGTTCCAACAGGACTTTGCAACGCCACACACTGCACGTGCCACAACCGATATGCTGAAGGATGCATTTCCCGGGCGCCTAATCTCCCGTTTTGGCGATTTGTACTGGCCAGCAAGATCGCCTGATTTGACCGCTCCAGACTTCTTTTTGTGGGGCTTTTTGAAGTCACGGGTTTATGTCAACAAGCCTCAGACTCTTGCAGCTCTTAAAGACAATATCCGTCAAGAATGTGAGGACCTATCGCCGGAAGTTTTGGCCAAAGTGATGGAAAATACCATAAAAAGGGCTCAAATGACAATCAACTGTGGCGGCGGCCATTTACATGACATCATATTCTCGACTTGATGTAAAAAAAATTAAAAGACTTAATAAAAATAATCCACAAGAAGAATCAAAGTTTTTAATTTTTTTTTAAATTACAGCCAAAAAACATCGGAAGGTTATAAATTACCTTTACCATAGAAGCAGTCTCACATTTATTAGAATTTTTTTTTATCAAATTTAAGGATAATTTTCATTTCAAAGAAGTGCTATTTAACTTGATGTTGGAAACTATTTTCTTATTTTTAGGGAGTTCTAGTCCTAGTTTTTAGTAAAACAAATTGTCTAATGAACTTAAATAAAATAAAATTTTTCTTAAAACCAAGGGAACATTTCCTAACTAACAGTAAAATTTTAGATGATGTATGAACTAATCAGGAGGTAATTTTACTATTTTCTAATAATAATTTAGTTCTCAGTAGTAAATTTTTTCTATAATTTAGAAATTTTGACCAAATTTTAAGTAAAATTTAAGTAAAATTTTATTAAATATTGGTAAAAAGTGTCTGGCGCCGTTTTCATTTCAATTTTTCCTTCAAGTAAGTTCATTTCTCTAAATTCTAGTTCATTTCATTTTGAGTGTATGTATTAGTACAAAATATTTTTTTTTTTTGAAGTATTGTAGACAAAATTAAAAAAAAAAAATTAAAGGCGTAAACATAGTAAAAACATTCTAACTTCTGTTTTGAAAAATATTTTTAGTAAATTTTTTGTCTTTTAAGGTAAAATTTTAATTGTTTTAAGGGTTGATTTTTAGAACTAAAAAAACTTTTTAGTGCTATTTTAAGTGGATGTCCTATTTTTAGACATGAGTCGGTATGTTCATTTCCAAGCTTTATTTTTAATATATGTAATATTTTAAGGCCATTAATGTTTGTAGGTTTAAGTTTTAATTAGTAGAAATAATAATTTGGAAAATGATTTCTGATATTAGCAATGCAAATTTGTAAGTCTTCTGTAAAAATTCTGTAATTTATAAAATGTAAATAGCACAAAGATTTGCAAAATAATATTTTTTTCTAATAATCAGTACAAAAATAATAAAATAGGATTAAAAACTGTTTACAAATTTTTCTACTAACTCTTTTTTTCTGAGTGTAGAAAACATTGTATTTTTTATGTTTTGTATGTTCTTCAAAAGTTTCAACAAAAAATAAAATTAAAAGAGTTAACAATTTTTCTTTTGAGATATATTTAAACCAGTGTAGAACAAAATATTATTTTAAAACGTATTTTTTTCACAACTATGAGTTCAAAATCGGCTGCAAATTGTACAGTCAAAACAGTAAAACACTAGTCCCTGTCGTGTAATTTGTTATGAAATTTTGTCAAATAAATTTTAAATCCGCCAGCAAATTTCTTTGGTTGTTTGATTTTTTGAGATTGTGTGAGCACTTAAAAAAAATAATAAAATAAATTGTCTAGTCCCGATAAGGACTTATATTTTTTTTAAGATAATACAAAAATATGTCTTTTAAATATACATAAATATGAAATTTTAACAATACGCGCTTATTATAGTCAGCACTTGGTAGAAATTTTGTATTAAAGTTTTACTTAAGTCGGAATTTTTGCTTAAAAATTTCTTACTTAAATATTCTACTAAAGTGCTGACTGTAATACTGGTCTATAAAAGTTTTCTTTTTCTAATTTTGTTTTATTTTTAGGAAGAAAAATAAAACTTTTTTAGTGTTTCTTAAAGTTACTCAAATAAAAGTAAAACAAAAGTTTATTTTTCAGGGATTATTTGCACTTTAGTTATACATAATAGAAAATAGTACAAAAGTAAAAATAAATGCAAATTGATAAATTGCCAAGATAATCCTTAAAGACATATAATATCAACACACTGTATTATATTCACACAATGAGGAAACAGATTTATGGAATTTATAGCTAGTGGAATGATTCGGTTATGCAAATCGAATTTTTCGATTGTGGCAGTAAAAAATAATTTAAGATAACAGTTATTTTACTGTAACAACAAATTTTAGAAATTTTCTGATCATATATATGAAAACACATAAAAAACTATATAAAATATGAACATATATGGATGGCCATATAAAATAATATATTTATTCATACATGGAAATGTAGGCTCATTTTTCTAGTACCTCATGTGAAAATTGATATACATATATGAACATACATGGTCATATATGGACTTTTGAATGATCATACATAAAACTACAAGGTGAAAAATTATAATATATGTTTAAATATGAGCATATATGGACATATATAATCATATATGCCTATATATGGTTCGCGTATTCTTATTTATGATCAAATTTATATGACAATATACGGCCATATACCAGCGAATTTCGGATCCAAAGATGTATGAAAATGAGTGGGTTCATGTACAGGCATATCATGTACTGTGCATGGACGAATATAAGCGTGTATGTCCATGTATGATCATATACACGCGTATATATGAATGATCATCTATGTTCATATATATTTAAATTATCACATGGGATGTTTAAATACGAATGACCACAAATGATTATATTTAAACATACGAGGGCGGATCAATAAGTCCGTGACTTTTCGAACTTCCCTTGTAGTTATTTGAAATGCAACACTGCTCCCATCAAGTACCACCTGTTAATAGACTTCTGTCCAATTTTGAGCAAGTTCCGTCATTTACCTTGCGTTTAACAGCTGTTCAAAACATACAACCTTGTGGATTTTTTAAAAATACAAAAATGTGAATTTCTAGTGCTCATTAAACAATCAAACCAAGGAAAAGCTTGATAAATACTATGGGGGCTCTACACTATCGATTTCAATTTAATTAAGAGTCAAAAAAAAAATCCTAAACCATGAAAAAAACGAAATATCTATTGACTTACATGATCAAACTTGGTTTGTATACGATCATACATGGGTATTAGGGTGACCCAAAATACAAAAGCATCGAATATTCTCGCTCCACAACGCTGATCCTATTCGAATAGTGCTTAAAAATTTTCAGTCCAAATTTGAGCGCTATTGGTCAATATTTAGAGGTTGCGATAGCTTAATGATTTTTCGGTGTTATTTAGAAATATAACACACAATGATTTTTTATGGTGATATTCATTGTTTATTTAAAAATAAAAATAATTAATAAAACAAATAAATAAAGAATTAATAAAACTGTATATTAAGTACAAATTATCATATATTTTGTTATTTTTTTAAATTATCGATAGCCATTTTTGCAATTTTGGCTTTAGAAACCCCGGGAAATTTTTCTTTGGTGATCAACTAATCTAAGCAAATATTGCTTTTACTCCTCATTTTTCGTAATTAGCTGTTAAATTGGGTCCTGCTTTATTTGCACCAGCAAGAAAATTTATACAAAGCGTATGGAGATCACGGTAATCGTCCCTTGGCTGTTGACTTTTGATGTCATCGGTATAATATTTATACATTTGCTGTTGGAGTTGAAGCAAGTCACTTGTATGGAATAGAGTATCATCTCCGACTTTGAAGTTTTCTTTATCAATATTTGGCCATTGATTTATAAATCTTTTAAATAGTTGCACTTGGGGTCCTCCGCTTGGGCCAAAATACTCTTTATAAATATTAGAAAGCATGACCTCAAACATATGATGGCGATAAGCAATTCATATTAGGTCTTTATTTAATCCTTTTTCAATTAAAGTACATGCACCTAGCTTTAAACAAGTATTGGAGGCGTTAGTGTCAAAGCATAGTCCTCGAATTTGGTTTTTTATTGACCAATCGGTACAGACACCCAAACAAGCGTTAGCATGTTCTGCACCGGTTCCTTTTGTAATCTCGGAACTGCTAAAAGTTTTTATTTTCCATTGCGACTGATGAGTATAGCAACTCTATCGACTTTTTTGTTTTCAGCAGAAATATCGGGCAATAATTTGCTGTCCCAGTGCAATACGACTGGATATTGTAAAGAGAATGAGTCCTTATCAGCTTCTGATATCTTTTTTCGGATATCGTTTTTGTTTCGTTGTATTGTGGTACGTGATAAGGCAATTTTGGATACAGGTATACCTAATGCTTGATCTGAAGCTCCAACAACTCACATGGTATTCCGATCAGAAAGATTTACACGGACAATAGATCCAATAAAGTCGTTTGTAAAAACAGATTTCATTTTTATTGGTTAAGTGTATTTTTTTCCCCAAACTCAACTTCTTCGCGCGGTGAATCTCTCACTGTCGGAAATTTCAACATAATCCTTCAGCGTAGATAAACGAGCCACTTTTGCAATAGCTCTTTGACTTTTAATGTTACGCGATTTCCTTGCCTCTAATTCCACTTTTTTCTTTCGCTTGCGATCTCTTTCTCCTTCGACTTTTTGTCTATTCCCGGCATGCTGCAACTCATATTATTTTCCCTTTGCATTACAAGAAACAATTTGTCCTCCTCATTCTAGATTTTGTTTAATGCATATTTTGTGGCTACGTCTAACATTTTATTTAAATCTGCTTTAAAGATGACTTTTTTTTGCCCGACTGCTTTTGAGACTGTTTTTCTGACTCTTCTTCAATTAATCTGACTTTTCTTCATTAATCTCGAGCATTTAGTGGCAGAACTTTGCTAACATAAACTCGTTTCTCGTAATTCTGATTTCAAAATAAGTTAAATAATTATATAAAAGTATCAATGTATTTGAATTTTGACGAATGTCAATCTAGTAAAGAACAAAGAAAAGTGTGAAAAAGTATCTCCAATACATAAACAAGCATAATAATGATGAGCCAGTAGTAAATGCATGGAATAAAAGATGTAAAACATAAAAGTCGCCATTCATCGCGACCTCTAAATATTATCCCTTTGAGCAAATTTTTGGTAAACACATATATTTTAGTAAAAGAAACAAAATCAAGCTTGTGGAGAAAGTATTGGAATATACTTTTACTTTTCCATACAAGCGTGGGCCAGCCTAATGGGTATACATGATCATATAGGTCCATGCAAAGCTTAATATATGATTATACATAGTCTCGTATATTTTCATATATCTTCAGATCTTTAATTTGAGCATATATGAACGTGTCATATATGGTCATATATGAGTGTATATCAATCATATACGAGCAAATACAATCATACATGATCAAATACGGCCATATACATACATACACTCAAATTTTGGATCCACAAATATATGGAAATATATTAAACCCGCAAATATATGGAAATATATTACATGATCATGTAAATTTATGTATGATTACATACATTCCAAAGTATAAAGGGAAAAAATTGCACATTTCCATCTTCGCAAACTGAATCGTTCGATATCAAACGAAATCGTTCTATATATACTGGGTGCTTTTGTTTAGTGTTCCAATTCCAATTGTTTCCACTTCATTCCCACCTTATTCCCCTCTATTAGCGTTTAAATTTCCAATTTCGTTACCGTTTTATTCAATTTCGTTCCCTATGTTAAATGTTCCAATTCCATTCGTTTCACGTTCCATTCCATATTGTCCTATTCATGTGTTTTTCTGCCGTCGGAACTTAAATATTTTTTGATTAAATAACAATATTTTATAGCGTGATCCATTTCGAGGTTCCCTACTTTTTTAAAGAAAAAAACACAGAAAATTCAAATTTAATGGGGAATGTTTATTATCATTTGAAAGAACATTCTTTGGCATTTATTTTTTGAAGATTATGTCTATCAAATGTTGGCCGTTACTACGTCGCAGATGGTCCATCCGTTGAGTCCAATTTTCGATGACTTGTTCGAGCATTTCGACTGGTAACTGGCGAATGACATGCGTGATGCTTTCCTCCAAGGCCTGAATCGAAGCGGGTTTGTCCGCATAAACTTTAGACTTTACATATCCCCACAGGAAAAAGTCTAACGGTGTGATATCACACGATCTTGGTGGCCAATCGACCGGCCCAACACGTGAAATTATGTGCTCACCGAAGTGTTCTCTCAATAAATCCATTGATTGATGCGATGTGTGGGAAGTGGCGCCGTCTTGTTGAAACCAAATGTCGCCGAGATCACGAGCTTCAATTTCAGGCATCAAATAGTCGGTTATCATGGCACGGGCGTCATTTTTAAAGAAATATGGACCGATGATTCCACCGGCCCATAAACCACACCACGTGGTCTATTCGGTCGAATATTATCCAATAATGAATGCTGGGTCTCAAAATTGGTGATGGTGTTGCGAATAGTACGCTCAGTAGGCCGATTATGTTGACCATAAGTTGACCGAAGTGCACGAAACACATTCCTTACAGAACGTGAATTTTCGTAATAAAGTTGAACGATTTGTAAACGTTGTTCAGGCGTAAGTCTTTCCATTATGAAATGCTAAACAATACTAAACAAAAATAAAATGACAGCATGACACGACTCACAAGTGATCTGTCACAAAAAGGCTATTGAAAAAAGTATCTCTACTTGAATCACCCTTTATTAAAGAAATTGTATTATGTCGATAGAAAACATAATAAACTACTTTCTTCCTCTTTGAATATTTTTTCTGCAAAAAGCGACTTTAAATCGAGAAGGATGTAAAGTCAAACTTTCGTAAATTTGGAAAATTAACTTTTTAAAATAAAAAAAAAAAAATATTTAAAAAATCGTCAAAAATATATTAACGCTCTGGTACATATTATTGATAATAGCACACGTAGTCTGGGGTCCCAACTTGAAAAATGTGTTATATTTTTTGTTCCAGGATACAGAGGCTACCGCCTGGACACGTTTTGCAAATATCTCACTAATTCCAAAACTAGCTAAGAGATTTTTTTTTTTTAAATTAAGCAAATTTAATTTTTTTAAAATTAATTGATGTTTAGTGTCAATCTCGCTCAATTTCTCAATTTCCAAAAAACGACAATCGCCATAACTTTAAAAATAACAAAACTAGATCACCAATTTTTGGTACATAATTTTATTTTATTGATTTCTTGATTCGTCTTTAACCTTCATTGTGCTATATCGCCGAAATAAAGCGACAAATAAAAAATTTATTATTGTATTGTTCAATTCTAAATGCAAAGTATAAATATTATCGATATTAGAAAAAGGAGCATTAGAGGGTTAATTGAACTTTTTCGACAATGTCTTTCAGATTTGAAAAAAAAAGACCTTTCTCGGAAATCGGACCGCATTCCGAAATTTGAACCAAACTATATTTGATGTAGGGTATCATTTAGTTGGCATGCACGACTTTAATCTTTTTATTAGTTTACTTTAGTAAGAGTAGAAACTTAAACCTTAAGGCTTAAATATGATTAAAAGATTGTATCTTTTCAAGAGCAAGCATGTTTATTAAGGTGTCCTTTAAATTACGAATTGTTGATTTTCAATGTCAACGGTCCACACTTTACATTTTATAACAAATTTATGAATTTAAACTAAAATAAAAAATTTGTTGAAAATATTCCAAATTTAAAATGCGTACGCTGCTGATATTAGTATTGTAAAACTGATGTTATATCATTGAAAATCAACTTATGTGTTTATAGTAAATAAATGTTTGCTAGATTAATTTCCTTAACAGTAAATAAATTTACTAAAAGAAATAAAGTTAAAATTTAATGTGTGTATTGTATAATTTTTCTTTTACATATAATACCCATATTAATCATACGTTCCGTAGTCCTCATACATAATACAGTGTGTATTGTGAACATAATTACTGGTTAAATAGAAAATACTATAGATACCAAGCAACATAAACTTTTAAAATTCCCCATTCAGGAAAGCTTCAAATCCATTGTAATAAATTTTTATCTATAAACATTTATTGTCATTGTTCATGCTATAGCAACGATAAAATTTACAAGTGAAAAGCCTTTAAAATCTTTAAAGCTTTTGGAAAATAAAATAATATAAAATATGTTAGATTGTTTTTCGAAATGTTGTGTTGTAAATTAAAAGTTAATTGAGACATTTAAAGTAAATGTATTTTATGAAGAAGTATTCAAACTATTTATACTTCAAAGTTCTGTTAACAAACATGTAGCAGGTGCTAATAGTATAATTTCAAGGAATATACCCCAACCTAGACATACCAATTTTGATGAAATTTGAATTTGTGATAGAAAAATAAAATGTAAGTCTTAGCTTTTGTGCCACTTAAGAGTTTTAAGGAGTCAAAAAGAGTTTTAAAAATTTATATTTTTTTGCTTCTAATGTATTTAAACTAAAAAAACCGTATGCAAGTGTGGTATTGGGATTTTTGGGGGCATTCATTTATTCATGGTATAACTTTTTTTTGGGTACCTTTTTGCTTTTTTGAAATTGATGTAAAAATTTCAAATTTGTTGGGTTTCCTTATATGCAGAATTATTCTGTTATGGCTGTCAAATTCACATTTTATTTCTTTTACTTTTAAGACTTTAATTAAATTTGATTAATAGGTCATTCGGTTATACCATTCCTTGTGAATTCATACAAAGACTTTATTCTTTTATTTTTTTTTACATGGTGAATAAATTCTGTCATGAATTCTTTTCTTTTATAATGATTATTCATTTAAGTCATTAAATTATTTATAAATTCAATTTTATTAAATTACATTTAAATTTCCTTACATGAACTCAGTAATTCTATGAAATGTAATTATCATAGATGTAAACCATAATTGAAATTTGAAAGTATTTATTTTAATGGACGGTAGAAGAATTTCTTTTAATGGCAGTTCTTCGCTCTGTACACATAACCTTTAATTTCTTCATAGATGCTTGGATGGAGGGAGCCGAGTTCGTCAGTTTTCTGTCGAGAGCTGGGTATCGAGGACTCGATGACTGCAATATTTTTACGGCGGAAGTCCTGACGCACAAAGAGGAAAATGTTTACAGTTTCCAACTAAAATTTGAAAATCGGTTGATAAAACTGAATATTGGTTCTCACAATAAAATTTTGGTTGGAACACCTTGCCTGGCGAAAGTGGAATATAGAAAATGGACAGGGCTGAGACGTTTTGGAGGTATACTGCAGAGTGTGGAAAATTGTGTGGAGAACATATGATCCTAAGGCGACGGAATTTCTACTATTCTTAACCAGAAGCGATTGTAGAATTCTGGTGGTGGTACTGTCGGGTCCCTGCTGCACTGTGGGAAAGAGAGCGGGAAAGCTGGCAAATAATAACTGCAGGTTTTGTGGGGTGTATCATGTGCCACTGTCTGGCTCTTGCACGCTTCTGGCCAAATTACTTAGGAGATTATTTATTTATAGATCTGGAGAAAATCTCTTAAAACAAAATTCTAAGATTACTATAAGAAAGTGTAGAGCACTCTGGGTGCCATCACATCCGTGTGCCTCCTAACTCCATGGTCTGTGTCTAAGGTATCCATATTATCTCCCTAATATATGACACATATTTATTAAATATAGGACTGTTTACTGGAGTGTTGCCATACTTAAATGAAAGGAAAATTCTTTTTGTAATTAAAGGATGATTTTTTAACCGTGAGCTTCAATTTCGGCATACTTTTTCCAGCACTTCGGCCGGTATCTCACCAATGGCAACTGTTATGTTGTCTTCCAGGGCTAAATTTAGGCTGTACACGACTTCTAGTATCCCCATAAGAAATAGTCTAGTGGGATCAAATGGCATGATCTTGGCGTTTTTTCATGGTGAAATTGCAAATATTACTGGCCATTTTTGGCATTGCCACGTGTCATGAATCTTTTTTTTACACTGAAAACCAAAAAATAGCAAAAAAAAAATCATCATTTCTAAGACAATGGTTTGATGGTTTGGGATATGAATTATTTTTACAACGTGTCCTTCCGATGGCCAAGTAACCGTCCATATAATTTTCCTGGATAGCATTGTGTCTCTAAATAGATTTGGTGGTTGCAGAGACTAATCTTAAGCTGCATACCTGGGCAAAAGAGGCACGTGGGCAACGAACGGGCTGACCGGGGCCTATCGTCATTTCATTGGCCCTGAACTTATCTGCGATGTACCTGCGGGGTATATCAGAAGAAAACTTAGCATATGGAGGTAATTCAAGTCCGTTGAGTGCTGGAATACTAAGATTGGCCAGAGTCAGGCGAAAAGATTTTTAGATCCATATATTGGAAAATCCATGAGACAGGTAGGACTTAAGGATCCTAATAGGATTTTTCGCTGGACACTTCAAGCTTAGGTAACATTTAGCTACTAGTCTGTCTAAGACTACAATTCCTTTGAAAAAGGTTGCCCAGATAATCCCCAATTTTCACCATGTTCCTGGCTAAAATTCTAAAATGTAGCTGATCAATGAGTTAGCCCATACTCCAGTTAACACATATTTCGAATTTCAGGTTTCCAGCTAAATCGGTGTGGGCAGCCCGTAGACATTTTAAAAAATCCGACCAAGGTGAATGTCTACGTCAAAGGAAGAACGTATGTACTAAAGTTTAACTTCGCAGCTTAAGCGATTTTGACAGGACGTCAAAGGTTAGAATTTCCCCTTGTCTGCCAACCTCCGTTCGATTTTCCAAAAATTACGTCTTTACTGTTATCTGCACTAGAGTAGGAGTCTGCATCTAAAATTTGAACTTCCTAGTTCGAACGGTTTGGGCAGGCCGTTAACCGGGAGACTTTTCGCCCTTAAAATGGCCATTGGCCAGGATTCTAAAATGTACCTTATCAATGAGTTAGCACATACTACAAGAAAATCTAAAAGGCCGTGAAAGGGGAGTTTTTCCTCTTTTTGCTCCTCCCGAGGGAATTTAAAAGAAATCTCTACGTCGGAGGGGAAACCTAAATACAAAATAAGGGAAAAATTCTACCCCTTGATGACTTGCCAAAGTCATAAAGGGGTAGAATTTTTCCCTTTTTTGACCTTCCCCGTAGAATTTTCCAAAAATCCCGTCTTAGCTATTGGCTACACTGGAAATGGAGCCTATAAAAGAAATTTAAACTTCCTAGGTCCAACGGTTTGGACAGGCCGTTAAGGGGGAGACTTTTTGCCCTGTAAACCCCCATTTTTGCCATGTTTCTGGCCAGAATTCTAAAATGTACCTTATCTAAGAGTTAGCACTAACTCCAAGAAATTGAAAATTTCAGGTTTTTAGCTAAGAGGGTTTGGGTAGGCCGTGAAAGGGGAGTTTTTCCCCTTTTTCTGTCTCTCCAAAGGAATTTCCAAAAACCCCGTCTTAACAGATGTCTACGCGAGAGAGGAGCTCCAGCGGCTTGGGCTGGGCGATGTTGAATGAA
Source organism: Eustalomyia histrio (assembly GCA_949748255.1). Lineage (NCBI taxonomy): Eukaryota > Metazoa > Arthropoda > Insecta > Diptera > Anthomyiidae > Eustalomyia > Eustalomyia histrio. The sequence continues at coordinate 220,260,182 of OX456523.1, forward strand.
TCGGCCAGTCAGTCGGCCAGTCAATCAGTCAGTAACGTTATTCCTTTATAGATATATATAGATTCAAATTAATTAATTAAATTAAATAAATTCTTTCGAAGATCGAATTTTAGTGCAGTTTTCCGTCGAACAAAAAAGTGGGTTCGATTCCCAGCAGAGGCTCTGGTCTGTTTTCGCTACAACGAGCCGAAGGCCTTCGTTGCTAGTGCTCGGTAAGGGAATTAAAATATAATTTGTAATTATATGTTTAATAAATAAATAAATTAAAGTCGGAATGTTTAGGTTGGAATAATTTCACTAACAGTTGTATAAACTCGATTTCAATCGAAAAATTATAGTTCAATAAATTATGAGATTTATATTACCAGAAAATTTTCGTTTAAGCTTTTGTCTTTTAAATAGAAAATTAATAAAATATAAGCGATTAAAAAACTAATAAATTATTAACGATATTTAAAGAGTTAAAGCGTAGAAATATTGAGATTATTCTGAACCCCTTTAACATGGGTGTTATCAATTTATGGGTAGGTGGGTACTTCTATTAAATTTCACTTATTTACAAACATTTTTATTAAAGTTTTCTTTGCGCCCAATTGCAATAATCTTTAATGTCAATAAAAAGAAAAACCAATAAAAAGAAAAATATACACTCATTAAAACTTTACTTTGTAGAAGTTTATGCAAAGTAAAAAAGCCCTCCAGTTTACCACAAAGGAGATTTATATAGGGTAGGGTGACATCAATTTGTATGTGAAAAAATTATGATTCCAATTACGTGGATTGCCGGGCAGAATTTGATGGCACTTCATCCAAAATATCCATACTGCAAATTTGGGTAAAATTAGGCAACGTAAATCCGTCAAACTAAAAGCGCACAGAGTTTTCGAAATGTCCCTAAAAAATTGCTAAAAATCACCTTAAAATGGCCAATTACCAAAATCGAGCTAAGAATCGGATATAATTAAGGATATCTCTAAAGCCTTTTGTTCGATATAATTTTGTTTTTACATAATATTAAATATCTAAATTTGTTTCAAAATAAAATGAAATTTCGATCGGGTTTCGCTGCAGGTTAACGTTGTTCCATTTATCCAAAATTTTCAGCAAACACAATTTGAACTCATTGTCACCAAATTCTGGCCGGCAATGCTTGAATAACCAGAATATATATAAAAAATGCTGTTACCCTAATATTGGGCAAATACAAAATATATAAGCGATGAAAAATAAAATCTTGATAAAACAAAAATAAAGTAAATAAAATAAGAGTACAGTAACAATAATATCGTTTGAAAAAATAACGTCTTTAAGAAAAAAAAAAAAATTATTTACCATAAAAAATTAAATATTTTCTCGAGCGAAACTTATTTGTACTTTTTTTTTTGTCGATGCTTAATTTTGCAAACCTTAAAAAGTTAGTATATAATTTGTGTCTGTTTTTGTTGCCTTTATTAAACATTTTTATCACGTGCATTAAATATCACGTGTTGGACATAATTTATATATAAAATAAAAGAATATTATTGTTACACTTGGGGGGTATATAAATAGTATTAAGGTAAGATGTATAGTAGAGCTGGTCGAAAAAATAAATTTAACCAGTCACCTTCTAGGATAAAAGATGAGTTAAAGACGATTAATAAAAATGTAAATTATTTTTTTTTGTCATGATCCTGAATACCGCGCTCTGTTAATTTTTATTTACAATCATTTAAAGTCCCATTGTAACATATATATGATCGTTGTGTATAATTTGACAGCAACTGCATTTCTACTAGTATCATTGATAATTTTTAATTCAGACGTAATATTCACACATCCCACATTAGCAAGTTTATTTAACGTTCGGGTGTAAAGGGATTTTCTACTTTTGGACACCTACGTGGGCAAATAAATATATATAAGTTGTGACGTTCAGTATCATCGTTCTTACCCACCCTAATGTGTAATTGTGTATATAAGAGCAATCGCTTTACACTAATCTTTAATTTAAGAGGTTGACTGGCTTAACTTGTTTTCGACCCGCCCAAACTTAAAGAATGTTATGGTATCGTTCCTACCTCTCATTTAAAACCTCTAATTTAAACTCATGTGTCAAACAAAATTAGTTTTAAAAACACTTTACCATCATCTGCTTATAAAGCATTTTAATGTTTTTGGGGACCTTTTGTTAAATATTGTACATTAAACACATACACTCACAATATTATTTCGTTAAAAATAACTTAAAATTCATAGTAAATTAATCGAAAATGAAGTCAAAAAGGGGACTACTGATTTTTCATTGTATTTATCCCATTTTGTTGTATATTTTCAATCATTGTTTGATAATAGACAAAGGTAGTAAAAGAAATCGAAAGCCGTTTAAAATAACCGTCAATTTTTAACTGCCAAAAGTTAGAAAAAACTACTTTTGTGATTTGTTTTTTAAATTGAAAGTTTTTTTATTTGTATGTAATTATAAAACACAACACACACAGATATATATGTTTTTATTAGCTTTGTGTGTATGTATATTTGAATAATTTGTTGTAATTTTTATTGAAATAATTTTGTATATATACAAACTATTTTGGTAAAAAAACAAAACATAAAATTTATTTTTATTTATTTATTTTATTTCAATACATGGGAAGCCTATAAGGCCAATTATACATGTATTGTAGATAAAAAATTCATTTTATATTATAATACAATGTGACTCGAAAATACTAAATATAATATATTTAGTGGTAAAAGAAAAAAAAAATGGTTCCCCAACCACACAAACATCACCAATATATAAATTCTGTAAAAAAACAAGAACAGCCTTAAAATCCTATAATATCAGAGACTTAAACTGTTTATAATACCTAAAGATACAAACTCAAAAGCTTTTTCTTGAATGTAGGATATGAATATGAAAATAGCCTTAGCATAGACGGCAGAAGGTTCCAAGTACGACATACTCTAATTTTAAATGAATTTTAAAAAGTTGTAAGATGTAATCGAAAATATCAACTATGTAAATTTTTATAGTCTGTTTTTGAATGACTGATTCAAATAGTTAAAAAATATATTTCTATGAATTTCAATTGATTCTTCATTTAAAAACAAACTTTACGTATTACTTTTTGAATAAACTACAATCGGTAACGGAAAATATATTGTGAGTGTACCTAAATCTTCTACATATAAAATAATTATGTGACTGACTGCCTAATTTACTGACAGACATCGCCTAGCTTATACCGCTGGAGATAGGAACTTGAGCCGTTTAGCGGAAGTTTCCCCCTTAAAGGCCTGGCAAAAAAAGGGATCAAACAACTTTGATTAGAATCTTGATATTTGAAATATTAGTTCCTAGGGTAGCTTAAAAAGCGAAAAGTCAGGGAGAAGGGAATTAAAATATAATTCAATATTCTGTTTAAAGTTTTCTGAAATTTAAAACTACTGGTAACGAAGTAACGGGCTTTTAAATTTAAATTTACATAAGATAAATACACATTAGGGTGACAGTTTTTTTAAACATCTTAAATAGTTTTAATCATAATACTTTTATTCAACGAATTTTTAAGGTTTTGCAGAACATTCTGTATTGCAAACATATTTTCTAAGAAATTATGTTACGCAGATTCCAAATCTGGAAAGATATTGGCAGTTTTTAAAATATCGCTATATAAAAATTTGTGTTTTGATACCCAATCTTTTTTTTGGTAGAATTTTAACAAAGTTTTCGAAACTGGACCATAAAATTATACCATTTTCTTAAAAATTGTTAACCCAATACTAGGCAGTACATTTAAGGTTTCTAATTTTATGCTGAATTTTAGTGTAAGTAAGGGGAGAGGGTTGGTTAAAGGTTTCTGAAGCCCTGTATCTAAAATATAGACAAGCAACCGGGTCCGAACATGTTTAGGACGCGACTGAGTTTAAATTTTCATGGAATTTGTGTGAAACTATTTGTCATCTCTGGCCCGGGAAAGGGTTAATTTGGATAAATTTACCTGTCATTTTAGTATAATTATTTAAATCCTTGTTATTATTCTTTCAATTAGAAAAGTTACTGATCAATCTTGCCATATAATAATGAAGATACCCCTGTATCATGTCCCTGGACAAAATCCTTAAATGTACTTTATCAATAAGTTAGGTTTCTAACTAAATCGATGTGGGCAGATCATTAATGGGGAGAATTTTCTCCTTTTTGCTCCTTACCGTAGGATTTTTCAGAATTCCCGTCTGAGAAGATATCTACGCTGAAAGATCTAGTGGTTTTGGCACGCCGTCAAGGGGGAGAAGTTTCCACTTTTTGGTCCCTCCCCATAGATTTTTTTAAAAACACCTCTAAGTTGATGCCGGAAGTGCAGCCTTTATATTAAATTTCAACTTTCTATCTTGAAAGGGTTAGGGAGTCCATCAGTGGATGACTTTTTTTGCTTCTTCCAGTAGGTATTTTCAAAAATCCCGCATACAAAATTTCAAGTTCCTAGGTTCAGCCATCAAGGGAAATTTCTCGATTTTTCTTTTCCTTCAACTGGGATGTTCAAAGATCCAGTCTTAGCTGCCAAATTTCAACTTCCTAACTCCAGCGATTTTGGCAGGCCGTCAAGGGGGAGAATTTACTCTTTTTGCTACTCCCCCTCGGCTTTTCCAAAAATTCCATTTTAGATGATACCTGCACCGGATGAAGAACCTTCATAATAAATTTAAACTTCCAAGCTCCAGCGGTTAGGGAAAGGTGTTAAGGGAGAGACTTTCCCCTTTTAGAAATCACCTTCGGGGCGGATGACTACGTTGAAGGAGCCACCTACATACCAATTTCAGCTTCCTAGTTCCAGCAGTTTTGGCAGGACGTCAAACGGGGAAATTTCCCCTTTTTTTCCTCCATGTAGGATTTTCTAAAAATCCATTCTTAGATGATGTGTAAGCTGGAGGAGGAATCTTCATACCAAATTCTAGGAAGCTTTAGAGGAGAATTTCCTCTTTTTTGCCCCTCCCTCTAGGCTTAGCTGATATCTTCACCAGAGGAAGAAGTTTCCCCTTTTCTTTCCTCCATGTAGGGTTTTCTAAAAACCCATTCTTAGCTGATGTTTAAGCTGGAGGAGGAATCTTCATACCAAATTCTAGGAAGCTTTAGAGGAGAATTTCCTCTTTTTTGCCCCTCCCTCTAGGCTTAGCTGATATCTTCACCAGAGGAAGAACCTACATACCAAATTTCATCTTCCTATATTCAGCAGAAAGTGCAGGTCGTTTAAGGGGAGACTTCCCTCTTATCTTCTGCCCGTAGGGATTTCCGAAAATAGCATCTGGACAGATGTCTACGTCTGAGGAGGCACCTACATGCCAATTTAAACTTCCTTGTTCCAGCGGTTTTTGCAGGCCACCAAATGGGAAAATTTACCCTTTTCACCCCTTCTCGTAGGATTTCTTAAAATCTAGTCTTAGCGAATGTCCACGACGGAGGGGAACCTACGTACCAAATTTCATCTTCCTACTTCCTGCGGTTTGGGCTGGGCGATATTGAATGAGTGAGTCAAAAGAATTTTAAAAGGATTTTATTTTATCTTTATTCAGCAAATCAAAACTTGCTATAAAGGAAGTATAGCAACATAATTTTTTTTATGCTGTTGTTTGGTGTAATATTATTTAATTAGTTCAAATGTTTATAAACCTAAATTATTAAAAAAAATGTTACAAAAATAAATTTATCCCTAATGTACTCAACTATGAATGTGAGGGTAACAATGTGTATATTTACTTTTTAGCAAAAAAAAAAAAAGTATTATAATGTAAATGAACAACAATAAGGAACCAGAAGACAGCGAGATTTAAAGTATTATTTTTAAAAAATTATGCATTTAAATTATTAAAGCATTCAGTATACCATCCAGTATACAATGGGCCCAACAGTATTGGAAATTTTGAAAATTTTAGTACCATTTATGATTCATTTATGATACATTTTTAAAACATTTGTGAATATTGAAAATATTGTAAAAAAAATACATTATTTTTCTTCTTAACCTTAATTTACTAAATTAAACAAAAAGTCAATTATGTTTATTATCCATAACATTAAAATTTAATCGCCCGGAAAATGATCAAATTTTAAAATCTTTTAAGAGTAATGACTTCCGAGTGCTAAGAGTTGTCTTGACTAGATAATTTTGTTTTAATTATAACATAGAAGTAAAAACATTTAAAATAAATACTCGTACATACGCCTGTAATTTAATATTTTTCTTTTCAATATTTGGCCTTAAAAAACTGTGTTGAAATAAACTTGATTTTAGTTCATAACTAGTTAAGGGATTAAGTGTATTTTTCTTTTATTAACATTCTATTTTTTCAGATTTCTCTAACATGCAATATTCTATTAATTTAATATATTTGGACATTAGCCTTAAGATAATTTATCATTTACAGAGAGTGTTAATGACTAAAGGTTAAAGGTTTTTATTTTTGTGATTTTTTTTCTCATTAATTTTGGCATAAAAGCCTTCATATGGTGATTCTCTAGATGATGAGACTTTCTTAAATTTAATTTCAAAATAGCAAAAGTAGATATTGACCACATGTTGTTACAAATGAAAGCAGCTTTAAGGCAGAAAAATTGAAGCAAAATAATAGTGGAAGTAAAAAAAAATAACAATAAAATTAAAGTTAACAAGATGATATAGCGAGCGAATTAATGTTTTAATTATTAATTAATCAATTAGTTTATTACCTGAACAAAATTTAATTTCAATTGATCAATTAATGCATTAAAAATTTTAAATGCATATATTTTGATTTCGAATACATGGATAGAACTCGATTTTTATGTACGAACATCCTTGCCTTAATAATTACACATGTAATATATAGGGTCCGCCATCTAGTGCTTATTTCGTGAATGGTAACACTTATCTCATGTCTGATTTGACAGATAATTAGTTTATCCTTCCGCTAAATGAATATGGTTGTGTATACGCTTGAACATCGCTGGGAAATATTGCGACATTACTTTGAAAATCATGGTAATGTTGCAAAATGTCATCTTTTCAAATGAAGCTCATTTTGATCTTGGCGGGTATGTAAACAAGCAAAATTGTCGCATTTGGGGCACAGAAAACCCGCACGCATACATTGAAATGCCGATGCACCCAAAACAAGTCACTGTTTGGCGCGGATTTTGGTCCAGAGGCATAATTGGGCCATTTTTCTTCAAAAATGAGCAAGGAGTGGCCGTTACAGTCAATAGCGATCGTTATCGGGCCATGTTAAACGAATTTTTGTTCACAAAAATTGAAGAGGAGGATATTGGCAACATTTGGTTTCAACAGGACGGCGCTACGTGCCACACAGCCGAAGCTACACTCGATGTTTTGCGCCCTGTTTTTGAAGATCGCATTATCAGCCGCAGAGCTGATGTCGCTTGGCCACCTCGGAGCTGCGATTTGACACCGTTGTGGGGTGCGTCAAAGATAAGTGTTACGCTGACAAGCCAGAGACAATTGACGCTTTAAAGGACAATATTCGTGAAACCATTGGTGAAATACAGCTGCACACAATCGATAATGTGCTTAAAAATTGGACCGATCGTATAGTCATAAATGGCCTATAGAATTATATGGAATAAACAGAAAAAATTATACTAATTTAGAATATAAGAAGAAGATTGAAAAATCCGTTCCCATGCCATGTAAGCTAAATGATTGCAATATTATACGTAAAGAGGGTACACGTTGTAAATCATTTAGAATTTTGATAATTTCAAATTTACTTTTTATCAAGTACTGTTGCAATATAATATAGAATCACACATGATTATATATGTCTTATATATATATATATATATATATATATATATACATATATGACCATACATCCTCGAATCCCAAATTTGTGGGTACACCCAGAAAACAGAATCAGTTGTGGCAACCGAGTTTATTGCAAATCGAATTCTGGCGGTTACGATAACTATCTTCATATTAAATTATATTTTTAGTTGTAAAAACTAATATTTAGTTGTACAATTTAATATTTATACAGAAATATTATTACGTTTCACAAAGTTTTGTTTTCAGAAATTTTTTTTTTTTTTTAGATATTTCCGGTATCGAACCTGGGCACTCAGATTCATAATTAACACTCTTACTTACTGCACCACAATTTAATTTAGTTTTCTTTGATATATTTGTTATTTAAACATTTGAATATTTTATTTTAACTAAAAAAATATTTTTTTTTTAATGTTTACCTTTACCGGGATTTCAACCCACTACACCACAAACACTTATACATTTGAATGACTAATTTTGAATTTAAATAATTTTTTAGGAAAATAAATATAGCAGAAAATTCATTTACAATTACCAATCGTTAGTGGCTTCTATAATCAATGCAACCCACAATTCGCGTGGTATAACGGAAATGCTAATTTAATGGTATCAGGATAACCGTATTTACTGTTACCACTTTCGAATATCGAGAATTTTTTTTAAATAAATTTGATAGAAATGGGTGCTTCCCCCGCACACAAATAATAAACGAATTTTATTTTATAAGTTGATTGGAAATACCAATAATTGAATAATAGAATTGATTTATTTATTTATTTTCCATTTTTATTATTCCCAATATAACATTTTTGTTTTATTAATGGATTTTAGGTGATTCCAAATAAAATAAAATCCCTACAAATAAATATTAATGGTTTTGTTCGAATTGCAACCAATCTTTTCTCTGGGTGTATATGTCCGTTTATGGTCATATATGTTCATATATATTCATAGTATGTATACGGGGGTGTGCCATTTTTACCATGTATCGCTTTACACCAAAACAACGTGCCGAAAAAGATAAGCTGTACATTCAAAAAAGTCGTTCAGCTATGTTAATTCAACGTGCATATCAGGCCCATATCACACTCTGTGGCAACGTTAACAAGCTAAATTGCCGCATTTGGGGAACGGAGCACCCACACATGTTCTAGGAAATACCATTGCATAAACAAAGAGTTGTTATACCACATAGCAAATTTACAATGCAGTTTCTGCAGCAAAAATTTCCTGGATGTGTGATGTTAAAAAACGGCGAACGGTGACATTGACTGGTCATCCAGATCTGACCCTCCGGACTTCTTTTTGTGGGGTTATTAGAAAAGCAACTACCACTGTTCCTTGACTATGTAACTACCTGGTTTAGGTTTTAGAGTTAAAGAATTTAGCTTTTAGAAAAAATATAAAAATTACTCATATTCCTGATAAGTCCTCATCGATAAGAATAAGCGAATTCTTAAATATTTTTGACTAAACAACTTAATTCTACTGAAGTTCCTAATTTGTTAAAATTTGTTGATAAATCAAATTAGAAACAAAATTCCCCGTTTTCTTTTAGTTTTTATAAATTTTTTTCATAGAATTTTAAATGAAACTGTTTTTTAGAATATACAGTTTTTGAATTTAAAGCAATTTTATATTTTTATTTTATAACCTAAGTATCGTCATAGTGCTTGTTGGGAATATACCTAGTCACGTGCTTTATTGCTTAGGAGAAAAATATATATGTTTTAATAGGATTTTTGATAAAGCTCTGCTTAGAGGTTAAACATTGCCTAAAACTTCGCGTTCTGATGAAATGTTTTGTCAGCTCGAAATACATGTTGAAACGTTGAAAGCTCTATTTTAATAACCTAAAAATAAAATTTTATATTTTATAATTTTTTGTTTTTAAGAAATTGAAACAAAAATAAAAATTTTCTATCATATTTCCTAAAGCCTATATAAATAAAATAAGCTTTGATTCAGTTGTTTTGAAAATAATTTGATTGTAATTTAATTCATGTTTTTTTTACGATTTTCTTGCCAAAGTTAAGAAAATTAGGAAGTTTTAAGAAATTTAATAGAAAAATTCATCTTAAAAATTTAACCAGTTAATCGACCTATTTTAATCGATTATTCGGGTCGCATAATTATTTGAGATTTAAATTATTTGTTTCGACATTAACCGAAACAGAGGCGATTAATCGAGGAATTGATTAATCGGTTAACCAAATTGGAAACACTGGTCCATCGGGGATGCTATACGAGATTTGAGAGTGGATGATATCATCAGCAAGTTCGTTGGAATGAGAGTAGTGGCCCAAGGTGTATTTGAGCAAAATGGATATCATTCTTTTCACTAGGAAAAAGATCGGGAAATTGAAATTGCCAAGGCCGAACGGGGTTGAGCCTGAACTTTCCGAAAGAGCTAAGTACTCGGTGGGACACCTCGGTACAGATTGATTATCGCACGCCGCAAAATGGGTCTAGGGATCTTTTTAGAGCATATCGTTGTTTCACCGATAACCAAAAGGCCATTAGATCCCTGACAGTTGTCTCTGAACGAGATGGCACGTAGGGCATATAACTCGCGGTGAGCAAGCGTCAAGCTGACAGCTACTACATTAAGCTTGCCGGGAGTCGATGTACTCATGAGCCTACATGCTCGACTACAGGGAAGATTTGACCTATGATCAGAGCCATCCTGAAGTGGTGATAGGGCTACCCCGTTCCCATTTGCGAAATCTCCACGGCTATTTTGGTGTACATGCGTGGAGGATGTGACTTGATAACAATGACTTCTACAGGAGCTGTAACAATAAAGAGGAGCAGGAGACTTTGCTCCACCTGTTGTGCCAGTGGTCGTCTAGTTTCAGGTGTTCTGATGGACCTGTCCGATATAAAAATACCGGCTGGATAAGTCCACTTATAAGAGGATTTGACTGGTTCGGTTTGTACGCTAGTGTAACCACTTTACACACAAAAAAAATAAAATTCATAATTATTTATGAAAATTATTTATATTTTTAAAGGTTCATATTATATATGAAGCTTACTTACTATATATGAAGTGTTCCTAACTTCCCAGTGTTTTTTTTATAAATTCGATCATAATTATTATGAACTTTGTTCATAAAGAAAAACATCATATTTAATATGTTTTAATTCTAAAATATAATGAAAATTTCATAATTTAAAAATGTTTCTACAATTTCCCTACGTTATTCCTTTATTACAAAATATTATGAAATACTTCATATTATATATCATATATTATTGTTTTTATATTTGATTTTTCTAATTTTAACAATTTTTGTTTACTTTAAATTCACAAAGCATTTTGATTTATGTTATGGAGAATTTCATAGCATATATGAATAGGTTCTTAAAATTTAATTATAATATGAATTGTTTCCTAACTAAATTACCAGTATTATATGTATTTATGCACTCGTTCCTTAATAATAAGATTTTGTACATTGGCAAATTTTTTAAGTACTTTTTCATAAATAATAAGTACATCTTCATATATTTTAAGAACCATTTCATAATAAACGAGTACACAAAGTTTCCTAGTATTTATTTTAATGAGCTGTTCATAAATACAACCTGAGTTTATGAAAAACTTCTTAAATTAGTACATTGGCAAATTTTTATAAAATATTCATAAGTAGTATGAATTTGTTTTTTGTGTGTACAGCATATCTTATTCTTATACAACGGGACCACATTTTCAGAACCCACGTGACTTGTCCATATGGCGGATGCCTCTTCTAACCTCTTCAAATAACTTAAGAGCTCTTGTGAAAAGGCTACAGATATTACGATTCGTTAGTTAGTGATTTTTTTATGCACGAATAATTAGCAAGGAAGTTCCCTTTGAGCCATAATGAAACTTATATGAATGGAGCAGAATTAGTCAAACTTACCATAAATATTGTACTACCTAATACAAATTTTTTACAATTTACGATTTTTGTGAAAAAATGGCCTAGCGGGCGTCGGCAAACATAGCAAAATTATCTTTTTTTTTTATCATTTTGCCCCTTGTTGTGATTTTCTGAGAAAATCATTATTTTGACTTTCACTTTTTTAAAAGATTTTTTTCTATGGGCTATCGATAGGAGATATAATTTTTTCAAAAATTTCAGAACTTTGAATATTTTTAATTAATTTTTTTTTATTTAAATTTAATTTATTTAAATTTAAAAGTCAATTTATTACAAATTTAAAAGTCAGTTTATCAAAGCACGTAATTTTTGATATTTTTAAAATATTTTTAATCAAATTAAGACATATATTTCTATCTTAACTTTAAATGGCCGATTGCCAACTTAAACGGTTAAATCGAATTTTATTTTTTTTTTGTTGTTACTAAAAATATTCTTAGAATGTGTTATTTCTAACATTTTAAGAATCATTAAAAATTTCACATTTATTGTTATTAAAGTTTTGTATTATTAATAACAAGCATCCTCCACAAGTAGGAGCAAATTGATTATTTATATTTATAAAAAGAAAACCCACATTATAAAATTGCATGTTTATACGTTCATTACATTTCTATATAAAACATTATATGTTTATTGTTGTGTATCAATTAAATACAATAAAATATTATTGTGTTACTAAAATAATGCGAATGAAAAATACTCACGCAGTGTATAAAGTAGTTGGCGGCAAAAATTTTATTAATTGTATTCTTAATTAAATTTTCATTTAAATGAATATTATAATACACCCTTAAAAAATATTGTGTAAGTACACACAATTTAATCGATTTGGTGCGCTTCTTTCTCACTTATACTTATATGTTCTGCCTTTTATCCTCGAGTACTTTCAAAAACTATACATATACTGAATGTCCATTATTTTTTCTTTAATAATTAGCTTCTCCAAGCAAATTAAGAAATAATAAAATGTTCCTAAAATATTCAATAGTCACAATCATGTTAAAGGTAAAAATAGTTTGCTAGTCGTGATAACTAAACTGGATGAAATTTGTCTTACTAAATATTTAATTTAAATCAAATACTAAAAATACTGGTTGCTTTACCTAATGATAAAAAAATTTTATAAGAATTTTATAAGAGATTTTCAGAAAAATGTATGAACTAAAATTAAGTTTACTTTTTACTAAAACAAAAGCCATGAGTTTTTCTTTAAAATTAATAAAAAAAATTTTCAAAATGTTTTTTTAAGCATATTTTTAACCTAACAATACAATTCACATTTGGTTTATACTTTATATTGTTTAACTAATTTAGTTTAGACTATCAACATCCCAGCAGAAAGAGAAAAAGAAGCAGTGATTTTGATTCCGGTGTTGTGAAAACCATTGGTTTTTACATAGGGGTGTCATAGGGTGTAAGTTTTCTTTTATAATCCGTTTTCATTACATCTAAGCAGTTGATACAGGTTGGTTGAAAAGTTCCTGCGCTCGAAATGAAAGAATACTGTTTTTGTTACAAAATATATTTTTTTTTATTTAATATAATCTCCTAGAAGCTCAATACACTTCTTCCAATGATCTTCCAATAATTTTATCCCATTCTTATAATGGTTTTCCGAAAGCTCTGCAAAATAACCGTCTACGGCTGCTATGGCCTCTTCATTCGACGGAAAATGCTTTCCACGAAGGAATTGTTTGAAATTTCTGAAGAGATAGTAGTCACTGGGAATACGGTGGATGTTCAAGCAATTCGTACTTTAATTCTTTGAATTTTGCCATCGTCAAAACACTTTTGTGAGCAGGTGCATTGTCTTGATGAAAAATGATTTTTTTCTTCTTTAAACCAGGTCTTTTCTCACGAATTTTTTCATCCAGCTGATCCAAAAGGCTGCAATAATGTTCAGAGTTGATTGTTTTACCTTTCTGAAGATAATTAATTAACAAAATTCCTTTTGCATCCCAAAAAACTGATGCCATAACCTTCTTTGCTGATCGTTGTGACTTCACCTGCTTTGGAGCTGAACAACCAGCTTCAGTCCACTGTAAACGTTCTTGTTTCAATTAAGGATCATGGTGGTAAATCCAAGTCTCATCCATAGTTATAAAACGACGCAAAAAGTCGGTTTTATTCGGCTTAAAACGCTCCAAATTACGCCGAGAAATTTGTTTTCGATCCAGTTTTTGTTGAATTGTTAATATGTGCGGCACTAACTTTCCAAACAGTTTTTTCATACGTAATTCTTCATGTAAAATGTGGAGTACTCGTTCGTCTGAGATGCCTATGGCATTAGCAATTTCACGCTTAGTCAAACTTGGATCTTCACTAACCATATTATGTACCTGCTCAATGATTTCTGCTGTGGTTGCAGTTTTTGGTCGTCCATCGCGTGCGTTTAAATTCACCAGCCCAAAATTCAAGGGTTCGTTTTGAAGGTGAGGACTCCTTATACACTTCTAACAATTGTTTATAAATTTATTTTGCTTTTAAACCCTTCAAAACAAAGAATCTAATGACTGCACGATATTCAATTTTTTCCATATTAAAAAAAATCAATGACACGTCAACTTCAAATGGCTTGTAAACAAAGAAAGAATTGACAGAATGACTTGCAACTTTGCATGTGTTCTCAGGACAGTTATACCAACTTGAGAAAAAAAAAGTTTGGAGCTAGCAGTGCCATCTCTTGGTGAGCGCAGGAACTTTTCAACCAACCTGTAGGGTTTAGTAAAAAATAAAATCTTTGGATGTTCCCAAATAAATTTTCCATTTTGAATTTAAATTTTAACAGGACATTACACTCACCAAAAAAAGTATGTAATGCTAAGTGAAAATGTTGCTGTTATTACGGGAAATTTTGCTAATTTGAGCCTAGCGGTGTTTTTTTTTTGCTAATCTTAGCAATACGTGTCTGCTGACGTGTAGTACAATGAAATTAGCAGATCAAATTCGTAGCCGCTTCTTAGTTTTAGTATTTTTTTTGTAAAGTGAAATTTAAAATCGGTTTGCTAAAATCAGCAAAAAAAAATGTACTAAATATTATTAATATTAGTACAATGAAATTAGTCTAAAAAATTAGTAAGCGCTACTAAATTTTAGTAAATTGCTGTAAACACAATGAATTGTAAAATAAAGCAAAATTTTTATTTATAAAAATATATTATTAAAATGTTCAACTTAACTTAATTATTTTTAGATACATTTGTTACACTTTAAAGCTGCTAATTTCTTTTGAAATTGACTTACGAATTTGAGTATAAAAATTTATATTCCTTTTATCGAGCAACATTTTTTTATTTAAATTAATTTTTTTTAAAAAAATATTTTATAAAAAATTAAAAAAAAAAAATCAAAGACATTTTACTTTATTTTGCTAATATTTGTTTTGAAACATATTTTTAGTGAGTTTTTTGGATTTTAAGGTAAAATTTTTATTTATTTAATGGCTGATTTTTAGAGCTAAAAATTTTTTAGTGCTATTTTAAGTGGATGTTTTATTTTTGGACATGAGTGGGTTGTGAAAAGATTTTTCACTTCCTTGTTTTTATCCATCAAAGTAGCAATTTTAGTTTGTAAGTATAAGTTTTAATTATTAGAAATAAAACTTCCTTTCATATCCACTTTTTTAAAATTAGTAAATTTTTTTTGCTAATTTAAGCAAATCGGTTCTTAAAAATAATTTCCGAAGTTAGCAACAAAACTTTGTAAATATTCTGTAAAATTCTGTAATTTGTAAAATGTAAATAGCAAAAAAGTTTACAAAATAATAATTTTTTTTACTAAAAATCAGTACAAAAATAGTAAAATGGGATTAAAACCCTTTTAAAAATGTTTGTACTAACTTTTTTTGAGTGTGTAAATCGTACCTTAACCCCGAAGCTTTCACCTGGGAAATTATCTGATACATTTGCTGTTGTTTGAGTTTGACTGTTGGATAAATTATAATCGGGCCTTATTTTGTTAAAGTACTTACTTCGAAATTCTTGCAATTTTTACTATAATAAACTTTTTTCTTTTGTATTAATAACTACGATTGTGAAAATTTGAATCAGAACCAATGATTTTTTCATAGGGGCGTCATAGAGTGGAAGTTTTCCTTTATGATCCTTTTTCATTGCATCTAAAGCCCTTTTTATGGTTTAGTGAAAAATGAGATCTTTTGATGTTCCAAAACAGTTTTGTAGGATCACTATAAAATTTTCTATATCAATGGTCATAAGTTGATAATTCGTAACAGCTGACACACTGACAAATTTAGTTAAGCTTACTAAACAATTTCTCCATCTTTTGGCAGTTTACAAAGCTTTCATTAATTGACATTCAGTAATCGAGCCTTAATTTTTAAATTACTTTATTCGAAATTCTTAGGTAAAAATTGGTACAAATTATTTAAACCCGATAACTTGTTTCAAAATAATCAAAGTTTGGTACTTAATTAAAGTTATGAATATCAAATTTATATGAAAATATCCGTGGTTAATATTTAATTTTCCTTAATTTTAAAATAAGTTACCCGTCATAGGTTTGAAAAGAGTTTATTTTTGTTCAAAATCACATATTTGAAGTTGTGAAGAATATCTGCTTTGGAAGAGAAAATTCAGTACTACATAATAATACTTTGGAATCAATGAAAAATGTATTCCTTAAGAATTACTTCCATTTCTTTTTGCTGGGATTTAAGTAATAAATTTTAAATTGAAAATATTTGTATGTATCAACGCATATAATGTTCCAACTGTTTTGTTTAATATTTATATACAAAAAAAAATTAAATTATTTACTTAGATTTTATGATGCAAACTAAAATTTGTATATATCTTCTGTATACTTTATTCGATCTCTATGTTTTAATTATATATATTTTATAATTTTATGAGGTTCGAGATGATAATTAAATGTTACTTAGGAATAGTATACACTTAAAATAGAAAAAATTATGAGGATCAGTGCAAGTGGGAGTGCACACTTTTGACTTGAGCGCCCTGGTCCTTGTCAGTCTTCTTATGAACCACCCAACCCTCAAACAACTCATGGCGTTGAACAGGCTTTAATATCACACACTCTAAGGAAAAATGACTACGCGAAATTCCTTTTCAAAGTCAGTGAATGATTACCCGTACAAATGAGCCTTTTTCGTTTATTTATAAGTAGTAAGTTAGTTTGTAAGATAAAATAACAGAAAATATCATTTACAAGAAATGATATTTCATTTAAACAGCAGGCTACTTACTTTTAATTTAAATCAAATGGTTTTTATTATTTATTTTTAAATGTTATTTAAACAAATGACATATCCGTAAGAAACAAATGATTTGTTAGTTAAAATAAATGCTAAAATTTTACACATCAATTGCGTAAAAAATAACAAATTTATTCACTTATTTAAAATTGTTTCAATTTTTGTATTTTTGTTTGTTTTTTTAAACTACAAAACGTATGTATGTCTATAGACACATTTTGTGTGAATGTGTATGTATGTGTGTTTATGAAATTCTTGTAATTTGAATTGAAATAATTTTGTATACAATTTAAAAAAAAATAAATTCCAATTTTTTCAAAATTGTTTTTTTTTTTTTTTTTTGTTTTGAAGCTGAACTGTACACTCAGAAATAAAAGTTAGTAGAAAAATTTGTAAACGGTTTTTAATACTACTTTACTATTTTTGTACTGAGTTTTAGTAAAAAAAAAATATTATTTACCAAATTTTTTGCTATTTACATTTTACAAATCATAGAATTTTTACAGAATATTTACAAATTTTTGTTGCTAGTTTTAGAAATAATTTTACTATTTTAGAATTAAAGTTCATAACAAAAAACTGTAAAATATAGAGGATAAATATAAATTGTTAAATTTCGTTGATGTTAGTCTAATTGTGTTGTTGTTTACAAGTTTGTTAATTTGTTTTCTTACACTCAATATAAAATAGACAATCATCAACAAGCAATGACCGCAAAGGGAGAAGAAGAGCATGGATATTGACAAGGTTGGGTAGCGCCAACCGAAAATAATAGGTATTTTATCCTGCTGGCTCTGTGGATTTTCTCAATTTGTATTCTCTATAACTTACTAATAAAAATTTTCATGTTTCTTTACAATAAAAATAATTAATAAAAAAGAATATGTTATGATCTTAAATCCTACTATAGTATTCACTTATTTTACAAATTTTGGAAAAAATAATACTAATTTTAAAAAAATGGATATTGAAGAAAATGTTATTTCTTATTAAAACTTACACCTACAGACTTAAATTGCCTTAAAATGTAACATAGATTAAACAAAGCGATCAGAAGTAAAGATACCGGCTAATGTCTAAAAATAGGACATTCGCTTAAAATAGCACTAAAAAGTTTTTTTAGTTCTAAAAATCAGCCCTAGAAGCAATTAAAATTTGACCTTAAAAGTAAAATAAAAAAATTGACTTAAATATTTTTTAAAACAGAAATTACTTAATTAAAACAAAATGATAAATTCGTTTATGTTTTTACAATTTTAAAGCCTTTGATTTTTTTTTTTTTAATTTTGTCTACAAAATTTTTTGAAAAAATTATAAAATTTAAGAATTTTGATGCTCGATAAAAAAATAAAAATAAATTCGAAATTTTAATAATATTAATAATGTTCAATAATTTTTTTTTGCTGATTTTAGTTAAGAGATTTTAAATTCAACTTTACAAAAAGTTTACTAAAATTTAGTAGCGGTAAATAATTTTTTCTACTAATTTCATTGTACTACACGTTAGCAGACATGTGTTGCTAAGATTAGCAAAAAATACCGCTGGGCTGAAATTAGCAAAATTTCCCGTAATAATAGCAAAATTTCCAGTTGCCATTGCAGACTTTTTTTGGCAAGTGTAACGGACACATATAATCCACAAACTTCCATTTTGTGGGTAAATTTTTTATTAAATTTCAAACAAATGAACAAAATAATTGAAACTGAAAAAAATCGGTAAATGATAGTAAATCATTTCGAACAAATGTAAAAAAGTTAAAATAGACATTTCTTTGAAAATGGAAGGGAATTTTTTTTTAAACTACAATCAGTAAACTACATAATATTCTGAGTGTACATTTCAACCGAGATTCCAGAAGTCACTTCTAAAACTTTAAGTCGGAGTCAAAGTCAAAGTGATCAAAGTAGAAAATGTAGCTGTTATAATTCTAAGAACAATGATATATCACACGTTACGACCGGACTATAAATAGAGGCACAGTAAACAAAAAACTAAAAGCGCAGGGTCAAGGGGCGTGGCAAAAAAAATTGTTTTTTGAGATCGTCTTTACATAATCTTTAATTCTAGGGCGGTCACCCCCAACACAACTTTTTTTTTGTATGGAGTGCGACCCACTCTAGTGTAAAACTTAAAAATGAGGGACTTAGAGATGGAGTATCTAATCACATTAGATCTCAAAAGTGGCGAAAAATTTGAGATCTAATTTAGACAGATCTGAAGCACCGTACATAAACAGGTTAAATTTGCCCTGGATATTATTAGAAAAACATCTTCATTTTTATATACATTTTTATGTTGCTGTCTTTGAAAATGGCTTAAATGGAACAGATCCGGTGCTGGATCTGATCAGATCTGTCTATAGTCCAGACCTTGCCCCGTCCGACTACCATTTGTTTCGATCGATGCAGAACGCTCTCACTGGAACACGCTTCACTTCAAAACAGGGTATCCGAAATTGGTTTGATTCGTTTTTGGCCTCAAAAATTTGTATTTATTTTAGTGCGTACTGCATATGTTGCCAGAAAGATGGGACAAATGTCATAACGATGCCCAATATTTAAAAAAAAATTTAGTTGTACTTATGTTTCACAGTAAACGCCCAAAATTTGCCAAGAATCCTACATTTTTAAATAATGCACCTAATATTTTCTCCAATTCCCATGATATCAATATGCCTGCCTGCATATATTATAAATGTGTACGTATCTACGTTTACTTTTTGGCCTTTTAACTTTAATTCCCATTAATATGATTATTTAATAGAAATTTTATGTAGATTCTATTTTCTTTTGTTGTGTAAATATTTTAAGTTTTTTATTTGACAAGAATTTAATTTTATTTTCTAATAAAATTATATAAACTTTATTTTATTTTGTAAGTGACATAAATATACTTTTGGTGGAAATTTTCAGTATGATAAAATTCGATAAAATTTTATAAAATCTTATTTAAAAACAAGTGAGAGCGGCTTAATTCGGCTATGCCGAATCTTATATACCCTTTACCATGGTTGGGAAGGTGAAGTTTATATATGGACATATATGGATATACGGACGCCTTTAAGAGGAAATTAACCATTTAGTTTAGTGATAAAACTTGGACTCGGGAAGATTTATGGTTTCAGAAAATAGGTATTTTAAAAAAATATGTTTTGGGCATAACTTTTTGGTTTTTTTTTAGCAAATATGTTATATAAAGAGTTTCGATCTTTTGCTATATAACACGTATCCATAGGTCATATTACAGCTCTAAAATAATATATGAGAAATAAAATAATATATGAGAAATAAAATAATATATGAGAAATAAATGGTTTAAAATTCTGTTTATAAATTCTTTTAAATCAGAGCAAAAAATAGAAATAAAACCGTTTGTTTTTGTTTGTATCAGAGGGTTTTTATAAAAATTTTGATGTTCTTAGTTATTAATTTAAAATTTTATTTAAATTAATTATTTAATGTTAAAAAACAAAAAAAAAAGTCTTAAGAAAATATAAAAAAATTGTACAAAAAAAAGTTGAATAGACGGGTAATCGAACCCGCGCCTAAGAGAAAAAAAGTATTTGTGACATAGCGTCTAGACAACTGAGCTATTGAAGCTCACACAAAATCATCGTTAATAGAGGTTAATATATAGAAAGTTTTCGTTCATTAGAGATTTGTTTGGTTTTTATTTAAATGACAAATCTTTGTATGTGTTTGTTGTTTGTGTATAAAAGGTGAAGAGGTGAAAGAAAAGAATTTCAACAAATGGATGTGTTTGTTATGCGTAAAATTCTACATACATATGAAACAAAGGGATTTTACGGAAAAAATTAGAGGATGTCCTGATTTTTTGCTAATATCTCAGCCATTTATTAACCGATATGTCTGATTTTCAATAGCAAACAGAAATGGATCACATGTAATAGAAATATATAACAATCAAGTCCTCATCATGTCTGGGTTCTTCGGAAAACCCATTTCAACACACAGACGGACATCGTTAAATCAACTTCGCTCTTCATAAGGACCCAGAATATATATACTTTATAGGGTCTTAGATCAATATTGTAGAAATTACAAACGGAATGACAAACTTATATATACCCTTCCACCTGTGGTGAAGGGTATAAAAAGGAACAATTTTTTGAAAGTCAAAAATAGTATGTACTTGGATTTAAATAAGTAAAGATTTACTAGTAAACGTTTTATTTTATATTAACAAAATTAATTTACAAAAAAAAAATTATATACTTTTGTACTTTTATCAATTTTTTTTGTAGCTGTAGTAATGAACAAGAATTTACATGTTAAAAAAATTTAAGTATTGTGGAATTCATACACAAAACTTTTAACTAATATATAGCAAAATATTTTATAACTCGTTTCAAAGAAAAATGGACTTACGCCACTTTCAAAATAATCACTTTAATAATGGTTTTCTGTTTTAAATTTTAGTACATATTTTTTTTGCATTACCTAAAATACATACAATTTACTAGCCTAAAGGTCAGACAAGGTTACTGACTTGTAGTCATCACAAAATAATTGTTGTGAAATCCAATTATGTTGCAAATGTTGATATTTAAGAGTTAAATCATTGAACTTTAATCGCTTTTTTCCTCCTAAAGTGCTTTTTTCTTTATTTTTTTCTTTTTGCTTATTTTTAATGTTTTTCTAAATGAGGTCAAATCGTTTATAACTTTTTCTTAAACAAACAAACGTGCCGAAGAATAAGAAAAATGTTTTAAGGTCAATTTCAACACTTAAGAATTTTAATTAATCTATTTTTCAAGGTTTTTGCACAAACTTCATCTAAGTACTAAACACGAATATGAAGTAAAAAGTAGTTTATCATATCGGTTTTTTTCGAGTTATAGGTAATTTTTTTAACCCTAAGCCCTATTGCAGAGAAAAATAACATGCAACATTATTCTTGGGCGTAGATAATTCCTAATGCCGATGTATGTTTTACGGTTAGGTATTCTGGCCATTAAAAATTAAATTTTTTCACCAATGCTGTATAACTCTAAAACCAGTGTGAAAAATTATTTTAATTTTTTTTTTTTTTTTAAGTTTTATCATAGAATATTTTAACCCTATATTTGTCGTTTGCATGGGTAATTTTTCCAGAAATGGCAAATAGGTCTTCTTAAATTGGCTTTTGAAGGTTTGAAATATTTTGAGTATGTTATAGCTCTGCTTTAAATTTAATTTGGGGTTGCTGAGGACAAAAAATTTATTAGTTAGATGTAAAATCTTGAAAAAGCAGAATTCTAATTTATCACTTGTAGTCCTGTAAAATTGCAATGCGAATGTAAAATGATGGAAAATTTGTTTGCGTAAAGTAAAATTTTATAAGTAAATGAACTCTTGATGAACTGTTCAGGGTACAAAAGATAAATACATCTCGTAAAATTGTACTATTTATTTTAAACCTTTTTTAAAAAAATGGCAAAAAAGTTTCTAGGGAAAACTTTCATGCAATTTAAAAGTTTTAATAAAACATTATTTTTTTCAAGTAAAATAATAAACTAAGGTATACGAATTTTTTCCTAAATTTTTTTTTAGATAAATTAAAGAAAACTTGAGTAAATTTTTCCGAAATTGGGAATATAATTACACAATGAGTGTTAAGTACTTTACCCTTTAAAAAGTTTCATATTTATTAGAAAACTTTTATCAAATTTTAAAACACTTTTTATTTAAAGAAGTGTTACGAGGACTTCCCTCGTAATTATACGAAATGCAACACTGCTCCCATCAAGTACTACCTGTTAATAGACTATTGCCAAATTTTGAGCAAGTTCCGTCATATACTTTGCGTTTAACAGCAGGATTTTTCGAGGTCCATAAAATAGGCATTTGTTTGATCAATAATTTCATCGTTGGAGCTAAATCTCATTCCACCGAACCATTTCTTTAGGTTTAAAAAAAGGAAATAGTCACTGGGGGCTAAATCCGGAGAATAAGGTGGATGAGAGGGCGATTCGTAGACTATTTCATGGATTTTTGCCATGGAAACTAAGCTGTCATATGATTCTCTTGGTGGTCGATTGTGAGCAAACGCGTCAGTCATCTTGTGGAAAGCTTTCTCATACCCAAGTGATCGTTCAAAATTTAAACCAATGAGCCATGTGAGATGCCTATGTCTTCCACAATGTATCGCACCCCAGCAAAACATGCGTTACCTTGTAATTATAGCTCGTTACCTTTTTCATTATTTGCAAGCATAAAATAATAAGTTACTGATTATTGATTACGTTATATATGATTTTTAAATATTTTTGAAAATCTATTTTTAGATAAATTACTTTGTGTTTTTTTTTATGTTTGTTTTTATAACACTAGCGGAAAAACGAAGCGCAACAATTCATTTAAGCTTCATGCAATGAAATACTATATGCGTCGATAGCTTAGTGGGAAGAGTTCTTGGCTGGCAATAATTTTTTTTTATAAAAATTCCTCTTTTTTAAAAAACTATTTTTAGACGCATTACTTTTTCCATTCTCGTAACCATATAAGTAACCCCTTACATTATCACCTCTAAAGTAATGGGTATATACATTACTTTGAGGCTCATCGCCTGTAAAATTCATCAATGAAGTAAGGTGTAAAGTAATCCATCGGCTCTATGGCTATACATTACTTTACCCATTATTTGGTAATGTGTGGTTTTGCTGGAAGATTCAATCTCCGATCGGCCAACACCATATAGTGAATTTTTGCAATTGTTTTGGGTGTAGAGACCTCAACTGGGCGTCCAGAGCGTTCGGCATCTTCCGTGCTTGTAAGGCCACAACGAAAGTCAGTAAACCACTTTTTTACCATTGAAATCGATAATACCGAGTCCCCATAGTATTTATCAAGCTTTTCCTTGGTTTGATTGACGGTTTTTTTCGCAAAAAATAATGTTTAATGAGCACTCGAAATTCACTTTTTTCCCTTTAAAAAAAAAAGCCACGAGGTTGTATGTTTTGAACAGCTGTTAAACGCAAAGTAAATGACGGAACTTACTCAAAATTTGACAGTAGTCTATTACTTAAAAGGTGGTGCTTGATGGGAGCAGTGTTGCATTTCATATAACTACGAGGGAAGTTCGAAAAGTCACGGACTTATTGATCCGCCCTCGTATTTAATTTGGTGTTAGAAAATATTTTTTTTTTAATTTTAGGGAGTTAAGTCCTAGATTTTAGTAAACAAAAGTTGTCTAATAAATTTTAATAAAATGAAATTTTTCTTTAAACCAAGGGAACATTTACTAACTAAAAGTAAAATTTAAGATGATATATGAACTAATTAAGAGAAATTTTTCTATGTTTTCTAATAAAAATTTAGTTCTTAATAGTAAAATTTTTATATTCCAAATTTTAAATAAAATTTGTTTCTTAATTTCAAGGAAAATTTTATTACATTTCGGTAAAAATTGACTTTGTCAAATAAGTTAATTTTTATACCCTCCACCATATATGGTGAGGGTATATATCAGTTTGTCATTCCGTTTGTAATATGTCGAAATATAGATTTAAGACCCCATAAAGTATATATATTCGTGATCCTTATGCAATTTTAAGTCGATTTAGCGATGTCCGTCTGTCTGTCCGTCTGTCTGTCTGTTGAAATCACGATCACGAAGCGAAGACGCAAGCGGGGGTGCCTATTTTTACCCAGATTATTGAACATCCTCCCGAGCAGTTTGGTATTTAAAATGAGCAAAATCGGTCAAGCGGTTCAAAAGTTATGAGTGAAAATGTGAAGGTACCTCTAAATTTTCCATACAAATTTGTACAATTTTTCTGTATCTATTTTTTTTTCTGTTAAGTAAGTAAAAATGTTATTAAGTCTTCTTATTGTTCGATTACATTTATTGTCTTACATACTATGATAAATAAGTTAACGTAAAAATGAACAATGTTAAAGTCGCTAACAGAGCAGACCTCTGTAAATAACATTGCTAAAACTAAATAACAAAAGTTCGTTACATAAATTGACAAAACATATTCATATTAGAGTTCATGCAAAATTTAGTATATACGTATATCATCTTCAGCCCCTTTGGTGGAGGGTATTCAAAGATTCGGCACAGCCGAATTTAGCCCTTTTTTACTTGTTCTAAATTCTAGTTAATTTTTTGGGTGTATATTATAATTTTTACATGGGTGTCTGAAATAATACAATATCAAAGTCATGTTTTATTTATTTTATAATTATTGAATGCTGTCAGCATTTTATAGTTCTATAATTATAATATTTATTTCAAAATTAAAATTTTTGTTACCACAGTATGGTTACAGCCAATTATGTTAGAAAATAGACAGTGGCAATCATGAAATAATAAAATGTTTCCAAAAATAATAATGATGAAAGCGATCATAATAATGTATGCCACCTACTTATGAACCAATAACTTGATTGCGGCAATCATACCTGAACGCAGCAAGCATAATATGGTAACAGTGATCATGTTGCAAACATTTTTTTTTTCTCTGCGTGTGCTAGCTTTCCGTTTAATCTACG
This sequence comes from Eustalomyia histrio, assembly GCA_949748255.1. Lineage (NCBI taxonomy): Eukaryota > Metazoa > Arthropoda > Insecta > Diptera > Anthomyiidae > Eustalomyia > Eustalomyia histrio. The sequence goes on from OX456523.1 coordinate 220,285,657, forward strand.
CGCCAAATCTTAACATATATATTTATATAATTAAATTTTTAGCATATTCCCAATTGCATTAAATTGTTAAAAATTAAAACTAAGTTAGGCAGTCGTGGTCACTAGTCATCCACTTTTTTCGAATTAATGTGTTATACATTTTTTTTAATGCTGGGCATTCTGGTCTAAAAAACCACATATACATCCTTTTGTGAAAGTAATTTATCATTTTTATGTTATGTATAAAATTCGAATTCAGTCATGTGTTAATTTTCAAACTAATTAATTAATGCTCTTGTCATGGAACCCCACAAAAAACCACAGTTATTTGCCGAAGCTACACAGAAAAACTTTTTTTTGTTAATTTATCATCCATAAAATGGCTAAAAATCCGAAAATTTTTAATGTTATTGAAAGCTTGTCAAAACCATGAAAATGCAATCACCTAAAGCTGTATATTTTTTAAAACAATTGCTTAGAACAAACCACAAATCTTTTAGGGAAATTAAAAACAAACCACAGGTATGATGAAGAAAAGTCTTATTGTTTTCTGATGTTTTCTTTTTGTCTGTTTTAATGTGGTAAAGAAATTAATAAAATTTTGTAGATATCAAATAAGTTTAATTATAGTTGATATAACATAAAAGTTGTTTAATTAAAATTTGTAAAAATTTTTATGAAAAACGTGTTTGTACTAAAAATGTTCCGATCAATTTGTCTATATATGTTCAAATGTTGGGGACTGTCCTTAAACTTTTCGTTATTCTAGTGTTTACTCTGAAGACATTTTACTGGACACAGCGCATTTTATAGGGACTTTTTTGGTTGTATATACAGATGTCTTCAAAGTATGTGAAATGCATATAAATATATATATATATATATATATATATATATATATATATATTAAGATTTTTATAAAATAATGCTTTGAATTGAGTGCTTATTCTCGTGCCAAAAAGATCAGATCGGAATAAAAGGCATTAGATCTTAACAGATCTGATAAAATCCAAGCAGATCACATCCATAAGAAATAACAAGACATCTTTAATTTTGTATCAATTTTTATTTTTGTGTCTTTGAAAATGGCTCAAAAAGCTAAGATATGGTATTATATGAACTGATCTACTCATATCTGGCCAAACAAAAGTCACCAAATTTTCAAAATGTCTTTAGATACACTCACAATATATTTTCCGTTTCCGACTGGAGTTGATTTAAAAAGTAATACGTAAAGTTTTTTTTAAATGAAGAATCAATTGAAATTCATAGAAATATATTTTTTAACTATTTGAATCAGTCATTCAAAAAGCAAACTATAAAAATTTACAGACATTCAGTAGGAGTTGATATTAACAGTTAAATGTAAAATTTTATGTTTTCTGCTTCAAAAAATAGAAATTCATATAATTCCTTTTTGTTTTTTTTTTACCAAAATTGTTTGTTTATACAAAAAATTATTTTAATAAAAATTACTAGAAATTATTCAAATATACATACACACAAAGCTAATAAAAATATATACATCTGCATGTGTTGTGTTCTGTTTTGTAATTACATACAAATAAAAAAAATTTCAATTTAAAAAACAAACCACAGAATTAGTTTTTTCTAACTTTTTGTCAGTTAAAAATTTTGTTGGTTATTTTAAACGACTTTCTATTGTTTTTACTTTTGCCGATTATTAAACAGTGATTAAAAATAAACAACAAAAAAGGTTGAATACAGTGGAAAATCAGTTGTACTCTTTTTGATTGTAATTTCGTTTAATTTAATATGTATTTTAAGTTGTTTTTAACGAAATAATATTGTGAGTATATGAACATATCTGGCATTAAATCTGATTATATTAGGACATAAACTGTATCGCATATGCCACATATACACATATATATGATCAGATCTGCCACCAGATCCAATTAGATTCAATAATATCTAACTAGATAAGATCTGAACTTTTTTACACGGGTCATTAAAAATTTTATTAATAAATTCATCTGATTCTTTATATAGCAAGTAAAAGCATAAAATTCGGCTTTACGTATTTTTTATACCCACTACAAAAGTTAAGTAATAAATAGAAAAAAAGAACTTAATTGTGAAAACATTGTCGAGGTGGAAAAACGTTTTGTGGTAAAAATGTTTTTAGATGTAAAATCAATTTTTGTATTGTTTTTGATTTGAGCAAAATTTTTGGGGTGAAAAAAGGGAATTGCTTAAGTATAGAAAGTTGTTAGGGTTTCACGTGAAAAAAACTGTTATACTCCATATAAAAAAATTATTTTTCACAACAATGAATTTTACGTGTAAATTTATTATAATTTAGAACAAATTCACGTAAAATTAATGTACAAAACTATTATTTTTCTATTGAAAAAATGACTTTTTGGATTTACTGTGATTGTGTCTTTCTTTTAAAATAGCAAAATAATTAATTTTTTCAATTTAAGTTACGATTGTCGAGTGAAAAGTTTCCATGGGAAAAACAATTTACTTTACAAAAAACTTTTTTGAGATGAAAAAAATTTAAGGTGAATATAGAATGTTATTCACCTCTAGGCTTCTGGTATAAAAAATTGTTTATTCACCATTTCGTTATTCACCATTTTTATTGTGCAAAATTTTGGTAAATAACATTGTATGTTAGTATGGTTTTGACATTTGTGGAGTAGGCACTTGCAAAATTTGTAGTGAATAACAATGAATTGCTATACGCCTCAAGAGTGCGAGATTTTTGAACTCAACGGCAAAGTGAATGATTTTCCATCAAATTGTTCATTGGCGTATAGATTCATTTTTACCTCAGCGGCCACGTCAATAAGCAAAATTCTCGGTAATCTACACATAACTCATGAAGCACCATTTCACATCTCAAAGTCACCGTGAGTTATGTCGTAAAAGGTTATGTACATTATTTTTTTGAAGCAGCCAACGCTTGCGCTTTTATGGTGAACGGTGACCGCTATAGAGTCCTAACTGAATTTTTCTTAACGGAGGTTGCCGCGATAAAAAAAACATCGAATTTTCAAGGTTACCCTTCCCAGCGCGTGTTATCTTGCGTTTCAGTGATTTGGCTTGGCCAGCGAGTTCTTCTGATTTGACTGTCCCAGTCTTTTCTTTATGGGGATGTTTGAAGTCGTTGGTGTACGCGAATAAGCCCTAGCCCTTAAAGAAGTTAAAGAACAACATTCGAGGCAAAACTGACAACGTGACACAACAAATGCTGCGCACAGTTAAGCAAAATGTAATCAAAAGATCACAATATTGCAGTAACGGCGACGTCAGCAATTTTTTGAACATAAATTTCCACAATTAATTCAAACGAATATTATGAGTTCCAATAAACATAATGACTTAAAAACGAAATGAGTTTTCACTTTAAACTAAAGTTTTAGCAAAAGAAAATCAAATGATAGCTTTTGCCCCATCCCGTATTTCCTTTTGTTTTTACTTACAAACTATTTTAAATGAACTTTTTGGTTTTAAATTATTTTATTATTGATTTTTTTAAATTTTACTTAATATCAAAAATATTTTGTTATCCAATTAGTGTGAAACCTCCTGCCAAAGTGCAAATGCACCCATTCTAAATAAGTATTATTATCAATAAATTGTGCTTTATATACTTTTTTTAATAAAAATTAACTGATATAAAACTCAATTTTGATTGCAGCGTAATTAATGCTAACCAGACTTGGTTGCACAAAAATGACTTGCAAAACCACAGGATATGTCAGCACGTTGTTGCTGTTTTTAACATCCACTCATATTAAGTGTTTTAATCCTTTACTGCCTGAAACTAACGAAGGCATTGAATTTATGCTTTAACAATTGAATATTTAAATCAAGAAAATATTGAAATTATAACTCATTCTCTATTCTGTTCAGACCTGGTACCCAACAGGTTTTACACTCACAATATTATTTCGTTAAAAACAACTTAAATTACATATTAAATTAATCGAAAATACAGTCAAAAAGAGGACTACTGATTTTTCATTATAAGCAGCCCATTTTGTTGTTTATTTTCAATCATTGATTAATAATCCACTAAAGTAGGAGAAGCAATCGAAAGTCGTTTAAACCATTAATTTTTTACTGGCGAAACGTAGAAAAAAAAACGATTTTTTTTAATTTTTTCTCAAGTTGAATTTTTTTTATTCGTATGTAATTTTACAAAACAAACACAGATGTATATATTTTTATTTTCTATGTGTGTAAATATATTTGAATAATTTCTTATAATATTTATTAAAATAATTATGTACACTCTAATTAATGTCTGTTGAAATTTACCCAACTTATAGTAGGAAACTGTACTCCTACTATGAGTTGGGTATATTTACTCTGTGTGCGTAAATGAAAATATACACACATTATGCGTAAGTTGATGAACACAAAATAGGTAAAATTACATTACAAGTGCGTAAAAATTCAATGAAATTTTAAAATAAAAGAGTAAATTCACCAAATTTGGGCGTAAAGAAACACGATTTTCCTGTAAATGTACATAAAAATGCGGAAAAATCCTACAAAAATGCGCACATTTTTTACCATGATATTGAAAACTATAAAGCAAAAAAAATTTTGTTTTGTAATAAAAAACAATGAATTTATTATTTAGTAATTCACAATAAAAACCATAATTTTATTGTTTGTTAACTCACAGCAAGAATAAACACAATAAATTTATTGTTTAGAAATTCCAAATAATTGATGAATTTAAAAAATTAATGAATCTATTTTTTAGGTTTAAAAATTTTATCGATTTTTTTTTTTTTCAATTTCAAAATGTCATAATTTTTTACTACTATAAGTTAGTATATTTACAATCTTTGTGCGTAAAATTTTTATTTAACAAAACAATACTAATTTTAGGCATAATGTGTTTAATTGTAAACAAATAGTGTCTAAATATACTGCGTGTGTGTATTATTGTATATGAAAGTGTGCACAAAAAAGTTTTACACATTTGGTGTTTATATTTACCGAATTTTCGTAATATTACATGAAAGTTTACCCATTTTATAGTAGTCATTTTACAAGCATTTTTTAGAGTGTATATATATGTACAATCTATTTTGGTAAAAACAAAAAAAAACAAAATGAAATTATATGAATTTCTTTTTTAGAAACAAAAAACCTAAAATTTTACATTTAACAGAAAATATCAACTCCTACTATATGTCTGTAAATTTTTATAGCATTCAATTAGTTCAAAATATAATCAAATAGTTTTTGGTATTTATTTTTAAATTTTGTTTAAAAAACTAACAAATCAGTAAACACAAATCAATATTCAGTTTAAATATTATTTTTTTTTGTAATATTACTTACTGATTCTGTAAAAATAAATATATATATTTATTTAATTTTTTTTTTTTAATTTTTATTTCTATTTAATTTGTCTTTTAATATGGAAAATGTAGACTCACACTACAAACACATATTTTGTGAATGACTTTATGTGTGTGTTCACTAAGTTTTTGTAATTTGGGTATTTGTTTTTTTTTTAAACAGACAGCAAACAAAAATTTAAATTTATAACAACACTAATGGAAACAAATTAACCAAAATTTTCCATTTTGTCAGTAAATTTTATTGAATTTCAAACAAATAAAAGAAATTCAGTCGCAGCACGGTATAACAAATACTCAATATAACGAAAATGTTATGTTATATAACGAAAATTTCTGAAAACTTATACTCGATATGTTTTTAATTTAACTGAAATTGTTTTGTTAATAATCTACAAACAGCAAACTGTACTTAGATAATATGTCTGTTACACTCACAAAAAAAAAAAAATACTAAATATTATTAATATTAATACATTTCAAACTTATTTTTTTATCGAGTATCAAAATTTGTTTATATGTTTCTTTTCAAAAAATATTTTACACAAAATTAAAAAAAAAATCAATGGTTTAAAAATTGTAACAACATAAACGAAATGATCATTTTAATTTCTGTTTTGAAAAATATTTTAGTCAATTTTTTACTTTTAAGGTCAAAATTTAATTATTTTTACGGCTGATTTTTAGAACTAAAAAAACTTTTTAGTGCTATTTTATGTGGATGTCCTATTTTTAAACATGATTCGGTATAATCATTTCGAATACCTATTTTTAATCTATGTTATATTTTAAGGCAATTTAAATTTGTAGGTGTAAGTTTTAATTAGAAAAACATTTCCTTCAATATCCACTTTTTTAAAGTTAGCAAAATTTTTTACTAATTTTAGCAAATCGGATTTCAAAAATTTGTAAAATGCTTTCTGAAATTAGCAAGAAAAATTTGTAAATATTCTGTAAAAATTTTGTAATTTTTAAAATGTAAATAGCAAAAAAAATTGCTAAATTATATTTTTTTTTACTAAAAATCAGCAGAAAAATAGTAAAGTGGGATTGAAAACCGTTTACAAATTTTTCTACTAACTTTTTTTTTATTGAGTGTAGAAGATCTGAATTATGGGAGGATGAATACAAAAACTTTGCAGTGAAGAAGATAATAACATTCCAAAAAGCTGCATATGAACAGACTGAGCACAATAGATCTAATCGGTAGTGAAGCAGGGGAATATAAAACTCAACCCAGTTCATCGTAAATCATAAAAATGTATGTTGGCTCCAAAGGCATTAATTTATAAAGATAGAGCAAAATGCATTATTGCTTTAGTGTTTCTACTTAGCAGTAGATGGCACTCAAGTAAATAGATTACAATACCCTGCGCCATGCCTAGGTCGGCATGGCTTTGAATTTGACTTTCAATTGGCTTAGTAACCACAAATATGACATTTAATACACATTTCTAACTCTAGTACATTTAGCTGTCACTAGCAGACTTATTTCATAATACTAAGTCAATTTTTGAAATGTTCGACGTGGCAAAAGCATTTGTTTTCAGGGACAGAAAATAACTGTTATTTTAAAAAATTTATATCAAAAGGGCACACATAAAAAATGATTGTAGAAAATTTTGGTTCTTATCATTATGATACATAGGTGATGTACATGCAACTTTTTGTATGACTTTTAAATTTGTGCCTTTTTTGATAAAAGCTTTTATTTTTTAAGGCAAAAATTAAAATAAATTTTTGACTTTTATTATTTTACTCAAAAAATAAAAGTTATTTTTTAACTTTTAACATTTTAAGGCAAAAATAAAAGTCATGAATTAAATTATTGCTTTCAATGCTATATGTACATAATTCAAGACTTTTATTTTTGCCTTAAAAAATAAAAGTTAAGAAATAACTTTATTTTTTGAGTAAAATAATAAAAGTCAAAAATAATTTTAAATTTTTGCCTTAAAAAATAAAAGTTAAGAAATAACTTTTATTTCTGCCTTAAAAAATAAAAATTAAAAAAATAACTTTTTTTTCTTGACTTTTTCGATAAAAGTCATAACAGTTACGGTCCCTGTTTGTTTTACATTTTTATTTTAAAAACAAATTTTCATAGATCAAAATGTTATTTTTTCGTTAAATTTGTATAATTTTCAAGTATTGAGGCATTGGAAAATTCATATTTATGTTAAATCTTTCTTTCAAAATAAATAAATACACATACGAAAAATTGCAATACTGTGCTCTTAAACATCTAAATAAATAATGATTTAGAAAATTTAAGTATAATAATATATAATATACAAATAAAACATATATTTTTGAATAGTTTTTGGCAAACATTCTTTTATGTTACAAACGAAATAGAAAATCAGTAATATCCTTTAGCATTTTGTAGCAGAATATGCCTAATATGGAGAATTTCAGATGCGCCACCTATTGGGAAATAGTTTTTACTAATGTTCTTTCTTGATTAGATTAATGTCTTTGGTTGGCTAAGCAGAAAATTTTTTTATTTAACAAAATTTAATTCAATTCTTTCGGGTTAGGGACCTCCCCGAAACTGGTCCATATTTATATGATATGGGTAGTCCGTAGGAACAAACATTTTGTCTTTTGCGTTCTATTTATAAAAAAAATTCGGGTGTAAGTTGTTGAAATTTCTACCCATTTTGCTTTATCTCTCTTAGAGTTCCAGATATGACCCATTTTCAAAAAATCGGGATCTTACGAAATAGCGCCATTTTTAAAACCTCAGATTCACAGGTAGCAACATGTACCGGATAATAGCAGAGAGATGAACATACTGATTTCTTAATAATAAAAAAAAAAAGTTCTAAAATATTTTTGAAATTTAACGCTCTAAATTAATAAAATCACTAAAGATTTTTATGTGTTTTTAAAAAAAATGTCACATAAATTTGAAACAACTGTGTTAAATTATTTTATTAACGCACAATATTATTTTAAGTGTAAAAAATATTCTGAGTGCTAGTTATTGTTTGTAAAATTATGCTGAAAAGTCTTTATTTTTTTTTTATTTATTATTATTAATTTTAAACTTTCACGCCTTAACGGGTTAATACATGTTGATGTATAAACGCCCTCAACTCATCAACTTTTATGTTCATATGCGTTGTATGTATTGTGTTTGCATCAAGGTCAGCAGGAGTCTGTTCTCTAGTGGTTTAATATGAATTGAAATTGTTATTTTTTTCTTTTAGATTTTTTTTTATTACATCATTTTTACTCAAAATGTGTATTTGACATAAATGTAGGTAATAGCAATAAAACTAAATTAAAAATAAACTATGAACATTTTAAATGTCAAATAATTTGATAGAATGAAACAAAATTAGTTCAACCCACTAACTAAAAAAAATTAAAAAAAATACATTAAACTTACCATTAATGTTGTCATATTTGACACAAATTTGTTGTAAAACATAATTATTAATTTATGTAAAAAATAGTATTGAGGATTTTTAATACACTCAAAGTAATATGTATGTAAGCTCTAACGTTAAATTTTTTACTTTAGCAAAATTTATTGTATTTCCTTTTTTGTTTGCCTTGGAATCAAATTTCTTAATACAAATGCAAATTTTGTTAACAAAAACGTTTAGAAAAAACACAGTTTTATACAAATGCAAATTTTGTTAACAAAAACGTTTAGAAAAAACACAGTTTTATGTGTAACCAGTAAAACTTTTCATTACCGGGTAATGGGAAATGGAATAAGAAAACAAATTTTATAAGTACTTACATACACTTGGGTCAAATAACACATTATTTTAAAATTGGAGTGACATTGGAGGTAAAAAGTTAGCTAAAGCTTACGAGCATAGACATAAAAAAGTCATTATCAAGAATGCACTGAAATAAGTAGTTACTTGTTATATTGAAATAACTGGGACTAAAAAGTACATAATTGTAATGAGTAAAATAAATCATGTAAAATAAAAGTATAATAAGAGCATGAACAAACAATAGATTCATTTAATTTTTTTATATCTAGTAACAAAAAAATTGTATATTCTTTTTATTCATTTATAATCATATTAATTATAAAATCTGTATCTTCTCATTATAACTACCCAGCTTTTTGAATTGAAATTCTTACCAAATAGAACTGATTTCGTACTTACGTTGAGTGTATCGGCTGTGCTTAATTTCAAAAATGCTGGTTTTTGAGTTAGAGAGATATTTCTAAAATTTGTCCTTACGGTATTCTGTGAGTTTTGGAGCAAAAGTAACTCTTTATGTTTTCTATCGATACAGTACAATTGCTTTTATAAAAATTTTGCTATACGTGAAAGAAAAAAGAAATCAAAGATTGATCTGTCTCAGCTTTTGGATGACCTCGGAATTTAAAGGGGTAAACATAGGTTTTATTTCATTTGTACCCTTTTATGGTACTAAAATGGGATATCGTTGGATGCCTTTACCTTCGAGGGCATTTTCCGATGCCTTTTGTATACTTTTTAAATGAAAAAGTGTACTGCGACAGCTTCCAAACTCACATAATTTATTCCTTATTTTAGCGGACACGTTTTTTTTTTTTTTCATATTCGTGCTATTTTGGATTTTAACAAATTTTTCGCAAAGCACTTTCTCGAACAACTGCAGTTAATTTTTTTTCTTAAACATTAAAATAAACGATAAATCGATTGATTTTTTTTACCGGTTTTGGAAATGAATTTTTTTTACAATTAAAAATAAACGACAAAATATAATTATTTTAAACGTTCAGTCCATAGTCCAACTTTTAACTGATTTTCGATTGTTTTAATGTGCATATTCAATATATTTTAAGAAAAATATATTGTAAGGGTACACTCAAAAAAAAAAAAAGTCATGAACTAAAACTTAATCCAAAATTTTCTTTAAAATAGCTTAAAATTTTTTTTGCAATTAAAGTTAAATTTTATTAAAACTTAAAAAAATTTTCTTAAGAAGAATTAAAATAGTTTATATACTCATAAATAGTTCATATCTTTCTTTTTCTTGACTTTAGGGTAAAAAAAAACGATTATATTAAATACAAATTTATCCATTTTTAGAAAAAAAACATCTTAGTTTTAAGACATTTTCATACTAAAATATAATAAAATTAAGTTTAGTTCAAAATAAAAATTTAGAGCATATTTTACTCCCATTTAGTTAAAAAAATGTGTCTAACTTAAAATGAGAAGTTACCCCAACAAACAATACGTACAGTTTACGTACCGGTTTCGGTCCGTCATAAACGGAATCCAACTTCGTTTACGTACCGTTTTCTTCATCCGTAAAAGGACCAGAAAACGGATTTTATGGAACATCGAAACTGATTCGAATTCGCTTAATTTTTCACAAAATCTATTTTAAATTGTCGGGCAATGTTTTTATTTGCAAATCTACATAATTTTGCACACATCATCGTAAAACTTGTTTTCAATTTCATAAATATTTACCTGAGGGATATTTAAGTATTAGTTTTTTATAACTAAACAAATCCAAAAGCAACGGAAAAAAAACTGATGAAAAACAGTGGTCCGTATTTGACGGTACAGAAACAAATACACTAAAACGGAATAAAAACGTATTGTTTTCGAAAATTCAATTATAGGGTGCGTTAATGTTTCGTTTACGTACAAGCTTTGACGCATACATATTTTCGGACCTTAAACGTACAGTAGAAGCCGGATTCATCAATCCTTACTAATAGGAGAGTCCGTAAAAATGTTTCTTGGGACTTAATGTGCATTCAGCAGTAAAATTAACCAAATTTTAAGAAGCCATTTCAAAATTCAGTTTTTAAATCTACCACTTTCTAATTTTTAAGAATTGTTTTCTAAAAATTAGCTTAGCTTATTGAGAACAAATAGTAATAAATGTTTGCCTATAATAAAAATTTATTTGGTTTTAAAAACTGCTGAACTATTTCGAGGGAAAATTTTCATGCAACTTAATTCAGACAAATTTTAAAAATTTTAATAATATATAATTTTTTTCAAGTAAAATTTTTCTACAATTTTTTTTTGCTCCCGGAGCTTTACGTAACTTCAGAGTTGATCTCCATATTTTTTCCAAAAAAAAAACATAATAAATTAAAAACAATCTAGTTAATTTTCCTAATTTTAGAGAAAAAATATTATTTCAGGGAAAAAAAATTAAAGTATCCATTAAAAACTTATTGTGCATGATTGTAATTTTTGGTTCGTGATCGTGAGACAAAAAAAAGCTCACGTGCCCATCTCTGATCTTAACAGTCTTAAATATTAAATTTTAAACAGCTTAAAATGTATTTTAAAGGTAAACAATTTCGAATTTGCGATTTAAGTTAAAAGACAAAGGACCCCCAGTGTTCCTAAGTCGTGTTAGATGCCGTGTGTAGTTCTCTCGAGAAGAACTATTAATTAACAAGGAAAAGGGGAGAGTTTATTTCGTTTCAGGATATCCTGCAGTACCTTCTTTTAATTTGTTTAACTTTTTGCTAATGAAATTTAATTTATATTTTAAATACATGAGTTAAGTGTAATTCAATTTAAATTAAAGATAAAAATGCTTAGCAAAATACTTGTTAAAAGCAGTATGCTCACAAAGCGGAAGTCCTCCGAAAGTGGGAAAATGGGTGTAAAGTACACTCAGAAAAAAGTTAGTAAAAAAATTTGTAAACGGTTTTCAATCCCAAATTACTATTTCTGTACTGATTTTTAGTAAAAAAAATTATTACATTGTAAATTTTTTTGCTATTTTCATTTTACAGTTACCGAATGTTTGCAGAATATTTACAAATTTTTGTTGCTAATTTCAGCAATTATTTTATAAATTTTTGAAAACCAATTTGCTAAAATTGGCAAAAAAAAAACATTTCAAATAAGTGGATATTGAAGGAAATTTTATTTCTAATAATTAAAACTCATACTTGCAAGCTCAAATTGCCTTAAAATGCTAGATAGGTTGAAAAACGGGATCTGAAGTGAAGATAGTTTTCATAATCGAATCATGTCCAAAATCAGCCCTTAAAACAATTTAAATTTGACCTTAAATTCGTTAAATTTTACTTAAAATATTTTTCAATACAAAAGTTAGTAAATTATAAAAAAATTAAAATTCGTTTATGTTTTTATTATTTTTAATTCTGTCTAAAATATTTTCTAATAAAAACAAATAAATTTCCGAATAAAAAAAAAATGTAATTTTTTTTTTTGAAGGGAAAATTCAAATGAAATAAGCAGCATTAAAGTGCAACAGGTGTATTCAAAAATAATTTGTGCATTTTTTATAATTTTTTTAATAAATTAAAATTTGTCTATATTTTACAATTCATTGAGTTTAGTTAACAATAATTTTTGATAAACTTTTGTTAATTAGATCTTATTTATTTTAATAAACTTTGTACAGAATTGTACAAATGTTTAATAGCTGATATTAAATTTTCCTCTATTTTCATTTCACTAATATTTAGTAAAATTTGTTGCTGATTTTAGAAGATCTATTTTAAATTGCAGCTTAAAGCAATTTACTAAATTTTAGTAGCGCTAACTAATATTTTATACAAATTTCATTGTACTAATATTAATAATATAAAGTATTTTTTTTTTGCTGATTTAAGCAAACCGATTTTAAATTCCACTTTACAAAAAGTTAACTAAAATTAAGTAGCGGCTACTGATTTTTTTTTTACCAATTTCATTGAAGTATACGTCAGCAAATATGTGTTGCTAAGATTAGCAAAAAAATACCGCTGGGCTTAAATTAGCAAAATTTCCTGTAATAGCAACAAAATTTTCACTTGTCATTACAGATTTTTTTTTTGGTGAGTGTACTTTAAAATACTCGTATACGGTAAAATATGTATTACAAAATTTTTATCAAATTTTAGGATAATTTGCACTTAAAAGAAGTGTTATTTAACTTGATGTTAAAAAAATATTTTGTTATTTTAACTCCCTAAAAAGTCATAGTTTTTAGTAAAAAAAAATTATCTGATAAACTTAAATAAAAAAAAAAAAACAAGTAAGAGCGGCTAAATTCGGCTATGCCGAATCTTATATACCCTTTACCATGGTTGGGAAAAAACTGAAGTTTATTTATGGACATATATGGAATGGACAGATTTATATACGGACGCCTTTAAGAGGAAATTAACTATTTAGTTTGGTGATAAAACTTGGACTCGGGAAGATTTATGGTTCCAGAAAATAGGTATTTAAAAAAATTTATGTTTTGGGCATAACTTTTTTGTATCTGAACCGATATTTCCGAGTTTTTCAGCAAATATGTTATACTAAATATTTTCGATCTTTTGCTATATAAGACGTATCCATAGGTCATATTACAGCTCTAGAATAGTATTTGTTGTTTGTGTATAAAAGGTGAAGAGGTGAAAGAAAAGAATTTCAACAAATCGTTAAAAGAAATCACTAGAACTGCATGTGTTTTATTTCTACAAACACGTTTGATTTAGCTGGCAAATTTGAATTTGGGATTTTATTTCGCTTTTTTTATTAAAAATATTTTTAATTTCTTTAGTTTAATTTTAACAAGTAAGAGCGGCTAAATTCGGCTATGCCGAATCTTATATACCCTTCACCATGGTTGGGAAAAAACTGAAGTTTATATATGGACATATATGGAATGGACAGATTTATATACGGACGCCTTTAAGAGGAAATTAACCATTTAGTTTGGAGATAAAACTTGGACTCGGGAATATATGTACTTTAAAAAAATTTATGTTTTGGGCATAACTTTTTTGTATCTGAACCGATATTTCCGAGTTTTTCAGCAAATATGTCTAAAAATTTTTGATCTTTTGCTATATAAGACGTGTCCATAGGTCATATTACAGCTCTAGAATAGTGTTTGTTGTTTGTGTATAAAAGGTGAAGAGGTGAAAGAAAAGAATTTCAACAAATCGTTAAAAGAAATCACTACAACTGCATGTGTTTTATTTCTACAAAATAGTTTGATTTAGCTGTCAAATTTACATTTGGGATTTTATTTCGCTTTTTTATTAGAAATATTTTTAATTTCTTTAGCTTAATTTTAAAAATTTGAAGGAAAATAGTTTATAATTTTTTTTTATAAATTATTATAAGTTATAACCTAAAATAGTTGCACTCAAAGGGAAATTGTGTATGGTTTAAAAATCTTTTTATAAATTCTTTTAAATCGGAGCAAAAAATAGAAATAAAACCGTTTGTATATTCTTTGTATCAGAGGGTTTTTATAAAATTGTTGATATTTTTAGCCTATTTATGTATTATTTAATTATTAATATAAAATTTTATTTAAATTAATTATTAAATGTTAAAAAAAAAACAAAAAATAAACAAACAAAAAAAAATCTTAAGAAAATAAAAAAAAATATACAAAAAAAGTGAATTGACCGGGATTCGAACCCGCGACCCTTCCACCTGTGGTGAAGGGTATAAAAACGTTTGTATTTTGTTTGTATCAGAGGGTTTTTATAAAAATTTTGATGTTTTTGGATTATTTAATTATTAATATAAAATTTTATATAAATTAATTATTAAATGTTAAAAAAAAACCATAAAGTAAACAAAAAAAAAAAGTCTTAAGAAAATAATAAAAAAATGTACAAAAAAAATTAATTGACCGGGATTCGAACCCGCGGCCTTAGAGACAAAAAGTATTTGTGACATAGCGTCTAGACAACTGAGCTATTGAAGCTCACACAAAATTATCGTCAATAGAGGTACATATATAAAAGTCTTCGTTCATTAAAGATTTGTTTAGTTTTTATTTAAATGACAAATCTTTGTATGTGTGTTGCTTGTGTATAAAAGGTGGAGATGAAAGAAAAGAATTTTAACACATGGATGTGTTTGTTATGCGTAAAATTCTACATACATATTAAACAAAGGGATTTTACGGAAAAAATTAGAGGTAGTCCCGGTTTTTTGCTAATATCTCAACCATTTATTAACCGATTTGTCTTATTTTTAATAGCAAACAGAAATGGATAACATATAACAGAAATAAAAAATAATCAAGTCCTCATCATGTCTGGGTTCTTCGGAAAACCCATTTCAACACACAGATGGACATCGTTAAATCAACTTCGCTCTTCATAAGGACCCAGAATATACATACTTTATAGGGTCTAAGATCAATATTGTAGAAATTACAAACGGAATGACAAACTTATATATACCCTTCCACCTGTGATGAAGGGTATAAAAAATTCTTAAAACCAAGAAAACATTTCATAAATAAAAGTAAAATTTAAGATGTTATACATATGAACTAATTAAGAGGAAATTTTGCTATGTTTTCTAATAAAAATTTAGTTCTCAATAATAAAATTTTTCTATAATTTAGAATTTTTTACCAAATTTTAAGTAAAAATAAAAGTGAAATAAGTGATTTTGTTAAATTCTAACTAATGCAGGCATTCATTATTTGACGAACATAATATTTTAATGCCGTTCTTATATAAAATTTCAAAAGTTATGTGGCGAGAAAAAAACGTACCCTAAAATGTTAAAATTTCTTCGCACTTTTTGATCCCCTTGAGTGAGACAGGTTGTCCTTAATATTCTTTTTTTCTATTACAAAGCCAAGTTTTATTAAAATCGGAGTGCTAGTGTTGGGATATTTTCATTTTGAGTCATTTTGAAAATTCAAAAAGAAACTTGGCGAGCCTACATTTAATCTGTATGGTTCCATATGTGTAGATTTTTAGCCGTTTTTCACTTTGACAATTATCTTTAAATAGAAAATAATATTTGAACTTGAATAATTTTTTTTTATAGAAAACTAAAAAGAAATCTATTTCCGGTACATGTTGGGACCTTGTCCCCATATAATTCCATCCTCCTAGTATTAACTTTAAAGAACTTTTTAGCAAATTCGTTCGGAATTATCTCTATATTTTGGACTCTGGATTTTAAACTGCTCCGCAAAATTTAACAAAAAATTATACTTGGTGTCACAAAATGCATATCAAGCTAAATTTAAAGCTATTAAATTTTAAGAGCTTGAAAATTTATGTAGATACTTTTCTTTAAAAATATCTCCTGTTAAAAAGTACTATTCGAAAATAGTTAAAAAAACTGCATTATTTTGGTGTTTTTAATTGTAAATTTTATTACAAAATTTTATTAATTTTTTTTTTTTTGATTTGGCAGACATGAATTATAATTATTTTTTTTTTGTTTTTTTTTCACATAAATTTTATTTTATTATTACAAAAGTAAAATTTTACATTTTTCAAGTAAATGACATATTTTATGTTACACCACAAAATAAATGATTTTTAGACAAGTTGTTGTTTTTATGTTGTTAATTAAAACCAAAAATATGAGAATGCATATGACACACATACATATGTACGTGTATGGTGTTTTATACGCATCCGTATCCGTATACAAAAAGGAACAAGTATTAAAAGTAATTAAGTGTACTTAAATGTAAATCGTTTATTTTTTAACATGCTTTTTTTTAAAATACAATATTTTACACAAAAAATAACAATTAGAAAACAAAAAGAACAAAAGAAAAACTTAAAAAATAATAATAAAAAAAGAATTATAAAACCAAAAAAAAATTTATGATATATATATTTTTTTTTTGCGAGAGGTTGTTGTTTTAATAATCTATTATCTAGCACTTAGGCAAATTTATGATGATAATAATAGTTTTATTTTTTTATTTTTGGTTGTTGATTTGCAGTTTTGTTGAGAAAAATATTCTTCGTTTCGAATTTCGCTTAATCATAAGAAATCGTTTATTTGAGGCCTTTCGTTGTTATCTATAGACATAAATATTTCTCGTTGTTTTTAAAACGAAAAATTAATTTAAATTTGACGGTGAGCTGAAAAAATTGAAATAAAAATTAATTAATAACTTAAAAATCTGCAGCAATTAAATAAAAAATATTTAACATCTAACTACTAACACATATACTACTACCATACTACTTTTAAGTAGTGTTTAGTTTTAGGGGGATTTCAAGGGTGGTTTATTTTGGGGGGGGGGGGGGAGATTCTTTGCAGGAATTTATTTATAAAAACATAGCTATACATTTTGGTTATATCCAATTTTTCATGTTTGTTTCGTATTTATTCTAATGGATTTATTTTCGTTTCTCATGCAATTTTTACTTTTTTTTTTTCTATAAAGTGCAGATACAAATTTCTTACCAATTTTCGTTTATGTGCTTAAGGTTAGTTCTCAATTTTCAAAAAAAATCGTTTAAAAATGTATTTTAGCTTTTATTTCGTAGATGAGTTGATTTTGATTTACTTAGAGTTTACTTTAGATGTAGTTCGTATTTTTGTTTTTTTTTTTTTAAATAATTTTTTTAAGGCTTTTTGAAAATTTACAGCTCGATAGATTTTTTGTTATGAATGATTCTTTTTTTCTTACTTAATCAAAAATTGCCTCTTCTTCAGCTGTTGATAAGTGAAATAAGAAATTGTTTAGGTTAAAAAAGTTTGATTTTGATCACTAGAAAAATTAGAAAATTTATTATTAGAGCTTTTTTAAAAGCTTTCAATATTAACGAGGGCTCTTGGGAATATATTTATTATCTACCTACTAAGGCTAAGTGCAAAACTTAAAAAAATCTTAATTTTATTTAGAAAAAAATTTCAATTAAATTTATTCAAGAGTATTATATTTTTTTTATAATTTATGGCAAAAGCTTAATAAATTTTTTAAAAATTGTATCAATAATTAAAAGCATTTTCCTATCACTATAAGCTTACTTCCCAAAGCTTTCCTCCAAATAACAGTAATTCTTTATTGTTCTGACTTTCAGATTATTTTGCAATTAAAAAAGCTCTTTATTTAGAAATTGCAAATATTTAGAGATTTTGAGGTGTTTTCTTTATTTTTTAATTAAAAAATTTTACTCTGTTACTGACACCCTCTTAAATTTTTTTTTTCAAAATTTTCCAAAAATTACAAATTCCGAAACATTTAAATATAAAGTTAAATTGTTTACAGTGCTTTCTTGGAAATAAAAACAAAAAACGTACTAAAATACCTAACTTCCGGGCTTTTATTTAAGCGTATTAATTTTAGTGTACGACCAAACTTTTCGGTCAAAAAGACTAATTTGTTGACATTCAGTATAAACCCTTTGACGACAAAACATATTCTACGGAATAGGTTCGGTTTTTTTAATAACTTTGGTCTTAAGAAATTTTAAGTAAAAGCTTAATATTTTGTACTTGAGAAAAATGTATTTTGTGAAAGCTTTTTAAAATTCATAAAATCTGTCCTAATTACTACACAAAAAGCTTTTGATTCTTGGTTTTTTCCTAAAACGCTTTATTTATTCTATTGATTTAAGCTTTAATTTTAAAAAAGTTAACTATTTATCTTGATGTTTATTTCAGAAATTATTTATTGCAAACAAAAAGCTTTTTAAATTTTTGCCTTCATTTTGAGAATATTAAAAAAAATTGTAAAAACTTCATTAAATAATCAAATTTTATTGGAGCTTTGCTAATTTATAAAAAGCTTTTAAACTTCTTAATATCCTAAGATTTTGATTAAATAATTTTAAGATCTTAATATTTCATTTTTGTTAAAACTTTTTAAAATAAGTATAAAATTTATCTTAATTACTTCAAAAAGCTTTTAGTTCTATTATATTTTTTTATAAAAAATATATATTTATATTTTTGATTCCAACTTTAAGCTTTATTATAAAAAGCTCTTATTTAAAAGCAAGACCTTATGGTTAGTTTTTTTAATCCTAATATTTTTTAGGGGTCTTCTGTTTTATCTTACTAAAAATTCAACACTTTAGAGCTTTACTGAAACCCTAAAAGCATTTAAAGTTGTTACTTCTTGTAAGAGTTATTAAACCAGAAGAGTAATTTTTTATAAAAAGTTCTGTTTATGTTTAAGAATCTCTAGTTGAGTACAATTGGTAAAATTTTATATATTTCCATAGAAAAGCTTTTCAAACTATGTACAAAAATAAAGATAAAAAGTTATATTAACTTTATTATAAATAAAAAGGTATGTTAACCAAATAACATTTAGTCCTGTTGGTACTTTAAATTATTTTCTAAGAAATGATTATTTAAAAGCAATACGCCTTCTAAGCTTTTTCCTTCATTTTATAAAAAAGTAAATTAATGTTCAAAAAACTGTAGCTTTTGGAAAGAAGCAAGAATTGCATTTTTTTGTTTCCGTTCAACTGATATACCTCTAATTTTTCCATAAAAAAATGGGTTCAAAAGCATTAAATAATATGTATAAAACCTATCTTTATAAGCCCACGACACAGATTTTATTTAATGTTTTAAAATTTTATAAAAAGAGCTTTGTTTATATTTTTAATTTCATTTAAAAGATTTATTTTAAAAAAGCTCAAATTTAAAAAGTTATTTTGGTTAATTTTTTATAAAGCCTTTTTTTATAACTCCCTAAAAATTGTTTACTTTTTTTAAAAAAATAGCCCTGAATATGTTTGTTTCCATTAAATTAATATAAAAGAACCCTAATTTTAAAGAAAATTTCTTTTGAGTTAAGTTTCTAATAAAGTATTCTAACGAGTTAATAGCTTCAAGCTCTAAAACCTAAAATATAAAATTTATTTTTGATGATAATTTATAATAAATTTATATTTAATTGCTCTAATATAAGGCACCGTACATATTTACACAACGGGACAAACTAAAATTTATAAAAACCATGAATAAAATCTATCTAAAGGATGTTTATAAAAAGAAAATTTTCAATTAAATATTTCTATTAATTTAAAGGACAATCTAATGGGAATTAGTACATTCATTAGAAAACATTAAATACTTACGAGTCAATGGTCTGGCAGGATGCTTAGACCACACATAACGATTCTTTACAGGCGACAAATATGAATCTCTGGCTACGGAACCACCACGTGGCAATGATGAGGCACGGAATGGTGAACCAGCACGAATGGGAGCTAAATCATCCATGTCCCACCAGAAGGGATCACGAGTGAAGGCTGAGATGGGAGCATTTGGATTGGGTTCCAACATATCCCTGAAGCGATTTCTGGGATGGAAGATGGGAAGTCCTATGATGGCGAACGAACGAAGAATGGTGATCATTTTTTTATAGTTTTTTTTTTTTTTTGATGAAATGTTGATAAGTATAGGGGGGGTAGAAAGAAAAGTGTTGTGTGATTTTTTGTTTGATTGTTTGTTTTTTTACACTAAAATTAGAGATTAAATAAAAAACACAAAAACAAAAAGTTTCGTTTTAAAAATAACACAAATTTTGATATTATTCGTGCGTATGTGCTGTTCAAATTTGAAATTTTGTTTGTAGTAATGGGGATTATTTCAAAATATAGGGAATAATATCAAATTTCTGTGGAACAGGGCTAACTACGAGATAGAAATAGGGAGAAGGAAAGAAAAATAGATGGATAGAGAAAGAGGGAGGGCGAGAAAAAGAGATTAAGAAAGGTAAAAAGAGATATGCAGGAGAAAGTATACAACCAATGAATGAATTAATTGTTTTTTAGATAAATTAAGTAATTTGATAAACATTTTTATAACTATTAATTTAAATTGAAGATTTTTTTTTATAAATTTATGTTTTTAAATACAAGTGTATGAGTTTGAATTTGAAAATTTACAAAATTTTACAAAAATTTTTAATTTAAAAGTATTAATCACAAGGAAGTTATAATAATAAACTCAATTTTAAAAAATTATATTTTTTCAAGGTTGTTTTAAAACGAAAATTTACTTTTTTAATAAAATATACTTTTTTAATAAAAGGTAACTTTTTAATAAAAGATAATTTTTTAATAAAAGGTACATTTTCAATAAAAAGTACCTTTTGAATCAAAGGTACTTTTTAATAAAAGGTACTTTTTAATAAAAGGTACTTTTTAATAAAAGGTACTTTTTAATCAAATGTACTCTTTCAATAAAACGTACTTTTTTAATAAAAGGTACTTTTTTAATAAAAGGTACTTTTTAAATAAAAGATACTTTTTTAACAATAGGTACTTTTTTAATAAAAGGTACTTTTTTAATAAAAGGTACTTTTTTAATAAAAGGTACTTTTTTATTAAAAGGAACCTTTTTAATAAAAGGTACTTTTTTAAAAAAAGGTACTTTTTCAATAAAAGGAACTTTTTTAATAAAAGGTACTTTTTTAATAGAAGATACTATTTTAATAAAAGGTACTTTTTTAATAAAAGGTACTTTCTTAATAAAAGGTACTTTTTTAATAAAAGGTACTTTTTTAATAAAAGGTACTTTTTTAATAAAAGGTACTTTTGTAATTAAAGGTACTTTTTTTAATAAAAGGTACTTTTTTAATAAAAGGCACTTTTTTAATAAAAAATACTTTTTTAATAAAAGGTACTTTCTTAATAAAAGGTACTTTTTTAATAAAAGGTACTTTTTTAATAAAAGGTACTTTTTTAATAAAAGGTACTTTTTTAATATAAGGTACTTTTTTAATAAAAGGTACTTTTTTAATAAAAGGTACTTTTTTATAAAAGGTATTTTTTTAATAAGAGGTTCTTTTTGAATCAAATGTATTTTTTATAAAAGGTACTTTTTTATAAAAAGGTACTTTTTTAATAAAAGGTACTTTTTTATAAAAAGGTACTTTTTTAATAAAAGGTACTTTTTTATAAAAAGGTACTTTTTTAATAAAAGGTACTTTTTTAATAAAAGGTACTTTTTTAATAAAAGGTACTTTTTTAATAAAAGGTACTTTTTTAATAAAGGTACTTTTTAATAAAATGTACCTTTTTAATAAAAAGTACCTTCTTAATAAAAGGTACCTTTAATTTAAAAGCATTAATTACAAGGAAGTTATAGTAATAGTCTCAATTTTATATTTATATTTTTATATTTTTTAAAGGTTGTTTTTAAACGAAAATTTAATTTCTCAATAAAGGTACTTTTTTAATTAAAAATACTTTTTCCATAAAAGGTACTTCTTCAATAAAAGATACTTTTTTATTAAAGATACCTTTTAGTAAAAGGTTAATTTTCAATAAATGGTACTTTTTTAATAAGAGCTACTTTTTTAATAAAAGGCACTTTTTTAATAAAAGGCACTTTTTAATAAAAGGCACTTTTTTAATAAAAGGCACTTTTTTAATAAAGATATTTTTTAATAAAAGGTACTTTTAGGAAAATGTACCTTTTAAATAAAAGGTATTCTTTAAAAAAAATGCACTTTTTTAATTAATTGTACTTCTTTAATAAAAGGCACCGTTGTAATAAAAGGTACCTTTTTGAGAAAATGTACTTTTTTAATTAAAGGTACTTTTTTAATAAAAGGATCCTTATTAAAAAGCGGTACTTTTTTAATAAAAAGTATTTTTTTTTTAAATGTACTTTTTTAATGAATTGTACTTTTTCAATAAAATGTTTTTTTTTAATAAATGATACCTTTATAATAAAAGTTTTTTAATAAAAGGTGCTTTTTAATACATATATGTATTTTTTAAGATTTATAAATATAATTTTTATAAAAAGGTACTTTTAAAATATACGTCCTTTTTTTAAAAGGTACTCTTAATAAAAAATTACTTTTAATGAAAACGTACTTTTAATAAAAAAGTACTTTTTCTAAAAGTGTACATTTTATAAAAAGGCACTCTAAGATACTTCTTATAAAAATTTGCTTTTATAAAAAGGTTCTTTTTATTAAAAGGCTATTTTTCTAAAAAGGCACTTTTTAAAAATTTACTTTATGACTATAAAAAGTTACTTTTTTATAAAAAAAAGTACATCGTTAACAAAAAATTACTTTTTTTCTGAAAATAATTTTTTTTTAGTGAAAAGGAAAGAAAGATAGAATTCTTAAAGCTGATTTAAAAAGCTGTTCCAATTAGAAATTCCTTAAAGGAAAAAAAAGGATTTGCAAATGATAATAAGAAGATTTGCCAATCAAGTTTAGTTGATGCGCTGATGCTTCTGGCCACATTTAGATAGTAACACTAAACCAAATTCCGTAATTGTTTATAAATAAAAATTCCGTAAATAGCTTTAAGCATTCCAAACTGATAATAAAGTTACTATAAATTTTAGTAAAAATTTACTTAAATTATAGCAATTTTACTACATCAAACTAGCTTTTGTAGCTTATTTGAAAACAATATCAAAAAACATTTAAGCAATTAAATAATTAACAATGTTTTGTTTTTGGTAACAACAAATTTTGAAAAATTATTTTTCGTGTTTACCATCAGCATCATAGGAAACTTCATTGGGGCGTGGTCCCCAGCGACCAGCCTTAACAGGAGTGGGACTTGGTGAGCCAGCACGCTCGAATACACTAGGATTATCTGACTTACTGGCAAAAAGTTCATCCAAAGGTTCCAAAGAACTGGCACGGAACAATGGCCTGAAGGGAGCCAAGCTGGTGGCACGATCAAATACAGATGGAGCACGATTGAATAGAGATGGAGCACGAGCAGCGCTAGGGGCACGATTAATGTAAGATGGTGGTGGCACATAAGGTTCACTGCCAGCACGAGTATAACGAGATGGTGCTGCTGAGGGAGAACGACGAGCTAAAATTGAAACACAAAAAAAATAATATATTAAAGAATTAAATTTACACATTGGGTCATTATATAAATGTCAGTATTTTAATTTAGATTATTTAACTTTTGTTCAATTATTGTTAAAAACTATTACTTACAGTCTTTTTCGAAAATTTTATTTAATGAATATGAGAATTTATGTATTTTAAAAATGAGTTTAAAATTTGTTTTCATGGCAAGTCTTTAATATTAATTAAAAAAAATACTGCACGAGTATTCAATATGCCAATTTTATATCAATTTTATACTTTTTGCCTAAATTAATTACACATGTATTGCTATAGCAAAATGAAACCACAACTGTTGCATATATTGTGTTCTGTTAACTCATACGGAAAATTATGTTAATAAAAGTCAGGTGTTTATATGAAATTTTATAAATTTATTATGAAAATTATTGAAGGGGAATTGTTGTTATTTTAAAATCATACTTTAAATGATTTTTTTTTAACAAAAATTTGATTCCAGTTTATCATCCATAAAATATACAAAAATTACTTTAGTGTTAGATTTATGATCGTATCCAATATTAACACAGTCCACCGTACGTATGATTCATTTTTAAATATTAATAATTAATACTCATACGCCACCATGTACGAGTTGAAATGCTTTTTCTTCTACTGGTACGTATTAATTTTTTTAATATACGTATATTGCTTTAACACTAAATACAATTCGATTTTCTTTGACTCCATTTATTCCATAATTTAAGTAAATTCTTTTCTTATCCCAAGTGAAAATGGGATAATATATATGGACACACATGATCTCACAATGGCCTGTATATGGTCATACATTTATGTTCTCATATATTTTCATATATGTATTTTCGCTTTCGAAATTTGAAGGGTTTATGAACATTAATGTTTATATGGCTGGTTAGGTGGAATTTTTCTCAAAAGATCAATTTTAGTTTTTGAAGATTGACAACTCCATGAACTTTTAAAATACCCTCATATTTAATTAAAAATCAATACTACACCTGTTAACTACCATCATGATATATTTCGTTTTTGACAGCTTTGAAAGCGGAAAACATCGTGAATTTCGACAAAAATAAACAAAAGTGTATTTCGGATGCTTATCAAGCATTATTCTTTGCGTAAAAACCATCACTGAAACAAGAAAAATGCTTATTAAACACTCTGCACATTTGTTATGATTATTTAGGCAGGAAAAACTATTCGACTGATGGGTGCCGCGATTGCTGACACTCAATCATAAGCGCTATCTTGTGACCACTTCAAAAGAGTGACATAAATCCATAAATGAATCTTCAAAGTGATACTCTACCTATCATAATCTACACAGAGAAAATAGATTCATTGTGGCAACTGAATTTTTTTCCAAACGAATGTTTTGGTTGGAGCCACCGTTATGTTTGTTTGTCGCGAATAATGCAACAAAATTTCGATTGAAACCAAAAATTTCAATTGTATCTGGAATAAATTTGGTTGCCAAACAACTAAATAATTCGGTTGCTACAACTAAAATATTTGGTTGGCAAAAAAATTCGGTCGTCACAATGAATCTGTTTTCTCTGTCTATAGCTTGAAAATTATTAGAAGGCGCCAACCATTGGTTCCCTTCTTTTTCAGGCGCGCCAAATATTGATCTGTGTTTAACTTGGCTTCAGTTGGCTAATTAAATAATATTATAGAGTATAAAATATTTAAAAATGTCAACATTTGCCTGTCGTAATATTTTGTTCCTAAGTTTTAGAAAGACCAAAGTCAAATTTCAATTTACAAGCTTCAATAAAAAGCTAACTATATTATACTTTTGCTAGCTTAAGCAAATGTGCGAACACATCTAATCAAATGTGTATAACTTTTTTGTACTTGACAAACTTTTCGTTAAGTT
Source organism: Eustalomyia histrio (assembly GCA_949748255.1). Lineage (NCBI taxonomy): Eukaryota > Metazoa > Arthropoda > Insecta > Diptera > Anthomyiidae > Eustalomyia > Eustalomyia histrio. The sequence goes on from OX456523.1 coordinate 220,311,394, forward strand.
TTGTCAAGTGTCATTTGCTTAAGCAAACAGCGAAACTGGCCGCACTTTACTTAAGGAACCAACTGTTTTTGGAAAAACTCTTTGTGAAAAAAAAAACAAAATGCAATGTACGGGGGAAATAATTTAATGAAAAATTTGTTTGAAAATTATAAAAAACAAACGCGCATATATGACAAAAGGGATGGTTTTTGTTGTTTTTCGATTGAGCTGCAGGCACTGTAGCATTTTTTAGTACTTTTTATTTATGTTTTAAATCGTTTCTTTAAATTATTTAAAATAAATATAGATTTATTCGTTAATTGTGAAATATTTATAAATTCTACATATTAAATAATATTTTTCGAAAAGATACATATATTTTGGAAATATAAGAAAAAAGTAGTTTTTGCAAAAGTACAAATATATGCAACTAAGTGTAGTAAGTATTTAAGCTTAAAAATTACATTATAGCCACCCAAAAGCCGCCAATAAGTTGATTAAGCATTTGACAGACTTTTCGTTAATTTTTGACAGTAGCTTAAGTTAGCAAAAGTATAATATAGTTAGACCTTAAGGTTGAATTTTTTGTGTGCCAAAGTTCGTTTTTTTGTAATCTATAATATAATTTTTTTTTTAAATTTATAAATCTAAATGTATAAATCAAAATGTTGGGCCTCCTAAACATTAAGATTAAAAAACTACGCGATCAAAAGATAAGCCTTTTCTGATATTTGCCATTTAGTTAGTCAATTGACTTAAATAATAAAATATTTAAATAACTTCAGCGTTTTTTTTTTAGCTGGCTTTTAATTGAGACATTTTTATCATCTTGCGGATTGCCATATTTTGTAAATCCCCTACAAGTATAACTTTGATCATATTCCACTCAACCGTTAAAATATTTAATATTTAAAATATTTTCTGTTAAATGTAAAATTTTATGTTTCCTGTTTCTAAAAATAGAAATTCATATAATTCCTTTTTGCCTTTTTTTTACCAAAATAGTTTATTTATTTACAAAATTATTTCAATAAAAATTACAATTAATTATTCGAATATCCATACACACAAAGAAAATGAAAATATATACATCTGTGTGTGTGTATTGTGTTTTGTAAACAAATAAAAAAAAATTTTTCAATTTGAAAAACAAACCACAAAATTCGTTTTTTTTTTCTACATTTTGTCAGTTAAAAATGTATGGTTATTATAAACGACTCAATTGTTTTTACTACTATTGTGGATTATTAAACAATGATTGATAATAAACAACAAAGTGGGTTGAATATAATGAAAAATCAGTAGTCCTCTTTTTGATTGTATCTTCAATTAATTTAATATGTATTTTCGATTAATTTTAACAAAATAATACAAAATTAAAAAAAAAACAATTACAAAATTCTGTTTGTAATATTAAACAACCCCTTATAGAATATTTTTCTAAATACAAATAAAAAAATTTTTAAAAAGGCACCAACAATGGAATTTGTAAATACAAAAAAAAAAAAACTTTGTTTTTATTTTTTTCTTACTTAAATTTTTATTTTCAAAGAATTTTTTAAATTTTTTTGTATTTACAAATTCCACTGTTGGTGCCTTTTTAAAAAACTTTTTATTTGTATTTTACAAAAATATTCTATGAAAGATGTTTAATATTACAAAAAGAATATTGTAATTTTATTCTGTGTAGGTTTGAATATGCAACATCGTCTTTGGACAAATTTCCAAATTTCATCCAAATATCTTTGTATTTGCAGCCTGTACTTTAAATAAAACGTAGACATGAAGACAGGGACAGACTAAATCGAATTAGAAAGTATTTCTGATTAATAGACCATAAGATGCGTGGTAATTTGAAATACCCGGACAAACTTATTATGTGAGAATATAATAAGTTTGTGCTGTAGTGTATAAATATACTATCTTTAAAATTAACAACTTTTTTTTAACCCGCTTCAAAAGAAAGATCTTTTAAATAACTTGCAAAAAATACTTCATTTAGGCCGGCTAACTTATATAAATGTATGCTTAATTTTACACTGCCCAGAGTTATTTCCTAGAGATATTTCTATGCAAATTTTACTTATGGTTAAGATTAAAAACCAACTTTGCTTCCTTAATCAAGATTAAAAATTTGCCATAAAATAATTCTAGTGATAGTGTTAAATTTATCTTACTTTTAGACATGTTAGTCGACCTAAATGGATTTAACATTGTTTAAAAATTAATTTCATTATGATTTTCAATATATTTTATATAACTTTTACTACCATTTAACTTTTTCTAATTAACTTTTGCTTTATTGTCTTTTCAGTTATTGCATGTAATATAAATATTTATCATAAATGTTTAATATGAATTTCTGGGAAATAAAATAAAGGTTGGTATAATTTTAATTTAATTGCAATTACAAAAATTAACTATAAGTACTTACCAACAACACAACCTCTCAAAATACAAAATTTAAAAAAAAAAATATTCCAGTAATTATATTTAAGTGAATTAAAATTCCAGCTATATTTTAAAGTCAAGATTTGAATACTTGAGTAACAATCTTTGAATAATAATGTAGAAATGTTTGCAGTTAAGTGTTTTTTTGCAATTTAATTTAATTTAATTCAATAACATTTTTAATTCAAATATTATAAAAAATCTTATCATGAAAATATAACTAAAATTTTACTTTAAATGCTTTTTACTTTGACTGCATATAATATTAATAAGATAAGGAAAACAGAAAATTAATCATAAATTATGTTGAAGCTTTCCCACACTTGCATACACACACACAATTTGTATTTTTAAACATTTACAAGTTCATATTAATACATATACAGATTAATAAAAAAAATATTATGTTTAAAATTCCATTAAAAGTAAAAATGGAATTCATGGAAACAATTAAATGAATATCGTTTAAATGGAAGTGACATTAAAAAAAACCAGCAACGAAAATAAAATTCTGATTTTGTATTGATTTTGTATTGCAATAGCTTTTGATGAGTAATTTTTAGTTCAATATTTATTACCAAGAATTTATGAAATGATAATAAGAGAAAAATTCTGAGAATTGAACAAAAAAAGAATTGTTAAAACTGGCATTTGTTTTTGAGATTTTGTGAAATAAATCAGCAAATATAAGGGCGGGGGGGGGGGGGGGGGAAGGTAATCGATTTAAACTCCCAAAAGTTGACATATTTTAAAAAAAATTATTAGAACCAAGTTTGGTAACAATTTAAGTATTCTAATAAGGATAATTGTTGGGTAAATTAGTTTAATATTTTACCGTTTTTATTTTAAAATTTTTTTTATTAAACCTCTAAAATGCCAAAACTAAATTCGATTTGAACATTTTTAATAGTTGATTTTATTAGAAACAATTATATTTATATTTAAAGGTTTTTTTTTAAGTTTAGTTTACCGTTTTTTTATCTGTAAATTATCGTTATAAATTAATTTAATTAATTTAATTTTATAATAAGAAATAGAACCGGTTTAACGACAATTGATTGTTAAGATATCGAGAATTTAAAATGTTTAAATCTCTTTCAGTTTCGGCATAATAAGATAATGATTATTATTTTCAAACTGAAAAGGTATCAAAGACACTCATAAAAAAAGACATGAACTAAACATTAATCCCCCAAATTCCTTTAAAATAGTTTCAAAATGTTCCTGAAATCAAGTCAAATTTTATTTAAACTTCTTGGTTTTAGGAAAAAAAAAACAAGTTTATCAAATAAAAATTTATCAATTTTAAAGAAAATATGTTTGTATTATATATTAAAATACTAAAATACAATAAGACTAAGTATAGCTTAAGAAAAAAATTTAAAACATAATTTACTTCCATTTAGTTCAAAAATTTGTCTAACTAAAACTAAGAAAGTATTTGATAATAATGTGGTTTAATATTTTATACGCGAGTAGTAAAATTAACTAAATTTTAGAAAGACATTTCTAAATTCAGTTTTTAAGTCCACCACTTTCTAATTTTTAAGAATTTTTTTCTAAAAATTAGTTCAAGCGATTAAAAGCAAAAATTAATAAATTTTTTTTCCTATGTTATTATAAAAATTTATTTGATTTTAGCAACTGATGAACTATTTCTAGGGAAATTTTTCAAGCAACTTAGTTCAGATAAATTTTAAAAATTTTAATAAAATATTATTATTATTTTTTTTTTAAGTAAAAGTTTTCTAATCTATGAGAAACCTTAGGTATAGGATTTTTTTTCCTAAAATTTCTTCAGATAAATTAAAAAAAAAAACTTCAGTAAATTTTTCTTAAATCGGGAAAAATTTTGTTTTTGTGGGAAAACGTTTAACTTACTTTCAATATTTGTTTCCAAAAAAAAAAAAAATAGATTAAAAGCAAAGTAATTTTCCTAATTAAAAAAAAATATTATGATAGGAAACAAATTAAAGTATCCATTAAAAAGAATTATGCTGCATGATTGTATAATTTGTCATAAGATAAACTTTTGACATTTTTCTATTTTCTAATAATAACAAGAATAGTAACTGTAATATTTTGTATTTTTGCAACAATTTCCTTAAATTTGTTAATTTAAGAAGACAAAGGACCCCCACACTTCCTTAGCAATAGATGCGGTGTGTTACTTAGGGCGTCTCTTTTTGTAGTTCTCTCGATGAAAACCATTAAGTAACTACCAAAAGGATCTGACTTGTCACAATTTATTACGTTTCAGGATATCCTGGAGTACATTTTTTTTTTAATTTGTTTACCTTTTTGCTAATGAAATTTAATTTATATTTTAAGTTCATGAATTTAATATAATTAAATTTTATTTTAAGACAACAATGTATAGCAAAAAGCTTGTTGAGAGCAGTGTCCTCACAAAGGGGAAGTCCTCCGAAAGTGGGAAAATTCTTAAACGATGAGTGTAAAGTACCTTTACCGTAGAAACAGTTTCATATTTCTTGGAAAATTTTTATCAAATTTAAGGATAGTTTTCACTTTAAAGAAGTGCTATTTAACTTGATGTTGGAAAATATTTTTTTATTTTTGGGGAGTTAAGTCCTAGTTTTTAGTAAAAAAAAAATTATTTTATGAACTAAAATAAAATAAAATTTTTCTTAAAACCAAGAAAACATTTTCTAACTAACAGTAAAATTTTAGAAGATTTATGAACTAATTAGGAGGAAATTTTACTGTTTTCTAATAAAAATTTAGGACTCAGTAGTAAAATTTTTCTATAATTTAGAAATTTTTACCAAATTTTAAGTAAAATTTGTTTCTTAATTTCAAGGAAAATTTTGATAAATTTCCGTAAAAGGTGTCTATGCTGCCGTTTCGAATTTTTCCTCCAAATAAGTTAATTATTCTAAATTCTAGTTCTAGCTATTTTGGGTGTAAGAAACCGTAAAAAACAAGATTGAAAATTAGTGTCGGCATGTCCGACGATTCCTTGCAACCAAGCATAGTTTAGATCATATTCCTGTAAGGGGTCCGAATTCCAGGAAGCCACCTGTTTCTTCTATAGACAATAATAAGAAGAAAATTTTAGAAAAAGTGAATTTATACAAATATCGGGACTTATAGGAGAACTAAGTTCAACACTCCGATATTGTTGGATTTTCAATATAAGATAAAAAAAAAAAACATTCTACAAGGTGAGGCAATAAGTATCATTCTACTGGAATGTCCTGGCATTTTTGCAAATGGCATCGTGCGATGACTATTGAATAACAATTAATTGCTATATATCTCAAAAAAGCGCTAAAATTGAGAGGGATAACGCAAATAATTCAATGTCTGGCGACCCAATTTGAAAAGAGCGGTACAGCCGAACTGAACCAACGTCCAGCTGAAAAAATCAAAGTAGTCCGTGAAAATTTGGTAAAGGAGCCCCAGAACCTCAACATGAAAACGTGATCAACAATTGCATATTTCACGGCATTCCCGGTTCTCAAATTTGGCATTGAATTTACAAATGTGCACACACACAAAATTCAGGTGGTCGAACATTTGTTACAAAACAAGATTTTCGAACGAAGTTTATGATTTTCCATCAAAGTTGATCATGAACAACGAAAATCAGCAGCCACGTCAATAAGCAAAATTTTCGGTTCTTCGGTCCACGCTTAATTCACTATTACACACTCTCAAAATCACCTTTTGGTGTGCATATACGTCGGAAGATGCCAAAGACGCCAACACTAACGCTATTACGGTCAATGGCGAATTTTTCTCCCTAGAAGTTGACGATCTGGGTTTCGAGACATGTGGACGGGGCCACTTGGAACTCACTTGGACCTCACATGGATCACTTGGATCTCACTACATGCGACACAATAAGTATTTTGAAGGATGCCTTCCCCGCAAGTGTTATCTCGTATTTCGATGATTTGGCCTGGGCAGCCTGATCTACCGATTTGACTGTACTGTACTTCTTTCTCTGGGGATCTTTGAAGTCGTTGGTGTACGCGTACAAGACCCGCAACTTGGAGAAATTAAAGAACAACATTCGAACTGAAATTCACAACATGACACCACAAATGCTGCACACAATTGTAATCAAAAGAGCCTAAATTTGCATCAACACCGACGGCTGCTATTTGTCGAACAAAATTTTCAACAATTAATAAAAACAAATTTTATAAGTACGAATAAAAATAATCAGTTAAATACGGAATGAGTGTTTACTTTAAACAAAAGTTATTGTGAAAAAAATGAGATAATGATTTTTGCGCCACCCTATAACAGCCCTGGACGATCTCAATTACATTTGGCAGTTATTCACTTGTGTAATTTTTTCATATTAATAATTCTAACAGATACTCGTATTTCTGGGATAAACGTTTCCTTGGAAAATTTGCAATTTTTTTACAAAAAAATTGTGTAGATTTAGTTTTCTTTTGAAATGTGTTAATTGACGGTAAAAGTGAAAAAAGTTGTATGTTTTTTTTTTTTTGTAATAAATTGATAAATATTCCCCTGCCAAGAAGGATGTACAAAAATTCGTAGTACACAGTTTTTGTGAATGGTGTCTCAACTGTTTTAATTATTTTTGATAAATTGATAAATATATATTCATAAATTTGCTTATACTTAAAATGGAATTTTGAAACAATTTCAATGAAACAATTAAAATTACTGCCATTTTTTTTTACAAAATTTTTGACACAATTAATTGATTTACATTAAATAAATGATGTATACAAATAACATTTAATTACAAGAAACACACTAAAAACAAATAATATAAATTTTTCGTTAAATATTTCATTTTCTGTAATGAGTTGATGTTGTAGTTGTTGTTTATTGTTGTTGTTGTTTAATTTGAATGAAAATAGCGTTTTTTTTTTGTAAGAAAGTATGAGACAAATTGACATAAAAAAAGACAAATTATTATGGCAGTAAAAAATATTTACAACGGTCATTACAACACGCACAGAATTAGTAAAGAAATTAAAAAAAGGGGTTAAAAACACAAAACAAGTTAATTGAAATTAAAAGTATTAAATTAATATATTATAAAATAAAATATACAATAATTAATGGTGGATTAGTTAAACAAATTATAAATTAAAATAAACCTTCAAAATTCAAAAAGTTCATCTAAGGTTTAAATAAAACAAAACAACGTTTTTTTTAAGTTTTTATTAATAAAAATAGTATTTTTTTATTGAAGTTTATTTAATTTTGTTTTTTTTTTTTTTTTACTTAAGTTAATAAGGAGAGGGAGAGTTTTTAGGGCATTGATAGTTTTTTTTTTTTAATATTGTAAAAATTAGTAATATCAAATATCCATTTATGATGATGTTTAGCTGGCCTTTTTGTAATGTTGTTGTGTTTGAAATTTTGAAAAAAAAAAAAATTTGTTTGTACAGTTATATTAAACTTTTTAAAAAAAAATTATTATTTTAACAGTAATTTGAAAAAAAAAATATTTAAAATAATAAATATTTATTAAATAAAAATCCCTTTTAACAAAAGAAAAACTAGCCTCCATGTTGGGCGCCATTTTTTTCCTAGTGAAATACAATATAATCCTTGTTTTATGAAATACAATTTAAACAATGCGTTACGGTTGGAAATTCACATAACGAATACCAGGATTTAAAAATTTATATTTTTTTCAGTATTTCACTTAAAAACATGTGTGTAAAATTTCAAACTCAAAGAAAATTTAACAAAAATATTTAAAAAAAAAAATTTAAAAAAAATAAAAAGTTTGTTTTTTTTTATAAAATCATTGAAGTTTTATTAGAAGTCAGTCAACGAAATATTTTTAAAAATTTATTAAATTGTTAATAAATTTTTATAATAATGAAAAATTTAATGGAATTTAAAAAATGCGTCATACATATAATGAAACTGTTTTTATAACATTTAATAAATACTATAAAAATTTTCATTCATGTTATGAAACATTATTCATTGTTTAATTTAATGATTTATTGACTGATTCAAGTGAAAAATACCTTCGCGTATAGAAAGTTTTTTCTTAAATAAATTTTGATTAACAAAAATTTTATTAAGAAATTAATTTCATTAAAAAATAAAAATTTTTAAATTAAAAATTTTATAAGAGTTTAGTAGTTTTTTGATTTCAAAATTTTATCAAAATTTATATTTTTTTTTTAATTAAATAATTATATAAAAAATTAAATAATTTTTTTAAAATTATTTTTATTTTTGAAAATTTAAATGATTTTATTTAAAATTACTTTATTCGGTAAAATTTTATAATTTATAGAAAAAATATTATATAAAGTTAATGATAAAAAAATAAATTCAATAAAATTTTTAAATATTTTTATTTGTTTTAATAATTTCTTAAACTTTTTTAAATAAAATAAATATAAAAATATAAAAATATAGAGATATAAAAAAATTTGTTAAAAAATTATTAAATTAAAAATGGAAATTTTTACAATTTGAAAAAATTTTAATTTTTTATATATTTAGTATTTATTAAATATTAAATAATATCATTTAATTTTTGTTTTTAAAAAATTATTTTATTTTCAAAAAAATATTTAATTCAAAAAAAAATATTGAATTTTTGAAAATTTTATTGATTCTGAAATAATGAGTTAAAAGTTAAAAAATATTTTAAAATTTAAATTTTAAATTATTATTAGACCTTTAAAAGGTTCTTTTAGTTTTAAAAATAAAATATATCTGTTATTCTATATATATATTTTACCGATATTTCATAAAAACCCGGAAAATGTCATTCAATAAAGGACGAAATATCGGTTAAATATATATATATATAGAATAATAAGGATATTTTATATAAAAACTGAAAGGACCTTGAGCTTAATTATTAAACAAATTCATCAATTTTAAAGGTAGAATAATACTTTACAATTTATATTTTATAATTTTTTTTAACTTTAAACTCATTATTTCAGAATCAATAAAATTTTAAAAAATTAAATAATTAAAAAAAAAATAATTTTTATATTAAATAATTTTTAAATTAAATAATTTAAAAAAAATAGATTTTTTTTTAAATAAAAATTAAATGTTATTATTTAATATTATAAAAATACTTAATAAATAAAAAATTAAATTTTTTTCAAATTTTTAAAATTTCCAATTTTAATTTAATAATTTTTTAACTCATTTTTTATGTCTCTATATTTTTTCATAGGAAATTCTTAAAACAAATTCTTAAAATAAAAAAAAAAATTTTTAAATTTTATTAAATTTATTTATTTATATTTAACTTTATTTTTAACTTTTATTTAACCTTTTTTATTTTTAACTTCTTAAATTGTTTGAGCTTAAGTTTGGTTTTTATAAAAAAAAATATTATTATTTATTTTTCAATATTTCGCTACTCCATTTTTAAAAATTTATCAAATCTTTCAAAAATTTTCTATTATTGAACAATATAATTATTATTAGTTGAAGATGCTACACAAGGGAGTAGCAAAATATTGAAAAATAAATAATAATATTTTTATTTATAAAAAACCAAACTTAAGCTAAAAAAATTTAAAAATTTTTAACTTTATATAATTTTTTTTTCCATAAAAAAAAATAAAAATTTCAGAGCTTAATTTTAATTTGTTTGAAATTAGGGAAATATTTTTTGAATTTGATAATCTTTTTAGTTTTCTTCGATCTTCTTGATTTGTGTATTATTTCTGCTCGAGCTAAAGATCTTTTATTTATAAAAAAATAATTTATTTAAAAAAAAAGAAACAATTTCCCCTGAAGAAGTCACCCAATGTGGTGACAAAATATTGGGATAAATAAATATTTATAATTAATTTTTTATAAATAAAAGATCTTTAGCTCGATGAGAAATATTTTCTGTATTGGTTTAAAATTTATATTTGTCACTTTTAAAAAAATTATATATTTTTGTATATATATATTTTTAATATAGTTAATTTCGAAATTTTGAAAAATTATTTTCAAATTACTGTTAGTTATTTTTTTATACAGCTGTTAAATTTTTTGTTTTATATATAAAACAAATATTAGAATAGAACTTAAGCTTAAAATTTAGTACGTAAATGATAAGAATGATTTTTATTTTTGTTTTAATAAAATGTTAAAAAATAATTATAATATAAGTTTTTAAAATAAATTATAAAAAAAATATTTAATTTGCAAGTATAGAATTAAAGCTCTCAAAATGTTTTTTATGTATCACAAAGGCTAGCTTCCATACTCTCGAGTTTTCCTTAAGAACAGAAAGCTTGAATAATTTTTCAAATAATTTTATTTGGAAGCTTTTAAGCTAACTTTCAATTAGTCGTTCATAGATTTAAGAAAACTATAAAGTTTTTGAGCTTTATTGTGCATATGAAAAGTCTAATCTAATTTCTCTCAATAAAATATTTTATGAATGTGATAATAAATCTCATTCAATTGGAAGAAAAGCGATAATAAGAAGATGTTGTATTGTATCAAAATTTGTAAGTTTCTTTATAAATAAAGCTTTATCTAACAGTGTACTAATTTAGCTGAGGATTTTAAAGATTTCAAATTTTCCTCGATAGAAAACTTAAAAAGCAGGTGCTAGAGATTAATTACAACTAAATCAATTAAACACAATCACAAATTGTTTTAAAATTAAAATAACACTTTGTTTTCATACAAATACTATTACATGCATTTAAAAAAACACATTTGCGGTTGTCGTTTGTCGTTTGTCGTTTCAGTTGTAATAAAGCCCTCAAATAAATTTTTCAATAAAGCTTTGCCATATTTAAGAGAAAGAGAGTCTTTAATTTTTTTCAAATACTTTTTTATAATTATTTTAAAAACTGTAATTATAATTTTCTTTTTCTGCTAATGATTGGTTTTTTAAAATCTTTATTTTTTGTTGAAATATTATATATTAAAAGAGATAATGATGTTTAGGCTAAATTTTATAGAACTATTAATAGTTTTAGCTGATAATGAAACATTTAACGAATTTGTTGGTTTTTTTAAATTAATTTTATGTGTTTTTTTGGTTTATTTATTAATTTTTTTTTTTTAATATAAATTAAAATTTACAGAGTACATATGTTTAAATTTACACTATATTTATAAATTGGACTTAAAATATTTTAAATTTTAAAGACATTAATAAAATTTTTGTATGTTTGTTTGTAAATCAACTATTGTCTAAGAAAAACATGAGCTAGATCATAAACTAATGTTTGAAAATTAATTCAAAAAAGAGCAAATTTTTCCTATTTTTTCTCTTTGGGATTGAATTTTTTCAAAACTGCAATAGGAAAAAAGAAAAAACAAAAACAAAAAAGAAGCAGATATAAAGAATAGTTTTTAAATATATATATTTTTTTTACAGAAAAAAAAAATAAAACTTTTTGTTAAAATTTTATAAAATTAAAAAAAAAACATTTAATTTATTTTTAAGTCCCTGATGTTAAAAAATAAACCAAAAAATTTATAAATATTGCAAAATAAATTAAGTTTTGTTTTTTTTTTTTTGGAAAGTTTTATTTTTTTTTTTAATATTTTAAAAAAATATTCTTTAAATCTTCTTTTGTGTTTAGTTTTGTTGTTATTTTAAAAAATTAATTTGTTTTAAAGTGAATTTGAAAAATTCTTTTTGATTTTTTTTTAATGATTTTAACAAAAAAAAAATGTGAGGATAAAGCTATTTAATCGTGTGTTGTTTTTATAGTGTGAAAAATGTTTCAAATTTCGTTCATAATTTCGTTTAAATTTTTCTTTTTCAATAATTTCAATATACTTGCTCAATGTTGTATTATTTTAAAATGTATATTGTAGTTGTTGTTGTTGGTTGTTTATGATGTCAGTTTTTCATTTTTGTTTTAGATTTTTTTTTTATTTATTTATTTAATATTCCAGGCTTTTCTTACCCTTGTTGAGTTCTTGGAGCAATTTATCTTCTGGCTCATATTCCAAGGGAACCAAAGAGTTGGGAGTCAAGGGCTTGTCCTTAAGATACAAACCATAACGAGATGGGTATCTAAGTAGATAATAGAAATGAGAAAAGATTGTCATTATAAACTAAATAATAACTATAAAAGATTTCTTGAAAAACCTTCAAAGAAATATATAAATATATTTTGCTTAACACTAAATATACCAAAGGGGTCTTATATGATTTCTTTAAACTATTCAAAGGTACTAATATTTTTTTTAAAGTATTTTTTTAATTTACCGAAATATAATATATATACATGATAAGAAATATATAAAAATTTAGAATATAATTTTTGGAGTCACCCTGTTCAAATACAGGAGTACACTCCAGCAAACATCTGGAGTATAAATATTTAGTAGCGTATTTCAAATCTACTAACAATGATATTCATTATGGTTACAGAGAAAGTGTTAAGAGATGAATTCAAGAGTCACCCTGTTTTAATACAGGGTTAATTAAAGTGTGGTAAAGTAGAATATCTTCGATATAAAAATCTTCTAAAGATACTTTTTAATCCATATATAAAACATTTTTAATAATATTTTCAAAAATGTTTAAGTATATTCAGATTAAATCATATAGAATCACCCTGTTACAACTTATAAAGACAACTATTTTCATTAAATTTTCCCACATAAAATTTGCTGGTAATTAACAAAGAATGGTTACATTTATGAAAGCTTTAATTTTAACAAGCTATAACATAACAACTTTTGGATTCTGGTGTAAAGGGTTACCCAGGTGTAGTATAGGGTGACAAAATTAACTAAGTATAAAAATTTGTTTTTTTTTTTTTTTTTTTTTTTTTGATATGTTACTATAAATTGATTTCAATAATATTTAATAGAAATTCACTAGAATAGTCATAATTTTTGTTGATCGTGACACCCTGTCTGGATATAGAATTATAAGTTTACTATTTAAAAGCAGCTTTCGAAAGAATAATTTCTTTGAAACAATTAAATTTTAATAAAAAATTTTGAAGAGACTTTAATTATAATTCTGCGAATTTTAGAAGATATAAAAAAATTTAGAGTAACCCTGTAACGACATAAAGTGGTTAAATTTACCATCTGGGATTAACATAAATTTGTAGAGAATATTATCTTCATATTATCTGGTTGTAATATCATATTTATACAGCAATTATTGTAAATAATAATTATGTTATATTAAGAGTCGCCCTGTTAAGGCATAAAATGATAAAATTGATTATATTAGCTAGAATAATCTCTTGAAAGATATATATAATCCTTCTATTTTCTTTTCTATGCATGTAATTTCTAAAATATTTATATACGAGTATTTGCAAAATATTTGTAGGAGTTTTAGAAGATATATTGGATTTTTATATTAAGGCATATAAAGTTACGCTGTTATAACTTAATGTAACATTTTATGTATAAAAACTTTTTGAAAAAGTAGGTTTTCTTCTAATAGCTGCCCATAAATCGATTTCAAGGATATTGTATATCAATTTTGAAGATTAATTCAACTTTAAATTGTGTTATAAGGAAACACCCTGTTACGATAAAAACTGACAAGTTTACTATTTGAATGGTACTTTTCAGAAGAAAAATTTTAAGTATAAGTCGATTTTAATAAATTCTTTGTAATTTGTAGAAAATAGTTTGAATTAAGTCACCCTGTAACGACATTAAAACACATATAAAATGACCTTCAGGAGTATATATATTTTATATATAAAACAGTAATTTTTATATATAAACAACGAGTCCAATAATATGAAGTATGAATTTATAAAATTAATTCAAACTTCAAATTTATGGTATAGATAGAGACACCCTGTTACCATTAAGACTGAAGGTGTACTTTTCGAAAGGAAAACTTTAAGAATGAATCAATTTTAATAAATTCTTTAGAAGCTGTAAAAGATAATTTAAGTTTATAATAGTGGTATTTTAAGTCACCCTGTAACGACTTTAAGAGACAAGTTAAAACTATAAAATAAAAACTTAAGGAATATATATTTTGTTTATTTATAAACTTATATTTTCTACATATAGACCGACTTTATTATTATTTACTATGAAGATTAATTAAAATTTCAAATTGTGGTATAAATAGACACCCTGTTACGATACAAACTGGCAAATTTACTATTTGAGGAATTTTATCACAAAGAAAATTAAAAAAGTATAAATCCATTTTGATAAAAATGTTAGAAGTTGTTAAAGATAGTTTGGGTCACTCTGAAGTGACTTTAGCAGAGAAGTTAATTAGAATAAACTTCAGGAGTGTATATTTTTTGTGATGAACCAATATTTGGTTATATTAAAATAATTTGAATAAAAAGTTTAAATGAAATTTTAGGATGTAATTTATTGTTAGCCTGTTATGTTGGAGTTCAAAATAAACAAGCAGAGACATATGTTTCAAGCATTTTCAAAATCTTTTCAAATTTGATGTTTTTGTTTTATACATATTTCAAATAGATTCTGTGGAAATAATATTCATTCGTGAAAAAAATATTAGATTTTAAAAAGAACCCAGTATTTAAAAAAAAAAAATATATATATATTTTTCCATACCGTTTGTAATAATATTTATAGCTTTTTATTTAGACAAACTTTGATACTTTGAGTCACCCTGTCACAACAAAGCGTTCAAGAGTTAATGCGTCGGGTACAAAAATGTTCCTCAAAAATAATTTCTTTAAATATAGACCTAAATTCTAGAAGATTAGTTCGAATTATAGCTTGCGGCATTTATAATCACCCTGTTGAAACAAGAGTAAATATAGATTTAATTTATAAAAGATTGGTTTGAATTTTAGAATATGGTATTAAGAGTCACCTTGTTTAGTTTTGGTTATAAAAAAGAATTCGGAATTAAAAACTACCTTCAAATATAAACAGGTTTCAATATATTTACGAAGATAATATTTAGATAACAATATTTGGAGTCACCCTGTAGTGGCATAACGTGAAAAATTTAACTATCATACCGGATTTAAAATTCAGATATAGGACAAAGCGAATTAAAAAAATTATCATTTGTACCTTTTTAGCATCTCAATCTCACACTTAAGGTTAAAAAGCTGGGTCAAAATTGTCCCCTATTCGTTTTCTATTTATTTTCATAATTACCTGCGTTCAATTTCTTGCATACGCTTCAAATGATCATTCCAGGCCCTCTCTGCATCGTAGTTAGCTGGAACTGAAATATTTTTAAATAATAAATTTTAAATTAATTTAATACAATGCTATTTAGAAAATATATTTTATAATATAAGTAATTAAAAACTTACAATTTTAGCAGAAATTAGTATACAAAACTTTTACTCAAGCAGCAATAGTAGCAGTATTTAAGAAAAATTTATTTAAATTTACCATTTTTACCGCATTGTGGCATTAAAGCATTGTGAGGTTAGGTAAAGCATTTACATATTTTTAAAAATATTTATATTTTTTTTTTTTTCCAAAAGACAATAAAAAGCAAAAGAAAAATAAAGAAGAGAATTTAGTAAAAAAAATAAGCATAAATTGCAAGGTTTCGAAAATGCATGAAAATAATGAAAATGCAAATTGAACATAATATGATAAACATAATGTTTAAATGGGAAATTTTCTTTAAGAAATATTATTTTTATAATAAATCTATAAATATGAAGAAATCATAAAATACATTGAAAAATTACATACGGTAATCATGTTTTTGTAAAATTTATATTCCTTATTTTTGTAGACGAATAAAACAAAAATTTTCATTTTAATTTATTTTTTTTAATAATTTTTCACATTTTTTATTAGCTGGTTACTAAAAATAAAACATATATCTTGTTTTGTTTTTTTTGTTTTAATATTTAGTTATTGATAAATAATCTCCTATTATTTTTCTATAGCTACAAATTTTTAGTAGATGACCCAAAGTGCGTTGGCTGATTTACAAATACATAGACACAGATACATAAAACAAAGATACATTTTTTCAATATTTATATTTTTGAATCTTTTTTTTTTTTTTTGCTTAATATTCTGCAACAATATTTGTGTGTGAGTTTTTTTTTTTTTTTTTTTGAAAAGAGAAAAAAAGAACAAAACCAAAATTTTTATTAATAATTTTATTAGCCATTCAGACTTTTATGTTTTTGGGAAATCATTTGTATTGTAGGTTGTATAGCCGGGCTGGGATAGAAATATATTTCTGTATTGTTTTAAGTTATAAATATTCGTAATATGAGAATATATATTAAATGTTGTTATTTAAAAATAATTTAAGTATCTGCTATCACTTATGTTTGTGTTTAGTTAAAGTGTTTACTTTAAAAATGTTTAGATATCAGTGATTAAGAATTTTTAAGGTGTTGTAGGGAGTATACTTTAATTGAAATAAACTTTCCAAATTATAATTAAGATTCGTAGAAAATTATTTTCAATATTAGAATTATTAAACCTTAAATTTATATTAAAAATTCATGTGATTCCCAGCCGATTGGTTTAATAAATTTGTAGTAACAAATATCAGCACAAGCTTATAATAACCACTGTAGGTTCTCTTAACAGAAAGGACTTCAGGGCCTTAACAGGAGTTTTCACTGAACACTGTAATCTCCGATACCATTTGAGAATCAGAGGTCTGTCTGACTCAGGTTCAGTGAATTGGACGCTGAGCTAGTGGAGCATATACTCTGCGTGTGTCCTAGGCTTCGCGGCAGCAGACTACTTCTCTTTGGTGTACATTATTCCCCTTGCAAATTCGGAAATCTATGCCTAGTAAGGTTACTGCCTTCATTGGAAGCCTCAATATTTAGGGCAGAGAATTAGGCTGCACAAAAGATCAACATCTCTTGGTCGCGGTGCATAGGGCCTTTCAAATCTAATCTAACCAGTGTAGGTTTTAAAAATGTTATATAGGAAAACTTCTTAGAATCTAATAATTATTTTGCTATCCATAGAAAAACAAAAACCCTAAACCCTGTAGCTTTTTCATTTGTACAAATGAATTGTAAATGTTTATCGAGCTTTGTAAATTTTTTTCAAATGGGGAAATATTTCATTAAAGTTCGTTCGGAAGGAATCTATTTGTTATTTGTGATTTTTGCTTTTGATCTGTATATATTTCATAAGAGATTAAAAAAAATTTATTGCTAGAAAGGGAATCCCCCGATATTAAGGGAGGTAGTATGGAAAAAAATTTAATTTTTTGTGCGATATCATGTTCAAATTTTTTGAAGTTCTAAAAACTTTGCATAAAATAAAATTAAAAGTAAAAAGTGTTATCCAAACTCCAGAGGCTTGTCTGCCTTAATATAACCGGAGCAATGAGGACAACGCCAACGATTGGAATGGAGGTTATCCTTAAGCTTGAACCGTTGCATCTGGCAATTCAAGGAGAAAGGTCATGAAACAGGCTATCGATCTACATAAAATCTATTTTTTAAGGACGGAGAATATATCACCACAAATCGGTACTAGAATGCCACAAAGCTGTTAACTCGCTGGCTGAACACAACAGGGTACCAGGGCATTGTGGTTATAATGTCAAAGAAAGAGTGGATGATCAAGCAAGACTGGTTTCAGAAAGCCCATTTATTGGCCTAGGTCCTCCGTGTGGCTTTACATCTAAGAAATATATTAATTGCGGATTAGACACCAGGTAATTAGAAACTGGAACGAACAGGAGGGGATCACACACCCAAAAAGATTATTATCTTACAATACAAAGATAAATAGGGATGCACTTCAATTGAATAGAACTGGTCCAAGACTCCTGTATGAAGCACTCACGAGGCATTACACATGCTTTTAGCACTTATTTCAGATGAAATTTACTAGCGATCAATTATGCAGTTATTGCTTGGAGGACGTTGAGTAAATGGAGCATATACTTGCCAAATGCTCTGCCTTTTTCTAAACTGAGGATAAATACATTTGATAGATCCGAATTATGAGGGGGGCAATACAGAAAAATAGCAGCGAAGGAGATAAAAATGTGTACAACTAAATATAGACAGAGGGAGCACACTAGATCAACTTAGTGGCGGTGCAAGAGGACATATGACTCAACCCTGTTCATCGAATATCGTAATCGTAAAAGGAGGAACTTTAATATGCATATTGCCTATGTTATCGTACAGGCTTACATTGTTACAAAAAGTAGCAAGACATTTTTCGGTAAAATTCCGTTAAACAGATTCATCATGACAACCGAATTTCTTGCTAATTTAATATTTTGGTTACAGCAACCGAATTTTCAAGTTGTCGCAACCAAATGTCTTCCTGATACGATTGAAGTATATGGTTTCAACCGTAAATCTGTTGCATTAACCGAATTTTGGTTGCGACAAACAAATATACGATGGCTCCAACCAAACCGTTCGCTTGGCAAGTAGTTCAGTTGCCATTTATTGCCGAGATAAACAAAAATCGCTAAAGTGAGAGGTGTTACCCTCAGCAGTGTA
The DNA here is from genome assembly GCA_949748255.1 of Eustalomyia histrio. NCBI lineage: Eukaryota > Metazoa > Arthropoda > Insecta > Diptera > Anthomyiidae > Eustalomyia > Eustalomyia histrio. Next base: position 220,330,197 of record OX456523.1, read on the forward strand.
TTCCACACGTTAGTTTACATAAAAAATACACTGGAAAAAGTAACGAGTAATAACACTTTATAAAACAAATTTAGTTTTTCTTGTTAATCTTCTCTCTTTGATTTATCCAAAGACATTTATTCACAAGATAATCCAAAGAGCCTAAAGTGGAGGGTTATACCAACTAATATTAATATTTTAGTCGTTAGTTTATACATAAAATGCATTAAAAAATGCAACTCTTTACTTATTTGGTTTCTCTTTTCGAAAACTCTCTAAAGGAAAAAATTTAGATAGTTTTTTTAAAGCAAAAATGTTTAATAATATATTGTAGGAGCGCCCCGGTAGGCTAGTTGGTAGCGTGCTAGCTTATCAGTGCGGGGGTCGTGGGTTCGATTCCCACCATAGGGTGTGATATGTTTTCGCTACAACGAACCGATGGCCTTTGTTGCTAGAGCTCGGTTAGGGTATTAGGATAAAATTTGTAATTATATGATTTATATAAATATTAATAAATAAATAAACAAATATATTGTACAACCCCGATTTTAGGTTCCTTTGTAATGGACATTAAATACGATTTATTGTCCCAAATTTTAAATTTTAAATTTTAAAAATTTAAAATAGTTTTAGTTTAAAAGCATTGTTTGAAGAAAATACTTCTAAAAGTTTTCTTAATATTTTCTTCTACAAAATGACTCATACTTGGCAAATGGCTGAAAAATTTATAATTTTTCTATAGAAAATTACTTTTGAAAGGGCATGAGGAATTTAGAAAACCTGGAAGCGAAAAATTTTTAAATTTAATTAGAAAAATTTTAACTTATACAAATAAATGACCTAAAAACTTGTAAAAATGTTAATAGTTTTCTTATTAAATTTGTGAGAAAAAAAAAACTTTATTAGGATTACAATTATTAATAACTTGGCAACTTTTTCCATATTTTTAAAATTTCTAGATTATTTGTAATAAATTAGTTTAATTAAAACAACAGTTATAAATTCTATAGATTTTAAATTAATTTATTATTTTGATTGTATGCAAGTTTTTTTAACTTTTTTAATATAAGACATTGAATTTTAAAATTATTTCCTTAGAAATTGCAGAGAGTGCATATTTCCAATATACTTGCAACATTAATGAAAAAATCAACATAAGTTTTTGAAATATTAAATGTATTGTAGTATTTTAAATTTGTTAATGAAATTCTCTGTCATTAGTTTTGAATTATAATTCCTAAAATTTTTTATCTACATATTTGCTTATGATTCTTTAACATCAGCATTGAATATAAAGAACCTTGTTATTTTCAATAACCAAATCTGTTTATTTTCAAATAAATTTTCTTGCAAAAGGTATATTATTTTTGTATACAACAACAACAACAACAAAATAAATAAATTTATTTTATTTATTTATTAAAAATTTTCTAAAGTAACTAAAACCTTGAAAGCTTTCTTTCAATCTTTTTCAAACACCCACATATTTAAAAAAAAAAAACAAAAATAAAACAAAGCGAGCATATAAAAATTCAAAATTATAAATATATTTGAAAAAAAAAAAATTCTATAAATGATAATGAGAGAACATTCACTGTATACCAAATAACAATGAAGAAAAAAAAGCTTTTTTTATCAATTTAAATAAATTTATATATAAATTGCAAAAAATTTGTAAGAAAAAAAAGATAATGAAATTATATACGAGATATATATTAAAAATGAAAATCTTCACGATTTTGATTATTGTTTATAATAGAATAAGAAATTTGTTTAAACAAAATGGTATACAATGAAATTTTAAACCGCAATATACACAAAAAAAAGAGCTTTTTTTGTAGGAAAATATTAAGCAAAAATAAATCTATGTATAAATAATAAAACAAAACTAATTTGTTAGGCTAAAATATTTTGTTTTTGTTTAACAAATATAAATCTTTTTTTTTTGTTTTTGTTCAACAAATTTTATAGGTTTTCTTTAAAAATATACGTTGTTAAATAATATTGAATAATATTTGGCTCAAAACTAAATTGACGTAATATTTTGCAAGATTTTTTTTTTTAATTTATAAGAAATACTATTAATTGGACTTTCTTAGAAAAAGTCTAAAATGTTTTAAATTTTGTATATAAGATTAAAATGAATTTTGTTATAGTAACTAATTAAGTAATTATCTCATTAATGATTAATAATGTAAATGAATTTATTTCTGAATAATGTTTAATTATTAATGAATAATGTTTAAAAATGTCATAGTGTTATGGTTTATTCAAAAAAAAGTTTGTCAATAGAATCTACTGATAATGACAGTCAAAACAAAGGTATACAGACAGTATTTTATGGAACAAAGTGAAAGAAAAATTTCTTAAATTTTATAAAAAAAAAACTACATAATTTTATTGAAATTGATTTTAATAAAACTTTTTCGATAAGTTTTATGAAATTCTTAATAATTGAGTTAAAAAATTTATTAAAACATTATAAAAACTGCATAAATACTCACAATATTATTTCGTTAAAAATAATGTAATATACATGTTAAATTAATCAAAAAATAACCAAAAAGTGGTTTTTCATTATATTCAGCCCATTTTTTTGGTTTATTTTCAATCATTGTTTAATAATCGACAAAAGTAGTAAAAACAATCGAAAGTCGTTTAAAATAACCATAAATTTTTAACTGACAAAATGTAGAAAAAATCGAATTTTTGTGATATGTTTCTCAAATTGAAAACTTTTTTATTTTGTGTGAAATTTTACAAAACACACCACACACAAATGTATATATATTTATTTTTTATGTGTGTATGAATATTTGAATAATTTCTAGTAATTTTTATTGAAGTATTTTTGTATATAAACAAACTATTTTGGTAAAAAAAAAAACTAAAAAGGAATTATATGAATTTCTATTTTTAGTAACAGAAAACATAAAATTTTTTAACAAAAAATATCAACTCCTAGTGAATGCCTGTAAATTTTTATAGTTTGTTTTTTGAAAGACTGATTCAAATAGTTCAAAAATATATTTCTATGAATTTCAATTGATTCTTTATTTTAAAACAAACTCTACATTTTACTTTTTAAATAAACTACAGTCGGTAACGGAAATCTAATGAATTTAAGGAAAACTTTATTGATGGCATGCAAAAATTCATTAATATTGTGCAGATAATTCTCTCAATGTAGACTTGAACTGGATATGTATTTGCTCTATAGAAGTTTTCCTCTCCTGTATAATATTTTTTATATTTTTATATTTTTATATTTTTTTGTGTTTTTGCAAATCTTATTTTAATAAATAAAATGAATCGTTTTTAAATTCAAAACCGGATTTTAAAAAGATCTTTTGCCACATATATACACATATCAGCCGAACTAAAATTGGTCTTCCGCATGTTCACAAAAACAAAATATCTTCTTAGAACCTGATTTTGAAACTAATATGTGACTTATTTTATTTATAAAATTTTGAAGAATATAAAAAAAATGTTCATGTATATAAAAAGAAAAGAAAACTGTAAAAAATATTACTTGAGCCAGAGAAGAATTAAAATTTTTTATATAAAGTGAAAATTGTTGACATTTAAATTTTGGTAACGTCATTGTGCTTGTTAGAAAATCAACTTAACCATATGTTTCATTGCTAGGAAGACAAGAAGGTAGCAAAATTTACATTTAAATAGGATTTTTTGTTTAAGCTCTGCCTTCCCCTGGAGCCTAAAGCTTTTCTAAACCTTCGGGTTCTTAAGAGATCGTTTGCCGAATCAAAATACAACAAAAGAAAACTTTAAAAAATTTATTTTAAATTTTCTCTAAAATTCTATATATTTATAAGTAAAAAAAATATTAACAAAAATATTAATAATAAGAATTTAAAAAAAGTCACGAATACGGTTCGGTCTAATAACGTTTCTAACCCGAACCGCTTTTGGTATATTTAAAAAAAAACAATTTCGGTCTAAATCTAGTTGTTAGCTATTATTAACTTTTTAAAAATAACTAGCAAATACAGTCATTATAACTAACAATATTGTAAAAATAATTGACAATTTTTTTAATTACAAAAATTTTGAAACAGCTGACCAAATTAACTAATTGGTAAAAACTAATGTTTTTACAGTTATTTTTTTCCGTAGTATAAAAATACATTTTGATAAAATACATATAAAAAAACATTTACAATTAAAAAAAATGTTCACAAAGCCAATGATATTTAAAGTTTTTTTGAATAACTAACAAAAATTAACTGTTAATTGTAAAAGTGCAGTTTTGATATCTAACTACTATAATGTTAAAACTGTTAATATACTTTTCATTATTTGTTTATTTTTTTAAATAACTGTGATAATAGTTGTTTCATATGTAAAAAACAACCATAACTACAGTTAAAAACAACAAAAACTGTCATGTAGCAACTGACAAACTTTTTTGAGTGCTTGTTTTTATTATGATTGATTAAAAGCTTGAAAGCTGTTTAAAAGGATTTTTTAATTAGCAGGTTTTTTAAAAATTTTTTTAACAAAAAAAAAAATTAACTTACTTGTTCTGCTGTAGTGATGATCATAGATGGCACGGGGAGAGTAGCCATAAGTATCTCTGCTGACTGGCAAATATCTGTAGCCGTGAGACTGTACACGCTCGTTGGCGGTAGCAGGCTCATCAAAGATGCTCCTGTATGCAGCAGGAGAATCCAAGTATGAGCTGTAAGGGCGGGATGCCCGTGGAGTCTCATGGGCACGGATATCCTCAGATCCTAAAATGAGAAAAGAAAACAATGTCAATCTCCTTACATACTATTTGTTTTACAATATTTCTTGGCCCTATTTTAGATTTATATTCCAATTTTTTTTTTACAGTATTTGTTGTGCTATTTTAGTTTTCAAAACACTTTTCATTAATTTCTTTCTGCAAAATATTTGATTTGTATTTATAGTTTTTCTGCCGAGACCTATTTAAAAATTTAGTTGTGTTTTTTAGTTTAAACTAGGCACTACCTTTAACTAAAAGTAGTCTGTGCATTTTTTTTATTACCAAAAATTACAAAGTTTATCTCGTAAGTTTATCATAAATTTTTTTTATTTCTTCTTTCTTTATTCTTTTTTTTTTAAGTTAATAATTTACGTCACAATATTACGTTTTTTCAATTTTTTTTTTTTTTTGGAACATATTTTACGTTTTAAAAATTTCAATATATTTTTTCAATTTTATTTCAACTTGGCTTTTTGCCAAATTATTGTGTTTATGTTTTTGTTCAATATAAATAAACTGCACTACATTCTTCTTGGAAGAAATTTATGAACATTTTATTTTAAATTTTATAATCACATTTCTACGTATTCTTCAGATAACCTAAAAATGTAAAACAACAAATATTTGGAGCAGTAAAGTGGATCATTAAAGTAAACTGGCAGTTTATGATAACATAAATTATTGGCAAATTTTTTTAAAGATAACTAAAATAAATTTAAAATTTGTTTATAATAAATTTAAGTAGGTAATTTGGTAGAAAAAATTAGTAAAACTAAATATTTCTCAAGGTTACCTAAATGAGGAAATTTTTGGATATGGCAACTTTTTAGCTTGCTGGAATGGCAATGCCATCATTTATTTTGTTATGGCAGTACCATTGAAAGTGTTTTAAAGTTGTTTCACATTGTTTTGTAAATCATTTATAAATCATTTACAGGGGAAACCCCTTACAGGGGAAACCCCTTTTTATATATAAACCTAAACCTGTTTTTTAAACATTTACAAACTTTATTTAATATTTACTTACCCTTCAAGGATCTGATATAAGATTGCCAGAACTTGGCTTTCTTGCTGGGGCTCTCGTTGCGGCCGATCATTTCCAAATGGTTCTTGAACATCTTGATCGATTTGTGTGCGTGCGTTAAGCGTAAAAAATTCGTTTAATTTAAGACTCGTTCGCTGGAAGAAGGAAAAAAAATAAAATTATTAATAAATTTTTTATTTAAATAAATGTATATTTAACTTTATTAATTTATCAACAAAGAAAAGTGACTTGAGTTTGTTTGAATAAAGTTAAAACTATACGTTATTATTTTTAAATTTTACTATTATAATACAGTGTTAGAAAAATATATTTATAATAATTATCAATGTTACCTAGGATGCTTTTTGATGCAAGAAAAGTTAAAAAAAAATTTTATAAAGCGATTCCCACAACTTTAGCAAGTATTTTTTAGAAAATATCAGTTTGTATTCAGAATTTATCAATTAAAATTCAAAATATCTCTGATTATTTTTAAAAAATATCAATTGTTATTCCGAAAATATCAAAGAATATTCAAAAACATAAATTAAAATTTACAAAACTACTTATGAAATTCTTTTGGTGTTTTCTGAAATTCAAATCGAATTTTCTCAAGTGCAATTCAAAGAGAATTTTAAGAATTTAAATTTATCTTTTCTCCTAAATTTCCAATGCAATTTCCAATGCAATTTTCTGAATTTTTATTAATATGTTATTAAAGACGATTTATACTCGAACAAAGAAAATTTTTAAATTTTTTTTTAATTTGATTTCGATATACAGAGAAGGGGATACCTTACTTTCATTTCCTAATTTTCAATAAAAAAATTCTTAAAAATAAAAAAGTTGCATTATTTTTCGTTAAATGTGTTCAAAGAAGTGTAGAACAAATTTAAAGGAAAATTTATACTGTAGGATCTATATTACAAAGGGGTTGTCAAAAAATTTTAATAAAAATATTTTTAAAATTTTATATTTTTTTCAAAAAGACATTTTATTGTACTATCTTAAAGAAATATGTATTAGTTCTTAATTTCGTCAATCTCAGTCGCCAGTGCTGCCACTGCATTATAGGATTTTTTTGTTTTAAAAAGATAAAGTTAACTGCCTCTATGGACCTTTGACAAATTATAGGAAAATAAAAAGAAAGGCGATTCTTAATTCCCAATAAATTGTATATTACTTATTCTAATATAATTCTTAATATATTTATTTCTTTTTTAAAAAGTGGCCACACCAACTTGACCCTTTCACTACTATGGGGATCATGCATCTCAAGAAATATAATAATGAAATATTTAGTCCCATTTTATGTTGTCCAAAAATCCCAGTGCGACATATAATCCCAGAAAATATTTTCGATCTGAAGGATACTAGAATTTTTAAACATTTTTTTCTAAATTTAAAAATAACTTCGAATTATTTAAATAGTACGGTAGTGAAAGGGCTAAACATTACACATTGTAGTTAGCTACAAAATAATAAAAAACGGATACAAATTGGTTAATGCAGTTTGGCTGTACAGTGGCAGCCGATTTTTAATTCACGTTTGTGGAAAAAGTACATTGAAAGTTTATATATTGCAGCTTTTTTATTTTTACGAATTTTTGTTGATATTTTTGGAGAATATACAACAAAATATTCTCGATCAAAAATAAAAAAAATTTAAAAATGTTTTTGCTAAATTAAACGATGATTTTATATGCTTTTTCAATAGTAAACAAATAAAGTTAAATGGAAATATTAGATAAATTTTTTTTTTTTATTATATAACAAAATTTTCACCGTTCATAAATGTTTTGTAATAAAAAATATAAATTTTAAGTAAATTGCTTGTTTTTGTGTCGAATCGACTTCGCTCCTCATAATTAAATAAAAATCGCTTTCCGCACTGATAGGCAAATGTGTTGCCAATCAAAAAATCAAGGTTAAGCAACAACTGCAGACAGAGAAAAATTTTCTTAGTTACCAACTGAAATTCTTTTGCTGCAACTGAAAATCTAATTTTTTATGTGTCCATATAACATTTAAGCCCAATTTAGCAAGGGCCTTTCTATAGGAGGTAGGTCTGAATATAGGAAGATTGTAATTAAATTTAAAAGAGGTCGTCCCTGGACCAACTAAATCCAAATTTTATCCAAATATCTTCATATTTGATACCTATGGTTTCATTAAAAAGTTCACAAAGGAAACAATTTCATTGTGACAACCGAACTTATTGCCAACTGAACAGTTTGGTTGCAGCAAACAAAATATTTGATAGTCGCAACCAAATATATTTCTGACTCGATTAAAATATATGGTTTCAATCTAAATTCTGTTGTATTAACTGAATTTCGTTTGCTTCAACCAAATCAGTAGTCAGTAGACCCAGTTGTGACTAATTCTAAAATGAAAAAAGCTTTGAACTCCTGCTAGCTGTGTTTACTAATATCCAGTACAGTACCCGGACATTGGTAGCTGTGTTTACTTATAACCGGTACAGTACCCGGACATTGCCCCTACGAACATCATAGTCATTTCGAATATCGGGATTTTACGGTCATTAGACCGGAAAATTAAAAGACAATACCAAGTAAAAATTAGACACTATACAAGATATTTTGAGAACTTGTGAAGCGGTCACAATCTCCTTTTCGGACGGCTTTTTAATAGTCATGACCCTCTTGATACGCTTGAGAACATTTATACTTAAAGCAAATTTCCAACTCCTGAGGTCTTGGGTATGTTCAGCAACTTTGTAGAAAATTTTAACGCAAATATTTTTGTGGAACATATTAACCCTCTATCTGCCCCACATAATGGTAATTCTTGGCTCTATTCCAAAAGATCGTAAAAACCACCCCTAAAAAGGCGGGAATAAAATGTTCTACAAAAATGTTGGCCTTAAAATTTTACCAAAACCCTAAACTAGTTAGATTTTGAGATGACCTACATACATTCAGAAAAAAAAGCTAGTAGAAAAATTTGTAAACGGTTTTCAATCCCACTTTACTATTTTTGTACTGATTTTTAGTAAAAAATTATTATTCAGCAAATCTTTTTGCTTTTTACAAATTACAGAGTTTTTACAGAATATTAACAAATTTTTGTTGCTAATTTCAGAAATCATTGTACAAATTTTTGAAAACCGATTTGCTAAAATTAGCAAAAAATTACTAATTTTAAAAAAGTGGATATTGAATAAAAAGTTATTTCTAATAATTAAAACTTTTACATACAAACTTAAATTGCCTTAAAATGTTACATAGGATGAAAAAAGGGATCGGAAGTGAATATACCGACATCCACTTAGCACTAATAAGTTTTTTTAATTCTAAAAATCAGCCCTAAAAACAATAAAAATTTGACCTTAAAAGTAAAAAAATTTAATTCGTTTATGTTTTAACAATTTTAAGGATTTTTAAGCCTTTGATTTTTATTTAATTTTGTATTATATATTTTTTGAAAAAAAAAACAATAAACAAAATAAAAAAAAAATTAATGCTTGATAAAAAAAAATATGTTTAAAATTTTGTACTAATATTAATAATATTTAGTATTTTTTTTTTGCTGATTTTAGCAAACAGATTTTAAATTCCACTTTATAAAAAGGCTACTAAAATTTAGTAGCGGCTACTTATTTTTCTACTAATTTGATTGTACTACACGTCAACAGACATGTGTTGCTAAGATTAGCAAAAAGTACCGCTGGGCTCAAATTAGCAAAATTTCCCGTAATAACAGCAAAATTTTCAGTTGCCATTACAAAGTTTTTTGCTGAGTGTACACATTCGTGCAAACAACCGAATTTGTATCCAAACGAATGCTTCGGTTGTGGTAACCGAATTTTTCAGTTGTGAGAACTGAAAACCAATTGAATCATGAGTAATTTAATTGTAACAACAGTATTTCGGTTGTCTCAATAACAATTCGAAAGTCACAACCAACAAATTCAGTTGCTGCAACTAAACCATTCGATTGGATGTCAGCACGAATCTGTTCTCTGTGTGTATATATCCGGTTGGAATTTGGGTTGTGAATGTTAGAAAAAAAAAAATTAAAGAAAGTCATACCATATTTGGGCCTACACAAAAAATCCAGATTCATTATGACAAGCAAATGCATTTCTGATCCAATTGGAAAAAATGGTTTCAACCAAAATTCTGTTGTATTAATCGAATTTCGGTCCACACAAACAAATATATCGATGACTCCAACTAAACCAATCGGTTAGCAAGAAATTCAGATGTAACAATGAATCTGTTTTTTCTGTGTAGTCCCAATAAAAACCCATTTTACCCGAATTTGCTTAATTATAAAAACACATTCACTTGACAACCAAATTTATAGCCAACTTAACGATTTGGTTGCAGCAACCGAATTATTTGGTTATCGCAATCAAATGTTTTCCTGGCACAATGGAAATATAATATATCAAGCAAAATTCTATTGATTTAGCCTTCCCAATATTTGGATCGTTAACTGAAATTTTATCCAAAATAAAGTGGCAAAAAAAATGTAAAGTGTATTTTGGTTGCGATAACCAATAAATTCTAAATAATTCGAATGTGACTGTTGCATATTTTAGATGTTCCAACTAAAACTCATTTATGTTAACCGAATTAGGATGTGAAAATTAATATTTAGTTAGAGCGCCCCGGTAGGCTAGTTGGTAGCGTGCTAGCTTATCAGTACGGGGGTCTTGGGTTCAATTCTCACCAGAGGTCTGTTTACAAGCCGATGGGCTTTGCTGCTAGTGCTCGTTTAGGGTATTAGGATTTAATTTTTAATTATATTATTTATAAAAATAAAAAAAATTAATAATACTTAGTTGTATTAACCGATCAGTCTTATAAACCGAATTTCAGTTGGAAACTAAAAAACACAATGTATTGAACTGCGACCTCTTATATTCTAATATATTTTAGAATGTAGATCACCAATGTGAACACCAAATTTAAAAATTTACTTCGCTTTTTGAAGTATTTGCAAATTTTTTTTCAACCTGCAGTTGAAATTTAAAACGGAATTATCTTAAGTGACTTAAAATTGAAACATAAAAACTTCGGTGATATAAATTTTGTTTTGGTATGAAAGATAATTTTAGAAATACAAATTTTTAATTTTAAAAATATATTAATTTTATAACGAAAAAAAAATTGTATTTTTAAAATTTCGTTTCATACCAAAACCAAATTTAAATCACTTAATTTTTATGTTTCATCCCTACGAACACATTAGTGGTCTTCATACCACTATCTAAATGATAAAGTCGCATCCCCGATGCATCAAAAAATTTTTTTTATTTTTTTGAACTGTGTAATTTTAATTTGTTATGATTGCAAAAAAAAAATCCTACCCGCTAGTTTGAGAGATTTAAATTTAATTTAGAAAAATTTTTGTACAAAGTTCATTATTTTAATTCAAAGTTTATTTAATTTAGTTTTTTATTGTTTTTATTTTTTTATCTTTAATTTCTTTAAACGTTTTTCTTTTTGTATTTATTTTAAAATGTCAACACTTTCACTAATTTCCATACTATTTTGTAAGTATTTTTTTTTTTTAATTTGTAGAATCAGTATAATGTTCCAATTTCATAGTTGTTGGTGTTTAGGAAATTTTCTTAAAATTTGTATTTTTGTTGTAACTAACTATATATCTATACACGACAAGATCATGACACTAAAAATAGGATTTATTTATTTTGTTTTTCTTCTTCTTTAACCAAAAAAAAAAAATAAATAAAAATATTCACACTTTACTGAAATCTTCAGAAAACGTTAATCACACTAAAAGCAAAGGAAAGCAAAACTCACACGAGCCGTTATAAAATTCGAAAAAAAAATATATTCAGAAAATAATCTTATTAAGAAAACGATCGATCTTTGACGATGACACAACGACAACTGACGCAATATGTTGAGTGTAAAAGATTTGAAAAAAAAAACAGAAAATATTTCAAATATATGTAGAAATATAGCTACACATATACATACATATGTATGTATGTATATATAAATATTTTGAAGAGATGTGTGTAGCACAAATATGAAATTAGAAATGTTGAATATTTTTCTTGTCATGTTGGCTTTTTCGTTATGTTACGTACGATATTGTTTTTGCACTAGCTTCAGCTAAAAATTTAAGATATTTTTAAATGTCCTTGAGTAAAAAAAAGTTTATTTTTCTTTTTTGAAATGAAATGGTTTTAGACGATTACACATATATTTTAAAACAACAAATTTATTTAATATAAAAAAAGATGAACAAATATTTCAAACTATTTTCTCAGCACTAAATGATTTTAGAATATTTATAGGTTGGATGTGAAATTAAATTCATATAAAAAAATATATAAAAATTATTTTAAAAATTATTTAATTAAAAGAATTTAACTAAAATAGTTTTAAAATGTTTCCATAATTTTAAAATAATAATTAAATATTTTTTAAAAAAATGAATTTTTACTATTTATTTTAAATTTTTAGTAATTTTCATAAATTTTTGATTTTCTTTTTATAATTCATTTTCTTATAATATTAAATTTGTATAGTTTTTTTAATTTACATTAATTTTTTTTTCAAAAAAAATTTTTTTTTTTAATTTAAAAAAAAAATTGTTTATATATTTTTTTTAAAAAAATCTTATTTTTTTTTTGTAAAAAATGTCATTAAAATTGTTTATTAAATTTTTTTTTATTTATTTTAATAAAGTTTTTCTGGTTTTAGTTTAATTTTCAAACGAAATTTTTTGAATTTTCAATATTTTTCCATAATTTTCACTGTTTTATAATTTTTATTTTTTTGTGTCATATCAATTCAGTATCCATTTCAATCGATAACATTCCAAAATATTATATAATATTTATTGTTTAATTATAAATTTTGAAATTTTCTCAATTTTTTAGTCTTATTTATTTTTTTTTTAATTAAATTTTTAATTAAATTTTGTTTACAAACACTTTTTGTTGTTTTACTTGTAAACTCAAGTCACTTTGTCAATCTTTGTAAAATAATTTTCAGTTCAATTAAATTTTTTTTTCTTTTTGTCAAATTATCTTAATTAAATTGTTTTTTTTTCAGAAATTTGTTAAACAACAAATTTTGTAAATTTGTTTTCTTACTTAATATTTACTCCCTATAAAATAGCGTTCTATCCTCAACGAAGAATTTTTTCAAACTGCTAACTGCTAAAATTTTGCCTTACCAATATCACTCGCTTTTTGTGAAAAGCAATTTTTATCCCATCAATGTATGGGTAATATACCCACACATTTACAAAAAAAAAAAGAAAAAAATTGCCTTTGTTCAGAGCTTTTCTATCAATACAAAAATGATCTTTTCGAATACAGCTGCCTTAAAATATGCGCATAATTAAAAAAATTGTTTATATGGGAAGTACACTCTCTCTCTCTCTGACAAAAAAGAAAAGAAAAAACAAAAATCTGTCAATGTATAAGTTTTCAAATGAAAATTCATATATTTTTATATAATTTTTTTTTTTTTAATTTTCTTGAACATTTTCTAATTTGTAATATTTCTATCATTCTTTCTTATAGTTAATCAAAATTTTATTTTGTTGTTTTTTATTGTTTTAAACATCCGTTTTTAATATTTTTTCTTTGCAATATATTTTTTTACAATTTTTTTTTTTTTTTTTTTTTTGACTTTGTGTTCTTGTCATGTTTATAATTTTCAAAATCATTTACCCACCCACTATTGGAATTAAATGAAAAAATATTTTGAAAAATATTAATTGAGGTTTTCATAACATTTTAAATATTTATTTATTTATTTGTTTAATTTTGCAAAATAATTATTTGAAATTTATAAATAAGTAAAAAAAATATAGCCGTTCATGACCGACCCACAAAAGTTTGAGTCCAAAATTTGTATAAGTCAAAAAAATGTTAAAAGTTGAATCAATGGTAAAATCATTCAAAACAGTGAAATTTTTCAAATTTGTAGATATTTCTCGATGTATTGAATCGCTCAATTCTAAAATTTGAAAAAACAGTGAAATTATAATTTCTCGAATTTTTCCGGCAATTCTTAGTGTAATGGATCGTCCAAGCCGAAAATTTAAAAAATAAGTGAAATTTAAATTTTTCCAGATTATCGAATTTTTGCGGGCAATGGATCGCCAACATTAAAATTTAAAGAAAAAGTGAGATTTAAGTTTTTCGAGATTTGAAAAATTTTTTGGCTTCATCATCGCCCAAGTCGAAATTTTAAAAATTAAATAGATAAAAAAAAATTTTTGACCTCACACAAATCGAAAACTTGGAGAAAAATTTAAGTAGAATTTATTTCAATGTTTAAAATATATTTTTTTTATCGACCTACATCGAATATTTTAAAAAGTGAATATTACATTTTTCAGGTATTTTTCGGTCTGCTGGATCACCAAAATTTGAAGAAAAAGTGAAATTGAAGTTTTTCAGGTTTTTCGATTTTTTTCGGTATTTAGATTGCCCAACTCAAAATTTAATTCGAAATTGTTCAAGTTCTACATTTTTTCAGTATTTCTTAGTATTTTTGCCAAAGTGGAAAATTTGAAGAAATATTAAATTTGAAATTTTCCGATTTATTCGGTATTTCTCGGAATGCTAAATCGCTTACGACCAAAATTTAAAGCTATGAAAATTTTAAATTTTTTCCAGCAATTTAACAAAATTTGTTTATTTTTTGATCAGGTGTATTTAAAAGCAAATTGATGGGCGACTAGGTCCAAACCTAGACCGACTTTAGCTTAAATCAACCGTGTTTTTTGTTTTGAGCTCATATATTTAGGGCTGCTAGTCCCACGATAAGCGACTGTGTACTCAGAAAAAAAAGTTTGTTGAAAATTGTAAACGGTTTTCAATACAACTTTACTATTTTTGTACTGATTTTTAGTAAACAAACTATTATTTAGTAATTTTTTTTTCGCTATTTATATTTTACAAATTATAGAACTTTTACATAATATTTACAAATTTTTGTTGGTAACTTCAGCAGACATGTGTTGCTAATTAACAAAATTATTCGTAATAACAGCAAAATTTTCAGTTGCCATTGCAGACTTTTTTTGGTGAGTGTGGCAGGCGCTTTGACAGAACTGTGCCGATCGGTATTTTTCTGCCCCGGGTATCTTTATATTTGCGAACTGTATCAATAAAAACTACAAAAGACCATTTTTGGGGGGACTTTTGTAAGAACACAGTTCTTCCCTAGGCTAATAGGTGTCAATGTATTTAATTTTATTATATTATAAAACCGAGTCAAAAATTATTATGAATAGATCGGTATACTAAAAGTTGGGTCCTATTTTTTTAGTATTTACAAACATTAGCAGAAAATACCCGACCACGTAGTGGTGTAGGGTGCAAACATTTATTACAAAAGTTCGTTGAAGAAAAAATTCTTTGATGTTGGAATATCATCACTTTTTTAAAAAGTTTTGTATCAAAAGTAGCGAAATTATTTATTTTTTGCATGCAATTTGCATGCAATTTGTACGGAATATTGTTGCACGAAGTCGAAAACTAATAGTTTGAAAATTTAAGCAAATTTGGGTAACTTTAAAACAAACATATTTTAATTATGTCTTGTGACACATCGTTTCTTAAATAAAATTTAGTATGCTGAACTCTAAAACCAGTATTCGTATTCAGTATTTTGCTGAAAATCCTAAATTTCCTAAGGTCTGAAAAATGTAACAAGAAATCATGATATCTCCAAAATCCGATATGTCACAAAACATAAGTAAAAAATATATATATTTTTAGATTTACTCCAAAATTCCGAACTCTGACCTTGAAGGTGGACGCCTTAGGGTAATCCGATTTTGTTAAAACTTTTCACCATATTATTTTTAGAATTCAAATTTGTTAATACTTTTTTACAAAATTTTATTTACACTATGTTGTTGTTTTGTATATAATTTTTTTTACTTTTATTCAATAGTTATGTTAGGGATTTAATAAAACTTCAAATACACACTATTAACGAAACTCTTCAAAGTGAGGATTGTGATAGAGAAAATAAAAATACTGAAGACTTCTGTTTTCTTTTTCAAAATCGTTCAAAGATTTATTTTATTTAATAAGTTTTATTTAATACACGCTTATGTACGTATTGAAAAATCCGCCAAATGGGGTTACACCATTTTAACCCGAAACTAAAAATATTGTTTTGTTTATTTCATCTGATTTATTACACAACCAAATTTCAGCAAAATTTAAATTTATCTTATTTATGCCGACTCCAATTTATGAAATTTTTAAATATTTAATAACTTAAAAACTTATTTTAATGCATTTGGATAAAGTAACTTTTTTCACAAAAAAATACGAGTATTTTTACTCATGCAAAAGAATATCTTATCATTGCATTTTCATTGCTTTTTTAGAGTAAAGTAAAAGTAGTGTTAAGTAGATGTATTTGGATTTATCCGTTCTATGACACGCCAATGTTAAATTCATGGATGAAGTAAACAGAAAAGAAGTGATGCTTTTGCCACAGTAGCGATGTTTTTATTGCACTATTTTTGCTGGGGAGATACCATTTCATCCAATGTTTCGAAAACGTTTTAAAGACCACTATATATGTACTTCAGGGTGGGCAAAAATTATCATCATGATTTTCTTTCGATATAAAATTTGTTTAAATTGAAAACTTATTTAGTTTTCAACTGATTATGTTTGCTCGTAGTCATAAATTTTGTTTCAATTAATTGTCTTTTGATTACTTTTTGCATAACAGTGTTCAGCCATTTATGGTGTCACGTTGTTAATTTCGATATGAATGTTGTGCTTAAACTCCTCAAAGATGCGCGGCTTATTCACGTTCACCAACGACTTTAAATATAACCAAAGAAAAAATTCCGGGACACTCAAACCGGAAGATCTGGCTGCCCAAACCAAATAACCGAAACGCGAAATTACACACGCTGGAAAGGCATCTGGGCTCTTTCGAAAAAAATTAAGTCCAATCAACATTTTCAACGTAACTGCACACCACACGGGGACTGCGAGAAGGCGTAATGGCGCTTCATGAATTAAATCAAGATTTTATGTCCCTCAGAACCGATAATTTTTCTTATTGAAGTGGCAGCTGAGTTAAGAATTGGCCTGGTCGCTCATGATCAATTTTGATGAAAAATCATCCGCTTGAATATGTCATGTTCTTGATGCGTATAGCGATTCACTATAAATTTCGCACGTGTCTACTTCACGAATTTCAAAACCAAACAAAAATGGCAACACTTTCAAACAGGGTGATACTTATTGTCCAACATAGTATCTTCCCTGAGGAAAAAAAGGGTCAGTTGGGAATTGAGATCTGTCCCGTTATAGGTGAAAACAGAAAAGAAAGAGGACCGGTTCCTAAAGTACCTACCCCGTGAACGGTTTAAAAGTCTGAAAATACCAGTCCTGTGGTAGGCGAAAAAAGAATCGGTTTCTAAGGTACCTTCCACATGATCGGTATTAAAAGTCTTTATCACGTATTTCGTCTGAAAGTACTAGTCCCATGTTACGTGAAAACAGTACCGGTTCTCAAAAAACTCGGTTCATTGTAATAGGGATCGGTCACGGGACCGATTTTTTTATATGAAAGGGGCCGGCCACTTTAACATGGGCTTGTCCCAGGAGGGGATCAACTGCACTCTGTGACATATCACAATACTAGTCTAAAAGAACATGTCACACAGCTAACTATAAAGAACTTATTAAAGGGCTCGTACTTTCAAATTCACCACGTGATAGTGGCTTTTAAACCAAGCATATGGTAAGTTTTTTGAGAACAGGTACTGTTTTCACCCAACACGCGACTAGTACTTTCAGACCCAATACGAGATAGAGACTTTTTATACCAATCACGTGGAAAGTACCTTAGAAACCCCTCCTGTTTTCACCTACCACAGGACTGGTTCTTTCAGATCCATCACGTGACTCTAGACTTCTAATCCGTTCACATGGTAGGTACTTAAGGAACTGGTGCTCTTTTCACCTATCACTTAATATGTATTTTCGAAGCCTAAAGACCTGTTTTCACCAATGACGAGACCGGTCCCAATTCCCAACTGACCCCTTTTTCCCGCTGGAGGTAAAACTTGGCATGTAGGCTCCTCCTCCGCCGGTTAAGATAGAATTTTTAGAAATTCATTCGGGGAGGCGAAAAAGGGAGAAAAGTCTCCTCCTTGAAGGCCTGTCCAAATTCTTTCGGCTAGAAAACCGATATTTAAAATAGGTGTTTTTGTTGTATGCGATAACCCACTAATAATGTACATTAAGAAGTTATGCCAGGAACTTATTAAAAATGAGAGTTCAAAGGAAGAATTCTTCCCTTGGCTGGGAGGCTAGAAACCTTGTAGGAATTATTATTTTATAAATATATTATATTATTTGAATACTGTGGCCTTTTGTTATTAGTTTTTCGACTTTCATTAAAATGTCACTGCGATTGGCGAAATATTAAAAAATGAGATCCAAGATTTGATCACAATAATCAAGAGAGAAAAGACCCAGTGACCATATATTTGTATATACAAACACATATTTAGTAAAGGTTATTTTTCTAAGTAGTAAAAAAAGAAAAAACAAGTAAGAGCGGCTAAATTCGGCTATGCCGAATCTTATATACCCTACACCATGGTTGGAAAAAACTGAAGTTTATATATGGACATGTATGGAATGGACAGATTTATATACGGACGCCTTTAAGAGGAAATTAACCATTTAGTTTGGTGATAAAACTTGGACTCGGGAAGATTTATGGTTCCAGAAAATAGGTATTTAAAAAAATTATGTTTTGGGCATAACTTTTTTGTATCTGAACCGATATTTCCGAGTTTACAAAACGTTTGATTTAGCTGGCAAATTTGCATTTGGGATTTTATTTCGCTTTTTTATTACAAATTATTTTTAATTTCTTTAGCTTAATTTTAAAAATTTGGAGGAAAATAGTTTATAATTTTTTTTTTTTAATTATTATAAGTTATGACTTAAAATAGTTGCACTCAAAGGGAAATTATGTATAAAATTTTCTTAATATATGAGAAATAAAATGGTTTAAAAATCTTTTTATAAATTCTTTTAATTCGGAGCAAAAAATAGAAATAAAAACGTTTGTATTTTGTTTGTATCAGGGGGTTTTTATAAAAATTTTGATGTTTTTAGCCTATTTATGGATTATTTAATTATAAGTATAAAATTTTATATAAATTAATTATTAAATGTTAAAAAAAAAAAATAAACAAAAAAGAAAAGTCTTAAGAAAAACTCTTAATAAAAAAAATGTACAAAAAAAAAGTGAATTAACCGGGATTCGAACCCGCGGCCTTAGAGAAAAAAAAGTATTTGCGACATAGCGTCTATACAACTGAGCTATTGAAGCTCACACAAAAAAAAGAATTTCAACAAATAGATGTGTTCGTTATGCGTAAAATTATACATACATATTAAACAAAGGGATTTTACGGAAAAAATTAGAGGTAGTCCTCGTTTTTTGCTAATATCTCAGCCATTTATTAACCGATCTGTCTGATTTTCAATAGCAAACAGAAACGGATCACATGTTACAGAAATAAATAACAATCAAGTCCTTATCATGTCTGGGTTCTTCGGAAAACCCATTTCAACACACAGACGGACATCGTTAAATCTACTTCGCTCTTCATAAGGACCCAGAATATATATACTTTATAGGGTCTAAGATCAATATTGTAGAAATTACAATCGGAATGACAAACTTATATATACCCTTCCACCTGTGGCGAAGGGTATAATTAATAGCAGTTACGATACTTATACTTAATTTATAATTAAAAAAATAATAATCATACGCACTGGTGATCTCAAATTTGTGTTAGTTACGTTATTAAATGAAATATATTCTAAATGATTTTTACTTTAAAAATTGATAGTAACGAAATATTATTACGTTAACAATAATGATAATAAAAATGATTATAACAAAATATGTATGGCATCTTTTGCAGATTTCGTTAATAATTTAAAGATCAAAGAATAGGATGATTGATTATTGCTTTCATATTTATAATAAAATGATTTCACCTCATGTAAATACTGTTAGTTTTATGTTAAAATAAAATTTTAATTAATCATTCTATTACAGACAAAAGTAAATTGAAACATCAATTATAGGTGTTTATTCACAAATTCTTATAATATTCAAAAGAATACATATCGTTGGTTACAAGTTGACAACTCCTAGCTGACTATTTAATTATACTTGCCATTAAGATGAAAAATTACTTTTTTTTTAACAGAGAAAAGACGTTTGGTATGCTTAACCACAGAAGTATAATTTAATATCAGTTACAAGTTATCAATTTATGATTTTATAAGAAATATTATTCCAAATATTTAGTCATTTTCGGTGACTTCTTGCTGTGATTATAAAATTTATTACCAAAAAAAAAAAAAATACATAATAAAATTACTTGTATCCGCCTATTTGCTGTTGAAAGATGTTTAAATCACTTTTTTTTTCTTTAATAACAACAAAGAAGACGTCAAATTTGTTCTTGAACCTCAATATGACTGCAAAATTTTTGTGGAATACTATAAATTCCACACATGCCTAATTAATAATTTATATGTGGACGTTATGCAAAATGATTATAAAATTTAAAAAAAGAAAGTATTTTTATGATTGTAAATTGTGGTAAACAATTTGTAATTTCCGTAATTACTCTGTTATAAGGTAACATAGACAATGAAACTAAGTAATAAGAAAATTCGAAAGAAAGATATTTTTAAACCAGATTCGAAATTTTGATTTAAATAATTA
Source organism: Eustalomyia histrio (assembly GCA_949748255.1). Classification (NCBI taxonomy): domain Eukaryota; kingdom Metazoa; phylum Arthropoda; class Insecta; order Diptera; family Anthomyiidae; genus Eustalomyia; species Eustalomyia histrio. The sequence goes on from OX456523.1 coordinate 220,350,733, forward strand.
TTTTTCCATTAAATTTGTTTACTGAAGAATAAATTATCTCATTGTTGTCTAAAATTACACTACTGCCAAAAAATTATAATTGCGATTACAAAATTTGTATTTATTTAAATGACATGACTTTAATTAGGTCACCTTTAAAAAAGAAACAAATTCAATTGTTTATAAAAATTATATAAAATTTTCTAAAACTGTTATTGTCTTTGTCCGATTTCATGGTTATTGCTAAACAAAGAAAACCTTTTTTATATTGTAGTTTTTTAACCTTAACGGAAGCAGTACAAAAAAACATCTTCTCCCAAACAAAGAAAGTAAAAGTCAACAAATAAAATTGTTGGCAAAATTTAAAGTTTTTATTTGGCTAAAAATTTAATCAGGTAATTTTTCTATATTTACAATTAGTTATTTTTTTTTATAAGATCAAACAAATAGAATAAGAAAAGTGAAATTTTCATTATCAAAGAATTACGCTAAATTATTTTATTTATAAAATACTTTCATTTTAACATACGAAAATACAAATCAATGTCAATTAATTAATGGGAAATAAATAAAATCTTATTTCAAAATAAATCATACGATATTATTTATATAAGGGAATATCATATTGTTGATGAATAACAAAATGATTCAAAAATAATAATTTAATTTATTGAAAAAAATATGAAAAAATGCGCATTAACAAATCATATTTTATTATAATAATTATTTAAAGTTAAAATAATCAAAAAGCGTTTGGTTCTTATTGTAAGGAAAGTGGAAAATATTTTATAATGTTTTAAAATAGTTGGGCCAAATTTTGTGCAAATATGTATTATTCAACTTTTTGTACGGTGTATATTTTACGAGGTTCATAAGTACCTTAGAAAATTCTTGGTTCACTTTTTGAAGTTTTATTAATTTACTAAAATTTTTCATTATTTTTTGTTCAATAGAATTCCGTTTAAGCAAATTGTGGAAGTTAATTAATCCCCTCAGATTGTTAAAAAGTTTACTGTTTGTATTTTAATAAAAAAAAGTTTTCTGTTCCTTTTAAAAATAAAGGAACATACATTTATTTTTTGAAAGAAATATCTATTTTAATTTTTTCTATACATTTGTTCGAAACGATTTACTGGCATTTACCGATTTTTTTCAGTTTCATTCATTTGTTTGAAATTTAATAAAAATTTATCCACAAAACAAAAATTTTTGGTTTACTTGTATGGTTAAATTTGTAAATTTTGTTTTCAAAAATTCAAATTTGTTTTTTATTTAAATTGTTTGTTTGTATACATAATTATATTAATTCAAATCACAAAAACTTCATAAACTCACATACACACACATTCACACAAAATGTGTCTATAGACATACATTTTGTAGTTTAAAAAACAAACAAAAATACAAAAACGGAAACAATTTCAAATAAATAAATATGTCACTTATTTTTTACAGAATTGATAGGTAAAATTTTAACATTTATTTTAACTGATTAATCATTTCTTTCCTACACTTAAAAAAATTTGTAAGTTAAAATAACTGAAAAAATCATTTAAAAGAAATGATATTTCATTTAAAAACCGGTCTACTTAATTTTCATTTAAATTAAATGCCATTTGTTATTTATTTTTAAATGTTAATTAATCAACTGACACATCCGTAAGAAACAAATTATATAATCAGTTAAAATAAATGTCAAAATTTTACCTACCAATCCTTAAAAAATAAATGTTTTTTTTTTCATTTATTTGAAATTATTTCCGTTTTTGTATTTTTTGTTTTTTTTTAATAAACTCGTACAATACAAAATGTATGTATGCATATGAAGCTATAAACACTTTTTGTGTTAATGTATTTGTGAATGTATGTGTGTTTATGAAGTTCTTGTAATTTGTATTGAAAAATTTTGTATATATACAACCAATTTAAATAAAAAAACAAATTGAAATTCTTTGAATTTTTTTTTTTTGAAACAGACAGCAAACAAAATTTAAATTTGTAATAACTGTTACGGACACAAATAAACCACAAGTTTCCGTTTTGTGGGTAATTTTTTATTAAATTTCAAACAAATGAAAAAAATAAATGAAACTGAAAAAAATCGGCAAATGATAGTAAATTATTTCGAATAAATGTATAAAAAAGTTAATATAGATGTTTCTTTGAAAAATAAATTTATCTTCCTTTATTTTTAAATGGAACGGAAAACTTTTTTATTAAACTACAAACAGTTAACTACATAATATTCTGAGTGTACGGATGTGTCAGTTGTTTTAACAATATTTAAAAATAAATAACAAAAATCATTTGATTTAAATGAAAAGTAAGTAGATCGGTTTTTAAATGAAATATTATTTTTAGTAAATGGCATTTTCTTTTATTTTAACATACAAACTATTTTTAATGTGTATACATTTTTAAATTTTGTAATAATTTCAAGTCAGAAAGAAATGGTTATTCTATAAATATCACTTAAGTCTAGACTCCCTCTCCTTGCCTACGGTTTTGATTGCACGTATTCCCCGCTACATTCCATCAAATTTCGCTTCCTGTGTTTAGTGTTGCAATTTCACTCTTACCCCGTTTCATTCCATTTAGTTCCTTGTATTTAGTGTTTCAATTCCACTCTTCGTCCTTCCATTCTATTTTGTTCCCCTTGTCTAGTGTTTTAATTCATTATTCTATTCCATTGTATTCCACGTACTTTCCGCTCCATTCCATTTCGTTCCTCTTGTCTAGTGTTTCAATACCACTCGTTCCCTGTTCCATTAAATTTCGCTTCCTGTATTAAGTGTTTCAATTCCACTCTTTCCCCGTTCCATTCCATTTCGTTCGCTATATTTAGTGTTTAAATTCCACTCCTTTCCCATTCCATGCCATTTCGTTCCCTCTGTCTAGTGTATAAAGTCCTCTCGTTTCTCGTTCGGATCTACTCCAGTGTTTAGTGTTGCAAGTATACTTGTTTTCCGTTCCATTTCGATTCCCTTGCCTAATGTTTCAATTTCACATATATTCTGTTTCATTCTTTCTCCATTGCCTTGCGTAGTGTTTTAATTCCACTCGTTCTTTAAATTTAAGGTTTCTAGCCAACGCGATAACGAAACGAAAATTCCAAAAGGTACCTGATATCTTATCAATGAATAAGCGTATGCTCCAAGGAACCCATATTATAAATTTCGAGCTTTTAGCCAAAGGGTTTTTGTGTAGGTCTTTTTTTGCCCCTCCCCATAGCAATTTTCAATACTCCCGTCTTAGCGAATGTCTACGACAGAGGGTTTAATTTCATAAAAAGCCTATACAAGATTAAATTTTTACTTATTTATACACTAAAAAAAAAATGAACTAGAATTTAAATAAAATTAACTTATTTGGAGGAAAACCGTGCCAAACACAATTTTTATCAATATTTAATAAGATTTTCCTTAAAATTAACAAACAAATTTTAATTAAAATTTGGTCAAAATTTCTAAATTATAGAAAAGTTTTACTACTGAGAACTAAATTTTTATTACAAAATAGCAAAATTTCCTCCTAACTAGTTCATACATCATTTAAAATTTGACTGTTAGTTAGGAAATGTTTCTATGGTTTTAAGAAAAATTTTATTTTATTTAAGTTCATTAGATAATATTTTTTTACTAAGAACTAGGACTTAACTCCCTAGAAATAAGAAAATATTTTCTAAAATCAAGTTAAATAGCAATTCTTTTAAGTGAAAATTATCTTTAAATTGGATAAAAAATTTTCCAAGAAATATGAAACTGTTTCTATGGGAAAGGTAATATAAATTAAATTGAATTATATATACTATATATACTAAGCTCATGTATTTAAAATATAAATTAAATTTCATTAGGAAAAAGGTAAAGAAATTATAAAAATGTACTGCAGGATATCCTGAAACGTAATAAATTGTGACAAAGTCTGATCTGGTAGTTAATTAACGGTTCTGCTTGAGAGAACTAAAAAAGGGATGCCCTAAGTGACACACGGCATCTATGGCTAAGGAACACTGGGGGTCCTTTGTCTTCTTAAATTAACTAATTTAAGGAAATTGTTGCAAAAATGCAAAATATCACAGTTACATATCTTGTTATTATTGGAAATGGAAAAAATTATGTTTTAAGTTTATTTTACCACATTTTTAGCATAAACTTTAATTGACATATTCAATTTTTAACTTTTTTTATTATTAAGTGAATAAAAATAGTCGATAAATATAAAGTTTAATAGGCGCAACGTCAATTATAGGAAAGCGATTATGCCGTAATATATAAAATGTGCTTGCGATATTTTGTTTTGAAGTCAGCAAACAAAATTATTACATAAAAGTGCAAATTCGAAATTTTTTTACCTTTTGCTAACAAAATTTAAAAAAATAATATTTAAGGCTACTTTAAGTTCAATGTTAAAGACTGTTAAGATTAGAGATGGGCATGTGAGCCATTTTTGACATGCACGATAATTTTTTTGAAAGGTTACTTTAATTTGTTTCCTTTAATAATATTTTTTCTTGAGAATTAGGAAAACTAACTAATTTGTTTTTACTTGATTGTTTTTTTTTTTCCTGGAAAAGCATATTGAAAATAATTTAAACGTTTTCCAACAAAAAATCCTATACCTAAGTTAATTATTTTTCAAAAATTAGAAAACTTTTACTTGAAAAAAATAATATTTTATTAAAATTTTTAAAATTTATCTGAACTAAGTTGCAAGAAAATTTTCCTTAGTTATAGTTCATCAGTTTCTAAAACCAAATAAATTTTTATTATTACATAAGAAAAAAATTTATTACTTTTTGTTTTTAATTGCCTGAACTAATTTTTAGAAAACAATTCTTAAAAATTAGAAAGTGGTAGACTTAAAAACTGAATTTCGAAGTGGCTTTCTAAAATTTAGTTAATTTTACAACTCGCGAAAAAAAATGAACACACATTAAATTCAATTTCAAGTACTTTCTCATTTTAAGTTAGACACATTTTTTCAACTAAAAGGTAGTAAATTATGTTCTAAAATTTTTTCAATAACTAAACTTAGTTTTATTGCATTTAAGTATGCAAATTTCTTAAAACTGAGATGTTTTTCTTAAAAATTGATAAATTTTCATTTAAAATAATTTTTTTTTTTCTTAAAATCAAGAAATATTGCTTAAGAAATGTATGAACTATTTCTGAGTATATAAACTATTTTGATTTTATCAAAAAATAGGAATTTTTATTCATTTTAAGAAAATTTTTCTAAGTTTTAATAAAATTTTACTTACATTGAACAAAATGTTTACACTATTTTATAGGAAATTTTGGGTTAATTTTTAGTTTGTCTTTTTTTTTAGTGTATATTTTCAAGATCTTAAGCTTTCGTTTAGGATATACTAGATTATTTGAGGTCAAATTTTATACTGACATCTAAGTCAGTAAAATAACTCTCGACATGGGGCTTTCGGCATTTTTTTTAATCACTTTAAATGTTTTATTGGTGAGATGTATCCAATGTTCCACTTGTTCCCGACAAAATATCTTTTCATTTTTTATTCGCTCAGCCCAAAAAGTACCATTCACTCAAGTCAAAAAAGTTTCATTAAAATGAAGAAACTGTATTATAAATCGTTTGTCATCAGTTCTATAATTATTTATGTTTTTCATAAGAAAATCAAATATGTCTCGTAATAAATATTTTTTTTAAATAAACAACATATTTTGAAACTAATTATAATTTTAAAAACTAAATAAAATATTAATTTAAAATATTTATAAGTTAATTTTATTGCAAATTTCTTAATGATAAAAATCTATAAATACACAAAAAAAAATTAAAAGGGTCAAATCGTAGACAATCGTTAATAACTAAATCACATAAATGTAATATGAGAGGTGATAATTATGTATTAATAATATAAATTATATTTTTTATATATATTTAAAAATTTCTTGTGTATTTAAACTCTATGAAGGGCAGCAAAAAAATTTAATAAATTATAGATTTTATTTCTTTTATTTTAGAAAATATAAACTGCGAATAAAATAACAAACAAAATGTGAAAAATCAAATAATTAACAGAATGTTTATGTTGGCAAATATATTAGGAAACAGCTGGATTTGTTAGAAAAAATTAGATAACATTTTAGGTGTGTGGCAGTGTGAGGCAGACATAGAGAAAGAGGGTCAGATGTACTCGTACATTGAACGTTACACTAAATATAACATAAATTATGTATGTAGGTTGAAGGGCGTTTAAAACACACACAAAAAAATAGACCTTGAATTTTTGGTTTTTTGTTTTGGATTTATATTTTAAATAATTTTAATTTCAAGCGTTAGTGAAAATTTTATAATGTTACCAAAAAAAAATTTTATAGGAATATAAATCCTCTATATTAAAAAAAAAAACTTTTTTGAAATTTGTGAATAAATTTATTCAAATAAAAGTGGTAATTATCACTTCTAATAGCATTAACCCGAAAGTGACTGAAGGGAAATGGCTTGAAATTTTTAGACAAAATATTTTGGAAACATAGATAAAACACAGTAAGTATTTTTTGTTAATCTTGTCACCCAGGAAACCTTTGAAGCCATATAGCCAGCTATCATCTCTTTTCAATCATCATTCCAAAGAGAGCAACACATTAATTAATAGGAAGAATTTTCTGTGTATTGTTTTGCTTTAAGAAAAAAAAAATAGTGTACCGTCCGAATTTTTTAAGATTGCTTTATTTGTAATTTTTTTTATTTCATTCCAAAGATCTACCATAATCATATAATTACAACTTATATCTTAATACCCTAATCGAGCACTATAATATTCGAAGGCTATGATATCCTTGTAGTGGAAACAGAACAGAGCCTCTGGTGGGAATCGTACCCACGACCCCAGCACTGATAAGCTAGCTTGCTACCAACTATCCTGACGACGAGTATAACTAGAAGTGATGAGGAGTATAACTAGAAAGTGGCAGCATTGTCCGGAAGTTGTATACTAGAAACGTCGAGTGTATTCTTTGCTATATCGAAGTTACCAGAAGTAAAACACTAATGCAACATAAGCCGTGGTGAAGAGTTGCCATTGATGGCATTTTGTTTACCATAATAGGTCTTTTGTGCTGCCCAGAATCACCCTAAAGGTTCAAGCTAATGATGAAGCCAAGAACCTTTCCTAGTGAAGTGTTCCAAATGTCGGAAGGCGACAAGAAACAGTCACCCAAAAACCGGATCCCCCTGACACAAAGCCCAGGACAATCGCAGATGACATGCTCTGACGTCCACGATTTCAACCCGCAAAACCTGCACAACTCAGTGTCCGTTTGATCCTTTTTGTGCCTATGGTACTTCAGGTCGCAATGCCAGTAAAGTATCCAGTCAGGGTCCTTAGGTCCCTTCGACCAAGGGCTAATAGTTGCCCAGACCCGCCACTGGGCATATTTATAAATCTCTTGGCCTGTCGTTGGCCACGAGATGTTTGCTAATAATCGAAAATTTTGACTCTCTCCACATCCTGAGCCTCTCCCTAATATAGCCCATGGCACCCCGCAATACGCCCTCTCACTGCCCTCATGCCCATCATGGCCCGGAATCCATCCCAGGGTAAGGGAGTTGCTCCTACCGAGTCGGTTGAGAGCCGTAATACATTACATGACAAGTTTAGATGACACTTCCTAGGACATAAGAGCCCTGAGTGCCACCTGACTGTCAGAGAGAATATAGACACGAGATCTGACCACACGCCTCCGTAGGCATTCCTCCACACACAAACATATGACGTAAAATTCCGCCTAGAAAATGGAGGGATATTTGCCTTATTTTGCTGTTTCGAGCCATCTGGTCCACATGCTGCTATCAAAAGACATAGCGTCAAAGTACCTGACCATAATCTGTTCCGGTAGCATCCTATCCGTGACCCTTGTGATTGGGTCATCCATAACAACCCAGGCGATCGAATTGCTACCGAATTCTCTGAGTCTAGTTGAGCCCATGATGGCCGCCTCCATTACAGAGATATGCAACCAAGGAATTCCCAGCATGGCGCCGATGCCATTCGTAGGACACTTCCCGCTGGCACCCGTTATGCCAATGCACGCCAGACGGTAGATCCTCTAGAGATTATTCATTGTTTTTAAGTGTTCGTCCTTTGGCCATCATGCGATAGCCGCATAGGTCTGACAATAGTATTGAATGATCAAGACACCATCCGCGGTCTCAGACCCCATGTCCTCCCAAAGAACCTCTGGCAGGCATTGGAAACCCTGGTGGCCTTTTTGGACAGCGAGTCAATATGATCATTCCAGGTTAGAGATTTGTCAAGAGTTACCCCCAAATACCTAATCTTACCAGAGTAATCTATCACCATGCCGCCAACAACAGGCCTTGATAGATTAACCCTCCTTCTGTTCGTAAATGATAGCAGTATCGTTTTCGACGGGTTGATGGATAAGCCCTTTCCCTGGCACCATGAAAGAGTAAAGTTCAAAGCCTCTTGCATGCGCTCTGAGATCGTTCTGTCATCCCATCCTACGACGGATATGACAAGATCATCAGCGTAGCTGTTGGTTCTGAAGCCTGGTTGTTTAGACCCTCGAGCAACTCGTCTATGACCAGTGTCCATAATAATGGCGATAAAAAACCTCCCTGAGAACACCCTCTGGTTTGGTCTGAGTTGTTAAAACTGAAGCGACGGTTTGGGGGAGAGGCAATTTTGGTAGGAGAGAAATTTTGAATCAACTTTTAATATATGTAAAGACTTCTGATATTAACTAATGAATAAAAAATGCTATCATATGTTTCTTCAAAATTGAATTAAACTTTAATATTTTCTTCAACCCAAATTATTAAAATTACACTTTCAATTTATTTGTTACATTATTTTCCAGTTTAAAGTCATAAACCCAAAAAATATGTTAGCTGTCCCAAAAATCATCAAATCGCGGAAATAAATGTGTTGGTTTTTCTTGGTAATGAATAAATTCATAATATTTATAGGTTGTTAGAAATTTTGTTTTGTAAATTATTTCCAATGACGTGTATTTTCTATTAATTATAACACATGCATTTTTTATCAACACCTGTAAATGATGCAAATCCCCAATCATGAACAAAATTTCTATTCTATTCATAATTTTAGCTAAAATGAAAATTGTGTTGCAATGAAATAAATATTAAGAAGTAGAAAAAAAAAATTCTTCAATTTTATTTTTAGCATAAATTTTAAATTATATTTAAAATTTAAAATACATATAATATATTTATATTATATACATTATAAAATACTATATATTCAACATCCACCTCTGACAACAAGTACAAAAAAACGAAAAACAAAAAAAAAACAGAATTGATCATAAAATTAAAAAAGAAAAAGTAAACTAAAATGAATCATTGCCAGGTACATAGTCAATATTGAAAAAATGCATCATGCAGACACATTGTAGAGCATCTTCTTTAAATGTAAACAAAATACTTAAAAATGTTTAACATACTTTAAATATTAAACTTGAACTTTTTTTTAAAAAAATTACAATTAAAAAATAGATTTTATTGTGTGACAATCGAATTTTGTTGCTAATTGGTTTAAAACAAATGTGAGAAAAAAATTTTGGTTTAAATAGCATTTCAGTTGTCAGCCTAACTTTGAAGAAATTTAATATTTTCAAAATTTCCCAGTAGCTATAATTAATATTTAATATATATACTTAATTAACAATTAGTAGCTGCACAGTGGGTAAATATCAAAATATTTTGGAAATAATTCAGGAGTTGATTGAATTTACTCGGAAAAAAAGTCATCATATATTTTTGGGTTTATGATTGTGCTAACCATAGTAGTAAAATAATATAGTTATCATATTATGATAATAAATTAATAATTATTTTATCATAATATAATATGGTAGTATTGAAGCTCTTATTATCCTAATAATCATTATATAATTCTAAGTAATCGATCCCAGTTAACATAATATGTTTAGTAAGATAAATATTTATTATCACTAGGAATATACTATGATCATTTCGAATCATCAGTTATGTTTAACTATAGTTTTTTCTCCGCGTGATAAATGTTATTTTGTAGTAGATCATACCACGCACAACATTTGGCCCCGAACTTTTTGTTATTAAAATCCAGCGGGCCAAATATAAGTATTTGCTGATATTTTTTTTTAATCAAAAAATCAACCTTTTTTCCCCCTTAATCATCTCAAAAATATATATATACATACACTCACAATATTATTTCGTTAAAAACAACTTAAAACAAATATTAAATTAATCGAAAATACAATCAAAAAGAGGACTACTGATTTTTCATTATATTCAACCCATTTTGTTGTTTATTTTCAATCATTGTTTAATAATCGACAAAAGTAAAATCAATAGAAAGTCGTTTAAAATAACCATCAAATTTTTACTGACAAAAAGTTAGAAAAAACTACTTTTGTGGTTTGTTTTTCAAATTAAAAGTTTTTTTGTTTGTATGTAGTTACAAATCAGAAGACAACACACGCAGATGTATATATTTTTATTGGCTTTGTGTGTATGTATATTTGAATACTTTCTTGTAATTTTTATTGAAATAATTTTGTATATATACAAATTATTTTGGTAATAAAACAAAAAGGAATTATATGAATTTCTATTTTTTTAAACAGAAACCATAAAATTTCACATTTAACTGAAAATATCAACTCCTACTGAATGTCTGTAAATTTTTATAGTTTGTTTTTTGAATGACTGATTCAAATAGTTAAAAAATATATTTCTATGAATTTCAATTTATTCTTCATTTAAAAACAAACTTTACGTATTACTTTTTAAATAAACTACAGTCGGTAACGGAAAATATATTGTGAGTGTATACACGCTGAGAAAAAACTTAGTTGCAACATGATCACTGCTACTATATTATGTTTGCTGCATTCGGGTATGGTTATCACAATAAATTTATTGGTTTATTAGTAGGTTCTAACCATCAATATGATCGCTAATTATTATTATCGTAAATATTTTATTATTTCAATTTTATAACATGTTCGGCTGTAACAATACTGCGGTAAAAAAAATCTGACTGTGAAAAAAATGTAATAATTAGGAAGCTACAAAATGCTAACAACAATCAAAAAAAATTATAAATCAAATAAAAACATGTTTTGGCATTAACAGTTTTAAAACTGTCTTAATTCAGTCAATGTATTAGTTCATGTAAAAATGATGATATATGATCATTTTCACCTGGGGAATTTTATTTTCGAAAATGCCTTGTATTATAATTTTCACTAATTTCATTTATCGTAGAAAAAAATTCATTGCCAAAAATATAAAAAACAAAAATAATTTTTTTTCAAAAATATATTTATTAATATGTTTAGTAAAAAATAACAGCTTTCTTGTGGAAAAAGTATTCAGAATGTTAATAAAATAAGTTTTTAAAAGAAAAAGTCTGTAAAACTTAACAGTTATTTTGTATGTTTCTTAGATAAAAATGCATACGATATATTCCTAAAAAACATAACTTATATTCTAAAAAAATCTTAGATTCTAAGGACTTTTCATTATGACAAATACTTAGATTCTCAAAACTTTTTCTAGTAAAAATATTCTTAGATTCTAAGAAATTTTTCTAAAAGAAAAAATCTGAGACTCTAAGGACTATCTAAAAGAAAACCTAAAAATGTTCTTAGAATGTAAGAATTTTTCTTATAGAAAAAGTTTAGAGAATCTATGTTTATTTATTAAAAAAAAGGTCTTTAGAATTTAAAAATTTTTTCAAGTATTTTTCCTTAAAAAAAACTTCCATAGAATCAAAGAAGTTTTTTTGAAAAAGTCCTTAATATCAAATTTTTTCTTTAGAAAAAATATTTCTTTAAGAAATCTTAAATACATATTCTCAAGTTTAAAGGGCTTTTTCATAGTTTCCAATCATAATATAACTGTAGGGACAATATTATGGTAAAATTATGGTTATTTTATTATCATTATATAATAACCATATTATAGTACGACTATGGGTGGCACAATCATAGTCCCAAAAATATACAGGGTGGCTCAAAAATAACCTTCCGATGCTTTTTGGCTATAATTTAAAAAAAAAATGAAAAATAAATAGTCACCAATATTCCGCGTTCTGGAGCAGTGTAGCGTAACATTGTTTATTAACGTATATTTCGCATGTGTTTACTACACAAATGTCAAAACAGAACTGACATTAGGGGCCAATCGCAAAATTTATGGCATTTTCTGATAGGAGGATTACTTTTGCGCCACCTTATGATGTCCTTCGAATATGATTGTCCCAAATAAAATTTTTGTAATTTTTTGATGTTATATTTTTATTTTTCAATAAAATACTTGTTAATGAATATATGTCAATGAAATTTCCGACTAAGGTGTATCCTGTTATTTTTGATTTGGAAATTAAAAATAAATTAGAGCTTTATGCTAAAAACCGGTAATAAATTTCCAAAAATGGGATTTTTTGGGGGGTTCGCAGGCTATATCGCTAAAATACATTTATCGATTCAAAACCCTTTCAACAGTTTCCCATTATCCTTAAAATACCAATACTCTCTTAAAAAATACCGTCATCAAGATAAATGAAATACCGTTATCCCTAAAATATCATTACCGTTATTTTTTATTTTAAAGTTCCATATTTGCACCCAGCGAAAAAATTTGGCTTTGCAGAAATGAAAAATTTTAATTTAAAAATGCAAATAACTTTTAAGCTTTAAGAGACTTGAATTTTTTTTGAAATCAGTTTATAAATTGCTCTAGATTGTCTACCTTAAATACTACTATAATGCCGCAGTTGCCGGTGGGTCTGTGGAGTCTTCACACATCAAAACAAGAGCTCGGAATGTTTTTTGTTTAGTAATGGAGGAAGTCGCTAAGAAATGACTGTATTACTTCCAAAATATTTTAATTCTACCCCATTGTGCAATGGAATAATGTTATTTTGACTTGACTTTTCTTTGGAATAAAAGTACTGCAGTTTTCTTATGCTTTTATATACATTGAGATTTTTTTTTTGTAGTTATTTTGTATATTTACAAAACCAAAGAAAATAACAATTTTTGGACAGGCTAATTTTTATACCCTTCACCACAGGTGGGTATATATAAGTTTGTCATTCCGTTTGTAATTTCTACAATATTTATTTTAGACCCTATAAAATATATATATTCTGGGTCCTTATGAAGAGCGAAGTTGATTTAACGATGTCCGCCTGTCCGTCTGTGTGTTGAAATGGTTTTTCCGAAGACCCCAGACATGATGAGGACTTGATTGTTATATATTTCTGTTAAATGTGATCCATTTCTGCTTGCTATTAAAAATCAGCCAGATCGGTTGATAAATGGCTGAGATATTAGCAAAAAACCAGGTATACCTCTAATTTTTTCCGTAAAATTCCTTCGTTTTATATGTATGTTGAATATTACGCATAACAAACACATCAATTTCTTTTCTTTCACCTCTTCACCTTTTATACACAAACAACAAACGCATACAAAGATTTCTCATTTAAATAAAAACCAAGTAAATCCCTATTGAACGAAAACTGTTCATTTAACTCTATAAACGATGATTCCATATAGCCTTCATATTCATAGCTAAGTTGTCTAAACGGCTATGTCACAAATACTTTTTTTCTCTAAGAACGCGAGTTCGAATCCTACTGAAGACACAATTCAACTTTTTTTTTGTACATTTTTTTTATTTTCTTAAGACTTTTTTTATTTTTTTGTTTTTTTTTAACATTAAATTAAAATTAAATTAAATTTGTATAAAAACCCTCTGATACAAACAAAATACAAACGGTTTTATTTCTATTTTTTGCTCCGATTTAAAAGAATTTATAAACAGATTTTTTAAACCATTTTCTCATATATTAAGAAAATTTTATACATAATTTCCCTTTGAGTGCAACTATTTTAGGTCATAACTTATAATAATTTATAAAAAAAAAATATAAACTATTTTCCTTCAAATTTTTAAAATTAAGCTAAATAAATTAAAAATATTTTGTAATAAAATACCGAAATAAAATCCCAAATGCAAGTTTGCCCGCTAAATCAAACATATTTGTAGAAATAAAACACATGCAGTTCTAGTGATTTCATTTAACGATTTGTAAAAAAATATTTTTTTGGTCGAAAAAAGCTTTTTTAGAACTAAAAAGATTTTTGAAAAAAAAAAAATATGACAACACTGATTGGTTTATGATCGTGATTGTTGTTGTTTTTATTTTATTTGTTGAACTTTTTGTCTTTCACCACCTCACTTTTTACCCACAAACAACAAATCCATACAAAGGTTTGTCATTTAAATAAAACCCAAACAAATCTGTTTTAAACGAAAACTCTTTATTTACTTCTATTAACGACGTTTGCTTATGTCCTTCAATGGCTCAGTGGTCTAAGCGCTTTGTCACAAATACTTTTTTTCTTTTAGTCGCGCGATCGAGCCCCGTCTATTCAACTTTTTTTATTTTAAAAATTTTTTTAACACTTTTTTTTATTTTCTTAAGACTTTTTGTTATTTTTTTATTTTTTTTTTAACAAAACAAATGCGTCCAGCACAGTTGTCTTAACGATGTTGGTCAGCTTTTCTGTATAATTGGAGAACGGAAAGAGGAAAAGTTTCCAAATAACCAAATGTGGGCGAAATCCTTGAATTGGGCGTGGCACAAAATAGATTAATTTATATCTTAAGAACGGTGAGACCGTAATTAAATACTCCATAAATGGGCTAAAAACATCAAAATTTTTATAAAAACTAAAATTTTAGAGCTGTAATATGACCTATGGATACGTCTTATATATCCAAAGATTAAAAATCTATAGTAAAACATAGTTGCTGAAAATAGTTATGACCAAAACATATATTTTTTGAAATACCTATTATCGGGAAACATAAATCTTCCCGAGTCCAAGTTTTATCACCAAACTAAATGGTAAATTTCCTCTTAAAGATGTCCGTATATAAATCTGTCCATTCCATATATGTCCATATATAAACTTCACTTTTTTCCCAACCATGGTGAAGGGTATATAAGATTCGGCATAGCCGAATTTAGCCGCTCTTACTTGTTTTTTTTTATTTTCTTCATAACCCGAAGTTTAAGAAAAACTAGAGCCTCAAAAGGAAGGCAAAGCCTTGAATCAATCACTTGGTTAGGTTGATTTCCTAACAGGCAAAGTAACGTTACCAAAATTTTGAAGGCCAAAAATATTCTTATTATTTGAAAAAAAAAATCCGTTTCCTGTTGGGTTAACATACTATATACTGATATTATTCGTTTGCTATTTTTATTTATTTATAACGAGTTTTCAACCTCCGCAAATTAATAATTTTTAACCAGGCTGATACATGTATTTTAATTCGAGAAAATATCCCGTTAAAACACGCAGTTTTAGAGAAGCTAGAGCCCCCAGAAGAAGGCAGACCTTAAACAATATATTAAAATATAAATTTTGCTCCATTTTTTAATTTTTATCAATCACTACTTCACAATCTGAAATGTTTACTCCTATTTTTAAACAAAATAAAAAATCGATTAATATGTTAATTTTTAAGTGAAACAAAGGTAGTATAAGTTTTCGCAACTAACATCCCTACTTTGTAAATTTCCTTACCAAAAAAAAAAACAATTAAAATATCAATTTTGTTTTAATGATTTGATTAAATTTCATTCTCAATAAAAAGCAGGAATTTAAAAAAAAAAACAAGCAAATATCTACAAAGAATTTTCTTTAAACAAAACTAAAAAAAACCCAAATCCAAAGAAATGTTCAAAGAAATTTTTAGTACCAATATTAAAGCAACAACAATAAAACAATGATTTTAATTAATTACTAAAATATTTTAGTAAAAGAGTAAAATGTCTTAATGTTGTGTAGGTTTATATGTCATATAGAGTTAAACTAAATTAATTTTCAAGTTCATATGCGTAGAAAATACCAATACGCACAGTAAATAAATTTTAAATATAAATATAAATATTATATATGACTGAATACGAAAGACAACTTATGCTATTATTGTGTTGAAATTATACCTACAAACTTATAAACATACGATACATTTGCATTTATATGTTAGGCTCTGTCAAATAAGTGCGTAGAAACCAAATTTTCGAAAACGCTGTTATGATATTTTAGCCATAAATAAAGTGTGGTCCAAATATGGGTATCTTTTTAATTAATATATTATTTTGACATTGATAGATTTTTTCTGTTCGAAATATTGATTATCATTCGGTATCATAACTCCGCGGATCAAAATGAGTCGCTTGAACAACTTTGGGAAATATTGCCAACTTATTTCCAAATTAAGTTTTGTGTTTCCCAAACTGTACATTTGTTAAAATTTTGGCTTAAATGAACCAAAATTTCAATCGCTTTGCGAATTTCCTAGTTCAAATATTCCACCTTAGGCTTAAAATTTTACATTTGGTCAATTTCTATATCAGACTTTGTATAAGAGTGTACGAGTAACTAGACTTGTCTTAAGGAATTATCGAAAAAAAAAACAACAAACATATTAATTAAATACGGTTCACTACATTTTTCTCGCCTATTCTTAAGTTCTTAAAATGGATTAAATGCCCTTATTCTAACAAGGCATTCATATACAATACATACACTCAAAGAAAAAACATGGTTGGCTCAATCATATTCGAAGAGCATCATATATTTTTGGGTTTATGGTTGTGCCAACATTAGTCGTACTATATTATGGTTATCATATTATTATAATAAAATAACCATATTTTTACCATAATATGGTCCTACAGTTATATTATGATTCAAAAATTACCATATTATGGTCCTAAATAAACATTTTATAATGAATTTATCATTATATGATCGCACGTAATCATAGTATACTCAAAATGTTATCATATAATTATCCCTCATAACTATATTATGATTCCAGGATTATCATTATATGATCGCTAATCTAAAAAAATTTCTTAAAGGAAAAATTATATAATCCGTAACCTAAAAAAATTTCTTAAAGGAAAAGTTTTTAGAAACTATGAAAAAACTCTTTAAATTTAAGAATATTTCCTTTAGAAATGTTTTTGCTAAAAAAAATAATATTAAGGACTTTTTGAAGAAATATTGTTTAGGAAAAAATCATAGACTTTAAGAATTTTTTTTTTTGATTGTATAATTATTTCAGCATTTTATCGTTGCATCATTATCACATTTTCCTCATAGTCAAAATTTTTGTTATTACAGTATGGTTACAGCAAATATGATATAAAATAAAATGTGCCATTTATAAAATAGTAAAATATTTACTAAATAATGATGGTAGCGACCATGTTTATGGTTAGAAAACCAATATATTGTTGCAGCAAGCACAATATAGTTGCAGTGATCATATTGCAGCCATGTTATTTCTCTGCGTGTATAGAACATTTAACAAATACCTATATAACATTTATAAGATGAGAGGCAAATTCACAATACCCTTACATAAATATATAATTATTGTCTAAGAATTATGTCTCTCTAGATAGTGACTGTTATATAAATAGCACAGTTTGAATGCAATTTTACAAATAGCATCAGTGCAAGTGAAATGAAAACTTTAATGTTATTTTTGTGGACTCAGATCGTTTTTAAATTTATATGCAGCCGGTTTTCACTGAACAATATGTTTCATACTTCTACTAGAGATAAATAATATTTACACTCAACATAGTTTCACCAAACTCCATCTATGCTTCTACTTTTATTTTTATGAATAGTCTATCTTATTAGAGAGCTGTGCAAAGCATACTCCCACTCTTAATTACGTACTCTCTGACTTTATTTTATAAACTTATTACAAAGCTTTAAGCTGAAAGTCCATACCACTCATGCTGCGCTTCTTTGCGTCCTACGCGGTTGTCAAAAAAGTAGAATCAATGTAAATGTATGCTGCTAGTTGCAGAGTACCAAAGCGTAGGATGCCGTAACACGTATAACGCGAAAAGTATGTCTACTTTCTACTTTTGTAAGCGTCATAAGCAGCGTACGAACAGATTAGCTGATTTTGATAGGTTATTTCTATTTTAAAAACTACACACTGTGATCAAAACAAAAGCGGAAAAAGCGTCGCATGTAACTTGAATTTCAGTAAAGCGTATAAAGTGTTTATGCGTACAAAGCGTTGACGCGAAAACGCGTGGTATGGACTCTCAGCTTTAATGTTTGCACGCCATATTTTTATAATTAAGAAATTAAGGTTTAAAAAATATGTAAAACAATTGTTTAAAACAAACTAGGAAGAAGGTAACTCAGGCATGTCGACTATATGATATCCTATACCAATTATAAATTAGTTCAAATGTCGAAAATCGGTCCAAATTCTGGAGAGGGTTCTAATCCTTTTTTAATAACAGACAAAAATTGCAAATTCAATTTTTTATTACCGAATTGAAATTTTACGAATTAAATAAAAAATTACCAATAATTGATTGGATGTAATTCGCATTTGACACCGTTAGATTTATCTTTAAAATAATTAATTCAATTGTAACATATCAAGTTATCAAATGAATTAATTCATTGCACTTAAAAGTTTAGTGATTTATAAAATGTGTATTTCCGTTTAGTGATTTAAAAATTTTTTTTCCGTTCAGTAATTTAAAATTTATATTTTTTTACTTTTCAGTTAAAAAAAACCAAAAGAAATGATTTCGTTCATTAGTTTAAAGACTGGATTAGCTAAACGTAAACGTAGAGCATTACATACACAATAACCTAAAAGAGTATTAAAAATGTTGTAGTTTTTTTTTTGATTCTCTTTAATGTATTATTTTTATTCACACACGTACCATCCCCGTCCACTCATATTTATTATTTCCCAGAATTGGTGATTTTTATAAAAATTTGATTTTAAATCACTGAAAAGTAAAACAAGTAAAAAAGGGCTAAATTCGGCTGTGCCGAATCTTTGAATACCCTCCACCAATATCCTAAAAAGATGTTCTCTACTGTTTTTGATACAAAGGTGAAAAACTTTTTTGGATGTGAAAAGAACTTTTTGGAAGAAAAAAAATTTAGAGGTGAAAAAAAAATTTGGAGGTGAAAAAATTTTTTGTTGTGAAAAAAAATTTTAGTGGTGAAAAAATGTTTGAGGTGAATACAAAATATTTACTGCTAAGCGACTGGTGAAAAAAATATGAGAAAATATGTTATGTACCAGTTGCTACTATGAAATTGTACTAAATTTGTATGGGCAACTTAGAGGCACCTTACACTTTCACTGGTTTTTTTAACCATGGACTGCACAAAAAAAAAACATTTTAAAGCATAGTTTTTGTCAAATACTCAATTTTGTTCCGGCTAATGGGGACTAGTTCTGCAGCTGAATATGCCTAATGGAGAGAATACTTTCTGATGCGCCACGCATTGATAAATAGTTGCAACGAATATTCTTTTTTTTTTTTTTAATATTGCAGTGTGTTTGTCTAATGGAGAGAATACAGCAAAGAAATTAATTTGTTAAAGAAAGAACATGAGTTGTAACTATTTGTCAATAGATGGCCCATCAGAAGGTGCATTCCCTCCAATAGGCATATTTTGCTGCAGAGCTAGTCTCCATTAGCCATATTGTGCTACAATATGCAGTAGAGTATTATTGATTTTCTATTTCCTTCGTAACATAAATGAATATTTGCCAAAAACTATGAAAAATATTTGTTTTATGTGCATATTATAACTTAATTTTTTAAATCAACATAACATAAATATACATTTGCCAATCCCTCAATTCTCAAAAATACAAATGGAACAAAAAAATACTATTTTATTTCGTCAAACATTTGAAAATTTTACTTTAAAATTATGTAATAAGTCTAATAGTAACATCTTAATGCATTAAAATTTGACGTTTGTAGTTAATTTAATATTTTTGGTAAATAAATTAATTGAAAGCCTAATCCAAGGCTATATCGCCATGGGGTGCCACCTATTCAAAAGTAGTGGCACTAAAGCAATTATGCATTTTGCTCTTTCTTTAGATATCAATTTCTTTGGACCTAACCATGGGGCAGGGTATTGTTTTAGTTAATTCAGCAATACCTATTCAAAAGTAGCGGCACCAAAGCAATTATGTATATTGCTCTTTCTTTAGATATAAATGTCGTTGGTTACAAAAACAAGAAATACATTTTATGGAATGAAACGACCTTTCCTGATTCTATATTAGCCCAGCCTCCAGCAATCATAGGGGCTGAATATTGTTGGATGAACTGTAATATGAATATGTTTTTCAATTTATGTAACAGAACTTTTGTTATTTAGTTTTAGTAATGTTATTAATTTAGTTTAAGTAATGTTATTTACAGAGTTCTGCTCTGTTAGCGACTTTAACAATGTTGCTTTTTACGTTAACTTAGTTATTACAGTAACACACATATAGCTCTAAGAATATTATTATTCTCAGAGTATGTAAGACAATAAATGTAATCGAACAAGAAGAAGACTTAATAACATTTTTACTTAACAGAAAATAAAAATAGATACAGAAAAATTGTACAAATTTGTATGAAAAATTTAGAGGTACCTTCACATTTTCACTCATAACTTTTGAACCGCTAAACCGATTTCGCTCATTTTAAATACCAAACTGCTCGGGAGGATGTTCAATAATCTGGGTAAAAATTGACACCCCCGCTTGCGTCTTTGCGTCGTGATCGCCATTTCAACAGACAGACAGACAGACGGACATCGCTAAATCGACTTAAAATTGCATAAGGATCACGAATATATATACTTTATGGGGTCTTAAACCTATATTTCGACATATTACAAACGAAATGACAAACTGATATATACCCTCACCATATATGGTGGAGGGTATAAAAAATTATTCTTAAAAATACTGAAAGAAAATTTGCACACATTTTGATAAAATTTATCTAATTAATAAATATTAATAAAAAATTTCGGAAAAACATTTTTTCTTCTGCAAATAAAAACTACAATGTTATGTTATTTTGTGTATATTCAGTAGGAGTTAGAAAAACATACAATAGAGTTTAGAAAGAAGAAAACTATTGGGAAATAAAATTTTTCCCCTAAAAAAAAATTTGCGAAAAATTGTATTTAACAGATTTGTATTGATTTACATTCAAAAATAATCTCAAAGGTATAAAATTATCGGTTTATGGTATTTTAATATTGGATTTTTAAAACGCGAATATCGCTTCCAAAATCGACTAGCAACATTGAATTTAGCGTACTCAAATTAGCATTACCAGTAGAGGGCCCAAATAGTGTCACAGTATTATTATTATATAAATCACTGAATGGTTGAGTGAAATTACCATTCACATTGAATGGTTGACAAATTAAACTAATTCCTTTTTATTCTGTTCGATTTTTAAAAATTTAAAGCATTCGCGAGTGAATTAATTCATTTGATTTGCTAATAAAAACTGTCACTGTTGATATAATTCTTAAATAATATTTGCAGTTAAAAGCGTTCAATTGAATTCACTTAGTTTGGTTAAAAAGTTAATTCTTTCACTTAAGATAAAACTTATATACGTTTTATGGGAATTCATTTTAAAAATAATTAATCTTTTACAGTTCTAAATCCGGTAAGGTGGGACTAGATTAATATATGAATCTAGTCATACTGAATGCGACACAATGGGTATTTTGAAGGATGCCTTCGCTGCGCGTGTAATCTCGCGTTTCAGTGATTTGGCTTTTGAGCAATTTCAGTGTCCCGAAGTTTTTCCTCTGGAGATATTTGAAGTCGTTGGTGTACGTGAACAAGTCCCGCAAAATTTGCATCAAAGCCAATGGCGGCCATTTATGGAACATAATTTTCCACAAATTGTTGAAACAATAAACATAATAAATAAAAAAGCAATTGAGTGTTTGCTTTTAACAAAAGTTATAGCGAAATACAATCAATTTAAGCCGCTATTTTACTTATTTTTAGTGTAGATATTTTAAAAAGTAAAACATTTCGTATTTTATTCCAAAACGCACCAAGAAAATTGTATAAAATTAAAAGAAAATAAAGACAAAACTAAAAACAACAATTGTTTTTTTTTTATTATTTTTTATATTTAAAAAAAAAGCTTTCAAGTTATTTTCAGATTAACATAAGTAGACAACACAAAAAGATGAAGAATACAACAATTTGAAGGAAAAAAATATGCGTTGCTTTTATGAAGAGCTTATGGGTAGTAGTAGTAGTACAGTACAATCTGTGAACTAAAAAAAACATACACTTATAAATTTATACATACATACAGTCAACAAAAAAAAAAGTTGGACACTTATATTAAGAACAAATTTGAACACATTATTTCTGTAACTCGTTAAGCTAGCACAGCCAAACAAAATGTAAATAAAAGCTTATTTAATTGACTAATTTTAACTTTTTTTTCAAACTCGGGAGTTCTTAACTTATTATACTACAATTATTCAGGTAAAAAAAAAACTTGTACACTGCAAAATTTCAAAAATAAAAACCAAATTAAATTAATTGCTTATAGCGTTGTTTTCAATCAAGTTTCACAGCTATATATCTATTTTGAGTTCAATAAATATTTTTTTGTATTTATTTTATGTGAAAATTTGCGTAGGTGTGAATTTAGGCCATTTTTATACAATTTTTAAAAATTTGTGTTTCCAACTGGAATTGTTTACTTCAAACAAGTTTTAATTTGTCTATTTAAGCTCGAATGCATATAATAATGATAAAATATATTTTTACTAAAATATCTCCAAAATTCTAAACCATTTGATTGGGGGTTTTGTAGGTCGTTAGATACTTTCGATCTTGTAGATTATATTTGAGGGATTGTGTTATTGTCAAATTAACAATTCCATCAAAACAAAATTAGATTTTGATTCGTTTGGACGCAATAGTACCACACACTGTTTCAATTTCATATGACTTTTCAAAAATTTTTCATATAACTACTAACCAATTTGGAATTTATGTATTTTTACAAAAAGTAATAACTTTTAGAACAAAATCTGATAAAATTATATTTATTATTTATTATTTTTATTATTTATCATTTTTATTATTTTTCTAATAAATTTATCAGATTTTGTTCTAAAAATCATATGAATATTTGAAAATTCGGAACGAATCGAAATCCAAAAGTTTTAGAATTTTGCGAAAAGTAAAACAGAAAAAAATAAAATTAAGTTATGTCTGGAGACACATATTTTTTAATCAAGTTTGCTGAACACGAACTTAGAAAAAACTAAAATCAAAAAATTTAATTGAATTTGGACCTGCAAAAGAATTTTTTATATAAATTATTTTTTTTTTTTTTGTTAAAATTAATTAAAACTTTCAATTATTTTTTTAATCATATCAATTAATTTTTTAATCAAAAATCTTCAACATTTGCAATTAAAGTTTTAATTATATCAATTATAACTTTGATTAAAGTTCTAACCAAAAAAAAAAACAATTAAAACTTTAATAAAATTTTTAATTGAAATTCCAGCATCAAATCAATTAAAATTTTAATCAAATTTTTAATTGAAATTCCAGATTCAAATCAGTTAAAATTTTAATAGACCTTTCAATATTTTTTTTATCAAAAATACATATGTTTATGTGCAAATCACACAAGTAAATTTCTAAATACTTTGTACCAAATAATTCATAGGAGTACCATTGTACTTTTGAAGTTCCAATAGCACCACAAAAAAAATACTATGGTACCAACTTTATCATAACTGGTGCATGCGTATCCGCAGTGTTGCCAAAAAAAATTTGCTTTCATGTTCCCCTATTTCAAAGTTCAAATACTCAAAAATCCTTAACAAATTGTTAAATAATTAAATTTTAATTTTTTCTAAAATGATATTCGAAGATTTTGTTTACTAAAAATTAAAAATAAATATTTTAGAAAAAAGGGTGTCCTCATAAAAGAATTAAAATTTTAAAAATGTTTTTAAATTTTAAAATATACCTTTAAAAACATTTAATTGATTTAATGATTTAATTTTTAAATCTGATTCAATTTTAAACGAATCGATTTGCAAAATTTTATTCATTGTTTGAATAATTTTCTACTTTATTCAGTTAATATCAAATTCAGAGAATCAATTTGATTGTTGTTGATTCTTTTTATAGAATCAATCAAATTGATAAAATTTTAACAAATCAAATAACCTAAAATCGCTTCCGAACAGAATCACAAAACAAATTATTTAATCGAGTCAAAATTAAATCATTGATATGAAGTGATTATAATTTATTCATAGAATCATAAAATTATATATAAAATAAAATGAATTATCAAGCTCTGCATTAAAACCAAATACGTCATTAATTTAACAGAAATAGCTTTCGATTATCGATCTGAAAAATCTATCAAAATTTAATTTTTTTTCAATAAATTTACAAATCTGAAGCCAAATCCCCTTATCTGGCAACACTGATGTGTTACATATTCACTTTGATGCATACAAACACTACATAGAATATGTTGTTTTTGTAAATTTCTTTAAAAAAAATAAGTTATGACGCTTTAATTAATATGTGTAATATTAAAAATATATATATTTTTTTTGTTTAGGGATTTGAGATGCAATTTTTTATTTTAAATAACCGCATGTTTTATATGTTGTAAATAGTATTTATTGTAAACTAGAATATTTTTAACACCAACTTCATTATCAATTAAAAAATTAATTGATATGATTAAACTTTTAATTTAAAATAAACAAAAAATCAAAAACAAAAAATTAATTGAAATTTTTTTGGCAATAATTTTTTTGGTGAATATTAAAGCAATTTTGAAATCACTCAAACAGTTTTAAAGTAATTGAAAAAATTTCGCTAAAAATAGAGAATTTTATTAAATTAAGCAAAATTTAACAAGAAAAAAAAAATCAGGATATTTTGAAAATTCTTCAAATTTTCACCAGGTAGGTTTTACACTAACTAAAGTTTTAAGGGCTTCTTCTTACTTTTTCTTGATCTAACAGAAAGTTATATAAAAAAGTTAGTGTCTTACGCATATTGAGGCACAATAACGTATGCGGAATGAAATTGCAACAAAATATAATATGTTGTATTTTTTTCTAAAACTAACGTAAATTTTATTTCACTTTTTAAAAAAAACAATACATAATATTAATTTAATGTAAAAAAAATTTGGTCCCATCCGATCCGCTTTGCGGCAGTTTTGGGGAACTTTTTCCATAGCTGTTGTAAATATGGATGTTGGCATTTTGAGGACTTATTGCAAGCCAGAGTAATACTTTCTTAAGGAATTTTGTGTGCTCCAAATATTTTATTTTATTATCAGTATGTTTCTTCCCTTCGAAAAAGTGCCTTCCCTGCAATTCATTACCATCTAGTGTAAAATATGACTCATCATCCATGATGCAAATTATGTTGTTCTTTGCGTAAAATACATTTTTGACTAAACTTCTTAATCGTTTTCGTTGGGTAACCTCCTGCTCTTCGGAAACAGTCGGCTTTTTCGTCCTGGACCTTTTTTGTATTCCCATATCATTGAGGTACTTTTTTACTGTTTTTCCATCACAATGAAACTTTCTTCCAAGCTCTCTATACGATTTAGCGATCTTATCTTCAGTAACTTTTCTGAGCTGAGACCTCTTCGATGAGTCGACCAATCTGCACTTTCTTCCGGAGCCACGCTTTCTCTTTGTGGTTTTTCTAGTTTCGTACCTAGCCAGTATTCTATATACCACATACCGATTTTCTCCTTGCTCTACAAAATGAGAAACAATTTCCGAAGTTTTCCAATTAGTATGATTATTGAAAAAATTACAAATTGTTTCTCGACGTTGTTCTTCTTTTGTCGACATTTTAAAATAATTAAATGTCAAATTATTGATAAAATTGTAAAAGCAACATGAGGAAACATGTGGTTATTCAAATATAACGGTAAAAATTAATACCTTTAATACTTTTTCTTTTCATCACTTTTCATTAAAATCCCACATATTTTATTGTCCCCCTAATGTCGACACATTAATACACATTTATTTCATGTGTTTGTAGTTATAAGATACGATTATTTTTTAGCCATTTTTTCTCATCTCTCAAATTTGTTATGATACATAGTATTAGTTTATTTTTTTCCTGATGTCAATGAATATTTCTGTTATTTTTTTTTTTTTTGTTTTAGTTGTTAAGTTATGACGAAGGTGAGTTTTTTTTATTTAAAAATAAAATTATTCGTACAAATATGAAGTCATAAAAAAGAAATTAAATATTCTTTTAAATCCTCTTCATTAATATGAGAAAGAGATTTATTTAAAAAAAAACAGAAACTAAATTTTTTTAATTAATTCGGAAAGAATATAAATAATTAAAAAATAGTAATCCCTTCATTATATTAATGAAATTCTTTATAAATTAAACAAAAATATTTCACGGTAATCCAGCCAATTAAAATCTATATTTTATAAAGTTAAATCTAATAAAAGGTATAAAAGAATCAATTAAATTATTCGCGCTTTTTATACTACAAAATCATAGCGATATTTTTTCAATACATCTAACGGTAGTTTAATTTATTTCGGTGATGACATTTTAAAGGTGACGAGAAAAAATTGTCATTTTTCAAAGCAATATGCAAAATAGGTATCAAATGAAAGGTCTTTGAACTACCTGTCCCACGCATTAAAAAATGTGTGATTTTTTAAAAAGATCTTACACTCAGGGAAAAATGCTCTATAATATTTATAAAACAGTTACATTGGACGAAAATCTTTAAATAATTGTGTTATTTATGAAGTTTCAAAAATGTTCCTCATATTTTTCATAAAATTGTATAAAACATATCGTCATGATTTCATAGAAGAATGTCATCAAAATTATTTTTAATGGCATATATCTCGAAAATTGACTCAGCCTTTAGTCTAGTGGATCACTGTTACAATGCTTAAATGAAATTGGATCAGGTGCAAAAGAAATTTCAAAGCTGAATATTTTGGTTAAAATTTTGTAAAACAGCTTCATCATATTTATGAAGTCTTACATTGGACGAAAATTTATAAAGTTTTTCATAAATAAAACAACAAACCTTTTCTCTAAGTCCACATTATACATAAAAAATATTTCTTAAATTCATCCAATTAAAAATTTTCTTGAATAACAAAGCCGTAATCGATTTATATTGTAATTGATTCAAAATTATCAATATTTAAACTTTCACAGCAAATAGTCATCATTGATCATTTACAAAATTAATAAAAAAAATATTACTCTCTTTATTAAAGAAAATTTTTAATAGGAGGAATTTTCGGAGGTTTTTTTGTGGGTTACTCATCTCCTTTAGGAAAATGTCTTAAGAACTTGGGGGATTTTATAAACGAGACCTCAGAATTTGAATTTATTTGCAAGACTTCAGAGAATCTAAAGACTGCAAGGGAAATTTTAGGATTCAAAAGCCATTCCCAATGAAAATCTTTTTCGAATTTTTGCATTCAGTCAATTGAGTTTTGCTGGAACTCGTTTAGTGAAACTTTTTTTGGAGGATTTATTTTTTTTTCGTTGAAATTGTAAACCTTTTATCTTCCACTTTCATGATTAATATTAATCTTTTTTTAAATTTTTCAAAAGTAGTGCTCTAAAAGGGAACCACCAAAAAATGAGAGGAAAGGATTAAAATATTCAACGAAAAAAAAAATATTGGTAAAATTTTACTTTTGGCATTAAATCAACAAATTTTATCAGAAGTACAAGGACGGCTCAATTAGTCTGTGACTTTTTAAATGAAACATAGTTTTTATGCAAAAAAAAAAAAACTCAATATAATCTCCATTTAGCTCAATACACTTAGTCCAACGTTTCTCCAATTTATGTATCCCTTTCAAAAAATAGGATTTTTCAAGGTCCATAAAATAGGCATTTGTTTGATCAATAATTTCATCTTTGGAACTAAATCTCTTTCCACTGAGCCATTTCTTTAGATTTGGAAATAGGAAATAGTCCCTGGGGACTAAATCTGAAAAATAAGGCGAATGAGGGGGCAATTCGTATTCTACTTCATGGATTTTTTCCATGGAAACTAAGTTGTCACACGATTCCGTTGGTGGTCGATTGTGAGCTAACGCGGCAGCCATCTTGTGGAAAGCTTTCTCATACCCAAGTGAACGTATAAAATTGAAACCACTGAGCCATGTGAGATGCCTATGTCTTCCACAATCTATCGCACATTCAGTCTCTGACCGACCAACACTACATCGTAAATTTTTTCAATTATTTTGGGTGTAGAGATCTCAACTGGGCGTCCAGAACGTTCGGCATCTTGCGTGCTTGTAAGGCCACAACGAAAGTCAGTAAATCACTTTTTTATCATTTAAATCCATGGTACAGAGTGCCCATGGTATTTATCAAGCTTTTCCTTGGTTTGATTGATGGTTCTCTTTCGCAAAAATTCTCTTTTCGAAATTCACTTTTTTCCATTTATAAAAAAATCCACGAGTTTGTATGTTTTGAACAGCTGTTAAACGCAAAGTAAATGACTGAACTGAACTCAAAATTTGACAGTAGTCTATTAACAGGTGGTACTTGATGGGAGCATCGAAAAGTCACGGACATATTGATCCGCCCTTGTACTTGTAGTATTAGCAACTAAATAAATAAAATAATAAAAAATAAAACACTTGTTGGGAGTTAAATATAAAAACCATAAAATAAAATCCATTTTTTTTCTAAAGTGCATTTTGTAATAATTTAAAAAGTAACTAAAAAACGGCTAACATAAAAATAAAATAAAAAAAAATTTTGCAAGCTATAAAAAGATGTCATAGAAAATATTTTGCCAGCAAAATGCATGTCAACGAAATTAAAAGCTAAAAATAAAAAGCAAGAACAATGTCATGAATATTGAAATTATGTATGAATAAGTATAAACAGTGAAATATCCTAATAATGGAGATTTCGAATAAAGAACAACTCGATATAAAGAAAAGTTTTTTTTTTAATATCAAAATAAGCAAATTCTGCTACTTGCAGGTTTTAGTGCTTTGTTATTGTTAATTTTCTTATGTTTATTTCAATCGATTTTGTTTTTTTACTTGATTAAAATTTTGCTGTACATATAATTTTTAAACCTTAAGAATTTTTAGAAATGACTTAAAATCATCGTTCCGACATTAATTTCAAATATAAACAATTGTTTGTTTTTAGACAAACAATTTACCAAAAAAAAACAGTGTTTATATTATTACTAACAAAGCCAGAAACCGCATGAGCATATTGAGTCACATATTTGAGAAAAATAAAAGAAAAACAATTAATTTTTCAATGAATATTATTAATGTCATACTAATTAATTAATTTCTATGAGTAATTGAATTTTGGCTAATAATAGACCTTGTAATGAAATTTGGCTAAATACCAGAATTACTTTTAAAATTTTTCAATAATTTATATCATACTTATCCATGGAAACCATAAAAGATCATTTAGAGGTTACAATTATGTATTAAACACAATTTAATTTAAATCAATTATTTCTTAATGTACATTAAGTGTAAAAATTATTTAAGTTTACACTAGACTTTATATTATATATTTTTTTTAGTGTAATATTAAATCTGTTTTACTTCTCGTTATTTCTCTTTCATGGCTGTCTTTAATATAATTTGTATAAAGTTATTAATAACTTTTAAAGAAATCAACTTTGAATTTTACTTTCTACAAAAACTTTATGAATTATATTTAATTTTTACATTTAATAAAAATCTTAGAAATTAATAACCACATTACTTCAAGTATGCACTACTACTTTCCTCCCCCCCCCCCCCTCCCCCTCCTGGCAACACTCACAAACTGTTCCTTACACACTTTCATTTACTACTTTTTATTTTTTTTTTTTATTTTTCTATTTACACTAATTGAGTTATTCTTTAATATACGCGATGACAGCTGCTGCAAATAATTGACATATCAACTTTTTGAAAAGTAAAAGATGAAAACTTTTCTTTCAAGGTATATGATGGCAGGAATCATTCTTATCCGTAAATGAATTGCTACAAATATAGATTAGGATGGAAAGAAATTGAATTTTAAAAGTTGTTTTTCATTTAATATCCAACATAAGTAAAACAAGTAAAAAATCTTTAAACCTATCTTTGAATACCCTCCACCAATGTTCTCTATTGTTTTTGATACAAACAAAATTAAAAACTTTTGAAGTAAAATTAAGGAGGTGAAAAACTTTTTTGGATGCGGAAACGAATTTTATTACGTGAAAAAAATTTTAACGTGAAAAAATTTTTTTAGGTGAAAAATATTTGAGGTGTACAAAATATTATTAATTTCTAAGCGATTGGTGAAAAAATATGAGAAAATATATACCAGTCGCTGCTATAAAATTGTACTAAAATACACCAATTTGTATGGGAAATTTAAAGGTAACTTCACATTTTCACCCATAACTTTTTAACCGCTAGACCGATTTTGCTCATTTTCCCAAACTGCTCGGGAGGATGTGCAACAATCTGGGTAAAAATAGGCACCCCCGCTAGCGTCTTCGCGTCGTGTTCACCATTTCAACAGACAGACGGACAGACAAACGGACATCGCTAAATCGACTTAAAATTGCATAAGGATCACGAATATATATACTTTATGGTTTAGACCCCATAAATATTTCGACATATTACAAACGGAATGATAAACTGATATATAACCTCACCATATATGGTGGAGGGTATAAAAACTCCCCAGCAAAAAATATGATAATTACCGTATTGATTAATGATCGATCATTACCATTTGCATTACCTTAAGATACAAAATAATTACTACCTAATAATGGGATATCGAAGTACTTTTCTGTGTTTGCAAAATAATGACTTACTGGTAATTGGGCTAAAAAAAATTGTGATTTCGTATTTCTGGTTTTTACATATAATATGCTATTTTTTTTTAATTCAAAAGAAAAATTGGAAAAATCTACTGGGGAAAAGGAATGACGTAAATAGCATGGTATCTAGTAAAACCTTTTTGTACTACTTACTCCCTTAATTCCTTGGTAATGTCTGTTTTTGCTGAGTCATAATGAACGAGAGCGGATCAATAAGTCCGTGACTTTTTGAATGAAGCACAGTTTTTTTTTGCAAAAAAAAATATTTTTCAACAAAATCTCCTTTTAGCCCAATACACTTAGTCCAACGTTTCTCCAATTTTTGTATCCCTTCCAAAAATATGATTTTTCGAGGTCCATAAAACAGGCATTTGTTTGATCAATAATTTCATCGTTAGAGCTAAATCTCTTTCCACTGAGCCATTTTTTTAGGTTTGGAAATAGGAAATAGTCACTGGGTGCTAAATCCAGAGAATATGGCGGATAAGGTATTTTGCCAATTCTTTTGAAGTTGTCACACTATTAAGTTTATGGTCAATTAAGAGCAAACGCGGCACCCACCTTGCAGACAGCTTTCTTAAATCCAACTGATCATTTAAAATAGAAATCACACTGCCATATGAAATGCCTTTGGCATCAATAATCTCACGCAATTTTACTCTTCGATCGGCCAACACCATATCAACAGTCCAGAACGTTCAGCGTCATTTGTACTTATACGACCACAACGAAAGTCAGTAAACCACTTTTTTACCATTGAAATCGATGGTGCAGAGTCCCCATAGTATTTATCAAGCTTTTCCTTGACGGTTTTTTTCGCAAAAAACTAAACATTATTTTTTGCGTATTTGTGAGTACTCGAAATTCACTTTGTATGTTTTGAACAGCTGTTACACGCAAAATTTGACAGTAGTCTATTAACAGGTGGTACTTGATGGTAGCAGTGTTGCATTTCATAAAGCTAAGAGGGAAGTTCGAAAAGTCATGGACTTATTGATCCGCCCTCGTAGATTAAAACAATTTTCGTCTAAAAATATCACTGGTAAAACACACGAAGAGAAAAAACATGGTTGGTGCAATCATATTCGAAGAGCATTATACATTATTTAAGCAATCAATTTAAATAATAAAAAAACACAAATTGGAATTTTTATAATATTTTTTTGAAGCAGGCAGCAAGCAAAATTTTAATTTGAAACAACTGTAATGGACACAAATAAACCACAAGTTTCCGTTTGGTGGGTAAATTTTTATTAAATTTCAAACAAATTAAAAACATAAATGTAACTTAAAAAATCGTTAAATGCTAGTAAATTATTTCGAAAAAATGTATAAAAAAGTTAAAATAGATATTTCTTTGAAAAATATTATGCCTGTTCCTTTATTTTTAAAATGGAAGGGAAAACTTTTTTATTAAACTGCCAACAGTAAACTACATAATATTCTGAGTTTAAGAAAGTAACAAACAAAATGCCAGATTTAAAAGACCGAAAAAATAATAACAAAAAATTTGCATTTTCAACAAGGACAATATGTAAGTTCCCTCAGATGTTAATTAAATATGGATATAACTTACTAAAAACAAACTATCGGTAACAAATATATTGGCCCAAGTTTGTGTTAAAAATGACTTTCAAAGTTTTTGGAAATCTTTTTGTTTCAAACTATTTTAATATTTTTAGTATTCCGAAAAATTAATCTTTGTAAAATTATTATATTTGAAACCCAATTTTTGCATTTATAGTTTTTAAAACAAACATGAAAAAATTTCAAAAGCGGGGTAATTCGCAGTCCAATTTTTTGATCTCTAAATACATACATTACACACATATAAAAATAAAGTGTCAATAAAATTGTTTAGCACAACCAAAATCAAATGTGATTGCTGAATATTTTGGGTGTTGCCACCGAAAAAATTCGGCTGTATTAACCGAATTTTTGTGGTAGAAACCAATATTCAGTTGTACCAACCAACATTCAGAAGTAGCAACCGAATTTTAGTATGCATACTTTTTTCTTTCCCTTCTATCACATATAAATTTGAAGTGAACTGCACCGCAGACCTTCCTTGGAAGTACTAACTCAATTTCTAGAAATGTATACACTCAAAATAGCACATCTATGCTTAAGCAAAAATATTTCTTATTTTTCTGCTGAAGTAAAATTTATTGAAATTAATAAAATTTAGTGTTCAAAATTTGAAAAATCTAAAAATTATTTTCGATTTTAATAAATTTTAATGTAAGATGAATTTAAAAAATATATATCACAGATATATTATTTTGAGTGTATAAATATGAGTAGCTGGCACTGAAATTGTGAAACTGTTGCTGCTGCTGCAATAGTAAGTAAATTATTCATTTTATCTCTAAGAAGCCTTAAGAATATCCCTTGAGTTATATTCATCATCTTTATTATGATACACAAGTACATACACACATACATATGTACATACTTTTTTTGCATGAAAAGAAGAGACCAAAAACAAAGATGGATGTTATATGAATTGTAATTTACAATTGACTTTCTTGTCGTTTCATTATAATATTATACATTTAGCATCAAACTATTTGTAGGTGCTTGTTTGAAAAGCAAATGAAGGTAATCAAATATACAATATAATTATATTCAGACAAAATGCCATGTTTACATTTGTAGACTTGTAAATATGTGTTGTGTACGTATGGTGCAGTTGGAGAAGTTGTAGTTTACACACACACACACACTTGTTTATATGCAATGTAATAAATTACTCTTAACACTGAATATGCAATCAACACAATATACATACATACATACATATGTCTGGCATAACAGATGAGTAATAGTTAATGTTCAGTTTGTTTGTTTTATATGGAAAATTCAATTAAATTGTCCTTTTTATATTTGTCCTATCACTTTCTAAGAAAATATGGTGGAATAGATGGAAAATTTTATGGAAAAATTCAATGATTTTATGCTATTGAAACAAAATTAAGCGCATGTGACGTATACTTGATATTAATTACTTATACATATATTACGCATACGCCATATGTATGTAGTACGTACATATGTATATTAAAATAACATTAAATATAATTAATTACAAAAATATATGTACAATAAAACTACAAATCTACATGTGATAACAAGGAAAGTATCCCAACATAAACTTTTCGATTTTGATTCAATTTTACCACCTCAGAATTTTAAAAAATTGTTCTGGCGCAATATTTAACCATATTCAGTTAGATATTTTTGAATACCTGCTGTAAGACCTAACTGATCTTATTTGATCCGAGAAACGGCAGATAAAATTAAATTCAAATTTATTAAAAAAATTGGAGTTGTGTCAGATAAGATTCCACTATATTATTGTATATTACACAGTGCAGCATTTTTAAGGTCATCGTGTGGTTCCTCCTTCATACCCGTTTTTTTTTTTGAAGTATATATCGAAACTAAAAAAAACCTGCAAAGGACTTGGCCAGATTACATCGAATTTTGTTTTATGGACACCCTAAGTTTTTGTACCCAAACACGATTTTTTTAAAAAAGGAAAATTTTTATGGAATCCATATATAATAAACCGTTCGGAATTTTGTTTTTATGTCTTTGGCAAAGTTGTAGATCCAAACCAAAGCGAAAAAATTCTCATATGGACCGACCCAAAAAAATTGCATCCACTGCATCAAAATTGCAAAAAATTGGGAAAAAATGCTATTTTTTCATGATAATATGGAAATAGCCAAACTTCTTAAAAAATGTTTCTGAGTGGGTGTGATTGTCATGTGTGTTTTATCTTCGTGTTGCGGTTTTTAGGTGGAACTGGGTTTTTACAACACCTCATCTTCCTAAACAGGATTTTAAAATTTGTGTGATGTGCAACACGAAGATAAAACACACTTGACAATCAGACTAGCACGCAGTATAAATAACAGTTCAAGTATCGTTTCATTGTCATTCAACAAGTGTATTCGAAAGTGAAAAGTCTAATTATATCCGTGTTTTGTGCAAAATTTTACAATTCAACTATTGTGCAATATAGAAAATAGCCGGTGTCCAAACATTGATTATTTTTGTTTAGTTTGTGGTCATATGGTGCCTACAAGTGTGCAAAGGAAAAGGTCTACTCCGGAATTTAAGCTAGCCTATGCATCTTATTTCGATGAGGTTGATCCCAGCGGTGAAGATTACACTCCAAATACAGTGTGTGGCACTTGTTACTTCCGCCTTTTGGATTGGTATCATCGACGAGGTAGAAATTTAAGTTTCATGAAGCCAATGGTGTGGATAAAAGACCCAAATTCACACGACAAATCCCGGTGTTACTCATGTATCAATTACTCCCCTAAGTTAAATAAACATATGTTAAAATGCAAAACATATGTGGCCGCTTATACAGGCATACTCCCGGTGTCAATGCCTGATGGTGTCAAACCACCTAAGCCTCCGAGTCCGGATGTTATGTCCACACGGTCATCCACTACGACTTTCACAAATCAATCAGATTCCAAGATGCCGATTATGAGCCTGATATTGACGACGATAAACCAAAACCGCTCGTACAAAACGAAATGGACTATGTTGTGGCTAAGATGGGCTCATCACAGCGGAATGCAGAATTTCTAACCTCATTTTTGAAGCGCCGAAAGCTTACAGAGCATACCGTTAGTGCCTCATCATACCCAGGAGACACTGGATTTAGAGATGTGCCTTTGGATCCTCTTTCTTCTTGTAGTAGTGCAGAGTCAGATCATGACCTTGAACCACCACCAAAAATATTTAAACCTTAACGGGCGTGAGTAGCAATGGTATGTTATTTATTTATTCTGTTAAAATTATATATTTTCTTATTTTAGTTCTGTTCGACAAACGTTACCTCGCGAACCCGCTTTGACTCCATCTTACCAAAAAGCGTTTTTATTAACAAAAATTCGGTAAATGAGAGCGTGATAAGAAAGTAATTGTGTTTCTCATTTTACTAGAAGTTACTATACTTTTTTCGGGTAAAATCGTAGCAGAATAAAATCATCGGCAGTTAATAATACACATGTTTTGCATTTGTATAAATAAACAAAAAAACTTTAACAAAAAATAAAAAAAAAATTATGAAATTGTTAATTGCGTTATAAAATAATTATTTTTATTAATAAAATAAATATATTCATTTTTTCAAAAACATATCAGCATTACAACAATAAAATGTTTAAATAGTAAATTTGAAAACAAGTAACAACAAAAACGGCATTAACCTATATAGTCTTTCTTTGTCGAAACGACAAACATTGGCTATGCAAAATAAGTGTGAGCAAAACGATGTGCTTTCTAGGGTTAAGGAATGTTCGTATTAAGATGACATGTACTAGAGAGTTGTTTATATTGTTGTTAGATATAATTTAGCTGAAGAAAGATTTCTTAAATTCCCAGTATTTAAGCCATTTCAGGACAAAATCATGAAAAAATCATAAAAAAATAGCATTTTTCCCAATTTTTTGCAATTTTGATGCAGTGGATGCAATTTTTTTGGGTCGGTCCATGTGAGAATTTTTTTGCTTTGGTTTGGATCTACAACTTTGCCAAAGACATAAAAACAAAATTCCGAACGGTTTATTATATATGGATTCCATAAAAATTTTCCTTTTTTAAAAAAATCATGTTTGGGTGCAAAAACTTAGGGTGTCCATAAAAAAAAATTTCGATGTAATCTGGCCAAGTCCGTTGCGGATTTTTTTTAGTTTCGATATACACTTCAAAAAAAACCGGGTACGAAAGAGGAACCAATTTATGTGTTGCACTGTGTTATACATGGTTGGCATTCAATACCTTTTCATAATAACAGTAGTTGGCTACCACAGCTACTTTAAGACCGACATGAAAACTTTAAAATGGCCATTCCATTAAAGGCAAGTGTATTTTTGTATAACCGGGTTAATTGCGCTATTTTACCGGTTCAATTTTAAAATATCTTAAGCTACCGTTATAATAACGCTAAACTATCGAAACACCGATTTATAACGGTATTTTGCAAATATAACAAAATTTAACAGGTAATATTATGAAATAAACCCCGTTATATTTGAATAAACATGTCACTATTGCAACCGCAGTTTTAAAACTTTTGTTTCGGTATTGATCAGAGCGTGATAGACTACTACCGTTATATTGAAAAGGTATTGCTTGCCAACCATGATATTATACGAAATATCAAAAATTTCTAGGTATTGTTGCCCCAAAACGGATTAAAATTTTGAGTTTTTTAAAAAAGAAAAAAATATATAAATGGGAAAATGGTTCTTTTTTATCTCCCTCTCTGGAATCCGACGATATTTTATAAATAAATTTATTAAATTACACTCAGAATATTATGTAGTTTACTGTTCGTTGTTTAATAAAAAAAATAATAATCCGTTCCATTTATAAATAAAGGAACATGCATTTATTTTTCAAAGAAATATCTATTTTAACTTTTTTTACATTTGTTCGAAATAATTTCTTATCATTTACCGATTTTTTTCAATTTCATTTAATTTTTTTCATTTGTTTGAAATTTAATAAAAATTTACCCACAAAATAGAAATTTGTGTTATATTTGTATCCATTACAGTTGTTTCAAATTTCAAATTTTTTTGCTGTCTGTTTCAAAAAAAAATTTTGAAAAAATTCCAATTTGTTTTTTATAAAAATTGGTTGCTTAAAAACAAAATTATTTCAATTCAAATAACAAGAACTTTATAAACATACATACAGAAACACATTCACACAAAAAGTGTCTATAGCCATGCATACATACATTTTAGAGATTAAAAAACCAAAACCAAAACAATTTAAAATGAATGATAAAATCATTTATTTTTTAAGGAATTGGTAGGTAAAATTTTAACATTTATTTTTACTAATTAATTATTTGTTTCTTACGAATGTGTCAGTTATAAATTGTTTAAACAATATTTAAAAATAAATAAAAAAAGCCATTTGGTTTAAATGAAAATTGAGTAGACCGGTTTTTAAATGAAATATCATTTTTTATAAATGGGATTTTCTGTTATATTAACTTAGAAACTATTTTAAGTGTAGATTTAAATCATAGTTAATTGATCAATTTCACTTAATTTTTTTTAAATCAATTGAATTAAATCTTTTCAAACATAATTCGTTTTTTTTATTCGCGAATTAAAAAAAATTAATTTGATTTGCGAATTAAAACAAAATCAAAAAACATTACAATTGGCTTCCAAAACTCGCTTAGTTTGCTAGTTATTCGCCATTTTTGCTCTAGTAGAGTATTAATATACTGCAATTATAAAAATAGGCCAGGTCCGGAAGACATCCCGAAAAAGATACATTTTTATAAAACAGCCACAGGGTGACCCATTTTAATATGAACAGGAAACGAAATTTGTGTGAACGCAGTGTGTTAAATTACACTAGGCAACAGCCATTTTGTTATTTGGTTCTAGCATACTTTTTCTCATGGATTTGGACCTACTGAACACGAAAATGAATTTTAAAAATTTTTCTGTCGATTGGTTTGCGAGATACAAATTTTTTAATTTTTTTTTTTTAATTTTTGGAGGTACACTTACTATTTTGAGCATATCTTTAGTCTTCTTTGACCTATTTTATCCTACTACTACTCAAATTAAAGACAATTGAGCCGTCTACAACTTATTCTCAGAAAATTTTCAAATCGGGTTAGTAGTTTTGATGTTGGCGGCTTAAAAAGGTTAAAAAACTGCGTTTTTTTAGTAAAAATGTGGCTGAAAAATTCATATAAAAATTCATATAAAATGTAAAACGCGATGTTAACAGCGATTTTAATTTTTTTACGTATAGCTGACACTTTTCCAAAGAAAATAAGCCCTTACTTAACAAAATCTGATGACAAATGGCCGACTTATTATTTTTTTGGTAAACGACCGAAATTCCGCTATTTCACGATTTTTTGATTTTCATTATTTGCACAGCTTACCTTCCCAACGCAAACGAATAAATACATTTGAACTTAATTTAAAATAAACAAAGTAGTCTTCGTATATTTTTTTTTAATTTATTTACAGCACTACATGCTCATACATATTTAAACATAAGGAGACACGGTTATCAATTGCATTTCAAAACTGTCTGTGAAAGTGTAAAGAAGTTAATATTTAGAAAACGCAAGGAAGACAATGAGTAAAAGACTACGTGTGTTCGAGTGTTTGAACGATCCAGACAATTTCTGCAATGTTTGTGGCCAGTTTATAAAAAAAAATCACGCACACAAGTTTACTCCAGCAGTACAATTGCACTATTTGAATTATTTTGGTATTTCACCAAATATCACAGAACCATGGACACCTAAGTCGCTGTGTGATCTTTGCTATATAATCTTAACCAACTGGGCAGCTGGCGGAAGGTAAGAATTTTTATTTAAACACATTATACATAGCGAATATAGTAATTTATTTTAATTTTAGCCGCCATATGAAATTCGATACACCAATGATGTGGAAAAAGCCGCTATGCCATTCCACAGACTGTTATTTTTGCCTCACCACAAACAGTAGGGTAGGAAGATTTTTTAAATGGAACTACGCTCAAGTGGGATCGTTTGCGCTTCCAGTACCACATTCGCATGATGTGCCATATCCAGTGTGCCCTGGTGCATCTCTTCAAAAAGCAGAATCGTCAGAAGAAGAGTCTGAGTCAAATGCAAGCGAATTTGAGCCGGGTGCAAAGCGAAAATTACTGTCACAGGCCGAAATAAACGATTGGGTGCGCGATTTTGGTCTCACTAAGGAGAAATCCGAACTTTTTGCGTCTCGGATGATACAGTGTGGATTTGCGGCTTCAGAAGTGAAAGTATCAGCGTACAGAAACCGTCACAAGGAGTATGCAAAATTTTATACAAAGGAAGACCAAATATGTTTTTGCAGCGACATTTCAGGCTTGTTCCAAGAGCTTCACCAAATTCACAACCCCAACGAATGGAGGTTGTTTATTGACAGCAACAAAGAGAGCTTGAAGGCAGTTCTCTTACATAATGGGAATGAAAAGCCATCTGTTCCTATTGCTCATGCGGTTCATTCAAAGGAGAACTATGAAACTATGGACATTTTGCTGAAATGCATAGAGTATAGGAAATACAATTGGAAAATATGCGCCGACCTTAAAGTTGTGGCCATTCTGTGTGGACTCCAAGGAGGCTATACGCGACATTGCTGTTTTCTGTGCCTTTGGAATAGCCGCGCTGATGATCAGCATTATATAAAAAAAAAAATGGCCGGTACGAACGAAACCTGTAGTTGGAGAAGCGAATGTTCAGCGCAAACCACTAATAGAGAACCGTGAAAATATAATACTTCCGCCGCTGCACATAAAATTGGGTTTGATTAAAAATTTTGCCAAAAAATTAGACAAAGAAGGTGAAGCCTTTGCCTATTTACGGTCAATTTTCCCTTACCTTTCGCTGGCAAAAATTAAAGAAGGAGTCTTCGCAGGACCCGAGATATAAAAAATGTTGAAAGATGAAAAATTCCCAAAGCTGTTATCACCCATCGAAGCCGCAGCATGGAATTCCTTCAGGCTTGTTGTGGAAAACTTTTTAGGAAACAACAAAAGCCCGAATTATAAGGACATAGTTGAGGATCTGGTAAAGAACTATGAAGCCATGGGAGTGCACATGTCACTTAAAATACACTTTCTGGATTCTCATTTGGATTTTTTCCCTGAGAATTTAGGAGACGTGAGCGACGAACACGGCGAGCGCTTTCATCAGGAATTGAAGGCTATGGAACGACGCTATCAGGGCAACTATGACACGGCTATGATGGGTGACTATATTTGGACCCTAATACGTGAGACCGATTGCAGCGAACACAAAAAACAAAGAAGAAGTCAGCAGTTTTTCCACATGGCATAAAATGTACACTTATATCTTTGTTTTTACTCATTTTTTTGTGCGTTGATTTGCTTAATTTAATTAGTTAGTTTAATTTCGTTAGTTTAGCTAATTGTGCGATACATTGAGCATGTAGTGCTGTAAATAAATTAAAAAATAATATACGAAGACTACTTTGTTTATTTTAAATTAAGTTCAAATGTATTTATTCGTTTGCGTTGGGTAGGTAAGCTGTGCAAATAATGAAAATCAAAAAATCGTGAAATAGCGGAATTTCGGTCGTTTACCAAAAAAATAATAAGTCGGCCATTTGTCATCAGATTTTGTTAAGTAAGGGCTTATTTTCTTTGGAAAAGTGTCAGCTATACGTAAAAAAATTAAAATCGCTGTTAACATCGCGTTTTACATTTTATATGAATTTTTATATGAATTTTTCAGCCACATTTTTACTAAAAAAACGCAGTTTTTTAACCTTTTTAAGCGGCCAACATCAAAACTACTAACCCGATTTGAAAATTTTCTGAGAATAAGTTGTAGACGGCTCAATTGTCTTTAATTTGAGTAGTAGTAGGATAAAATAGGTCAAAGAAGACTAAAGATATGCTCAAAATAGTAAGTGTACCTCCAAAAATTAAAAAAAAAAAATTAAAAAATTTGTATCTCGCAAACCAATCGACAGAAAAATTTTTAAAATTCATTTTCGTGTTCAGTAGGTCCAAATCCATGAGAAAAAGTATGCTAGAAACAAATAACAGACAAAAGTTTGTTATTTGTGACCTAGTGTTATATTATCATATAAATTGGTGCAAAAAAAATATTCACTCTGTGGCTGTTTTATAAAAATTCCATGAAATCCTTCGGGTTTAAAATTAAATAATTGTGATTTAAAATAAATTACTTTAATTCGCGAATCAAAATAATTATTTTTTTGATTCGCAAATTAAATCAAAATTGATTTGATCCTTTGATTTAAAATTTAATTATTCAAATTATTTAAATCAACTTGATTCTTCTAATAAGATAAAGATTGAATTATGGTAGTAAATAATTTAAGCATAAAAATTAATTCGTCGAAATTTAAATCAGATTTGAAAATTGATTTGAGGAATTATGTTTTTAAAGGTCTGCATATAACCATATATAATTAGGAGTATAGTATATAAATTTTATATTATATTGTTTATAAAATTTTCAATCCTTGTTGTTCCTAAAAATATTAATAAGAAAATAATAATAAATTAAACAAGTAAAAAAGGCTTAAATTCGGCCGTGCCAAATCTTTGAAACAAATAATGTAAAAAATTTTTTAAGTACAATTATGGAGGTAAAAAAAATTTTTGAGGTGAAAAACTTTTTTTGGATGTGAAAACACATTTTTTGGTGTAAAAAAAAAATTTGAGGTGAAAAAAATTTAATGTGAAAAAGAATTTTTAGAGGCGAAAAAATTTTTTTGAGGTGAAAAAAATTTTTTGTGGTCAAAAAAATTTGTGGTGGAACAATTTTTTTGAGGTGAAAATATTTGAAGTGAATGCAAAATATTATTCACCTCTAAGTGACTG
This sequence comes from Eustalomyia histrio, assembly GCA_949748255.1. Taxonomy (NCBI): domain Eukaryota; kingdom Metazoa; phylum Arthropoda; class Insecta; order Diptera; family Anthomyiidae; genus Eustalomyia; species Eustalomyia histrio. The sequence goes on from OX456523.1 coordinate 220,392,968, forward strand.
GTGAAAAAATATGATAAATTATAAAATTTACCAGTCGCTACTATGAAATTGTACTAAAATACACCAATATGTATGGAAAATTTAGAGGTACCTTCACATTATCACTCAAATATTAAAATTAACAAAAGCTAACAAACGCATTATGTGTTTATAAGTAAAGGAAGAGCTGAACAAACAATATAATTGCTCTGTTTCGCGTTCTCGCAAAGTCTATATGCGAAAACTACTTTAGTGCAACAAAATTTAAAGAAAAGTCAGGTAAGTAGGGATAGTCGTTTTCTTTACAAGTAGTTATAGATACAGATTTAAAATTAGAAAAAAAGAAACCTAAAATAAAATTTAGAAAAAATGAATAGTATATAGGATTTAAGATCATATCATATTCTTTTTATTAATTATTTTTATTGTAAAGAAACATAAAAATTTTTATTAGTAAGTTATAGAGAATAAAAATTGAGAAATTCCACAGAGCCAGCAGGATAGAATACTTAGTATTTTCGGTTGGCGCTACTCAACCTTGTCAATATCCATGCTCTTCTTCTCCCTTTGCGGTCATTGCTTGCTGATGATTGTCTATTTTATATTGAGTGTAAGGAAACAAATTAACAAACTTGTAAACAACAACACAATTAGACTAACATCAACGAAATTTAACAATTTACATTTATCCTCTATATTTTACAGTTTTTGTTATGAACTTTAATTCTTAAAGTATCAAATAACACAGCTTATATGAAGCATTTAATATCAAATGTTTGTCCTAATCCATAAAGTTCATAACAAAAACTATAAAATATAGAGGATAAATATAAATTGTCCCCTCCTGCGAGAAGGTGCTCCACAGACTCCTCCTCCTCTTCGTCACCACAGCTTCTGCAAAAGTCACTAGCCTCAACCCTCAACCTAACTGCGTGCCTTCCAATCAGACAGTGTCCCGTCATGACGGACACAAGTAGGGATAAATCGGGCCTTGACAGTGACAGCAGCCTGTGCGTGCGCTTCCTATCCAGACGGGGTCACATCTGTCTGGAACGAATACAACCACGGACAGAGGCCCTATCCTATCTCTTGCCAACCCATAAGCACTCTCCCGCAGCCGAAACTTGCAAGTGGCCAGAGACATGCCCACAGATTCCATTTCGTGTGGAATGTGTAAGGTCGTCCCCAGTCATGCAAGCTCGTCTGCCCTACAGTTCCCTGGTATGTCCCTGTGGCCCGGCACCCAAGCAACATGGATGCTAACTGCTGAGCCATCTCGTTAAGAGATCTGCGACTGTTCAGGACTGATGTCAAATCCAGGAAGACAGAATCCAGAGATCTAATGGCAGCCTGACTATCAAATAATATATTAATCTTCACCGTTGTGAGGACATTATACCTAAGCCACTCCGCTACCTCCCTAATGGCCAGAATTTCAGCCTGAAAAACACTATAGTGGTCCGGCAGCCCCCGCGCAATACTCAACTGTAGGTCCCTGGAGTAGACCCCGAAGCCTACCTGATCGTCGAGTTTAGAGCCGTCAGTATAGAAGTCGACACAACGCCCCCCATTGGGAGTTCCGTGTTTCCACGAATCCCCATGCGGTATAAGCGTCTGGGACCTCTTGCCGAACAGTGGTTCGGCCAGTGTAGTCAATGATGCCTGGAAGTTCAGGCATCATATTAAGGATTATACTGTGACCATGGCCACTGTCCGACCAAAGTGACAGCGCCCTCAACCTTCAGCTGCAGCAGTCCGTGAACCAATTATGTCCAAAGGCAGCAAATGCAAAATAGCATTCAGCGCATCAGATGGGTTGGTGCGAAACGCACCCGTGATGCACATGCCAGCCATCCGTTGGACTCTATCCAGCATCCCACGGTATGTATGCCTCTGGAGAGCTCTCCACCAGACTATAACACCATACAGCATTATCAGTCGTACCACTGCCGTATACAGCCAGTGGACAATCCGGGGCGCCAAACCCATTTGCCTCCCTATTGCCCTCTTGCACGCATAAAGTGCCACTGTGGCCTTCCTTGCCCTGTCCATAATGTTGAGCCTGAAGTTCAGCTTCCTATCCAACAGTACCCCAAGATACTTGCCACAGTCCGCAAAAGGAATTTCAGTGCCCCCCAAGGAGATAAGTTCCACTAATGGAATCTTATATCTTCTGGTGAACAGGACCAATTCAGTCTTGCACGGACTCACCGCAAGACCTTTATCACGCGCCCACCTCTCCATAGTTAGAAGTGCCCCCTGAAGGACATACCTGAGTGTACCAGGAAACCTTCCCTTGACTGCCAATGCCACGTCGTCCGCATATGCGACAACTCTAGATTAAAATTTGGAAAACAAATTAAAAGTTTAATTTTGACAAAAAACTGTATCTTTTCAGAATTTTAGGTTGTAAATAACTCCGCTAGAGGGCATTATAGGATAAAAAATGCATTTCTTAATACAAAACAAAACACCCAGAAAACTGTATCAGTTGTGGCCACCAAATTTGTTGCATTCTGGCTGTTCTTAATATTAAATTATATTTTTATTTCTGCTTGGTTTAAACTTTCTTTTTCTGTGTATACGTATAAACCAAACTTTCACAAAGAAAACAACAAATATTTCAATAATTTCAATAAATAAATTTCGGAATACAAAATTCGTAAATAAAAAAAATAATACGTATATAAAATTTTTTTTTTAAATACATAAATGTACATGTTTTCCTTAGAACAAAATTGGCTATAACTTTGATATTTATCGATGGATTTATTTAAAATAAAGTATTTTTGCTTGATAAAAATGTGTGTAAAAAATTAGGAAAATATGAAAAATTTTCTTGCAATATAAAGCGTAAATTTTTAAGATTTTTTAATTAAAAAAAAATTGCAAGATTATGTTTATTGTTCCCAAACAAATATCTATCTTTTATTCCACAGTATTTAATTTAACAAAATCTTCATTGAAAATTCTTAACACATACCACCAAAGATACTTAAAGAAGGTGTTGATTTTCTCAGCTTGAATAGCTTGTTAATGATGACAGAGTTATAAAACAAACCAAACGCACAAACAAAAACACTTTTAGGTGACTTTGGTATTTACTGTCACCCGGCATGCTTGTGCATGTTAATATAATTCAAAATATAAAATTCAAATAAAATAATTAAATAAATTCTAAAGTCAAAGGGAAAGAATTAAGAAAAAAATAAGGAGGCTTATAGGTTTTAACAGTAAGTAATATTATTATATCGTAAATATAAACAAAATAATTAAAAACAACTTAAAGTTCAACGAATAATGTAATAATTTTATTTAAATATTAGACTTTATCATCAAATAAATATAATAAATCTTTTTAATAGACAAAAAAACAAACCTCATAAAATTACACCCACTTCAAAGAAAAAAAGAAAGATACGGTGATATTTTTTTTTGACACTTTGTTATAAAATCTATATGATATAAATATTTCAAAACTAAAACAGTTGTTGTTTTTATATCAAAACAAAATTTTGGCAACATAATTTGAAAAAAAACTATTCAATAAACATTTTAAAACGTATGTAGTTTTTTGGAATAATGATAACAATATTTTAAATTTATTAAGAAATAAAGCATAATGATGAAAATAACCAAAATTAGTAAGAAGTTTCTACGTTGTATCTGTGGCTTTCAGCTATAACCGCGTATGTCACAAAATTTAAATTTTCTTAAGAGCTAAAACAACGTTTTAATTTTATGAAATTACTGGCTCAGTATAAATTCACGGTCTGCATGAATGCATTTTAACCAGGTTTCAAAAAATTTACTTCTGACGTGAATAAATGAAGGATGTCATATATAAGACATCTAAGAAAAGTAAATATGAAAACTAAATTTTAGTGTTAGGTTTTTTTTCAATTCTAAAGTTTTTTTTTTTTTGAATTTCTAACGAATTTAAATGAATTATTGGGATTTTTTTCAATTGCAATTTACAAAGTTCAATTTGCATTTTTTAAATTTTAGTGATATTTTCTTATTTTGTCAATAGCTTTCAATTTTGGCGTTTTTTTATTTTAGCGATTTTATTTAATTTTGGTTATTTTAATTTGTTATTTAATATTTTCTTACTTTGATGATTTCTGCAATTTTTTTTTTTTAATTTTGGCGATTTTTTTATATTAGCGATATTTGCAAGTCTTACAATTTTAATTTATGTAACATTTTTTAAACTCTAGTTATGCTTTTAAATTGTAGCGATATTTTACAATTTTGCTGATTATTCTCTCAAAAAAAAAAATTATCGCTTAATTTTTTTTAAGAATTCGGTTAATTATTTTATATTGGCGATTTTTTTTAATTCTAGCGTTTTTTACAATTTTTTTTTATGTTTTATGATCTTATTTTATTTTGACGGTTTTTTTTTATTTAGACAATTTTTTCAGAAATATTTTCTACTCTAGCGATTTTTTTTATTTTAATATTTGTGATTTTTTTCAGTTTTGGCGTTTAAATTTTTTTTTAATTTTGTTTTTTTAATTATCTTATATTTTTTATTATTTCCTACCGGTAGCCCCGATATTTTTTATTATTTCCTACCGGTAGCCCCGGTAGGCTAGTTGGTAGCGTTCTAGCTTATCAGTGCAGGGGTCGTGGGTTCGATTCCCACCAGAGGTTCTGGTCTGTTTTCGCTACAACGAGCCAAAAGCCTTTGTTGCTAGTGCTCGGTTAGGGTATTAAAATATAATTTGCAATTGAATTTGTAAATTAAATGAGGCTTTAAAATATTATGTAAACACCAGAATAGGCTAAAATTTGAAAACAAAAAAAAAAATCAACAAAAAATATTCACTAGCGGGTAAAACCTGGTATTGTCCGGATTTTCCGGATGAAAATAGTTCAAATAGTATTTTATTATAAAAATAACTTACACTCAAGGGCAGGCCGCCAAATAGAAGATTTTTCCCATCCTCGTTGAAATTTCCAAAAATACGGTCTAGCCCTCAGTTAGCGCATAATCCAAATTTCAAGTTTCTAGCCAAAGGGGTTTGTGCAGGCCGTCAAGGTGATAATTTCCCCTTTTTGCTCCTCCCCGTTTGGACGTTCAAAATTTCATCTTTCCAGTCAGGTTTATAACCCACGGGGATGGGGCAGACCGTCAAAGTGAAACTTTTTCCCTTTTTGCCCCTCCCCCTAGGAATTCCCAAAAATCCCGTCGGAACAAATGTTTCTGCAAGAAGAAAAAACCATCATATCAAATCTCAACTTTCGAGTTCCAGTGGTTTTGGCAAGCCATCAAGGGGGTGAATTTTCCCCTTTTTGCCCCTTCCCTTAGGATTTTTAACTGATTTCTACACCGGAGTAATCAAAGGAATTTCGAAAACCCCCCATCTGAGTGGATATTGACGCCGGTGGAGGAACCGATTCAACAAAATTTAACTTTCTAGATCCAGCGGTTTTGGCAGGCCATCAAGGGGGAGAATTTTCGCCTATTTTACAAAAATTCCGTCTAAACCGAAGGAGGATCTTTCATATCAAATTTCAACTTCCTAGCTCCAGCGTTTTTGGCAGGCCGTTAAGGGAGAGACTTTTCGTCTTTTGAACACCACTTTTAACCATGTCCCTGGCGAAAATTACAAAATATACCTTATCAGTGAGTTAGGCCATACTCCAGACAATACATATTTTAAACTCCAGGTTTCTATCCAAAGAAGTTTGGGAAGGCCGTCCAGAGAGAGACTTTTCCAATTTTTGTTCCTACACGTAGGAATTTTCAAAAATTTCTTCCAAGCGGATGTCTACATCTGAGGAGGATCTTACATAAGGATCTTAAATAAGATAAAAATAATAAGGAATTTTGGTAAAAATTTTTGGCAAAACTTTCAAGAGGACAGCATCATGAGAAACGATAAAAAACATATTACTACAAGGAAATAACAACTAAAGTCGTAAACTGTTAATTTCTTCAGAAAAGCAAAAAGCTGATAAATATGTTCAGACATAGCAACGTATGTGATGAAAATATTTCGTCTGCTAACCATTCTTCAAGCAGTTAGAACCACAGTACGTATAATCAGTGTAATAAATACTTATCATACGTTCTGTTGTCCCTGATATATGGAAAACTAAAAATTAATTTTTACTGAATACTTTTATTTTCTTGAAACTTCGATATTTCTAAAAAATATTTTAGTAAACACCGGAATTACGTTGTTTTTTTTGGTAAAGAATTAAGCAAAAATTAAGCATTTTGGCATCAACAACTTCAAAATCTAGAAAAATGCACTTACGTGGTTATTGCTGAAGACCACAGATAATGATAAACATTGGTAAACTCAACAAAAAAACACAGGATGTTATTATTTTTATAAATACAATGACGTAAATTCAAAAAAATAAAATAAACTTAAAGCCTACAACATTTTTAATATATTAATAAATAATATGTTCCAAACATTTAAACAATAACAATTTTCAAATAAATTCCATAGGACTGTTAAGTTTTGTATCTGAAAATAATCAAAAATTAGGAATTACGCAACTCTGAAAATACACTGCCATACATCTTGAAAACTGAATCGTGTTGACAACCAAATTTGTGGCCAATCAAATGGATCAATTGTAGTAGTAACTGAATTTTTAATTTGTGAATACCAACTTTTTAATTGGCTTTAAACTCAGTTTGTCTGGATATTAAAATCGTTTTACATCGTATCGCCTAGTGGCTCTTATCACCCAAATTAAACGATAAATATAGGACGTATACTTAATATGCATTTTAAATAAAATATTACGTATACGTCATATAAAATAGAAAAGTTAAAGTGTGATGCTGGTAGTGTATAAGTACTTATTGATAATGACTTGTTTATTTTTTGCTTATCAGAAATTAATAAAATTGACACTCCTGAGAAAGTTGGAATAAAACTAACGAAACGTTGACTGAAATGATGTAATAAATTTGAAAATTTATTTTTATTAACATCTTATAATGCATGACCAAAACTGGCCCCATACAAAAATTTCAAAGGAATTCAATGAAAATTGGTCATTGGATTGTAAAATTTTAAGTAAACAAAATTTAAAAACAATTTTTTATATACAAAATTTCTCAAATAATTTTTTTTCTGAAAACAGAATAAATAAAAGCGAAAAAATTAAGAATGAACTGAGTTTTTGTGTTATATATAAAAAATATTCTAGTTAACATATAACTTGGAATTTATCCATGATATTATTAAAATTTACTTTATTTACTTTGTAAGGAAGTAAGCTATAGATTTCAGTTAATTTCTTTTCCAATTTATGCAACTTATAGCAGGGAAATGTACTCCTACTACAAATTGGGTAAATTTAAATTCTGTGTCGAAAATAAAATACACCCATTATATATGCTGTACTTAGACATACAGTGTAAACTTACACTAAAAGTGCACAAAAATGAAATGGAATTTTAAATATTTAAAATGTTCGAATAAGTTTGAATATCATCGTAAATAAACATATATGTTTCATATATGGTTATATATGGATGTATATTTGACTTTATATATGCAAAAAAGAGTCATATATGGAGGTATATGAGATTTTATATTTGCTAAGGAGACTCTTTATTGACATATGGATGTATATGGTACTCCATACATATATGCGAAAGGGAGTCACATATGGAAGTTTATAAAATCCCATATTCTCATATAAAAATCGAAATATGTATGATCATATATGAGTTTGTATATAAACATACATATACGTCCACACATAGCTAAATATATGACCATATGTACATAGATGGTTCAATATATGACCATACATTATCTCATATATGACCAAATATCTTCGAATCCGAAATTTGAGGGTATATGATCGTATATGGTCATATATTATCATATATGCTTATATATTATTCATGTGTGCCCATATATAATCGTACATGACTATATACGGCAACATACCCTCAAATCTCGAATCCAAAGATATGTGTTCATATATGAGATAATGTATGGTCATATATTTAACCATGTATGGACATATATGACCATGTATGTCCATGTATGATCATATACAATCTCATGTATGATCATGTATATTTATATATATATTTCGATTTTTACATGGGTCTACAAAAAGGACTTATATATGAACATATATGGAAGTATATGGGTTTATATATATAATCCAAAAGTTAGTAAAATTTAAAAATAAAAAATTAAGAAATCCAATTTCAATGCGCAAAAATTCTTGTTTTTACAGCAAATTTCCTCCTAAAATTTAATTTTTTTTAAGAGAAGCATTACTTAGGAAATTCGTCCTGAAAAAATTAATGGGTTGCTTTCTTTGGTAAGGGGATAGAAGGAACTTTGATAGATGGTGAAAGATGTGGAGCTTTAAATATGGCGACACTGAAATTTCGTGAAGTATCTAATTTAACAACAGTTATTGCTCACCATATGTTACAAAGTTGCCAAAATTGTTGAAGCTTTTTTAGTTTATTGTTATGTTATTTTACTTCAGTAGGATAAAGTGCTATGGGAACACTGAAGGAGGACGTTGGGATTTTTATGAGGGATAGAAAATGCATACATATTATATTTCTTAATTGATGTTGCCGACGGGTATCGAATATGCAACCTTTTGTGTAACAGTCCAACGCGCTAATCATTACACCACAACGCCCGGCAAAATTTGAAAAAAACGATTAAAAGTGAAAGAAATCTCTAAAATTAAGAAATCGCTGGATTGGGGAAAAAATCGTTATATTTAATATGACGAAACTGATAGAAATTGAAAAACATTGCTTTTATTGAAAAATCGCTAGAATGAGAGAAAAATAAAAAAAAATCGTTATAATTTGGCAAACTCGCTGAAAATTGAAAGAAATAGTTTGAAATAAAAAACTGGCAGACTTAAAAAATCGCCTAAATTGAAAAAAATCACTAGAATTGACAAAGTCAAATACAACGTCAAAAATTTACAAAAATTGCTGAAAATAAATCAAAAATACACTTATTTGGAGAAAAAAGTCAAAATTAGACTATAAAACGTTGGAATGGAAAAACCGGAAAATTAAAAAAACTTGCTAGAATTAAAATAAATGACAATAATTCGAAAAAAATCGTTAGAAGTTGAAAAAACACTGAAATTGAATTAAAATCGCTAAAATTGCAAAAACAAAAAATCATAAAATAAATCGTTGGAATGCAAAAACCGTTAAAATGAAAGCTTTACACAGAGAAAATATATTCGTGCTGATAACCGGATTTGTTGTCAGTTAGATTTGACAACTAAAGGTTAGGTAAGACAACAGTGATTTTACTATTACTGTACACGCAAAAAAAAAGTTAGAAAAGTCAGCAAAAAATGTGGCTGAGTCTACGTCTACAAGCATCATCTTGCAGAATAATTGTTAATGCCAGCTAAATCCTGCTGCCTTTAGCACTCGGCGATATGGTTGTTTGAAAAGTTCATGCGCTCACCAAGAGATGACACTGCTAGCTCCAAACTTTTTTTTTCTCAAGTTGGTATAACTGTCCTGAGAACACATGCAAAGTTGCAAGTCATTCTGTTAATTCTTTATTTGTTTACAAGCCATTTGAAGTTGACGTGTCATTGATTTTTTTTAATATGGAAAAAATTTAATATCGTGCAGTCTTTAGATTCTTTGTTTTAAGGGGTTTAATAGCAAAGGAAATTTATGAACAATTGTTAGAAGTGTATAAGGAGTCCTCAAATTCAAAACGCAACGTTTAATTTTGGGCTGGTGAATTTAAACGTGGTCGTACCAGCCTTAAAGACGATCCACGCGAAGGACGACCAAAAACTGCAACCACAGCAGAAATCATTGAGCAGGTACATAATATGGTTAGTGAAGATCCAAGTTTGACTAAGCGTGAAATTGCTAATGCTATAGGCATCTCAGAATTACGTATGAAAAAACTGCTTGGAAAGTTAGTGCCGCACACATTAACAATTCAACAAAAACTGAATCGAAAACAAATTTCTCAGCGTAGTTTGGAGCCTTTTAAGCCGAATAAAACCGACTTCTTGCGTCGTTTTATAACTATGGATGAGACTTGGATCTACCACCATGATCCTAAATTGAAACAAGAACGTTTACAGTGGACTGAAGCTGGTTGTTCAGCTCCAAAGCAGGTGAAGGCACAACGATCAGCAAAGAAGGTTATGGCATCAGTTTTTTGAGATGCAAAAGGAATTTTGTTGATTGATTATCTTCAGAAAGGTAAAATAATCAATTCTGAATATTATTGCAGCCTTTTGGATCAGCTGGATGAAAAAATTCGTGAGAAAAGACCTGGTTTAAAGAAGAAAAAAATAATTTTTCATCAAGACAATGCACCTGCTCACAAAAGTGTTTTGACGATGGCTAAATTTAAAGAATGAAAGTACGAATTGCTTGAACATCCACTGTATTCAACAGATTTGGCTTCCAGTGACTACTATCTCTTCAGAAATCACAAACAATTCCTTCGTGGAAAGCATTTTTCTTCGAATGAAGAGTCCATAGCAGACGTAGACGGTTATTTTGCAGAGCTTCCGGAAAACCATTATAAGGATGGGATCAAATTATTGGAAGATCATTGGAACCGGTGTATTGAGCTTCTAGGAGATTATATTGAATAAAAAAATATATTTCGTAACAAAAACAGTATTCTTTCATTTCGAGCGCAGGAACTTTTCAACCAACCAGAATTATTCTTTGAAATTGAGCTTGAGATCTTATTTGTATTGAAATAATTATGATTATTTATTTTTCAATATTTCGTCTCCACATTATTTCCTTGAAGAGGTTGCCCAATGTGGAGACGAAATATTGAAAAATAAATAATCATTATTATTTTAATACAAACAAGATCTCAAGCTCAATTTAAATGAATAATGTAATATAATATTCAAGATCAAATAAAATAAAATAAATTCAAATTTTTTATATTTTATAATTTCAGGTTGGTTTACTAAAACTAAAAAACTCTGGAACTAAGATTTCCTAAAATTCAAAAAATCGCTAGAAATTAAAAAAACTCTAACGTTTAAAAATAAATCGCTAAATTAAAAAAAACTTAATACATGAAAAAAAAATATTTTACAATTGAAATAATGCACTAAAATTAAAAAAAAAAATTGTTAGGAATTTAAATAAAAACAATTGGTAATATAAAAATTGTATCTTATCAATTTTTATAAATATTTTTTCATAGGCGGATATGACTGTCTTATGCCAAAACCTTTGTTCGTTTTCATTTAACTCAGTTTGATTTGTATGTTATATTAACGATAATTGACATCAATCCACCATTATATCTAAAAATACTTTGAGTATGTATTATTGTGTATGAAAGTGTGTTCAAAACAGTTTTACGCATTTGGTGTTTATACACGCAAAGAAAAAACATAGTTGGGGCAATCATATTCGAAGAGCATCATATATTTTTACCATAATATGGTCCCTACTGTTATATTATGATTTAAAAATTACTATATTATGATCCTAAATAAACATATTATATTTAATTTATTATAATATGATCGCACCTAATCATAGTATGCTCAAAATGTTATCATATTATTGTCCCTTATAACTATTTTATGGAAAAGGAAAAGTTCTTTAAATTTAAGAAATTGATATAAGGATTTTTTGAAGAAAAATTAAGGAAAAAAAGAACTTTTCTTTCAAGAAAACTTTGATTCTGTGGACTTTTTTTAAGACAAACAATCAAATTTTTTTTTTTAATTTTAATGACTTTCTTAATAAAAAAATCTTGGACACTTTTAAGATTTTCTTAGAAAGTTTTTAGAAATTTTTTTTTAAGAAAAAGTCTTTAGAATCTAATAATATATCTACTAGAAAAAAGTCCTTAGAATCTAAGTATTTTTCATGATGAAATCTCTTCAGAATCTATGAATTTTTCTTTCATAGAAAGACCTAAAAATCCAAATTTGTTTGGAATATATGAACTTTTATCTAAAAAACAGTTTGGAGAATCTGAGAATTTTAGTTTAAGGAAAAGTCCATAGAATCTAAAAAAGTTTTTATCAGATAAATTTATAAATATCTATTATTTTATGTAAGAAACCTTATCGTTAAAAAAAATCATGGGTTCTACAGACTTTTTCTTATGAAAAATTTGTATTAATATTTTGTTTACTTTTTACAAGAAATAAATTAATAAACATATTAAAAAAAATCTAATTGTTTTTAAAATTAAAAAATATAAAATATTTATATAAAATTATTCATATAAAATTAGTGTTAATAATATTAAATCTATAAGTAATTTTCAGAAAACCCCTTTAAAAATTTTCTTCTAAAGCTACAAAAAAAACATTAACTGGAATTAATGAATTAATGGGTCAATTGATGAAATGTTTTAATGACATGTGAAATGTATTTTCTTTCCATCTGATATTTGTCCAGTTTTAGTTAACAATATATAATTACAAAGTATATCTTAATTCCCTAAACGAGGACTAGCAACGAAGGCTTTCGGCTCGTTGCAGCGAAAACAAACCAGAGCCTTTGGTGGGAATCGAACCCACGACCCCCGCACTGATAAGCTAGCACGCTACCAATTAGCCTACCGGGGCGCTCAATTGATTGTTTTTTTTTAAGACATTTTGTAGTAAAAACAAACTCACTGAACTGATAAAACTTTGGTTTTTATGAAAACAAGACAATATTATGACTGTAAATGTTTAAGTCATGTTTTATTTGGTGTATAATTATTTATTGATTGTTGCCAGCATTTTATCGTTGCATAATTATCATATTATTTTCATAGTCAGAATTTTTGTTACCACAGTATGGTTACAGCGAATCATGATATAAAATAAAAGGTGCCAATCATAAAATAGTAAAATATTTACTGTAATAATAACTTGGCTGTGACAAACATACCCGAGTTCAACAAGCACAATATAGTAGCAATGATCATATTGCAACCATGTTTTCTCTCTGCATGTATTTGTTGAATTTGCTTAATATTAAATACAACTTTACACATTTTATAGTTAATATAAAAGGTATACCAGTTTTTGTTCAATATATATTTTTTTTTAATTTTTCTTTCTTTACTTTTAAATTTTTCCTTTTTTAATTTTTTTTACATGTTTGTTATGTTGCTTTTATAATTGGTCATAATTTTGCTTTTTATCCATGGATTTTCTTGAAATATATCTTAATGTTTTTCTTAAGATATATACTCTTAAAAGATTAGTTGCTTTTGTTTTTATATATCATTGAAAATGGCAAAAGAGGGTGCAATAAAAATTTTCAAAACTTAAAAAAAATTCAGTAAAAAAAATTTGCATTACTAGTGCTTTTAATTATTTTTTTCTAACAACTTTTCTCTTTATTTGTTTGCATATTAATTTTTATTCATACACTTTTAATAGTTTTTAATTAAAACAATACTGCATTACCAACAATAATAAACTTTAAACAATAATAAAAAGCTTTTCCAACAATTTTCTGAAAATCCATTAACATTGTTGTTTGTACTTGAAATGGATAGACAACAATATACCGTATACCGGGCTCTGTCTTTTTTTTTTATATATTAAAAACTACATAAATCTCTTTTTATTATGTGTAAAAATTGTCAATTGTTTTAAATACCATTTACAGTTACTGCCAAGTGGGATTATAACTTTGTATAGTAAAAGGTTTAAATGTAACAAACATTAGGGTAACTAAACAAAATACCAGCACTTTGGGGAAAAAAAGCAAACAAAAAAGGTAATATTTTTTACAAAAGATTTAATTATGTAATTATATATATTTTGGGAAACTCTTAAAAATATACTTTGATATTTACCACTTCTTTTCTTGTTCATAAATGTTAAAACTAATTTTACCTTAAACATTTGCCTTAATGAATTTTACTTGTCTGTTCTTTTTTTGTATTTCTATAATTTTGTACTCATTTCATTTGAAGCCCAAGAAAAAAAAACTCCATCAGAAAATAGATAATTTTTTTTTAACACATAAATCGTAAATGAAATAAAAGAAAATCTTTTTTAATGAAGGCAACTTGGCTGGTAATTTCAAGTGTAAAATTACAAAGAAAAGGAAAAGAATGTTTAAACACACATTTATTATTATACCCTCTGCGCCATATATGGCGAGGGTATATATCAGTTTGTCATTCCATATGTAAGATGTCGAAATTTAAGTCTAAGACCTCATAAAGTAAATATATTCATTATCCTTATGCGATTTTAAGTCGATTTAGCGATGTCCGTCTGTCTGTTGAAATAACGATGACGGCAAAAAGACGCAAGCTGGGAAGCTGATTTTTACCTAGATTAATCGAGATCCTCCCAAGCAGTTTGGTATTGAAAATAAGCAAAATTGCTGCAGCGGTTATAAATTTATGAGTGAAAATATGAAGGTAACTCTAAATTTTCCATACTCTCAGCCTGCAATGGCAACTGAAAATTTTGCTGTTATTATGGGAAATTTTTGCTAATTTGAGCCCAGTGGTATTTCTGCTGACGTGTAGTACAATGAAAGTAGTAGAAAAAATAGTAGCCGCTACTAAATTTTAGTAAATATTTTGTAAAGTGGAACTTAAAATTGGTTTGCTAAAATCAGCAAAAAAAATTTATAAGTATTATTTATATTATTACTATTAAATTAGTATAAAATATTAGTAAGCGCTACTAAATTTTAGTAAATTTCTGTAAACTCAATGAATTGTAAAATATAGCGAAGAATTAATTTATAAAAAAATATTATTAAAATACACAAATTAACTTAATTTTTTTTTAGATACACTTCTTACACTTTAAAGCTGCTAATTTCTTTTGAAATTGCCTTGCATATTTATATTTATTCTATCGAACATTTTTTTTTAAATTTTTTTTCAAAAAATATTTTAGACAAAATTAAAAAAAATCAATAGCTAAAAAAATAGTTAAAAAATAAACGAATTTATCATTTTGTTTTAATTTGCTAAATTTTGTTTTGAAAAATATTTAAAGTAAATTTTTTGGATTTTAAGGTCAAATTTTAATTGTTTTAAGGGATGATTTTTTGAACAAAAAAAATTTTAGTGCTATTTTAAGCGGATATCCAAATTTTGGACATGATTCGGTTGTGAAAACCCTGCAGGAAAACAGAGGTCAGCTGGGAATAGGGACCTGTCCCAGGACAGGTGAAAACTGAACCGGTTCCGTAAAAACATATTACGAGATAGTGAAAAGATCACCGGTTCCTAAACTACCTATCACATGATCTGTTTAAAAGTCACGACATGTCCTTTTAGGCCAGTCCTGTGACATGTCACAGAGAGCAATTGACCTCCTCCTAGAACAAGCCCATGTTAAAGTGATCGGTCCCGTGACCGGCAATTTAAATTTGTAGGTATGAGTTTTAATTATTATAAATAACATTTCCTTCAATATTCACTTTTTTAAAATTAGTAAACTTTTTTTGCTAAATTTAGCAAATCGGTTTTCAAAAATTTGTAAAATGTTTTCTGAAGTGAGCAACAAAAATTTGTTAATATTCTGTACAAAATCTGTAATTTGTAAAATGTAACTAGCAAAAAAATATACTAAATAACATTTTTTTTTACTAAAAATTAGTACAAAAATTGTAAAGTATAATTGAAAACCGTTTACAAATTTTTCTACTAACTGTTTTTTGAGTGTACAAATTGGTGTTTTTTAGTACAATATTAGCGATTGGTAAATAAAATTTTTTTTTTTGTTTTTCACAAGTCGCTTAGAATTGAATAATATTTTATAATCACCTCAAATATTTTTCGGCTCAAAAAATTTTTTACACCACAAAAATTTTTTTTCACCACAAAATTTGTTTTCACCTCCCAAAATGTTTTTCAACTTAAAAAATGTTTGTTCACCTGCATTATTTCACTTCTAAGGGTTTTACATTTTTTTCGCCACAAAAAAAAATTTTTTTTTCACCTCAAAAATTTTTTTTCACCTCAAACATTTTTTTTCACCACAAAATTTGTTTTCACATCCCAAATAGTTCTTTACCTCAAAAAATGTTTGTTCACCTCTATAATTTCACTTTTAAGGGTTTTACATTTTTATCGAACAAAAAATTTTTTCACCTTAAAAAATTTTTCTTCACCACAAAATTTGTTTTCACATCCCAAATAGTTTTTCACCTCAAAAAATTTTTGTTCACCTCCATAATTTCACTTGTAAGGGTTTTACATTTTTCACCACAAAAAATTTTTTTTCACCTCAAAAAATTTTTTTCACCTCAAAAAATTTTTTTTTACCTCAAAAAATTTTTTTTCACCACAAAATTTGTTTTCACTTTCAAAAACGTTTTTCACCTGAAAAAATTTTTGTTCACTTTCATAATTTCACTTCTATAGGTTTTTAAATTTTTTTTGTATCAAAACCATATATTGGTGGAGGGTATTCAAAGATTCGGTACAGCCGAATTTAAGCCTTTTTTATACTTGTTTTTAGATTGCTTTAAACAAAGAATCTAAATGCATATGGCGTACACTTAATATATTATTTGAAAAAAAAAAAACAATTAAAAGCAATAAAATATGTTTTAAGATAATAAATTCTACGAACATTAATAAAGTTTTTTCACAAAGCAAATAAGATATTTTTTTAGAAAATCCCAGTATTAATTCCGAAAATATAGAGAAACTTAATGTATTGTAAAGCATTTTAATTTCAATAGAAAACATAATTTACTACAAATTATTTATGTACTGGCTATAGTTTAGATGCCAAAAACAGTCAAATCAGAAATATTAAGATCTCGCAAACACTATTATTTTAAAATAAAACAAAAATTTACATAAATATTAACCGTATGCAAAAACGTGGTTACTACTGTAAGCTAAATTTTTCTTTTTTGGAATACCTTTTGCTGAAATACATATTTACATTATTTTAAAGTGTTGAACACAAATATGTAAAAAATAAAACTTAAAATCGATCGGACAATTTTCTAGGTATTTTTTATCATTTAAAACAATCCTTTTAAATTTTGTTACCATTTATAATGCAACAATTAACAAAATAAAAGGAATTATCATTGATAAATAAGTTTTACCAAAATCGTAAAACTGGATAAAAAAAATTACTAAAATAAAAAAAAAAAATGTTCACTCAAAATATATTTTCCGTTACCGACTGTAGTTTATTTAAAAAGTAATACGTAAAGTTTGATTTTAAATGAAGAATCAATTGAAATTCATAGAAATATATTTTTTAACTATTTGAATCAGTCATTCAAAAAAAAAACAAGCTATAAAAATTTACAGACATTCACTAGAGGTTGTTATTTTCTGTTAAACCCAATAAAAATATATAAATCTGTGTATGTTGTGTTTTGTAAAATTATATACGAATAAAAAAACTTTCAATTTGAAAAACAAACTCAAAAATAGTTTCTACTAACTTTTGTCGGTTAAAAATTGAGGGTTATTTTAAGCGACTTTCGATTGCTTTTACTACTTTTGTCAATTATTTAGCAATGATTGATAAATATCACTAGAATTCAAGCTCGCAACATTACATTACATTTCGTTTCCCTTAATTTTACTCGTTCCCCATTCCATTTCATTTACCTTGTCAAGAGTTTCAATAACATTTTGTTGTTGTTTTCTTGTTTTTTTTCCATTAATTCCCCGTTTCATTCCCATTGTCCAGTGTTTCAATTGCATTCGTTCTCCGTTCCATTTCATTTCATTCCTCCTTTCTAGAGTTTGTATTCCACTCGTTCCCCGTTCCATTCCATTTCGTTAAACTTGCCTAATTTTTTGATTCCACTCGTTTCGCGTTCAATTATTTTTGTTCTCCTAGTCTAGTGTTTCTTCTGTCTACTTCTATAAGCTTTAGGACTCTACCGTTAGGGTGGTGACTTTTCCACTTTTTGAACCTCCTTCCATTCAAAAAAATTTTCAGTAAATTATTTGCTTATCCAGGAAACTCATATTTTAAATTTTAGGTTTTAAGCTAAAGCGGTTTGCCCGGCCCGATTTCAAATCATCTCATTTCTCTTCTAATTTTATTTTAATTATTGTCCCCTCCAATAGTTCCATTGCAAGTCTTTCTTGCCCAGACTTTTAAAACCAATTTCTTCTTTAAATTTTAAGTTTCTAACTGACCGTTAAAGAAGAGAACTGAATTAAATTGTAATTATATTTAATATTTCTTTACAATAAATAAAAGATCCAACAAATAATTTTTTAAAATTCAATCGTATGTTTACTTTTTATTTTCTTTTCATTACTTTTATTTTTATTTTATTTTATTGCATTTAAATTCAAATTATTTAAATCATCTGAAATGATATAAAGATACAAAAAAAAACATAAAAATTATACAGCGTATATATAAAACTAAGCATTCTGGTACCAATCTAATTTCCATATGCAACCACATACATGAGAGGCATTCCACATTAACGATGCAAAACGATATGATGAATCCAAAAGCTCTAATATTTTTAATATTGATTTTGAAAAAATACTAATTATTTCTAAAATGTTCGTCATTAAATTTAAAACAATATTTAAAATAAACTCTTAAAATCGTTTGTAAATTTACTGCTATAAAATGAGTAAATTTTTGTTTAATATTACGCATACACTCAGAAAAAAAAGTTATTAGAAAAATTTGTAAACGGTTTTCAATCCCACTTTACTATTTTTGTACTGATTTTTAGTAAAAAAAATATTATTTAGCAAATCTTTTAGCTATTTACATTTTACAAATTACAGAATTTTTACAGAATATCTACAAACTTTCGTTGCTAATTTTAGAAATCATTTTACAAAATTTTGAAAACCGATTTGCTAAAATTAGCAAAAAAAAAATTACTAATTTTAAAAAAGTCGATATTGAAGGAAATGTTATTTCTAATAATTTAAACTTATACATACAAACTTAAATTGCCCTGAAATATTACATAGGATTAAAAAAGGGATCGGAAGTGAAGATACCGACTCATGTCTAAAAAGAGGACATCCACTTAAAATAGCACTAAAAAGGTTTTTTAGTTCTAAAAATCAGCCCTAAAAACAATTAAATTTAACCTTAAAAGTAAAAAAAAAATTGACTAAAATATTTTTCAAAACAGAAATTACCAAATAAAAACAAAATGATAAATTCGTTTATGTTTTAACAATTTTTAACATTTTTAAGCCTTTGATTTTTTTTCATTTTGTATAAAACATCTTTTAAAAAATATCAAAATTTTTGATGCTCGATAAAAAAAATAAATCTAAAACTTTGTACTAATATTTTTACTAATTTTTTTGCTGATTTTAGCAAACAGATTTTAAATTCCACTTTACAAAAAGTACTACACGTCAGCAGACATGTTTTGCTAAGATTAGCAAAAAATACCGCTGGGCTCAAATTAGCAGAATTTTACGTAATAACAGCAAAATTTTCAGTTGCCATTACAGACTTTTTTTGGTGAGTGTAGTAAGTAAATATAAACAACAAATGCTTAAAGTTATTTTGTACACAATTTCATATACAATAATACACGTATAATATAATTATATGCTTTATGTGCTTATACACATGTTATGTTTATAATTACACATGTTGTGCGTACATTTTTTTTATTTTAGGCACAAATTTTGTAAATTTACTAATATTATTATTGACATTTGATAACAATTCAACAAATAGAAAAATATAAAATAATTTTTTTTAAGTATAAATCATTTTCTGAAAAGATGCATTTAAAAACGTGGAACTACTAAATAATTGAATAACGAACAAGTAAGTATTTGTTATAAGTACAAAAATTTAGGTGGATGCAACAAAGTTGTGCCAAAATTTTTTTAAATTAAAGTCATGAATTTATTAATTTTTTTTTAATATTTTTTGCACAGCAAAACTACACAAATTATGGACTGACTCTTGAATGACTAATGATTTTATAATCAACTCTAAAGAAGTAACTTTAAATTTTATTGGTCTTTTATATATTTTGATTTTAACTATATTCGTTCTTTCTTCCACCAGGCTTGTGGAATTGTATGCCTGTAAATCATTATAATTCTGCGCACTTTTTCTTTTAAAGATATAGAATCTGAAACTTTTTCTATAGGAATATTTTCTTAGAACATTCACCTTTCTGTATAGAAAAAATGCTGAGAAACTGAGGCTTTTATTATGTTAAGGCTCAAAATCTAAAACTATTTAAAAAAAATGGTTAGAATCTGATGCTTTTTCAATTGGCTTAAAAAAAAATATCAAAAAATCACACTGAATTTGAGGACTTTTTCTCTCCCTTTCCGAGAAAAAACACCAACAAGTACTTTTTCTTCTTGAACGAATTGTTTTTGTTTTTACTATTGAAAATCCCTCATACTCTAAGGAAAAGGATATCAGAAGCTAAGGATTTTTATATGGGAAAAAGTGCTCAGAATCATTTTTATTAAGGGAAATTATCTCCGACTCTGGACCTTGTAGTAGGCTTAAATCTTATTACAACTTTTTTATTAATAAAATATTTTAAAATGATTTGATTCATTTATTTTTGGACGGTATATGATATTTTTTAGAAATTTACGCACAAAAATGGTAAAATAACATATAAATTCTGAACCTTTTTAATGTAAATTTACACATTTTGTGTGTAGTTATATTACGCATTATGTGTGTATTTTTTTAATTTACGCACTTACACTCAAAAAAAATGAACTACAATTTAGAATAATTAACTTATTTAGAGGAAAAATTTAAATGAAAACGGCACCACACACTTTTGACCAATATTTAATAAAATTTTCCTTGAAATTAAGAAACAAATTTTACTTAAAATTTGATGAAATTTCTAAATTATAAAATTATCCTTATCCTGCTTCTATGATAAAAGGTAATATATTTTACCATATATAGTAAAGTACTTTACACTCATTCTGTAAGTATTTTCCCACTTTCGTAGGACTTCCACTTTGTAAAAACACTGCTCTTAACAAGCTTTTTGCTATACATTTTTGTCTTAAAATTAAATTGAATTATACTAAATTCATGTATTTAAAATATTTATTTATTTTATTTATTTTATATTAATCATATAATTACAAATTATATTCTAATACTTTAACAGAGCACTCGCTACAAAGGCCATCGGCTCGTTGTAGCGAAAACAGACCAGAGCCTCTGATAGAAATCGAACCCACGACCGCCGCCCTGATAAGCTAGCACGCTACCAATTAGCCTACCGGGACGTTCGATTCAAAATATAAATTAAATTTCATTAGCAAAAAGGTAAACAAATTAAAAAAAAAATGTACTGCAGGACATCCTGAAACGTAATAAATTGTGACAAAGTCAGATCCTTTTCGTAGTTAAATAACGGTTCTGCTTGAGAAAACTACAAAAAGGGACGCCCTAGGTGACACACGGCATCTATGTCTAAGGAACACTGGGGGTCCTTTGTCTCCTTAAATTAACTAATTACCACAGTTACATTTCTTGTTATTATTGGTAAATGGAAAAATCTCATAAGTTTATTTTATGACATTTTTAGCTCAAACTTTATTTGACATATACAAATTTAAACTTTTTTATTATTAAGTAAAATTAGAAAACTTTTACTTGAACAAAATTATATTTTATTAAAATTTATCTGAGTTTCCTTAGAAATAGTTGATCAGTTTCTAAAATCAAGTAAATTTTTATTATTTCATGGGAAAAAAAAATTATTACTTTTTGTGTTTAATTAGAAAAAAATTTGAAAATGGTTTTCTAAAATTTAGTTAATTTTTTTACTCGCGAACAAAAAATGAACACACATTAAGTTCAAGTACTTTCTCGATTTTAGTTAGACACATTTTTTTAATTAAATGTGAGTATATCGTTAGCTAAACGTGCAAAGGTCGTAAGTCCATTTTTTAAATTTTACAGGACAGACAAAATACTTTTCAGTTTCTTTCCTTTAAAGATTATTGAAATCTTTAAATACAGTTACGTGTTTATTGTTCTTGCTCTTTAATTGAAGCAGAAAATATATGAAAAAAATAATTTCTCGAGCAACTACAGCAATTTTTGTGGACTTTTTTGTGGACTTACGACTTTTTCTGTGTGTGTGTTTTTTTATATTGTTTTAATAAAAAATATTAATACAAATAATACAATTTTTCATTGTTTTCAAAATAGTAAACAAATAATAACTAACATAAACATTAATTACACAGTCTTATTTCATTGCTGTTTAACACATTACAAAGTACAAAAACACTTATTAAGGTAAATAGGAAGATATAAAATTATTCATGAGGTAAATCGTCATAAAATCGTCTTTTTTAAAAATTGCAAATCTAATTGAAATTCATAATCGCCAATGTTTCCGCTTTTACATGATAGGGGCACGTTATTGTTATTAGAAGAAGACATCGTAATTTTTAAATAAAATTATTTGTCTTTCATCAAATTTTGGAAACTAATAATTTTCCACAATTTTTTATTTACCGCATTAAAATAAATTGCAACGCACACTTAATTGAAAATAAATTGCAAGGCACATTAAATTGAAAAAATTGCAAACAGTAAGTGATAGTTTTATAATCGTTTCTGTTTTTCGTTGAAGATCTATCAGGCTTTCAACAGACAACTAACTATACGAACAGAAAATCGATGTGTCAGACGGACATCGCTAAGTCCTTTATTTGATAAGACTAAAAAAGAATAGTATATTTTTAAGTGTGTCTGACCATTTGATCTCAATATCATTCAATAAAATCGATACTTTGACTGACATTTTCAATATGTATTTTTTTAATGGACATACGACCTTTTCTTTTGTTACATTTGGACTTACGACTTTTGCACATCACTGCAAAACAACAACTAAAAATGACATATCTAAAATTTTTCTTTTTGTAAATAATGTACTTCAACCTGTTAAACATTTCTGCATCAAAATCTCAATTTCGAAAAAATATGGACTTACGACCTTTGCACGTTTAGCTAACGATATTATGTCCTAATTTTTTTTTTTTAACTAAACTTAATTTTATTACATTTGAGTATGTAACTTTCTTAAAACTAAGATGTTTTTTCTTAAAATTAATAAATTTTTATTTAATTGACTTGTTTTTTTATTCTCCTAAAATCAAGAAATATTACTTAGGAAAAATATGAACTATTTCTGAGTATATAAACTATTTCGTTTTTCCTCAAACTTAGAAATTTTTATTTTATTAAGAAAGTTTTTCTAATTTTTAATAAAATTTTACTTAAATTGAGGACAAATTATAAATTGTTTTGAAGGACATTTTTGATTAAATTTTAGTTCATGTCTTTTTTTGAGTGTAGAGTTAGTTTACCCAACTTAAAGTAGAAATACAGTAAATTTCAACAGAAATTAATTAGAGTGTACAAATATTTTATTTAAAATTATTATTTTTATTATATTTAATATATTATTATAAGTTTTATTCAAAATTAAAAAAAAAAAATAAAATAATTTTACTTCTTCTTGTTATCATCCGGCTAAAAATATTTTATATAGCAACTGTTATGAAATGTCTTATATACAAAGCATAAGGAAACAAATCAAGCTTAAAGTCTTAAAATCTTAAAATGTATAAGAAATAATACGTTTATATTTTTACGGTATACATTTATCAATAAATTTTATGTTTATACGTTTTTAAGGTTTATTGACAAAATGTATGGATTATGATATTAAATCTTAATAAAAAAAAAATACTACACGCAAAGAAAAAACATGGTTGGGAGAATCATATTCGAAGAGCATCATATATTTTTGGGTTTATGATTGTGCCAACCATAGTCGTACTATATTATGATTATCATATTATGATAATAAAATATCCATAATTTTACCATAATATGGTCCCTACAGTTATATTATGATTCAATTATTACAATATTATGATTCTGCCTAAACATATTATGATGTTGAATTTATCATAATATGATTGCATGTACTCATAGTATGCTCAAAATGTTATTACAGTATGTTCCCCATAACTTTATTATGATTTCTGGATTATCATAATATGATCCATATAAAATCTTCATATAGAATCTTTTTGACAATGAATTGATTATTGTAAATAATATTACATGTATAAGGAATTTTCGAAAAAACCCTCAAAAATATCTTCAAAAGTTAAAAAAAATAAACTGGATCTTAATAGGTCAATTGATGAAATGTTTTAATGCCACATGAAAGGTATTTTCTGTCCAGTTTTAGTCAACAATATATGATTGTTTTTTAAGACATTTTGGTTTTTATGAAAACAAGACAGTACTCGTATTAGGACTGTAAATGTCAAAGTCATGTTTTATTTGATGTATAATTATTCTTTGATTGTTGACAGCATTTTATGGTTACATAATTATCATATTTTTTTCATAGTCAGAATTTTTGTTACCACAGTATGGTTACAGCCAATCATGTTATAAAATACGAGGTGTCAATCATAAAATAGTGAAATATTTACTATAATAATGATGGTAACGACCATGTTGATGGTTAGACAACCAATAATATGGTTGTGACAACCATACCCTATTGCAGCAAGCACAATATAGTATCAGTGATCATGTTGCAACCATGTTTTTTCTCTGCGTGTAAAGAAAATCATAAAATCGGTGCAATATGTATAAAAAATAAATAACAAATATACAATAAGGCAATAAGGAAATGCAAATAAAAAATGTCTGAATTAAGATAAGTTTGTAAGCTTCTAAAGAATCCAATTGGTCATATAATTACAAATGTTGTAGAATAATACAAAATCGCAAGATTTCATTTATATTACTTGCTTTAATTTTAAACAATGTTAACCCTTTGTAGCCCATGAATTTAAAAATTAAAAATTTTTTTTGGTACGGGAAAGATTAAGGTAAATAATAAAAAAAACGTATTACTTAGAAATTAAAAAATATCCTTTATTTATTATTTATTTGACATTTTAGGGATTGTGACATTACTTGTACATTGAGTTAAAAGTAAAAAGAAATACTTATGTGGTATGAGGAGTTTAAAACAATTATTTTGTCTGTTATAGCATAATGCTACACCGAATTTTTCGCAAATTATTTGTGATACGCCACTACACTGGGGGAACTTGCAACGTATTCTCTTTTCTACCCAAATTGGCCAGTGGCCGATTTGATCCTAACGGACTGCCTTTGGAGGAACATGTTGCGCCGGTCCCTTATGTCTTTTGGTTTGAATTTCGTTTTCAATTGGTTTTCGAGTCTTTGTCACGCCAAGTTTGCATAAAGTTTCAGCTAATATAGAAAATATATATATGTAAAATATAGAATATAGAATAATATAGAGATTCGTTTGTTCAGCAATAAAACTTATCAGTTCTTTGGGGGAAAAATGTAAAAAAGTTATTGACTCGTTTGATGTCCAGAATCTGAAAATAAGGGGTCATCCATAGATTCGTTGCTTTCAATATCTTCAATGATTGAGTCAACCACGGTATTTTCTTCACCATCAGCAAAAAGTTCAAAAACCTCCAATTGTGTTTGATAATCGGGATCAATAACGCTATCATCATCGTCATCTAGTCCATCTTCGCTGTCATATTGCCAAATATTATTTCTCCTTCGATCACGACGCCATTCTAAAATAAAATGACACAATTTTTTTTTTTTTTTTTTGCAATAGTAACTCAATGTAACAGGAATGTTACAAACATAACAATATAATTTTTTCGTGTAAAATTGTAAAAATATGCATTGTCTATAATAAGTAAAAAATATTATTCACTTACCTACAGGTTGTCATAAACACAACCCAATTTCTTGCACTTTTTGTATTTTTTATTAATTTTTTTATAAATTACACGTGTTCAAACTTGTTACTATTCGTATTATGCAAACTTCAAGCTGACGGAAGTCAAAAAAAAATTACGCCATCTATGATATTTTTTTGGTACTAATTTGATCAGTGGTATGTCACAGTAGGGTCACACAAATTTGAGCGAGCTAAATAAATTCAGTATGTATTATTTCGGGGTTTTTGGAGTTTGTTACAGTAATGTTACATGAGGCTATAAAGGGTTAATTTTAAAGATAAACTGTCTGTTTTATTTAAAAAAAAAAAATTGTAAAATTGCCAAATTTTTCATAAATATAAATAATTTTGTTACAATATAAATTTTTGTTTAATGTAATGCAACATTAAACAAAAATATTTTACCCCCCTCAAAAAATATTTTACCGCTCTCAAAAAATATTTTACCCCTCTCAAAAAAGATGAAGAAAAGTTCAAATGGTATAGCATGACGTATACGTAATATGTAATTGAAATTGAAATTTTTATTAGGCAAAACAAATAAATATTAAGTATACGCCATGTGGCCAACTATTTTGTATAAATAAAAGTGGGGTTTATCATTCAAAAAAGCTTGATTTTAATGCAAAAACCTGGATATTTAATTGTTTGTCCAAAAACTGAAATTTTTATATAATTTTCAATTATTAATAAATCTGAAACATAAATTTAGAACAATCATTGTTTTATAGAAAAATGTTGAGATATTTATAACTTGAGATATTACACTCAGAAAAAAAAGTTAGTAGAAAAATTTTTGTACTGATTTTTAGTAAAAAAAATATTATTTAGCAAATCTTTTTGCTATTTACATTTTACAAATTACAGAATTTTTACAGAATATCTACAAATTTTTGTTGCTAATTTCAGAAATCATTTTACAAACTTTTGAAAACCGATTTGCTAAAATTAGCAAAAAAAAAATACTAATTTTAAAAAAGTCAATATTGAAGAAAATGTTATTTCTAATAATTTAAACTTATACATACAAACTTAAATAACCCTAAAATGTTACATAGGATTAAAAAAGGGATCGGAAGTGAAGATACTGACTCATGTCTAAAAAGAGGACATACACTTAAAATAGCACTAAAAAGGGGTTTTTAGAATCAATTAAATTTAACCTTATAAGTAAAAAAAAAAAATTGACTAAAATATTTTTCAAAACAGAAATTACCAAATTAAAACAAAATGATAAATTCGTTTATGTTTTAACAATTTTTAAGATTTTAAAAGCCTTTGATTTTTTTTAATTTTGTATAAAACATCTTTTAAAAAATATAATCAAAATTTTTGATGCTCGATAAAAAAAATAAATCTAAAACTTTGTACTAATATTAATAGTATTTAGTAATTTTTTTTGCTGATTTTAGCAAACAGATTTTAAATTCCACTTTACAAAAGGTCTACTAAAATTTAGTAGCGGCTACTTATTTTTCTACTAATTTCATTGTACTACACGTGAGCAGACATGTGTTTCTAAGATTAGCAAAAAATACCGCTGGGCTCAAATTAGCAGAATATCCCGTAATAACAGCAAAATTTTCAGTTGCCATTACAGACTTTTTTTGGTGAGTGTACCCTTTGAAAATACTATAGGGATTGAGGAAAACTTTTCCATAGATAAATCCAAAAAACTTCGATATACTAGAGTTTTAGTAGAGGAATTATTAATTTTTCTTTAAAACAAATAAATATATTCAAAAATATACAGAAATTATAATTACAACAAAATTGTTTATGGAACGAGTACTTTTCTCTTGAAAAACATTTTAAAAAGTTCAAAAATATAAAAAGCGGAATATAAATGGGAATAATCCCACCAAAAGCGGAATGGTTGGTCAACTTAAGTATACGTTATAATAGCATAGAGTGTATGTATGTATTTGATTTTCTATCTGTAAGTGAAAACAATTTTTTTTTATTTACACGTGCATACCGGGACAATTTATTAAATTATTTTTTTTTTTGATGAAATTTATTTGAGAAATACTATATATTTCAAATTTAAATATAAAATTTATTTAAATACCAGGGAATATGAAAGCAATGTATTATTATGAAAATTATGAAAAATGTATAAAGATGCTTATTAGAGCGGAGTTATCGAAATTCTTCCTTATCAAAAGTTTATTTAAGTCTATGGATACAATATTATCCTTACAGACTAGCATCTTAAAACTATTACATTAATTAAAGTAAATTATTTAAGAGAGAATTAAAATTCAAAGAAGGAAGACTTATATTTAATTGATTACAATAATTATTAAATAACCTCATAGATTTGGTATGAGGTTCATTTAAAGAATAGTCAGTTCTATGCAAATCTTCTCGCAGAGAAAAAAAATGGTTGGAACAATCATATTCGAAGAGCATCATATATTTTTGGGTTTATGATTGTGTCAACCATAGTCGTACTATAATATGGTTGTCATATTATGATAAAATAACCATAATTTTACCATAATATGATCCCTACAGTTATATTATGATTCAAAAATTACCATATTATGATTCTAAAGAAACATATTATGATCTTGAATTTATCATAATATGATAACATGTAAGTATGCTCAAAATGTTATCATATTATGGTCCTCACAACAATATTATGATTCCTGGATTATCATTATATGATTCCTACAATAATATATATATATATGTATATATATACATGATCCTTCTTATTATATTATGATTATTAATATACAATATCATATTATGGCATATTAATAATTAATTAATAATTAATATAAAATCCCAGCCTAAAATAATATATGATTGTTTTTTTTAAGACATTTTGTAGTAAAAACAAACTGACTGAACTGATAAAATTTTGTTTTTATGAAAACAAGACAATATTATGACTGTAAATGTTAAAGTCATGTTTTATTTGGTGTATAATTATTTATTGATTGTCGCCAGCATTTTGTGGTTGCATAATTATCATATTTTTGTCATAGTCAGAGTTTTAGTTACCACAGTATGGTTACAGCCAATCATGTTATGAAATAGAAAGTGGCAAGCATGAAATAGTGAAATATTTACTATAACAATGATGGTAGTGACCAGAGAACTGCAAAATCAACTTTTTTCTTGATTTAATCATACACAAAAATTCTTGTTCACTTTTAATAATTCAACAAAATTCACTGTAGAGTAAAATCAGCATCATGTTACTGAACACTGTTAAGTGATTACATTTGCATAAAACATAAACGACAGATGATTCACACTGATTCCAATTACGCGTTTAGTAACATGATGCTGATTTTATTCTACAGTGAAATTTGTTGAATTATTAAAAGTGAATAAGAATTTTTGTGTATGGTAGTGACCATGTTGATGGTTAGAAAACCAATAACATGGTTGTGACAACCATACCTGATTGCAGCAAGCACAATGTATTAGCAGTGATCATGTTGCAACCATGTTTTTTCTCTGCGTGTATATAAAAGAACTTATCATTAGTTCTAAAAACTCTCGGAGGTACATAAATAGGAATTAATTTTAATAATTCAGGAGAATCTATTTCACCACAAATAATACCGTGTAAGAATAGTAAAGAAAAAATATTTCTTTGAGCTTCTAAAGTTTTCAAAAAAAATGTATTTACATTTATATTCATAAGTTGGACGAGAAAATGTAGGAATGTTAGAAACATTACTATTATATGAGACCTTTAAAAAAGGAAGAGCGAACTTAATAAATTTCTTTTGTATTCTTTCAACGCGACTAATATGAATATTAGCATTGGGGCTCCAGATAAAGGAGGCATATTCCAATATTGATGTAACAAAAGAGGAAATGGTCGAAATGTTTGCCGGAATTCCGACGTATGAAAGCCTTAGGAATAATAATAAAATAAAAAATAAATAACTACAAAAAGAAAGTTTAGGATCGAAAACCACACCTAAATCCAACATTTCATCTACTGAGGATAAAACATTGGTTTTCATTCTGTACTCAGAAATAAAATGTGACGACATCTATGGTACGTCATACAGAAAGGTAAACCATTACGTTCCGTCCACAAAATTACCCAATCTAAGTCATCCTCAAGATCAGAAATTTCTTTTTGGGTATAAATAGGCTTAAAAATCTTAAGATCGTCAGCATACAGGTTGGTTGAAAGTGCCTGCGCTCACCAAGAGATGGCACTGCTAGCTCCAAACTTTTTTTTCTCAAGTTGGTATAACTGTCCTGAGAACACATGCAAAGTTGCAAGTTATTCTGTTAATTCTTTCTTTGTTTACAAGCCATTTGAAGTTGACGTGTCATTGGTTTTTTTTTAATATGGAAAAAATTGAATATCGTGCAGTCATTAGATTCTTTGTTTTGAAGGGTTTAAAAGCAAAGGAAATTTATGAACAATTGTTAGAAGTGTATAAGGAGTCCTCACCTTCAAAACGCACCGTTGAGTTTTGGGCTGGTGAATTTAAACGTGGTCGTACCAGTCTTAAAGACAATCCACGCGAAGGACGACCAAAAACTGCAACCACAGCAGAAATCATTGAGCAGATACATAATATGGTTAGTGAAGTTTGACTAAGCGTGAAATTGCTAATGCCGTAGGCATCTCAGACGAACAAGTACTCCATATTTTACATGAAGAATTACGTATGAAAAAACTGTTTGGAAATTAGTGCCGCACACATTAACAATTCAACAAAAACTGGATCGAAAACAAATTTCTCAGCATAATTTGGAGCGTTTTAAGCCGAATAAAACCGACTTCTTGCGTCGTTTTATAACTATGGATGAGACTTGGATCTACCACCATGATCCAAAATTGAAACGAGAACGTTTTATAGTGGACTGAAGCTGGTTGCTCAGCTCCAAAGCAGGCGAAGTCACAAAGATCAGCAAAGAAGGTTAGGCATCAGTTTTTTGGGATGCAAAAGGAATTTGGTTAATTGATTATCATCAGAAAGGTAAAACAATTAACTCTGAATATTATTTCAGCCTTTTGGATCAGCTGGATGAAAAAAGAAGAAAAAAAACATTTTTCATCAAGACAATGCACCTGCTCACAAAAGTGTTTTGACGATGGCTAAATTCAAAGAATTAAAGTATGAATTGCTTGAACATCCACCGTATTCACCAGATTTGGCTCCCAGTGACTACTATCTCTTCAGAAATCTCAAACAATTCCTTCGTGGAAAGCATTTTCGTCGAATGAAGAGGCCATAGCAGCCGTAGACGGTTATTTTGCAGAGCTTCCGGAAAACCATTATAAGGATGGGATAAAATTATTGGAAGATCATTGGAACAAGTGTATTGAGCTTCTAGGTTATATTGAATAAAAAAATATATTTCGTAACAAAAACAGTATTCTTCATTTCGTGCGCAGGAACTTTTCAACCAACCTGTACATTAAGAACTGTGAGTTTTTAAAGCAATGAAAGATGTCATTAACAAACAAAATAAATAGCAATGGACCCAAGATACTACCCTGTGGAATACATGAAGAAGGAGTTAAAGAAGTAGAGCAGACTCCATCAACAGAGACAACTGCATGTCTGCCAATTAAGTAAAATCAAAACCAACTAAGCAAATTGGAATAAAACCCAATATTAGAGAGTTTAAGTAATAGGAGATCATGAGACACACGGTTAAATGCCTTTGCAAAATCAGTATAAATTGCATCAATTTGAATACCTTTTTCAAAGCAAGATATACAATAATTAGTAAAAGTTGTCAAATTAGTAGTAGTAGACCTACCAGCCATAAATCCATGCTGCTGGTATACAGTAATATGACGTTTTAAAGAGATAAAAAGTTTAGCAAAGACAATATGCTCAAAAATTTTAGCAAAGTTTGTCAATTTAGAAATTGGTCTATAGTTAGTAATATTACTTTTGTCACCAGTTGCATGGGTTCTTGCGAGCTTTAATTTTCAGACAATAGGGTGGCACATTAGGGTGTTAGCAACTGAGATTTGAGGGGCAAGTACTATAACGGAAAACTTAAGGTCAATGAACTTGTGAGCAAATATTGGTCTCCCCAAGAAAAGAAAAATTGACATATTACGCTTTAAGATCGGACTGTAAATACGGAAGATAAATTTAAGGGCCGATGTTGATTTTGAATAAAACAGAAATTATTTAGGAAATTATTGTAATTTCTTTTTATTATGATAATATGGTATGGTTCAATTATGTGTGGAACAAAATATCGGCCAAATGGCCGCCGTGACCTCGGCGGCACACTTCCATCCGATGGTCCAAATTTTCGATAACGCTGAGGCATAATTGAGGTTCTATGCCATTAATGTGCCCAATACCTTTTCTTTCAAATAACCCCAAAGAAAGAAGTCCAACGGTGTCAAATGACATGATCTTGGCGGCCAATTGACATCGTGAGATAACACGGCCATTGAATTTGTCGCGCAAAAGAGCCATTGTTTTGTTTGCTGTGTAGCAAGTGGCACTGTCCTGTTGAAACCACATATCGTGCACATCCATATCTTCCAATTCGGGTCATAAAAAGTTCGTTATCAATCTCACGATAGCGAACACCGATGACGAGTCGAGGTTGACGGCTCTTCTGTCACACTATCGCGAACAACATCAATGTTTCCCGCAAAACGAACTGGGCGAGCATGCCCAGGTGTTTTCACATTTCCTACATACCCAGTTTAAGGAAATTTTCACACAATTCTCCAGATTGTGGACGCATTTGGTCGATTATGCTGACAAAAAAAAATCACGAAATGCATTTTGATTTGAACGACCATTTTCGTAATAAGCCTGAATAACTTTAACGCGTTGCTCGATTGTGTATCTTTCCATGGTTCAAATTGAGTTAGTCTGAAATTGAGAAATTTCAAATGAAATGCAGAAAAAACATGACGTTTTGGTGTGGCCCTTAAAATATAACCACTCTTATAACGAAAAACTTAAAAAAACGACCCCTACGTTCGGCAAAAAAAATATTTTTTTTTGAAATTGTCTTTCAAAAACACTTTATATTTGCTGGTGTACAGCGAACTTTTTTCTAGTACGGACTAATGTCCATTAATCTAGATAAAAATGAGCACCTCTGCTCGCATTTTCGCGTCGTAATCGCGACACGCGGACATCGCTAAATCAACTTAAAATTGCATAAGGATCACGTATATACAGGGTGGCGCAAAAATAACCTTCCGATGTTTTTTGGCTGTAATTAAAAAAAAAAATGAAAAACTTTGATTCTTCTTGTGGATTATTTTTATTTGGTCTTTTAATTTTTTTAACATCAAGTCGAGAATATGATGTCATGTAAATGGCCGCCGCCACAGTTGATTGTCATTTGAGCTCTTTTTATGGCATTTTCCATCACTTTGGCCAAAACTTCCGGCGATAGGTCTTCACATTCTTGACGGATATTGTCTTTAAGAGCTGCAAGAGTCTGAGGCTTGTTGACATAAACCCGTGACTTCAAAAAGCCCCACAAAAAGAAGTCTGGAGCGGTCAAATCAGGCGATCTTGCTGGCCAGTGCAAATCGCCAAAACGGGAGATTAGGCGCCCGGGAAATGCATCCTTCAGCATATCGGTTGTGGCACGTGCAGTGTGTGGCGTTGCACCGTCCTGTTGGAACCACATGTTTTCCAATCCCAATTAATCAAGTTGCGGCAAAAAGAACTCGTTGATCATTGCTCTGTAGCGCTCACCATTCAAAGTAACCGTTTGGCCCGCGACGTCTTCGAAGAAAAAAGGTCCGATGACAGCACACCATACAGTGACTTTGAACGGATGTAATGGCTCTTCGTGGGTTACACGCGGATTTTCAGTGCTCCAGAAGCGTAAATTTTGCTTATTTACGTACCCGCTAAGATGAAAACGGGCCTCATCACTCATGATTATTTTTGATAAAAAATCATCTTCATTATTGCTCAAATAAATAGTCACCAATATTCCGCGTTCTGGAGCAGTGTAGCGTAACATTGTTTATTAACGTGTATTTCGCATGTGTTTACTACACAAATGTCAAAACAGAACTGACATTGGGGGCCAATCGCAAAATTTATAGCATTTTCTGATAGGAGGATTACTTTTGCGCCACCTTGTATACATACTTTATAAGGGTCTTAGACCTATATTTCGACATGTTACAAACGCAGTGATAAACTGATATACACGCTCACCATATATGGTGGAGGATATAAAAATCGTAGCTATTTTCGTTCATAACTTACGAAACTTTTATGTACTTCATCATATCTCTAAAATCTGGTTTCAGCAGTCTGAAATTTAAAATATGTTATATAAGAATGTGGTAAAAGGAGGCATGTATTTATTTTGGTTTCTTGAAAATTTTAACAGGAGCAGCACGGTCTGTCCAAACCTAAACTTTTTTAAGGTATTTTAAAATATTTTTCACCTCAACATTTTTTTTGACCGCTAAAATTTTTTCCACCTCAAAAGATTTTTTCCCCTCAAAAAATTTTTTCGCCTCAAAATATTTTTTTTTCACCACAAAATTTGTTTTCAAATCCAAAAAAGTTTTTCACCTCAAAAAAAAATAGATAATTTTACTTCAAAAGTTTTTTAGAGAACATATTTTAAGATATTGGTAGAGGATATTCAAAGATTCGGCACACAGGAACTTAAGCCGTTTTTAATTGTTTTTTCTTTTTTGTTAAATACGAGGGCGGATCAATAAGTCCGTGACTTTTCGAACTTCCCTCGTAGTTATATGAAATGCCACACTGCTCCCATCAAGTGCCTCCTTTTAATAGACTACTGTCAAATTTTGACCAAGTTCCGTCATTTACTTTGCGTTTAACAGCTGTTCAAAACATTCAACCTCGTGGATTATTTTTTAAATGGAAAAAATTTGAATTTCAAGTGCTCATTACACATTATTTTTTGCGAAAAAAAACGTCAATCAAACAAAGGAAAATCTTGACAAATACTATGGGGACTTTCGTTATGGCCTTACAAGCACGGAAGATGCCGAACGTTCTGGACGCTCTCTACATCCAAAACAATTGAAAAAATTCACGATATGGTGTTGGCCGATCGGAGACATAGGCATCTCACATGGCTCAGTGAATTCAATTTTGAACGATCACTTGGGTTTGAGAAAGCTATCCGCAAGATGGCTGCCGCGTTTGCTCACAATCGACCACCAACAGAATCGTGTGACAGCTTAGTTTTCATGGCAAAAATCCATGAAGTAGACTCATTCACCTTATTCTCCGGATTTAGCCCGCAGTGAAATAGTCACTAAAGAAATGGCTCGGTGGAAAGAGATTTAGCTCCAACGATGAAATTATTGATCAAAAAAAATGCTCTTAAACGCAAAGTAAATGACAGAACTTACTCAAAATTTGACAGTAGTCTATTAAAAGGTGGTACTTGATGGAAGTAGTGTTGCATTTCATATAACTACGAGGGAAGTTCGAAAAGTTACGGAATTATTGATCCGCCCTCGTATCACATGGCTTCTATAGCGAAAATGGTTGAAATCAGTCCATTGTTCGACCTAATGTCCATATAAAAGTCTCTCAAAAATTTCTTTGTTCGCAACCTACATGCAAATACATACGAGTAAAAATATATTTTGATGAAATTTGGTACACTGAGTCCTATCAACTCAAGGACGAAGACAATAGACGTATAGCCCAAATGTAAACATTTTACTCGTTTTTGCTTTGACTTTTTCTCACTTCTAAACCGTAGCGTGTACCAGAGAACAGCAAAATCAACTTTTTTCTTGATTTAATCATACACAAAAATTTTTGTTCACATTTAATAATTCAACAAAATTCACTGTAGAATAAAATCAGTATCATGTTACTGAACGCGTAATTCGGATCAGTTTGAATCATATGTCGATTATGTTTACTGCAAATTTAATCACTCAACAAAAAGTCAGCGTTGAATAAATCAGAAAAAATAACAAACATCCCGTATGAGTGTATTCATAATTAAAACAAAATAGAAACACATTTCATAAATGATATTGTTTACATTAGGGTGGGACTTAAATCCGCTTTTTTAGAATTTTTATTAGTAATAAAAATATTCTTCTTTGTGAAATATAAATATTTTTTTGGAAAAATTTAAATATTGTCTAATTTTTTTTTTCATCTATTTTGATTGGAAAATTAGGCAATATTTAACTTTAACCGGATTGGGTGAACCTGAGATGTCGACCTAAATTTAAAAAAAAAAAAATTACAGACAACAATATTTTTGGTATTCCTAATAAAAATTCCAAAAAAACGTCTTTTAGACCCACCCTAATATACATATAACATTTATGAAATGTGTTTCTACAAAACCACCCCCTTTTTATAGATAAGAAACTATTTTGTTTTAATTATGATTACACTCATACACGTTGTTTTTTATTTTTTTTTTTTTTTTTTGATTTATTCTACATCAAAATAATTATTGTTGGCTTAAATAAACAGAATAAAATCAATGGCTTAACAACGACCGATGATTAACCAGAAAAATGCTATATATATATTTAGTTATGGACCTGTTATTATACAAAACATTCACGCTGAAACTATGCATTTAATTAAAAAATATAAAATTTAAAAATACAACCTTAAAATTATCAGTATCCAAGAACATCCAAACAACTTTTTTAATCCATATCTAAATATGTGCCTCCCCCACTCCTAAGCCCAATGTTTATTTAATATTTTATTTTTTTTTTTTATTATTATTTTTAACGGTCTCATTTTTATTATTTTCAATATTTTAATACGTCTGGAGTTGTTTATCTTTCTGATAAAGATGTTGACAAATTTATAGATTTTTCAATTAAAAGAAAAATTTATTAAATTTTCCCACAATTTTCGAATTTACTTTTTTTTTAGCTAATATCTATAATAAATATTCAATTAGAGGAAATATGAAAAATGGTGACATTTTAGGGGGTATTCAATAGATATTCCAAAATGTATAAATTTAGTTATAAATTTTATTTAAAACTTAAAGGTTGTTATTTGTGGCAAATAGAATAAAATCTATAAATTATAGAAAACAAATAAAAAATTAATCACTAAAAAAAGAAGAAACGACACTTTAAGAAAGTTCTAAAGAAAAAACGTGATTTTTTTTTTTCAATTACTAAAGAAAAGATAATAAAAGAAATTAAAGAAAGCAATTAAAAATCATGCCAAGGACTTTTAAATAATCAAATTACATAATTTTATAGAGTTTTTAAAAAAATAATTATAAAAAAAATGTTTATAGCTTTTTTTAACTTTTAAACAATTTCTTCTAAAATGGCCTTGAAATTAAATAAAAAAAAAACATTTTCTTCTTCCATAATGTTAAGCAGAAACAATAAAACCTAATTTAAAAGAAGAGAACAACTAAAAAATATATATATATATACTGTCAACTACATAAAAAACTAAAATTTCAACAAAGAAAAGTAATGTGAAGAAAATTTTATAGTCAACAGCCTACATAAATTTTTCGTTATATTTTAATTAGGGTGCCATTTATACGCACTAAAGTTCAATCACATTTTTACCTAACAACCGGCAATATCTTCCACAAAAAACTTAGATTAAAGATAATTTCACAAAAGTTAATGAAGTTTTTCTTTAAGAGTGATTTTATAAAAAATATTCTTTAATTTTCATTAAAAAAAATTTCATAATCGTGAACTGAACGAAGGACATCTCACATATGATTTATACAGAGCAATAATAAACTTCACTATTTTCGTGAAATGTATAAAAATTCTAAAATAAAAATAAGTACGTTCAAATCCATAAATTTCACTAAAATCCAAACTCATTTCACTTCATTTCATTCCCTGTGTTTCAGGTTTCAATTCCACATGTTTCCCGTTCCTTTCAATTTCATTCCCCTTGTATAATGTTTCAATTGCACTCGTTCTCTGATTCATTTCTTTTCGTTTCCCTTGTCTGTTCCATATCTACAAATTTGTCCTGTTCCATTCAATTTCGTTTTCCAATTTTGGTGTTTTAATTCCATTCGTACTTTAACGTGTATGCTAAAATGATAAGTGGTTTGGACAGATCATTAAGAGCGGCACTTTTCCCTTTTTGAATCCCTATTTTATAAAAAAATATCTTATTAGTGAATGAACAAAAACTCCAGGGAACACATATTTAAAATATCAGGTTTCTAGAAAAAAAGGTTTGGTATAAGCCGTTTCTCCTTACGGAATCCCTATTTTTACCATGTTTCTGTAGAAATTTTCAAAAAGTACCTTATTAGCATATTAGTCCATGTAACAAAAAACACATATGTATTTTAAATTTCAGATTTCTAGACAATACGGTTTTAGCAGGCCGTTGAGGAGTAGATTTTCATTCTTTTTAACGGATTTTTTTAACTACATTTCTGGAAGAAATTCCAAAAAGTACCTTATTAGTACCAAAAAGTACTTTATCAAAGAATTGGCCAATTCTCAATGGAACACATACTTTAAAGTTAAGGTTTATAGCCAAAGCGGTATGGGCATACCATAAGGGGAGAGAATTTTACCCTTTTTAACCCCATGCAAAAATTAGCCCATACTCCAATAAACACATAATTAGATTTAAGATTTCTTGATGAAGAGGTTTGGACAGGCCTTAACGGGGAGGACTTCCCTTTTTGTTCCTGCCCGTGTGAATTCACATAAAATCCCATTTTTGGCAATTTTAATTTTCGAATGAAATGTGGTCTTAAAATCGGGTTATCGGATTATTGGGGGTGGGTTTTGATCACTGTTGCAATTTTTTTTCTATTTCTTTTAGTTTTCGAGATATGGACGATTACACTCTTTTTAAGTATTTTTATTTAGATTCATATAATTCCTCTAGTTTTCGAAATATGGATTGTATCCCAAATAATGAAAATTACATGAGATAAAGAAAAACGGGCAGCAGTTTTTGCCCAAGGAATGTTACCGTATTTTTTTTTTTAAATGTAAAGTTTTTGTCTTCAATTTTGTCGCTTTTAATTAAATTTTGTAAATTTTTTTAAATTTCAACTATTTTTTTAAATTTTGGCGTTTTTTTTTAGTTCTCGCTAGTTTTTAAACAATTATTATGTAATCGAATGAAATAATTTTTTACCAAAATGTATTTATATAATACCGAAAAAATAACTATAAAAACAGTAGTTTTCACCAAAACAAATAAAAAAATATATATTGTATTTGTAAGTTGATTTTTTAATGATTAAAAATAACTAAATACATGCTTAACAATTAAAATTAAAATTTAGAAAATGTTTATTAAATGATTTTTTATAAAAATTATAAATTATCGAAAATGTTTATGCATATGACCATAAATTTATGGTGTCCCTTTTTTGTTAAAAATAAATATAATTTATAGTCAATTATGTCGTAAACTGTTCGCATAATATTTCAATTCAAAGTGATAAAACGGAACTGTAAAATAGTGTCTATTTATGTTCATGTGTTGTACCACCAAATATCGTATGCTGGCAGTGGATGTTAGTTAACCCATTTGCTGTCAGTCATAGATTGGGTGTAAGCTTTTTTAAAATGCTTAAAACACCTTTTTGTTATATCTCTGAACAATAATAAAATTTAAATCCCTTAACGGGCAGGCGTCAGTTACCTGAAAATTTTGTGAAAAAGACTTTTATTAAATTTGAAATATATTTTTTTTTAATTCTAAAAATTACTATATGATATAATATTCATCATCTCAAATTTATGGCACTCGTCCCAATTTATGCCTTTCCCAAAAGAGAGCATTTTCGGTTAGTTTTTTGAATGTGCACAAATTTATTGTGATGAAAACAGAGGTAAAGTGGAAAAATATTTGTGGTGAAAAATTTATGATAACACATTATAAACACCTTTTTTGTGTGGCGAAGAAAAAAAATTGGTGAAAAGATTGAGGTGAAAAAGTTTCAGGTTATTATAAGTATTTGCTCTGCTTTGAAACGTATCCAAATACAGCAATATGTATGAAAATTTTGGACATATCTTAACATTTTCACTCATAAACCGTTGAATCAATTTTGCTCATTTTGAATACAAAACTGCCAGACAGAAAGATAGACAGATAGATAGACAGGGTGGACATCGCCGTCTTTAGAAAATATAGTAAAATGTTTTCGGTAAAAGTCCGTTAAAATCCAAAAACCATGAAATGAAATTATTTTAACCAAAAAAAAGAGATAAAACGAAATCATTTTGTACAAAGAAAAAATGTCAAAAATTTAAATGAAAATCTCAGTTAGATTAATAGTCCCTAAAATAAATATAATAAGTTGGAAATCTTATTCGAGGAAAATTTGTAAAAAAAAAACAAGTATTTGTACAAATTTTAACTGGTTTAAAAAAAATCTTTTTTTACCTACTCCCAACTCTCTCTGGATATGCTATTTTAAAGGTACTTCAACAAGGTTGTGATTCAGTTTATTTTCCAGCTGGGGTATAGTTCAGCTGTCCAGGTTCGCCAAAGGTCTGTTTCAGAGGAAATTACGTTGTGGTGTTCGAATAGCGGGATTTACTATAGAACACTGTGCGATTTTTGATCGTATGTGATCGGCACTACACGAAAGTAATATTTACCGAACTCTAGAAAGAGTTTCGGCTCGGCTAGTTGGATAGATAAGCAACCAACAGGGACAAACAGTGGTTCTCGTGTTTAAATAGTGCGACTATCTAATGACGAGAATACACAACGGTTCTCGTGTTCAAACAATACGACTAGCTAATGACGAGAATAAGCAACGGATCTCGTGTTCAAATAGTACGACTAG
This sequence comes from Eustalomyia histrio, assembly GCA_949748255.1. Classification (NCBI taxonomy): domain Eukaryota; kingdom Metazoa; phylum Arthropoda; class Insecta; order Diptera; family Anthomyiidae; genus Eustalomyia; species Eustalomyia histrio. The sequence goes on from OX456523.1 coordinate 220,433,463, forward strand.
CTTATAACGAGAATAAACATCGGTTCTCGTGTTCAGACAATACAAGTAGCTAACAACGAGAATAAGCAACGGTTCTCATGAAGGGAAGCAGGAATCGGTAGAGATATTAGGAAATACACGATTCGTCCCTCGGTTATTGCTTGCCTTACAGCCTTTAACGCTCACACAATATGTAAATAATTTTCCCAACTTAATGAGAATTGCATAAGGCGTTGCTATAAATATAATATTGGGTATGGGTAAAAGTAGTAATACTAGGTACGAAAATAAGTATATTTGTAACGGCACGTTACAAGGTTTCCCACTAAAGATATGTGTTTTTAAAACAATTTCTTAAATTCTTGAAATTTTTTCTTCATATCAAACCCAAAAAAGGGGAGTGACCGCTAAAAAATAAAAACACTTCGGGTAAAAAAGTTTAGATATAATCATATGGGCTGGCGCAAATCCTCTATTCTGGGTGCCGGCCGGTAAACTAGTTTTTTGTTCTGTATAATGTCGGGACGGTGCTTGGATGAAATCAGGGTATACAGCTTTAGTGTCTGCACCGTCTTAGTGGTACCACATTACGGATATATACTTTGATCATATGGGTGCCGTATTTCCATGACTGATGGTAGTGGGCAAGTTTTTCTAGTACCATCAAGTCTCTGCTAGATCTCTTGGTAAATGTAAGTGCACGGAGAAATGGTTCACTCTCTTAAAACAAAAATCTACGGCGGAACAGCGTATGCCAAGGGATGCGTGGCCAAGAGGGTGCTGGGTCGTTAGTATGCGGACTGAGAGTTGCAATCTCTAGTTTAACCTAGCACACCCGGATAAGGGGCTCTACTATATGGTGTTCTTTCAAAGCCCCCTAAAATTTTAAAATAAATCATATGGATATAAACAATTTTAACAAAACACAAACCGATTTAATCGCATCCGCCACCGAAAATGCTGAAGGGCTACCCAACGGTCAGTTAAAACCTACTGTTGCTGTTGCTACCATAAACAAAAACACCTCCGGAACTGCTGTAGTGCAATACGAGGGTCAACTTACCTTTTATGAACAAGCCCGAAACTGATGCGGAAACTGTGGAATCCGATCTACTAAGTACATGCTCCGATAGATCTGGGGTCACGATATTAGGTGAATGCTTTGACAAACTGTATGTCCATGCGGGATTACCATTTGTCAAGATGACTTATGCCGAAAAACGTCGTTTTAAGCGGGCTTTAGCTGATGGGCTTGCTCGTGACCAGGCATTGAAATTTGCCAAAGCTCCTTATGCGAAGGGAGCCAGCACCTTTGTAACGGTCAACACAGTTAAAGGCTGCCCACAAGGAGGAGTTTTGTCTCCACTTCTTTGGTCTTTAGTTATAGACGACCTGCTTCAAAAGTTAGGTAGTCTTGGTTATGATGTAATTAGTTATGCGGACGATTTAGTAGTTATAGTAACTGGTAAATTTGATAATATCATATGGGACATTATGAATAACGCTCTTAAGCTGATAACGAATTAATGCAGAGAACATGATCCGTTTACCTTGATTATGAAACTGAACCTTGGTGCTGTTTCCATTACTGATAACAATATTCTGTATTCCAAGGAGGTTTAAAATTTGATCTATAGGATGATAGTTAGACCGATAAGAACGTATGCGGCAATTGTTTGGTGGCCGAAAACACTTCAATCAATGTCTATAGCTAAGTTTGCGAAGGTACAACGCTTAGCTTCTTTACTCATCAGAGGGGCTATGCGGACCTGCCCAACATAGGCCATGGAAGCCATTGTTGGTCTAATCCCCTTAAATATCTTCATTAGAACTTTAGCAACATTGGCTGCACGTAGATTAAATTTTAAACATGATGGTTCTTTTTATGTCAAGGGTTATACGAATATCTTGAATTCTTTAGGGAAAAAGAACTTCTTAGGTATTCCGACATACCGTATTAATACTGAATTGGGATTTGGTAGAAGATTCGGGGTTGTCATCTCAAGCTGGACGGAATGGGCAACGGGTGGTCCAGTGGTGGATACTCGCAGTCTAAACTGGTATACTGACGGGTCGAAAATGGACTCTGGTGTGGGAGCGGGGGTCTTTGGACCCAACACGAAGATATCGCAACCAATGGGCAAGTAGCCAACAGTATTTCATGCTGAACTATATGTTATACTTATATGCGCTAGACTAAATACTGATAAAGGTCTAAAGGGCGCATATATTTCGACCTTCTCCTATGGCCGAGCATAACTCCAGGCTTTGTCTTCGTGGACATTCACTTCAGGAGAGTTTTCATAGCCTTCAACAGTTGGCCGCACGTAACAGGGTTACTCTTTAAATATCTTTATCGTGGACATGTTGGTAACGAGGTTGCAGACGAACTGGCTAGAATGGGTTCTTCCACTCCTTTAGTAGGACCGGAACCGTACGGTGAAGTAAACTGGTCCACCATAGCAGCCCTGGTTAGGGAGGGAGAGCTACCAATGGCAAAGGACCTTCTTTGAAACAATTCTTTGGGGATGAGAGAGGCGAAACTACTGGTCAACCCCTTTTCAAATAGGAAAACTTTGAACCTTGCTAGGAACGATATTAGGTTACTAACAGGGTTTCTTATCTGACATTTTGGATTAAACTAAAAGCTGTGGAGGATGAATCTGTTGGAATCGCCTCTGTGCCGACTGTGTGTTAAGGAAGACGAAACAACCATCCACATTTTGTGTGAGTGTGTTGTGTTGCATGGGAACATAATAAATGTTTTCAATAGGGAATTATTAGGTCCAGAGGTCTTTAGAAACTCTTCTCCATCTTCTGTATTAAAGTTCATAGGGAATATTATACATAAATTGGTTTAATTTTATGATCATTGATACAAAAGATCCATATGACTCGCAGTGCCGGCCGTGGGGCCTGATATTGACTTAATAATAATAATAATAATAATATCGTTACGATCTGGTCGTTAATTGGTTAAAGAGCTCACGTAAAATTTATGCATGAACAAATTACATTGCATATGTAATAAATATAAAATTTATGCATACATATTCACATTATTACCAAGAGAAACAAATAATATGTTTTTATCAGTAAAAAAAATTAATATATGAAAAAAAATATATTTTATTTATTTTTTCACTGTATATTTTTTAGAAAATGAATTTAAAAATATAAAATGAATTTAAAAATATTTCATTAATGCATATTGAATAATTACGGGTTAAAGGGAGCGAAACAAGATGACTACCCTCTTATGTACAAGTCCTTAAGGAATTGTATATATAAAAGAAAGATGGCGTTGGTAACGTTACAAATTATATAAATTTATTTAACCTTTGGTTACAAAATTCACGTTGGGTTACACAATTCAGTTTTGGCCTTAGGGGCTTAATATAAATTATAAATTTTGATTTAATGTAGGAAATGATAAATGTTGTAAAATTAGATTTAAGTTTTAACACTAGATTTAAGTTTTTTAGCATTGGGTTCAAGTCTTTTAATATTATATTGTAGTTCCAATAGAATTAAGTTTTTAAGATTAGGGTTTAACACTTTAAGTTTAACTTTTATTTTTCACTTTTTTCTGCACGAGAGATGCGGCCTTGTTGAAGAATAACAATGTTTTGTTGAATGGCTGCAATTGCGCATGCCATCAGCTGCCATTTATGACATATAGGGGGCCTTGAAGGTGTTCGGGTTACCATTGTTCACTGGCGTGAACACATATTATTTTTATATGCAATTTGAGTTTTCTACAAATTTGACGAGCATTCGCTTTTGTTGGCAAAGTATTCGCTGATTAATTTACATTATTGGGGTATTTTTGTCCGGTCGAGAAAATCGAAAAGATAGTCAAATTTTTGTTTTTTTTTTAATTTTTAAAAAGTAATTCATAAACCAATTATTAATAAAATATAAAATATAGATTTATCTATTCTCTTAATAAACTCATAAAAGTTATGCAGGTAGTTCTCTTATAGATTTTTTCCTTTAAAGGTGTAAGTTAAATAAGATTTATTTTCAATTAACACTGACCAGAAAATGCATTATATTCGTCTAATAACATTTTATGTACAGGTTGGTTGAAAAGTTCCTGCGCTCACCAAGAGATGGCACTGCTAGCTCCAAACTTTTTTTTTCTCAAGTTGGTATAACTGTCCTGAGAACACATGCAAAGTTGCAAGTCATTCTGTCAATTCTTTTTTTGATTACAAGCCATTTGAAGTTGACGTGTCATTGATTTTTTTTAATATGGAAAAAATTTAATATCGTGCAGTCATTAGATTCTTTGTTTTGAAGGGTTTAAAAGCAAAGGAAATTTATGAACAATTGTTAGAAGTATATAAGGAGTCCTCACCTTTAAAACGCACCGTTGAATTTTGGGCTGGTGAATTTAAATGTGGCCGTACCAGCCTTGAAGGCGATCCACGCGAATGACGACCAAAAACTTTAACCACAGCAGAAATCATTGAGCAGGTACATAATATGGTTAGTGAAGATGCAAGTTTGACTAAGCGTGAAATTGCTAATGCCATAGGCATCTCAGACGAACGAGTACTCCATATTTTACATGAAGAATTACGTACACATTAACAATTCAACAAAAAATGAATCGAAAACAAATTTCTTAGCGTAATTTGGAGCGTTTTAAGCCGAATAAAACCGACTTCTTGCGTCGTTTTATAACTATGGATGAGACTTAGATCTACCACCATGATCCTAAATTGAAACAAGAACGTTTACAGTGGACTGAAGCTGGTTGTTCAGCTCCAAAGCAGGTGAAGTCACAACGATCAGCAGAGAAGGTTATGGTATCAGTTTTTTGGGATGCAAAAGAAATTTTGTTGATTGATTATCTTCAGAAAGGTAAAACAGTCAACTCTGAAGATTATTGCAGTCTTTTGGATCAGCTGGATGAAAAAATTCATTAGAAAAGACCTGGTTTAAAGAAGAAAAGAATCATTTTTCATCAAGACAATGCACCTGCTCACAAAAGTGTTTTGACGATGGCTAAATTCAAAGAATTAAAGTACGAATTGCTTGAACATCCACCGTATTTACCAGATTTGGCTCCCAGTGACTGCTATCTCTTCAGAAATCTCAAACAATTCCTTCGTGGAAAGCATTTTTAGTCGAATGAAGAGGCCATAGCAGCCGTAGACGGTTATTTTGCAGAGCTTCCGGAAAACCATTATAAGGATGGGATAAAATTATTAGAAGATCATTGGAACAAGTTTATTGAGCTTCTATGAGATTATATTGAATAAAAAAATATATTTCGTAACAAAAACAGTATTCTTTCATTTCGAGCGCAGGAACTTTTCAACCAACCTGTGTATTTTCCATGACTATGAAAATTATAATTTTTCCATTCATTTAGATACAATTTTTATAATCTTCAAACGAATTCAGAACATATCACATATATCGACTAAAACTATTTTCAAAAAAGTAAATCGAAAATGGTCCATTAAAAATGTTATTCTTGCCAGATTTGGATTCACCACCCACCAAAGTCTATTACAAAATATGTATTGCCACCACAGGTTTCTAAATATATTGAATAATATAATAAACACATGACTTGTCTGGCTGGCTGGCGCAGCGTTGATATTTCTATTTTTATAAAAAAAACGAAAGCTTTTTCATAACTCCTAAGGAAATGATTAATATCTGCAACTATTCTCTTGAGAAATTTAAAAGTCAAATACAGTTATTACATTTTCACATAATAATCTTAATAATTTCTTGCACAGGGTCAATATAATTTCATTATCAAACCAAAAACTTAGTTACAAAATTGAGTAATTAAATTCAAGCTGGGCTGGAATCATAATATAGACAAAACAAATATCTAACACAAATCTTTCATGAATCACACAAAGAACGCACTCCCACTGGCATTCAAGGTTACCATTTAGCAAACATGAGAACATCCCTTGAAGTATACTCACCAAAAACATAATTTAATAACTTTATCAAGCCTGTGACCAGTATTTTCATTATTTCATTGCAGATGACCACCGCTATATCCGACACTCAATATCACAATGACAAATAGAATGAACATTAATTAATGTTTACTGTAGAAAGGTCATCCCACTAACGCCTTCTAGTTGTCAGCAAGCACCACAACAGTGTATAAAATAAAAAACAAACAAAAAACTTAATTATGTTTGAAATTCAAATGTCCCCAAGTTAATTTTGCAGTTAAGTGAACGAACCAAAAAGAAGAAAACACGAAAAATAAGTCATCAACATATTAAACATGTATGGCCTACTATTGGAAAATCTTTCTGAATATATTAAATCGGTGTATGGCGAAGAAAAATGGGAAGATATACGACGACAGGCTGGGATTGATTCACCCTCATTTAGTGTACATCAAGTGTATCCAGAAAATTTGTTAAATAAATTAGCAAAAAAAGCACAACAGGTAAGAAAACTACAGGAAACGGAAATAGTAAAGTACAACTGTTATTAACACCTAAATAACAGTAAATAAAATTGTCAAATACAATTTTGAAAAAAAAAACATTTTCCTAACTTAATGCTTAAATGTTTTGCTAATGTATATTGGACACAGAAGATCACTTGCTCTCCTAAATTGAACTTGGCGTACAAAGTTATATCAGAACGTAAAATATTAATAAAGAATATATGTATTGGGTATACAAGTTAATAATGTCGATTTTTTGCTTGAAAATTGCATTTATTATAATAACAAAATGAATTGATACATTATTCAAAGTATTGTCCATCGTTAGCCACTACTTTTCGCATCTTTCTGGCAGCATATAGATTCCGCACCAAAAAAAATGCTCCGGTTTTGATGTAAAGAATGAATCAAGCCAATTTCTAATACCCTGTTCTGAAGTAAAGCGTATTCCAGTAAGGGCGTTCTGCATTGATCGAAACAAATGGTGGTCAGAAGGGGCAAGGTCTGTGCTACAAGCCGGGTGAGCGAAAGCTTCCTATTCACTCTTTTCCAAATAGTTTTTCACCGGTTTAGTAACATGTCGCCGAGCGTTGTCTTGATGGAAGTTTATGGTCTCGTGTCTGGTCGTATATTCTGGTCGATTTCCGTTGATTGCTCTCTTCAAACGAATCAATTGAGTTCAGTAAAGGTCCTCTTTGATCGTCTGACCCGATTTTAACAGCTCATCATACGAGAGCGGATCAATAAGTCCTTGACTTTTCGAACTTCTCTCATAGTTATATGAAATGCAACACTGCTCCCATCAATTACCACCTGTTAATAGACTACTGTCAAATTTTGAGCAAGTTCCATCATTTACTTTGCGTTAAACAGCTTTTCATAACATACAACCTCGTGGATATTTTTTAAAAATGGAAAAAAGTGAATTTCGAGTGCTCATTAAACATAATTTTTTGCGAAAAGAAACTGTCAATCAAACCAAGGAAAAGCTTGATTAATACTATGGAGACTCTGCACCATCAATGGTAAAAAAGTGGTTTACTGACTTCCGTTGTGGCCTTACAATCACGTAAGATGCCGGACGTTCTGGTCTCTACACCCAAAACAATTGAAAGACGATATGGTGTTGGCCGATCGAAAATTGAATGTGCGATAGATTGTGGAAGACATAGGCATCTCACATGGCTCAGTGGTTTTAATTTTGAACGATCACTTGGGTATGAGAAAACTTTCCACAGGATGGCTGACGCGTTTGCTCACAATCGAAATCGTGTGACAGCTTAGTTTCCATGGCAAAAATCCATTAAGTAGACTACGAATTGCCCCCTCATTCACCTTATTCTCCGGATTCAGCCCCCAGTGAATATTTCCTATTTCCAAACCTAAAGAAATGGCTCGGTGGAAAGAAATTTAGATCCAACGATGAAATTATTGATCAAACAAATGCCTATTTTATGGACCTCGAAAAATCCTGCTGTTAAACGCAAAGTGAATGACAGTATTCTATTAGCAGGTAGTCTATTAACAGGTGGTACTTGATGGGAGCAGTGTTGCATTTCATATACTACGAGGAAAGTTCGAAAAGTCGCGGACTTATTGATCCGCCCTCGTACAAAACACCCTTCTGATCCCACCAAATACAGAGCATTACCTTGGCGCCATAGATATTAGGCTTCAGCGTTGATTTAGCTGATTGGCTGGGCTTTACTCTTTGCGCTTAAGGTTATCGCAATGTATCCATTTTTCATAACCAGTAACAATTGCGATGCAAAAATTACTTTTTTGGTAGTGTTCAAGCAGCATTTCCGACATGCAAAATTAACCTATCAACGTTTCTCGGCTTCAATTAATAAGCGACCCAATTTCCTAGTATTTGAATGAATCCCACCAATGCTTTTAAACGTAGGGAAATGGCTTGTTGTGTGACTCCCAATGATAATGCAAGTTCTTCTTGCATTTAACAACAATCGTCGTCGAGTAATGCTTCCAATTCCTCATCTTCAATCTTGTTCGGCTGACCAGGCCTCTCCTTGTCTTCTATGCCGAAATCGCCACTTTTGAATCGCGCAAACCATCATTCACAATTTTTTTTAGTTGACGCATAATGACCGTAAGCTTCTACCAACAATCAGTAGCCGTTTTCTTTAAATGAAAGAAGGTTATCAGACTTCCCCGAAAAACATCTTTTTTAGGCACAAAATTCAACATTATTATGGAGTTTGAAAAAAATGTGTGTTTACACTTTGGCGTCAATCGAATACTGAATTATAATTACAGATGTTAACCCTCCAAAATACCATATTTGTTATCATTGACACAAACCATATGTGATAGTTAAGCCATCTGTTGTCCAAATCGACATTATTAACTTGTATACCAATATTTAATTTAAAAAGCCAAAGTGACGAAATTTGCTGGTATCTTGATAATGGCCGAGCGTTTTTTTTTTCTAAATCATCCGCCATCTGTATTACCGAAAGCTCGATGTCAGAGTCGCTTCAGCAACCCTTAAAACTCTAAGATAAATAATTTACAAGGAAACTGATCAGAAATTCTTCAGCTTCATATTCAGCTATCTCCAAAACTTTCCGACAATTCCTAACAAAAATATCTAACATATTGCAACCCGCCATTTTTAATAACTTACTGAAAGAATCTTGTTTAGCAATCACGAAAACTGTATGGTCGCGTGTATATCTGAATGGTTTTTGTCAAATTTCGATGCAGATGTAAACAGGTGGTAAAGTATAAATTTTAAAGCTAATTCCAAAACTTTTTTAAAATCATCTGCCACATAGGATATGCGATTTTGAATTTTAATAATCTGATATTTAAGTCGTATCAGAGACCCTCAAATTAGCTGATCTTAAAAAGAAATCACTATATACTATTTGGGAAAAGTGTTCTTTATTTCTCAACATAATCTTCTTTTAGCTTGATACATTTCTTGCAGTGATATTCAATTAATTTTTCGCAGTGATATTCAATAGCACTCTGTTTCTGTATATAATGCTAGTAGTTTTCGCATCGAAAAATTCATGGTCACCCTACTTTGTACAGGGTGACTTAATAGATGATAAAGTTGTTTGCATTTTTACTAGAAATTTCTTAGAGCTTTTAACTTTTAAAGCTTTGGATACATTTAATTTTGTAAAATTTATTCTTAGATAGAAAAATAACATGAATAAAGCTCATTATTATCTTCTTTAGATTAATATATATATTTAATTGTCGGTGACTCTCCCTATAAAAAGCAGAACAAGGTTGCATTTTACATGTATCTTGCGAAAAATTTATCGAAGCAGAAGTATAGAAACAAGGCCCTGTTTACAGTAAGAACTGTCTAGGTCCCTTAAATAACCATCAACCGCAAATCTTGGACCATCGAGCCATTTTTTCAAGTTTGTTAATAGAAAATAATCCGAGGGAGCTAAATCTGGCGAATAAGGTGCACGATGAGGCAATTCGAACTTTAATTCGTTGATTTTGGCAAAGTTTTTCCATGTGACCAATTTTTTTCCATGTTTACAAATTCACTAAGATCGTTTATTTTTGATAGCTCCAAAAAGAACAACTTGGCACCTTAAAACTTAAAACATATGTTTTAATGCTTGCCACTTTTCACCAAATATCGGCTAATTTTGGGACCGCCCTCGTATGTACCTACATTTTAGGTCTGTATACATATTTGTTACTTAAGTTGAATTTCGATGACCAGGAGGTATTCCGTTGTAGTAAATTGTTCCATATAAATATATGGTGCAATTTTTGTGAACGGGAGACTCCTGTCCAAAATTAAGCTTGACGAACTGAGTTGTACATGATCTAAAACATAGATGAATATATTCGTCTAGGTTCTTTTACTTGCAACCGTGCTAAGTTTAAACCAGTTCAAATTCTCTTCAAGTGTTACCGTGAAGGTTTTTGTACACTCAGAAAAAAAAGTAAGTAGATAAATTTAAATAAAAATATTTAAATAAAATAAATTTTTGTAGGATTTAGTAGGAAGCCTACATTTTTTACGCTGCCAAAATATGGCAGCTCCCAAAAAAAAAACAGAAAAATATTGGGATTACCGAGAACGTTGTACAGCAGATTATAGCTATCGAGGAGACCTATAACATACACCTATTTTTAAAGGGCTTACTCCCTTTGGGGTCCTAAATAGAGAAAATGTAATTATTTCGGGTATACTCGTACATTCTCGTACTGCCCTTTTTGCTCTCCTGGGAACAGTTCTGAAGGGATTGCCGTGAACTTTGGACAGGATTATAACTATCGATGAGACATATATGGTGGCCATTTCCAAGGACTTGCTTCCATGTGAGTCCATTACATGAAAAAAGGTATTCCTGAGAACTTTGGGAGACATATAAGGTAGACCCACTTTCCAAGGGCGTACTACATAGGGGTACTTTAAATGGAAAAAAGCATTTAATTTCGCCTGTATATGTATAAGGTGGACCAACCTTCTATGTGTGTACGCCCATGGTGATCGATAAAATGCAAAAAAATACAATTTTGCTCCTTATTGGATTTTACTCTTCTGGGAACAGTTCCTCTCGGGGAAGCCTATAAGTTCAACCCACTTTCCAAGGGTGTACCCCCATAGGGGTGCTTTAAATCAAAAAAAAAAATCTTATTGGTTGTTGGCTCTCCTGAGAACAGTTCAGAAGGGATTATAACGTTGCATAGGATTATAGCTCTCGTGGAGAGCTATAAGAATAACGTACTTTCCAAGGGTACACGCCCATGTTAATGGAACAAAATAATTTTTACTTCTTCGTGCTTTTTTTTTTTGCTCTTTTGGAAACAGGGACTCCAGAGAACTTTGGACAGAAAATCTATAAGGCTACCAACTTTCCAAGTTCTTACTCTAATGGGTATCCTGAAATAGTGAATACAATATGACTTTAAGAATTTTTTATTCGAAAGACAGACAATTTTATATGGCAGATGATTTTTTACTCTATGCCGGATGATTTTTTTAAAAAGTGATAGGATTCGTATTATATATTTTTTTCTAAAAGATTTGGGGCGTCGCTGAATAATAATCTAACATTAGATTTCAAATGACAGTTTGCAAATTTTTAATAGGAATATTATTGAGGTCACTAAATACGAATCTGATATAAGTTTTAAATGCAATTATCTCGACATCGCTTCTTTTTTTTTTGAGTTATGCCGGTCTTCCCGCAAATAAGCGATATATATTTCTTAACCTCCAATTTTCTATCTTTATAGGTACTTGGTGTTTCCGAACGTGAATTCATGGATCAAATGGGTGTTTATTTTGTTGGCTTTGTCGGTCAATATGGTTATGATCGCGTTCTTTCCGTACTTGGCCGTCATATGCGTGATTTTCTTAATGGTCTAGATAATTTACATGAATATTTAAAATTTTCGTATCCACGAATGCGGGCACCTTCCTTTATATGTGAAAATGAAACTAAACAAGGTTTAACGCTGCATTATCGTTCCAAAAGACGTGGTTTTGTCTACTATACCATGGGACAAATTCGAGAAGTAGCCCGCTATTTCTATCACAAAGAAATGCACATTGAGCTGGTGAGAGAAGAAATTTTGTTCGATACGGTACATGTAACGTTTCAATTAACATTTGATAATCGAGCCTTTACGTTGGCCTCATTGGCCATGACACGTGAGGAAAAACATTTGCCAATTAGTGCACATGTGTTATTTGAGATTTTTCCATTTTGTATAGTCTTTGGGTAAGTCCTTTTATATTTGACTCAACCAGCATTCATGATGATGTTGATGCTGATGTTGATGAAGCCCCTACAGTTCTTTTTTTTTACAGTTATTTTTTCTTTTTCAGTGCTGACATGGTTGTACGCAGTATTGGAAATTCATTAATGGTCATATTACCTGAGTTATTGGGTAAAAAAATTACAGCATGGTTTGATTTAGTACGTCCTTTAATTGCCTTTAAATTTCAAACGGTAAGTTTGTGTTCGATTGTGCACATTAAACAATAACAATAACCTGTAACACTGTTTCCGATAGGACATTTTTAAATGGGATTGAATAAATTATATTTTCTATTTAGCCATTCAAGTAATAGGTGTGCATTTTGGTGACATGCTACAGGCATCATCCTCATATCATCATATCTGTTAAAGAACTTGTCTCTGCATACACGCCACACCTTCCAAAATTTTTCTTTCATAACCCATTCCTAAATGGAAAAAAGGGTTTACGTCCTTGGGGTTTATGACCTGTCACAGTAAATTTTATACCATTTTTAAATTTTCTCCTGGAAACAGTATTTTACTGTTCAGTAGCTAAATCAATTATCTACATAAAATAGTAACATTACTGACTCACTGACCGACGCACCATCGTCCAACCCAAGCCGCTGGCAACTTCAAATTTGGCATGTATATTCTTGTGTTTTTGTAAACTACTGCAAGGAGCGGAAAACAGGGAAAAGCCTCCTCTCAACGGGCTGCCCAACCCCCTTTGGCTAATAACTTGAAATATAAAACTTAAATTCCTTGGACTGAAAAGATTATTTTTGGAATATCCACCGGGAACGTGGCAAAAATTGAGGTTCAAAAAGGAAAAAGTATTCTCCTTAAAATAGGGCTTCAAAGAGGAAAGTGCCGCTTTCATAGGACTTTCCAAAACGCATTTTTTAGAACCCCGAAATTTAAAATTTCTTTAAATGTGGGACCTTGAATTAAAAATGAGCGTTTTCTCGAAAATTACTAATTTATTGTTCAAAAGTGGTTACAAATATATTATTCAAAGTATTGTATTGTCCATCGCAGCCCACAAATCCATCTCTCTGGCAATTTTTGAATACCAGCTTCAAAGAACTTCTCGTGTTTTTGGGGCAATCCAATCATCGACTCATTTTTTTCATTGTTCATATGAAGTGAACTTCTGCTGCGACAGGCCATGTGTCATCGACCGCAGCAAGTGATAATCAGAAAGAGCGTTATCTGGACCGGTCTTGCAACATATGGCCGAGCGATGTCATGCTGCAAAATCACTGAGTTCAATCCAATAGTTTTCCCCTGTGATCATTTCATTCGCTTTGAGCAGCTCGTAGTAGATCACGCTGCTCTGGCCTCACCAAATAAAGAGCATAAGCTTTATGCTATGAGAAGGATGTTGATGGCTGTCTTCCGCCTCCGACACGATTGTTCAGATAGAGCATGCTCGCCGTAAACTTCCGATTTGATGGCTCTCACCCACACTTTTCTTTATATTTAAGTAATGAAGACGAACTCCCCGCAAAAACACCTTATCTGGTACGAAATTTGGCATATTCGAGGCTATATTTACTATTGTTGCTAACATTTCAATTAAATGACATAAGCTGCCAAAGACGCTCTTTCACAGTAGGTTTTAGCGGCAAGACATTAGAAGTAGGTGGCCGCTTGTGTGAAGCGCTCATTATAAATTTAAGGTTCCTAATAAATTTTGGAATTTTAACCACGAGCGTGGTAAAATAGCGCTTCAAAGGTGGCCTTTATTAACGGCCTTCTCAAACCGCTTTTGCTTTGAAACGAAATAGAAAAGGGAACCAGTGGATTTGAAACACTAGGTAAGGGAACCAAAATATAATATGGATCGTAGAATAGAATTTAAACATTTCTCAAAGGCAATAAGAGAAATTAAACACTAGACAAGAAAAAAGAAATGGAACGGAGAAGGCGTGAAATTGAAATATTAAACACAGGAAACAAAATGGAATAGCGATCGTGGATTTTATCGATTTGAACATATTTTTTCCACTGTGTTAGGGGAGAACAAAATAAGGGAATAGTGTCAAAACTTCCTCTACTAGAAATCTAATGTTTAAAACTTGTTTGCCCTTGTTGGGCAGCTCTGATAAGGTACTTTTGGAAATATCCAATAATAACATGGCAAAAATTGAAACCAAAAGCCATTAGATACAAATCTGACAGTTAAAATACAGGTTGGTTGAAAAGTTCCTGCGCTAGAAATGAAAGAATACTGTTTTTGTTACGAAATATATTTTTTTATTAAATAAAATCTCCTAGAAGCTCAATACACTTCCAATAATTTTATCCCATCTATATAATGGTTTTCCGGAAGCTCTGCAAAATAACCGTCTACGGCTGCTATGGCCTCTTCATTCGACGAAAAATGCTTTCCACGAAGGATCATCCAGCTGATCCAAAAGGTTGCAATAATATTCAGAGTCGTTTTTATTTGGCTTAAAACGCTCCAAATTACGCTGAGAAATTTGTTTTCGATCCAGTTTTTGTTGAATTGTTAATGTGTGCGGCACTAACTTTCCAAACAGTGTTTTCATACGTAATTCTTCATGTAAAATATGGAGTACTCGTTCGTCTGAGATCCCAATGGCATTAGCAATTTCACGCTTAGTCAAACTTGAATCTTCACTAACCATATTATTTACCTGCTCAATGATTTCTGCTGTGGTCCAAGTTTTTGGTCGTCCTTCGCGTGGATCGTCTTCAAGGCTGATACGACCACGTTTAAATTCACCAGCCCAAAATTCAACGGTGCGTTTTGAAGGTGAGGACTCCTTATACACTTCTAACAATTGTTCATAAATTTCCTTTGCTCTTAAACCCTTCAAAACAAAGAATCTAATGACTGCACGATATTTAATTTTTTCCATATTAAAAAAAATCAATGACACATCAACTTCAAATGGCTTGTAAACAAAGAAAGAATTGACAGAATAACTTGCGACTTTGCATGTGTTCTCAGGAGAGATATACCAACTTGAGAAAAAAAAGTTTGGATGTAGCAGTGCCATCTCTTGGTGAGCGCAGAAACTTTTCAACCAACCTGTATGTTTAAAATCGTTAAACAAATTTATTTAAAATAGAAAATCCTTAGACATTCAATTCTATACTTAATATATACTGACATAAGGGTGGTAGGAACTAAGTTCTGATGGGTTCCCTCGGGACAAAAACATCGATATATCATTCTTTAAGATCCAACTGTAAATAACGAATGTATAACGAAAAATTTAAAAAGGCTAGAGGTTGGCATAGCAAATTCTTAATTGTCTTGCGAAAATACTTTACATTCGAAGATGTACGGCGCACTTATTATTTTGCCTGTCAATTGGTACGGTCTAGTGTACACAGGTTGTCCAAACAACCAACATTTTCGAAGCTAATTGGTTTAATGCTGTATTCTTATTGCCTCTTGTTGCATATTCATTCCATTTTTCGCAGAAACAATTAATTTGTGTTTATAGTTCAGTAAACCTTATTGACGTACATACTTGTACAGACAGATTTATGTATTTATTCTTCATAGACTCTTCCCTTTTTGTACACTTTACCTATTAACAATTATAATTGAATGTGTTTTTGTTGTTGTTTTTTTCACCCCCTTTCAAAGATTTTGAATAGAACAAATAATATATTTGAATTGGTAACCGTAGAACCTGTGACGGAGAGTGTAGATGATAAAAATTTAAATGATCTGATGTTACATGATGATGGTTCAGAACCAGAAAAATCATTACGCTTAAAAGGTAAGTTTTGATTAAGCCAAAATATTTGAAAATGTTTAAGATTAAAATGATTAAATTTCTATTGGTTGTTCTTCTAATAATTTTATATACTTTTTGATTATATGTTCAAGGACAAATGGTTTATATGGACAATTGGCGCATGATTATGTTTTTAGGTACACCCGTTATGCCAGACTTGACATCTCTCATTACAACGGGTCTGTTTATCAACGATTTGTCCATGCACGATTTTAGCCGGTATTTAAAAGTTTTATTGAAATATTTTTTTTTTGAAATATTAACCATTTTATTATTTTTATTTACAGAGATCTTATGTTAGCGGGTACGCAACAGTCGGTCGAATTAAAATTGGCCTTAGACCAAGAACAACAAAAATCAAAAAAACTTGAAGAATCCATGAGAAAATTAGATGAAGAAATGCGAAGAACCGATGAGCTGTTATATCAAATGATACCAAAACAAGTGGCCGATCGTTTGAGAAGGGGTGAAAATCCAATAGATACATGTCAGGTAAGTAAAAAAAGAAAATTATTGATTTCAGTGTTTCATACTTAACTATTTATGAATAGTACTGTAGTTATTAAAACACAACTGCTAGTTTCTAGTTTAGTCAGAAGACTGTTTCTTTATTTATACTTTAAATCTAACTTATGAGAATAATGTACTTAATGCTAAATTAATGCATGTGTGAATATGCAAGCTAAGCATATTCACCCGATAAAGATTTGGATTACCATTTTATTTACCCTACTGTAGGTATGGTAAATAAAACATATCAAACACAGTACAGTGCACATTGGTTTCCTGCAGATAAACTCACTTAGTTAAGAGTTACTGACTTTTAATTACATTAAAATTAGTCCAAATTATGGAAAATTTTGTTGCCTCTCTCTTATATTTTTAAAAAAGTTTAATTTTCAAAAGAAAGATTTTTTGACGAGATTTTTCTATAAAATGTGGAAGAATTAATGAAAGGTTTCATCATATTTATGAAAAGTTTATAAAAAAAAACTGTCTGAAAATATCAACTTTTGCTGGAAATCTGAAGTCAAATATATGTTCCCTGAAGTATGTGTAAATTTACTGATAAGGGACTTTTTGAAAAACTGGCTAGCAACGTGGTAAGAATTAAAAATTATGGGGGTTCAAAGGGTATAAGTGTCCAAACTACTTTGGCTAAATCGTGAAATTTAAAATATGTATTCGCTGGCGTATGAGCTTAATCAGTGTTAATCAGTATTGGGTATACAAATTAATAATATCGATTTCGAAAACAGATGGCATAACAATCACATATAGTTTGTGTCAATAATAACAAATATGATATTTTGGAGGGTAAACATCTGTAATTATAACTCAGTATTCGATAGACGCCAAAGTGTAAACACACATTTTTTCAATAGCTATAATAATATTGAATTCTGTGTCTAAAAAAGATGTTTTGCGGGGAAGTCTGATAAAAGATGATGCAATAAGTTTCATTTGAAGAAAACGGGTGCTGAAAGTTATCGATTGTTGGTAGAAGCTTACGGTCAACATGCGCCAACTCAAAAAATAGTGAACGATGGTTTGTGCAATTCAAAAGTGGTAATTTCGACACAGAAGACAGGGAGAGGCCTGGTCAGCCGAAAACGTTTGAAGATGCGGAATTGGAAGCATTACTCGACGATGATTATTGTCAATCGCCAGAAGAATTTTTATTATCTACTTAAAGTCATCCGAATATCCATGGCGCCAAGGTAATGCTCTCTATTTGGTGGGATCAGAAGGATTTTTGTGTTATGAGCTGTTGAAATCGGATCAGACGATCACAGGTGACCTGTACCGAACACATTTGATTCGTTTGAAGAAAGCAATCGACGAAAAACGACCAGAATATTCGACCAGATACGAGGCCATAATCTTCCATCATGACAATGCTCGGTCACATGTTGCAAGACCAGTCAAAAACTATTTGGAAAACAGTGGATAGGATGTTTAGGATCACCCGCCTTATATCCCAGACCTTGCCCATTCTGACTACCATTTGTTTCGTTCGATGCAGAACGCCCTTACTGGAAAACGCTACACTTAGGAACTGGGTATATGAAATTGGCTTGATTCATTCTTTACCTCAAAACCGTAGCAGATCGTTTAGCGCGGAATCCATATGCTACCAGCAAGATGGGAAAAAGTAGTGGCTAACGATGGACAATACCTTAAATAATGTATCAATTCATTTTATTATTATAATAAATGCATTTTTGAAGCAAAAATGAGGTTTCAAAATAGGGAAAGTCCTGAAACTTATAGCATGTGACTTCTAGCCTGATGGTTTATTCACCGATATGCTTTTCGGAATTTACAAAAAGTGGAGTTTCAAAAGGGAAATTGGTCACCTTAGAGACGTTTGTCCTTTGGGGCTTCTGCTTAAAACCTGAAATTGTAAGGTATGTTACCTCCCTGCGGGAAAAGGACCTATCCCAGGACACGTCACGTGACCGATATATTGTGATAGGGTCCGGTCACGGGACCTGTTTTTGTATATTAAAGGACCGGTCACTTTAACATGGACTCGTCCTAGGACGTTGCCAATTGTCCTCTGTGACATGTCACAGGACTGGTCTAAAAGAACATGTCACAGGTAAAGATTTTTTGGCATTTACACCAGAAATGTGGTCAAAATTGCGATTAAAAATGGTGCTAAAAACATAAAATTTCGCATGTAAATTCCTTCTGCAGCTTAGACATCCACTTAGTTCGTTTCGAAAAATTTTTTCAGGTAAAGACAAACATTAGAAAAATATCCCAATTAGTGTCTTCAAAAAATCTTCGGCTAAATGTATGACATTTTAACTAGTTATATGTACACCCTGGGGTATGGACTTATAACCTGAAGAGATGTTCCAAATGGAGTTAAAAGAAAAAAAATATTTAAAATATTTTTAATTAAAATTAAATGTTGTCAATGCAACTTCTTAGATGTTATTACTCGCACAATCTAATTTGATCAATATCATAATTCTTTTCTTTTCAGATGTTCGATAGTGTCTCGATATTGTTTTCGGATGTAGTAACTTTCACTGAAATCTGTAGCCGAATAACACCCATGGAAGTTGTGTCTATGTTAAATGCCATGTATTCCATCTTCGATACCTTAACTGAACGTAATTCTGTCTACAAAGTAGAAACTATTGGAGATGCTTATATGGTAGTGGCGGGGGCACCTGAAAAAGATACAAATCATGCCGAAAAGGTATGTGATATGGCATTAGATATGGTAGATGCTATAACCGATCTTAAAGATCCCTCAACGGGTCAACATTTACGCATAAGAGTGGGCGTACATTCGGGAGCGGTAGTGGCTGGTATAGTGGGATTAAAAATGCCCCGCTATTGTTTATTTGGCGATTCTGTTAATACAGCCTCTCGCATGGAGTCAACAAGTACTGCTATGAAAGTACATGTATCCGAATCGACAAAAGAATTAATAGGACCAAATTATCGTTTAACCGAACGAGGAGAAATTGATGTAAAGGGTAAGGGTACAATGAAAACATATTGGTTAGAGGAACGAGAACATCGTAAGCCATTACAATTGCCAATGGGTCAATTGTATCAAATGTCAACATTTGCACCATTGGCATCAGCTTCAGCGGCATTAATGGCTGCGAAACAAATGCCAAAAGCCATAATGCCAGCACCTAGTCCAGTAGCATCCAAAGAGACAACATTAGCCCCAACTGCAGCTATACAAAGTCCCACAACGGATGCTAAAACCGATAATTCCACTAATCCACAATCTTCAACTAACGAAGAACGTAATCGCATTTATTCACCGGTAACTTTTAAAGATGTAGCCCGCCGCAGTATAGCGAACTCCCCAGTACGTTCTCTATATGGAGGTTCGAGTGTTAATCCCGAAAGGGGACGAGAATCACGTTCCAATTCTACTGGTCATGTTTTTATATGCTCACCCAGTGATATCTTTGGTTCTTTAATCTTAGATACCGAAGAATTTCTAGAAGATATACAAATGTCCCGCGGTTCTATAGCGAATAACTCTCAGTGTCCTTGTAGTCCCATACCACCATTTCGTATTGGTAGTGCACCTACCAAGCCACGATCTAATAATCCGGATCAATTTACTCCCGAAGAATTGGCGACTATGGAGCAAAGTACACCACCAGCTACAGCACCGGCCAGAGACTCTTGCAATATGAAACCATCTTCGTCGACTTCAAGTTTAGTGGTTGAAAAAGTACAAAAAACCAGGTATGGTCCTAATTCTAAGGAAGTTTAAAAGACAAACATTTTGAATTATTCTAAGGGTTTGAAAATCGTAATGAAAAAATGTCTAATGTTTGATTTAAAGGTATTCAAATTATTATGATTTAAAATAATGTTCTCATTTTAATGCATGACTTGTTTAGTTTTCTTCTTACCTATTTTAGTTATTCAATATATAGATTCTTTAAATTTACTATTAATTTTTCTTTAAATGCTTAAAGTTTTTACTAATCCCAGTTTGATATTAATTTCGGAAGCTTAAAACTCGAACATTTTCCCCCGAAAACTTTTTCATGTAACATCAAGTTAAAGAAATAATAGTCGTTCAAGACCAATAATGAAATATGTACCTTGCACTTCTTTATGATACAGTGAATCAAATTCCGGAAAGGGATCTGATTTTAATTAATCGATACTAAAATTGAAAGGGCATTAACTGTTATAATAAAATAATAAGATAAATGTCTTAGGTGACACAACATAACCCCAGTGGATGTTATTCTGGTTTTGAGATTATTTCCGAAAATTATTTGAATATTAAACCGAAACTGGAAAATAAGTTTATGACTGAACTGTTTTCGGTCGCAATTCGTACAAGAAATTATTTTAAAATTTAGTGTTCAGTTCAGAGACGACTTTGCCAAATAATTTTATTGTCTATAAACAGTCTTCGCTCGGATGGCTTCCCTAACTAGAACTCTCCTGTACGAAATATCCCCTGCTCAGAGAAAACAGATTCATCGTAATAACCAAATTTCTTGTCAACTGAAGATTTTGTTTGCATCAACCGAATTAAGGGTGGTTAAATTTCAAGGGCCGATGTTCATTTTGAATAAAACGCAAATTATTTAGGAAATTATTGTCATTTCTGTTTATTATGATAACATGGTATGGTGCAATTATATATGGAACAAAATATCGGCCAAATGGCCGCCGCGACCTCGGCGGCACACCTCCATTCGATGAAGCTGAGGCATAATTGAGGTTCTATGCCGTAAATGTGCCGAATTATCTCATCGTTTTACTCTTGAATTGTTGATGGCTTATCGACGTACACCTTTTCTTTCCAATAAGCCCAAAGAAAGAAGTCCAAAGGTGTCAAATCACATGATCTTGGCGGCTAATTGACATCGCCACCACGTGAGATAACACGGCCTTTGAATTTGTCGCGCAAAAGAGCCATTGTTTCATTAGCTGTGTGGGAAGTGGCACCGTCCTGTTGAAACCACATATCGTCCAGGGTCATATCATCAATTCCTGGCCACAATAAGTTCGTTATCATCTCGCGATAGCGAACACCATTCACGGTAAATGCTTGGCCGATCTCATGACACTCTATCGCGTACAACAGCAATGTTTTCCGCAGAACGAACTGGGCCAGCATGCACAGATGTTTTCACAGACCCAGTTTTCTGAGATTTGTCCACAATTCTCCCGATTGTTTACACATTTGGTCGATTATGCTGACACAAAAAAAAATAACGAAGTGCACGAAATGCATTTTGATTTGAAAGCCCATTTTCATAATAAGCCTGAATAACTTTAACGCGGTGCTCGATTGTATATCTTTTCATGGTTCAAGTTGAATTGGGCGCACCCATTAAATCTGTCCGCTCTAGCACACAAGGTACTTATAGGTACTTACGGTAACAGGTCATAGTCCCCACAGACATTTTCCCCATTTTCGATTTTGGAATTATGGCCGAAAATTTTTCGAAAGAAAAAGAAATGCCTATAAACAACATAATCCATATCGTGAGGTTAGTCATAACCCTAGTAAAGATATTCTGCGTCTTAGAGGGTTTAAACTGTGTGGTATGGTCGAAGACGTCCTCGCTGCGAAGCCAGCCTACGATTGCGATTAGGGATTTTTCTCCTCGGTGTTCAAATGCGGCTTCGCTAAGAAGCTTTTTTTGTAGCGGCCGGAAAATGGGGATAATTACCAAAACATTTTTGATCATAGTCCTCACAACAAATCGGTCTCAATGATAGTTTTGTAAAAGGTCGCATATCTTATTTTCTCTATGGCGATTTGGGGACATAATTCCCAAAATATAAGTGCTGTCCGAGGTGGTTATGACATGTTGCCGGATTTCAACCATTCATAAGTGGTTTTGCTCTATTTCTAACAATTTGTCTCTCGTGTAGATGTAGCTTCAGAATACTTTTTTTGTAATAGAAAACTTTAGATTTTAATTGAGATTATTAAGTTCGAATTCCCTCCTGCAAAGGCGTTTTCCTCAGATTATTATAAATGACACACATGAGACGATTGTGAGTAGATATACATTTCAGTTTTAAAAGTTTTTAAATTATGTTTGCTTAAAAGAGACAACTTATTTAGATTTTAAATATCCAGTATTAAAAGGAATGTGATAAATTCATTCTCAAATTCTATGCACATATATCTTTTATATATATACCAAAAAAACACGGAGCATTAAAGGGCTCCCCAAAGCTAGTTAACGTTCAAAAAGAATCCCATTTTTTATAAAAAAAAAAAAATCAAGTAAATGTGGGCACAATTAAATATTTTTTGTATTTTTTATTTAAAAAAAATGCACTCTTAATTTCTTGTTTCTTCTATTTAACTTTTATGTCTTTCTCTTTCACTTAACATTTCTCTTCCTTTCTGAAACAATTTTTCTAACTAGAAAAATTACATTTTCACCTAGAATATCCAATGTCACAATGACGCAAGGAATGGAGGAAAAATCCCATACGACCCTGACGAAAGCAGCTTCCACTTTACAGCAACATCAAACACAATGTCCGAAAAATGCAGCCTTCAGTGAAACTCGTACAACATCAAAAGAATCCATATCAATGCACTCACCGCCTGTCATACGCTCATTATCAGCACCACTACCCATGTCTAAGGCAGTGCGAAAATCTTTTCTGGCAGCTAAACAAACCAAAGCTATAGAGAAATTAGATAAAATGATCGAGGAAGTAACCGAAAATGATCAACAAATGAAGACCTCACAATCCATGAAAATTAGGGATGTATTCGGTGATCATATTGCAACACAGAGAGAGGAAGCACGAGGAGAAAGTAATGATATGAATATGGGAGGGGGATGTCCGTTATTTTTACCACCGCCACCACCACCAAGACATATGGCTAATTCAGTATCAGATTCAAATATATGTAGTCATGGGTAAGTTGAATTTCTTTTATGGGAGATTTTATAATTCTCATTTTGCTTATATTGTTTTTTTTTCAGTCACAGTCATGGTCATGCTCCTACCATGCACCATGCTCCCTGTCATCATGTTCATGAACCCTCATCATCTTCAAAAATAACAACTAGTCAAAGTTTTAGTCATGCCCGCCATACGGCCGCCATACATCCATGTTGTTCCGGTTATACACCCCATTCATCAAATGGTCGTCATTCACATCGTATGCATTCAAATGCCTGTGAAATTCTCTAAACCTGTTTGGACTCATTCAAGGATTTGGTATAAAAGCAAAGCAATGGTTTTCGAAAGTAGCTTTAATTTAAAAAAAAAAATACCCACAATTTGAAAATGGATATTATTTGTGGATATTTTACTATGAATGCTTTAAGTATTTTCTATGTGTATAGTATTGAATGTAGGGTACAAAAATTTTAATATACTAGAAAATTTATTGAATTTCACATTAATTTTTTGTTCCAAAGTGAAATTCAGTATAGTTTTCAAAATAAGTCAAATTAATAAAGTTTTAAAATATAACTAAATATATTCTAATGTATTAGTTTAAAATACATAAGTATACCTCTTACAAGGACAATATATCAAATATTTTGGAAAATTATAGAAAAATTACACTATATTATATTTTTATTTTTCTCTGTTTACAAACAAAATACTCTCTAAAAATTAGATGTAGTTAGGAATAATGCATATCTCAAATAATTAATATAAAACAAATATGTTCTGGATTTCGATTGAAAGTAGAAAAAAAATTAATCTTATTTATTGCCTTAGCTACTAACTGGCAGATTTATTGTTTTCCTTATGAACTTTACTGATCTATAAATTTTAATGGGCCGTTTAGTAAGCAACTCTAAGTCCTAAAATTCGAATTTAATCTAAAAAGATATTAAATAAAAAACACTTTTATTTGAATCTTAAAACTTCTCTTAAACATTTTTTTCGGAAGTGATCTCGATCGACTATAAGACTACTTACAAAAATCGACATTTTTGCGTTGACTTCTTTTTTGAAATATTTTGTATTTTTTTAACCCAAATTTGAAGTCAAAAAAAATTCAGAGTTGTGAGCCTTTCTTTGTTAACTCCTGATCCAAACACTTTTTTCGAAAGTGATCTTGATCAACTATAAAACTATTTACAGAAATCGAGATTTTTGTTCGGATTTCATTTTTTAATTTTTTTGGGTTTTAAACCTGAATCAAAGTTTTGAGCGTTTCTTTGTTAACTCCTGATCCAAAGCAAACTACTTTATGGGTCAATATTTATTATGAATTTAAATAACACATAAAAGAAATATTTTATCCGATATGATTTTACTCCAGCGAAAAGTAATTTTATGTCGAACTCAAATTCGTGAAAAAAACATAATAGATTTTTAAATACAGTCAAAATTTTCGGCAGTTACTATATGACAGTTGTTTATGTAGTAATCAGTAGATGTTGTTGTTTACTATAACAGTTGTTTTTTATGGAAAATACCAAACAACTACCCAGCAAAAATGAAGCTGCCAAAGAAGCAATAAAAGCATCACTACTATGGCAAAGGCATCACTTCTTTTATAATGGTTTCATCGATGAATTTAACATTAGCGTGTCATAGGATGGAAGTATTCAAATGTAGCTACTAGCATTACTCATACTTTACTCTAAGGAAGCAATGATAATACAATGATAAGGTATTCTGAAGCATGAGTGGAAAAAGTTCATATACTTTGTAGTATTTAAGCTTTGATGAAAATTTAATTCATAAGAATGCAGAAAAATAAGTTTAAAGAAGCGAAATTTATGCATTGATATACAAATACTCTTTATTAAAACAAATTAATAATTCTGCATTAGTGAAATAGCATTTTTAAAACATTTTTCAAAACTTTTATTGAATTCTAAGACAAATTCGAAAATATTTTTGGATAATTTAAAAACTGGTTGTATAATTTGGAAACATTTTTAGACAATTTTAAAATATTTTTGAACAATTTTAAATAATTTTTGCACAATTTTAAAACATTTTTGGGCAATTTGAATTCATTTTTACACAATATTAAAATTATTTTGATAAATTCTGAATTAAAACTGGAAATGGTGTAGTGTTAAATAATAAACATAATGCAAAAATGCACAGATTGTGTCCTCATAAATATTTAAGGCCGAAAAAATGCAAATGACAGGCCAGCTCGTTTCAAGTAAAGGTTAAAAAATCTGTTTTTCTTGATAATTTAAAACTTTTATAAAAATTGCAAAACTGCATAAATTCTAACCCTCATGAAATTTTAAACTAAAATATAAAAAATTATTAAATAAACGAACTATTCTTTCAATTTGAATTAATGCTTTAGATTCAAAAAATATACGATATACTATAACATATGCTTTAGAAGTAATGAAGAGTGATTTTTTAAGATATGCATCGGGTTTATATCCAGATCACTGCATTTGAAATATGAACACATGAATGCTTTTGGAAGTGCCTTAGAATAACACCAAAAAATTATAAAAGAATGTCAACTAAGGTTTAGGAAGCAATGAAAGAAGTTATAGTCACAGAATGACTACCATTTTTGTTGCTGGGATATTATCACAGTAATTTAAGTGTTGTATGAAGCAATTATTTTTATACAGTCGAACCCTCAATTGGCGCTACTATTTTAAAAAGTGCTTAAACAAATTTAAATGTCTATGTTTTCTTTAACAATTTTCTTTGCTTAATAATTATTGTCTCTTTTTTATTTTTATACATCATTTAATTATTATTTAAATCAAAAACCAAGAAAAGAAAAAAGTCCTAAATTTTTAGAAACAACAAATAATGTGTATGTATTTCCTGCAAAACCTGTTAATAACACATTTGTTACTGCTCCATAATATAAGCAGTTTGTCATTCCGTATGTAACATGTCGAAATATATGTATGTCTATTGTTCTTTCAAGTATTGAAAATGAGCAAAATCGGTCAAGTGGTTAAAAAGTTATGAGTGAAAATGTGAAGGTACCTTCAAATTTTCCATACAAATGAGTGTATTTTAGTATAATTTCATGCATGTAAAGTACTTTCTTTTGTTTTTTCACCAGTCGCTTAGAATTACATAATATTTTATATTCACCTCAAAAAAATTTTTTTTCACCTCAAAAAATAATTTTTTCACTTCAAAAAAAATTTTTCACCTCAAAAAATTTTTTTTACCTCAAAATTTTTTCCCCACCACAAAATTTGGTTTCACATCCAAAACAGCATTTCACCTCAAAAAATTGTGTTCCCCTTCATAATTTCACTTTTAAAGTTTTTTTACATTATTTGTATTAAAAAACAGTAAAGAACATTTACTGTCATTTTTCATAATTCTGCCGACAAAAGGTTTTGAGGGTACTTTCCCGCAATACTTTCCCTAATATGGGCAAATTCGAAATAGCGATTGAATGCAACTATTGTAACTTCAGATTTTGGGACTAGCAGCCAAAATTTTTTAAGGAAGTAGTACAAATATATGTAGACTAGTGTAAGAACCAGGTTTTAGGATAATATTATTTTCAAACAAAACCCAGAACAATATCATTAAAATGTATCTGATATTTTTATAAGGTTATAATAATTAATATATTTTTTTAGGAAGTTTTCCTCAGGGGTAAAACTCTGATAGGAGTTAAAACTTAAAAACTCTGTTTTTATTTTTATTTTTGTTTGGCCCATTCAGATAATAAAACAAAACACTTGTAAATTAAAACATGGTTCAGTTCAATTTTCAATTCAACTGTAACAACATAGATAAAATTATGTCGGTAAAATTAACATCAATTGCAGTTAAAAAAAATTGTACATTTCAACTGCATTTAAAAGTAACTTTTACTAAAGTTTTTTTTTTAACTACAGCAGCAGTTTATCTATCAGAAGACAAAAATGATCTGCTAAATTGATATTCAGAGCTTTTTAATTCTTACACCGAGGAGAAAACAGATTCATTGTGACAACCGAATTTCTTGCCAACCAAATGGTTTGGTTGGAGCCACCAATGTATTTGTTTGTCGCCACCAAAATTCGGTTAATGCAAGAAAATTTCGGTTGAAAGCAATTGTAAGAGTATCAGAAAAACATTTGGTGGAGACAACTAAATAATTCGGTTGCTGCAAACCAAAATATTCAGCTGACAAGGAATTCCGTTGTCACAATGAATCTGTTTTCTCTGTGTAAGCTTTTTGTTTTTAAATTTTGACATATTTTTCAAATATTTTTGGATCTACTGAATAAATTTGCACATATGGCCCCTCAATTTATTTTTTAAGCAAATTATCGTAGCATAATTATCACGGAACATGATTAAGGGAAATTTTATGATGAAGGGAAATTTTCAAATCCAGTAAAAATTTTAACTATTTTAAAGTAGAAGAAGGCCCTCAAATATCGGACCAAAAATACTGGACTGAGGTCACCAAAAAATAGTATGTCACTTTCAAAATCGATTTAACGATGACAGTCTGCCCATGCGTATATTGCTTTACTACATTCGTCAGTAATAGTTAAAAATTACTACATATTGCATTTGATAAAAATGCAAATGTTGTATACATTTTTTTACCTGCAAATGCAGTTATTTTACCACACACACTTGTATCTATTTGCTTTTCTGTTTCTTATTCTCCCGGTGTTTTAACCCAGAAAACCCTTCCTTACACACAATTTAATTGTTTTTAAACAACAAAATAAAATATTATAACACTCAAATCTAGTCACTGTTTTTGTTTTTATATATTAAGAAGAAAATATATTGTTGCATTATTAATAAATAAATTTTGTTAAAATTTTAATCTATTTTTATAATTTCAAATGTTAAAAAATATATTTATTAATCAATTATTATAGTTCAATGTGTAAATGTTTTAAATTAAAAAAGAAAAATCTTAAAAGTGGCTTGCCAATTGTTAAATGGAAATAAAAAAATTTTAAAATTAAAAAAAAAAAAGTTTACTAAATTATTTTAAAATCTTTAATGGAGATTATAGGAAAGACAAAGGAGATTAAATAACTGGTAAGTTATTATTTTTTTATTTTGTACAAAATAAAAAATAATTTTGTATCAGATTGGATCAGAACTGGATATGATTTTCAATGAAAAATAAAATTTTATTTCGTTTTTTAAATTATTTTTAATATTTTTTCTTTAGGCCAGGATTTAAGGTTTTTAATCATCCTCTAGTTGTTAATGCTTTATAGTTGAAACATATACTGTGAGCGTCAAAAGAAAGTGTACACTTACCTTATTATCTTTTCAATTCTATTTCAGTCTTTTACATTAAAATTTAATTTAATATTTTATGGTTTATTAAATATACTATTACTACTATAGGAAAATAACAACAAAAATCATACACTTAAAAAAATCTATAACAAAAACTTAAAATACTTGATATTTATAGCGTCAAAAGAAAGTGTACATTAAAAAGGTCTAGTATAAGTTTGTTTAGAGCAGCGGTTCCCACTAACTTTCATGAACCCCTTGAGGCATTTTTAGTGGCTGACAGACCCCCAAATTTTTAAATGTTTTTAAATAATAATATTAAGTTTTAATAAAAACTTTTAAATCCGAAGATTTTCAAATATTAGTAGAGAAAAATACAAAAGATGAAAAAACTTTTTTATTATTGTAGAATTTACAGAATTTAAGAGATTTACGAGATAAATTTTTTATTTAATTTAATTATTTTAGAAAAACTTAAAAACTCTAGAATTTTGAGGGATTTTCTATAAAGAAGCATCTTAGTATCTGTGATTTTTTAATATGAAAAATTGGTTCTTATACACATTTTGATGATTTTATTTTGTTAAATCTATGAAGGTTTTCTTTAGGAAAAATAAAAAATTAATATTTTTTTTTTTTTGAATCTAAGAAGGTTTTCTATAGGAGAAATAAAAAACATATTGTGTCTGTATCGAGCGCCCCGGTAGGCTAGTTGGTAGCGTGCTACCTTATCAGTGCGGGGGTCGTGGGTTCAATTCCCACCAGAGGCTCTGGTCTGTTTTCGCTACAACGAGCCGAAGCCCTTTGTTGCTAGTGGTCGGTTGGGTTATTAACATATAATTTGTAATTATATGATTAATAAATAAAATAAATAAATAAATAAATAAATAAATAAATAAATAACATATTGTGTCTAAAAAGACTTCAGAATTGAAGTACCCCAACTTTTTATCAGAGTTTCTTTTTAAGCTACAGTTTTTATTCTAGCTAAAGTTCTTAGCTAGAGTTCTTATTTCCTTCAAAAGTTTTAAAAGTCGCTCTATATTTAATATTTTTTTTATTTTTTATATACAATTATCGCAACTGACATTGGAAGATTATTAATTACTACCTTCTTATTTTTGAAGAATTTTTTCCGAACTCTTCTCGGACTTCTTTGGATGCAGCTACGGACCCCGTTGATTTAGAGAAACCAAATTTAATATTTAGTTTGCTTTCCTTTTCTTCTAATAACTTCAGGTGCAATTTTTTGACATTCCTCCATAAGCACGGATTCGGGGGAGTCTTTGTTGGTAATAGTTAATTTTTTTCATTCATTTCATTTTTTTATTTGGCGATCGAAATGTTCCCACAAATGTTCGATGGGGTTTTTTTAAAAAGTAGGTTTTTTAAAACGTAGTTTTTTGAAAACGTAGTTTTTTTAAAACGTAGTTTTTTTAAAACGAAGTTGTTTTAAAACGTAGTTTTTTTAAAACGTAGTTGTTTTAAAACGTAGTTTTTTTAAAACGTAGTTTTTTTTAAACGTAGTTTTTTTTAAACGTAGTTTTTTTTAAAACGTAGTTGTTTTAAAACGTAGTTTTTTTTAAACGTAGTTTTTTTAAAACGTAGTTTTTTTTTTTAAACGTAGTTTTTTTTAAAACGTAGTTTTTTTAAACGTAGTTTTTTTAAACCGGTTTTTTTAAAACGCAGTTTTTTAAAATGTAGTTTTTTTAAAACGTAGTTTTTTGTAAAACGTAGTTTTTTTGTAAAACGTAGTTTTTTTTAAACGTAGTTTTTTTAAAACGAAGTTGTTTTAAAACGTAGTTTTTTAAAACGTAGTTGTTTTAAAACGTAGTTTTTTTAAAACGTAGTTGTTTTAAAACGTAGTTTTTTTAAAACGTAGTTTTTTTTAAAACGTAGTTTTTTTTAAAACGTAGTTTTTTTTAAACGTAGTTTTTTTAAACCGGTTTTTTTAAAACGCAGTTTTTTAAAATGTAGGTTTTTTAAAACGTAGTTTTTTTTAAAACGTAGTTTTTTTAAAACGTAGTTTTTTTTAAACGTAGTTTTTTTTAAAACGTAGTTTTTTTTAAACGTAGTTTTTTTTAAACCGGTTTTTTTAAAACGCAGCTTTTTAAAATGTATTTTTTTTAAAACGTAGTTTTTTTTTGAAACGAAGTTTTTTTAAAACGCAGTTTTTTTAAACGTAGTTTTTTTAAAACGTAGTTTTTTTTAAAACGTAGTTTTTTTAAAAAGTAGTTTTTTTAAAACGCAGTTTTTTTAAACGTAGTTTTTTTAAAACGTAGTTTTTTTTTAAACGTAGTTTTTTTTTAAACGTAGTTTTTTTAAAACATAGTTTTTTTTAAATGTAGTTTTTTTAAAACGTAGTTTTTTAAAAACGTAGTTTTTTTTGAAACGTAGTTTTTTAAACATAGTTTTTTTAAAACGTAGTTTTTTAAACATAGTTTTTTTAAAACGTAGCTTTTTTAAAACGTATTTTTTTTTAAAACGTAGTTTTTTTTAAACGGTTTTTTTAAAACGTATTTTTTTTAAAACGTAGTTTTTTTAAAACGTAGTTTTTTTTGAAACGTAGTTTTTTTAAAACGTAGTTTTTTTAAAACGTAGTTTTTTTAAAACGTAGTTTTTTTAAAACGTTGTTTTTTTAAAAAGTAGTTTTTTTAAAACGCAGTTTTTTTAAACGTAGTTTTTTTAAAACGTAGTTTTTTTTAAACGTAGTTTTTTTAAAACATAGTTTTTTTTAAATGTAGTTTTTTTAAAACGTAGTTTTTTAAAAACGTAGTTTTTTTTGAAACGTAGTTTTTTAAACATAGTTTTTTTAAAAGGTAGTTTTTTAAAATGTAGTTTTTTAAAACGTAGTTTTTTTAAAACATAGTTTTTTTAAAACGTAGTTATTTTAAAACGTAGTTTTTTTAAAACATAGTTTTTTTAAACGTAGTTTTTTAAAAACCTAGTTATTTTAAAACAGGTTTTTTAAAACATAGTTTTTTTAAAACATAGTTTTTTAAACGTAGTTTTTAAAAGGTAGTTTTTTTAAAACCTAGTTTTTTTAAACTCAGTTCTTTTAAAACGCAGTTTTTTTAACGTAGTTTTTTTAAACGCAGTTTTTTTAAACGTAGTTTTTTTTTAACGCAGTTTTTTTTAAATCGTAGTCGCTGTAGAATGCATAGTAATAAAAGAAGTACAAAATAAATGTTGGGTTTTTCACTGGCAGTGTTTATTAATTTTTTTTTAATATTTTGTAAGTATAAATAATTTTTCAATAATTCTAATTAAAAAAAGCTTTGCAAGCAAAACAAATAAATTTATGTAGGGTGTATATTCGATTTTTTTTTTGTCATTATTCAAAAATTTGTGGTAAGAGATCTTTTAAGAAAAGATACTTGGAATATATTTACAAATTCAATAAATGCATTTAAAATTGTCATCCCAGGTAAAAAAAAGAATATATGCTCATTTATTCTCACATATTGTTTAATTAATGTACGTATATGAATCATATATGAAAGTATGAGACATTTATGGACGCATGTATTTAACTATGCATGCTAAAAATAAACTCATTTTTGGGAATATATGGAATCATACATGTAATATACTCATATACTTTTCCATTAATGATCATATGCTATCTCATTTTCTATTTTGTATTTCGATTTATTTGTTTGATTTAAACTTCAAAATCACAACATCAAATTTTTTTTATTTATTTTGAAGTTTTAAATATTCTTATATAATTTTTATAAGAATTTATTGTGTCAAAAAATTTAAATTTATTTGTTGTGTATTGTTTAAAAGTTTTAATTAATGTGATATCGTACATGAGTCTCAATGATGAAATGTTAGAATTTTATGAGATTTGGTAAGTTTGCGGTTAAGATTCTTTGCAATAAATTTATAAATGTCTTTTACAATTTTAGTATTTATCAAATTCTGTTTTAAGACGGACGGCGCAGTACTTTTTAAGGTGAAACGAGCAACGGAGATGCCAAAATCTAAGCCGCTATACTTCCATTTATTCGTGTTAAAATGCAGGATTGAAAAGTTCCCCCCTTTCTCGGTAAATCTTGCACTTTTATTCAATTTATATTTTAGACTCAGCATCCAGAATGAAATGATTGGATAAAGCCAAAGTACTGAAGAAGAATACAAAACCAGAAACTCCAGATTTGATTTGTACGTTACACTTAATTAATAAACTTTATTTTTTTAATACATCACAAAACCGTGATGTGGTTATTACAATCCTAGATTTTCGTACACATATCAGATACATTTTTTATGTAAATTAATATAAATTATGTATTTAAAAGAAAATTTAATAAAAACCTAACCAATTTTAGTAAAAAATTAAAAATAATTCTTTTAATGGCAAAAATATATGAAAACTAGGAATATATAGACATGTATGAATACAAATATGCCATTATTTACCATCATACATGATCATAAATCTACACATTACCTCAATTTTCGTTAATGTACATGTATGGAATCACAAATGATCATCCATACATAGACATACATGAACATATATGATTATTTTTAGCCGGGATTAACCAAATAATAAAAAAAATATGCTATCACATTATAAAAACAGAAAGGAAACCAACTAAAAAAGAGAACATTTAAAGCTACTTTCAATGCATTAACAATATAATTTTAACAGTATAAAGGCGGATTTACACTATTCGACTACCCCTATCTACTGGGGATAAGAAATTTCCAATTTTTTTTTAAATGACATTTCACATCCTCAATAAAGGGAAATAGTCTACAGATATGGTCAATGTGTATATGGACCTTAAGAATTGCAATTTTATTAATAGAATTTTTCGATTTTTTTTTTTTTTTCAATAACAAAATTTAGGCAGTGTAAAAATTTGACTTAAAATATTTTTTTTTTATAAATCTATAAAATATATATATATGTATATTAAAAACGTGACTAGAATAATTTGAACAGAAGAATTTGGTAATTCTTCAAATATTTTTGTTTTATACTGCGTTCATACAGAACTTCAAAATACTAATGTCGTTTTTGTACAAATTTTAAATCGTAAGAACGTAGTATAAGAGTGGGTGGGTTAAATTGCGAGTTTTTTGATTTCTCTAAAGTGTTTTATTTAAGCTTCAAACACTAAGGGCGTCTCAATATACTCATTATTCTCATAAATAACCGTACCATCTGATGTCTCTATAGTTTTGATTAGAGACTTACAATAGAAACAAACTTTAGAATTCATTAAATGTTGTAGTATACAATTATTGCAGGACTGATGTTTGCAGGGATTAAAAACCACAGTTATTGGTTTGGCACAACAGATGGGACATAAAGAATCTTCGGAAGGCAATGTTATGTCAGAGAGTAATGATTGTTTAGTCTTAAGCATATCGATAAGACGGCGTACTTTATCAATTTCGTTTGGAGAAACATGAGTAGGAACTGGAACAGAAGGAATTGTTATGATTTAACAATATTTGTTTAATTTTGTTTGTGAAAATAAAAAATAAAAAACTTACAATCATTTAAGGTAAATTTTAATATAGGAGGATCTGCGCGTATTCTTTTTGTAGAGGTAGTTGGTTGAGGAACTCTTACATCATTTGTTAAAGGATCTATATGAGCTCTTGTTGAAGGATCAAAATTCCCTCTAGGTATTTCCGATTGTTGTAATAGGGGCGTTTTTATTTCACCCAATGCAAATTCTAAATTTGCAAATTGAAAACTAGGATCTGTTAAGAGAGCTCGAGAAATGCGTGTAACCTAAAATAATAAAAAATGAAAATTATTTCAATATTATTACCTAAAATTTATTTCTTCTCATTACCTTGGCAGGATTCTTATCATTATCCATTTCTTCTCTAAATAAAGCCAATAAAATTCCCAGGGCAGCGGTAATTATAGGAAAATGTGTTACAGCATTTAAATCGGCCGAACACATATCAACCACAAATTGAAAGCATCCCGGCGGAACAGTAACTCTAGATAGAACTTGACTAATTAATTGACAAACACGATTTAAAATCAAATCACTATTTGGACGGCATTGATCATGAAATATTTCCGGGGCTACAGAGATAATCATTTCCAAGCAACGCAATAGCGATACAGTCAATTCAAAACACATAGAACATATTTTAAGTTGCTTAGGTTCAAATACGGTATTCTCCTGGCGGTGGGCAGTATTTTGTATCTAAATAAGAGATAAATTTATAAAATTAATTATACTCTGTTTCATTTTGTTTCCAACTCCTCACCTCTTGTAATAGTAACACAAATTCCGAAAAAGCCCAATTTAATTGACTTAATACTGAATTTAAAAAAGCCGTAGCAAATGGTTCATCTTCTGTTAATTTTGTTCCTATTAGTTGTTGAAAATGTTTGGAGGGATTTGCTGGTGCTATATTGTGCAGCAGGCCGGTATGAGTTTCATTTTTGGCACGTGAACGACATAAACCAATTTGTAAAGGCGAATTACCACCCTGCCACACACACGGCTGCCGTGCATCATTATAAGCATAACCCTCACCCAACCAAAAACGCAAGAGTAACCAATTTGATTGACCCCAAGCACGATTTTCATAAGGCCGCAGTAAGGCTTTCACCAAAGCTAATTGACTATAATTAAAGTTTAATTATAATAGAGATTATAAAATTTTATTTGCGCAAACCTTTTTTTGGGTGATTTTTCCAATGCTCTTATACCCGATTTATGACAAGTTAGTGTTCCCAATGCTTGTAATAGTGAATCTTTACAAGAGGCTAATATTATACGCGGATCGGCTGAATGAACACTGAGAAAATCTGCTATCATATTTATTACACATTCTGAATCTTTTACTTCAAATTGTACCAGCAAATCGTGGTTACTAAAATCCATAATTGTATCCAATAGTATGGGTAATATATTGATATAAATTTCGGGTACAAAAGCAAATAGATTTCCTTGAAGTGAAGAGGCCTAAAAGAGAGAAAAGGAAATAAAAAATCCCTTTAATCAACACTTAATTTTTGATAAAAAAAACAATTTTTTATAAAAAAAAGTACGTTTTTACCAAAACGTTGTTTTTTTACAAAACGTAATTTTTTATCAAAATGTAAATAGATTTTTATCAAAACGTAGTTTTTTTTTATCAAAACGTAGTTATTTTATCGAAACGTAGTTTTTTTTTATCAAAACGTACTTTTTATCAAAACGTAGTTTTTATCAGAACGTAGATTTTTATCAAAAAGTAATTTTATATCAAAACCTAGTTTTTTATCATAACGTAGTTTTTTTACCAAAACGTATTTTTTTTATCAAAACATAATTTTTATCAAAATCTAGTTTTTATCAAAACGTGGTTTTTAAAGAAAGTAGTTTTTCATCAAAACGGGTGTTTTTTATCAATACGTAGTTTTTCATCAAAACGTAGTTTTTCATCAAAACGTAGTTTTTCATCAAAACGTAGTTTTTCATCAAAACGTAGTTTTTCATCAAAACGTAGTTTTTTATCGATACGTAGTTTTCCACCAAACATAATATTTTTTTATCAAAATGTAGTTTTTTACCAAAACTTTTTATCAAAACGTAGTTTTTTTATCAAAATATAGTTTATTACCAAAACTTTGTTTTTATCAAAACGTAGTTTTTATTAAAACGTAGTTTTTATTAAAACGTAGTTTTTATTAAAACGTAGTTTTTATTAAAACGTAGTTTTTATTAAAACGTAGTTTTTATTAAAACGTAGTTTTTATCAAAACGTAGTTTTTTCATTAAAACTTGGTTTTAGAAAACGTAGTTTTTTAATTAAAACGTGGTTTTTAAAAAAACGTAGTTTTTTTATCAAAACGTGGTTTAAAAAACGTAGTTTTTGACAAAGCGTGGTTTTTAAAAAGACGTATTTTTTAAAAAGACGTAGTTTTCAAAAAGACGTAGTTTTTAAAAAGACGTAGTTTTTGACAAAACGTAGTTTTTAAAAACACGTAGGTTTTGACAAAACGTATTTTTAAAAAGACGTAGTTTTTAAAAAGACGTAGTTTTTTAAAAGACGTAGTTTTTTAAAAGACGTAGTTTTTTAAAAGACGTAGTTTTTAAAAAGACGTAGTTTTTAAAAAGACGTAGTTTTTAAAAAGACGTAGTTTTTAAAAAGTAGTAGTTTTTAAAAAGACGTAGTTTTTAAAAAGACGTAGTTTTTAAAAATACGTAGTTTTTAAAAAGACGTAGTTTTTAAAAAGACGTAGTTTTCAAAAAGACGTAGTTTTTAAAAAGACGTAGTTTTTAAAAAGATGTAGTTTTTAAAAAGACGTAGTTTTTAAAAAGACGTAGTTTTTAAAAAGACGTAGTTTTTAAAAAGACGTAGTTTTTAAAAAGACGTAGTTTTTAAAAAGACGTAGTTTTTAAAAAGACGTAGTTTTTAAAAAGACGTAGTTTTTAAAAAGACGTAGTTTTTAAAAAGACGTAGTTTTTAAAAAGACGTAGTTTTTAAAAAGACGTAGTTTTTAAAGACGTAGTTTTTAAAAAGACGTAGTTTTTAAAAAGACGTAGTTTTTAAAAAGACGTAGTTTTTAAAAAGACGTAGTTTTTAAAAAGACGTAGTTTTTAAAAAGACGTAGTTTTTAAAAAGACGTAGTTTTTAAAAAGACGTAGTTTTTAAAAAGACGTAGTTTTTGACAAAACGTAGTTTTTAAAAAGACGTAGTTTTTAAAAAGACGTAGTTTTTAAAAAGACGTAGTTTTTGACAAAACGTAGTTTTTAAAAAGACGTGGTTTTTTACAAAACGTAGTTTTAAAAAGACGAAGTTTTTGACAAAACGTAGTTTTAAAAAGACGAAGTTTTTGGCAAAACGTAGTTTTTGACATAACATAGTTTTTGACAAAACGTTGTTTTCACAAAACGTAGTTTTTATTAAAACGTAGTTTTCGGTAAAACGTGTTTTTTTTTATCAAAACGTAGTTTTTGACAAAACGTGGTTTTTTATCAAAACGTAGTTTTCGGCAAAACTTAGTTTTTGACAAAACATAGTTTTTAATCAAAACGTAGTTTTCGGCAAAACGTAGTTTTCGGCAAAACGTAGTTTTCGGCAAAACGTAGTTTTTGACAAAACGTAGTTTTTTTTTTTATCAAATTCTAGTTTTTTATCAAAAGCTAGTTTTTTACCAAAACCTAGTTTTTTATCAAAGCGTAGTTTTTATTATCAAATTCTAGTTTTTTTTATCTAAACCTACTTTTTTACCAAAACCTAGTTTTTTTTAATAAAACGTGATTTTGAAAAAACGTAGTTTTTAACAACACCTAGTTTTTTTTATAAAAAAAGGAGTTTTTGACACCACATTATGTTTGACCGCAAAAAATACTTACATTTAAAGACCTTAAAGTTTTGTCCAATAACCAGATAAACAACAGTCGTCGTTTTTGGCCCAAAGCCACGGCTCGAAGCCAAGCTTGTTTTCTAGCCAAATCAATAGAACGTTTCTATATAAATGTAATTAAATATAAACGATATTACTTTTTTAAATCAAATTTCCAAAAACTTACTGCAAAAACATTTTCTCTTTGACCATATTTAGTTCTTAACTCCGATACCACATGAGTATGTTGCTCATTCATGCAAACACTGGCATGATCTTCTAATGCTTGTAATTTCTTTTCAACATCTTCGCGATAGTATTTGGTTTCCAGTAAAATATCATTTAAAGCAGCAATTTCATCTCGTACAGAAGCAATCTAGAAAAAAAGAATATATATGAGAATATTTGCAAAACAAAATAAAACTTTTTTAGGGTTCACCTTAATGATATATTTATGGCCCACACAGTAATAATATAAAATGCATAAATCCAGCAGTTGAGACAAAGAAGCCTCTGTGTCACTATTTCCAGCAGAAATTTCAAGTGCTGGTGTTATACGAGGATTTATGTATGAAGTAAATGTACTAGAGTTGCTAAAAGATAGAAAAATTTTCCAGATAGTAATGGACTTAATCGAATGCCATAAATATAATACATACCCAGCAGATCGGCCTACAAGTGATATATTGTTTATGGCATCAGCAGCTATAAAGGAAAGCACTTTTTTATATATAAATTATGCATACAACAGGTAGCAGCATTAACTTACTCAATTCAGCTACTCTAACTACTAAACGATCATCTTCTAATAACTCCTGGGTTCTTTCTGAGCCCAAATATTGTTGTATTTCATTGCGATGCATTTTGAGTAGATGCGACAAAACTCCACCTACACGATCATAATGTTGATATTCAAATGTACCATCATAAAAATATTTAGGTTTTATTTCTATTTCACTATTAGGCATTTCTTTTTCAAACGTTGTCTTGGTAACATCCGCTAATATGCATATAAATGCTAAGGCCACCGTATTTTCAATTGGATGCAGTATACTGGATTGCATAAAGAAAAATGAATGAAATGGCTGGAAATGAGGAAATAGAGTATTACGAAAATATTTTAAACCACCTTTAGAGAACTCACTCTTTGTTCCATACTTAAGTCCATAACATATCTACGTAATTTTACTAAAAATATTTTACGTGACGAGGGCGTTTCGCCATCACCATCATTATTATTTAATAAAGTTAAAAGTAGAGTCTTTTGTAAGGCATACAAAAATTCGGTTGACTTGGAAATTTTATCTATTACTGACATATATTTGGTTTTTGGTCCACCAATACCTTCGGTCCAAGCCATATGGTTGGGTATTAGATTTTGCATAAAGGAAAATTCTGGTGGTCTGATGTACATTAACAGAGCCAGGCTATAAATAACAAAAAGAGTATTTATAGATATATAGAACACTTAAAATTTAATTTGAACCTACTAATGTTTTTTAAAAAATTTACATTCTAAAAATGTTTTTCTTGTACGAATGTGATTGCATAGACATATCAAAATTTGTAAGGCATGACGCTGTTGCTCATAGTCTAAAGCCTGATTGGTATGTGTAAACTCACACAACAAAGCATTGGCTAATTTCTTTAACAAGAACTTCATTTCATCAGTTTCTAAATAATTCCAAAAAATATTTAAAACAGCACCCAAAACACTTTCAGGATAGCCAGGTAGCACAGAATCAGATTCATTTCTGTAAACAAACATAACTTCAATTACAAAATCTGTTTAAGAACTAAACTCTTCAAAACCTACTTCATATTACACATTTGTCCCATCAAGGACAAGAGTTTATCATCTATAACGTATGAATTAAATAATAATGGTGTTAATTTCTCTATTAACAGTGTACAAAATACTACGTATACAGTTTTTTTAGTTGATAATTTATCATCTTTTGGTCTTTTCTTTATGTCAGAATTATAACGTGCCACCACTGTGGATAAGTTTAATAAATAGTTGAATAGCAAGTCAGCTTTCTGCAGTATAACTAATGGTTTGGCCATAAGGGGCATAAATTCCGGTACGGGATATTTAAAGGGAGCATTGCCAAAATTAGCCTGAACACCTTGATTGTAGCCGAG
Source organism: Eustalomyia histrio (assembly GCA_949748255.1). Classification (NCBI taxonomy): domain Eukaryota; kingdom Metazoa; phylum Arthropoda; class Insecta; order Diptera; family Anthomyiidae; genus Eustalomyia; species Eustalomyia histrio. The sequence goes on from OX456523.1 coordinate 220,473,582, forward strand.
GGATATAGCCGGAAAGAAACTGATATTGGGACCCTTTTCAAGCTTTTCAAATGCTGGCCCCATTGATTTGCCATTACGGTAATAAGTTATCAACTCATTTTCAACATCGATGGTAACACCAATTATATCACCAATTTGCCATTTTTCACCGTATCTGGAAAAAAAATAATGATCAATTTTAGTGGACAAAGTTTAATGTCTTTAAAAGTTATATTAAGCATATGTTTTGTAGTATTAAAATAAAGTGTTTTCGGCCAACTAAACTAATAAAAATTACGATTTTAACTAAAATCAACAATTTTAACTAAATACTTTCAAAACATAAAATTCTTATGCAAAAAGCTACTTTTGGTATTAAAAACTATGTTTTGTACCACAAATAACATTTTAAACAAAAAAAAATGGATTTTTCAACTAAAAATTACTTTTTAACGGAAAACTATTTTTTTTTTTTTGAATTAAAAATAAAGTTCGATATAAAAATTAATTTTGATCTAAAAGCTACGTTTTGAACTTAAAGACAAACAATTAAAAAAAGGCTTAAATTTGGCTGTGCCAAATCTTTGAATACCCTCCACCAATATCCTAACTGTCTCTACTGTTTTGATAGAAATAATGTAAAAAAGTTTTGAAGTAAAATTATGGAGGTGAAAAAAATTTTTTGAGACGAAAAACTTTTTTGGATGGGAAAACAAATTTTTTGGTTTAAAAAAATTTTGGACATGAAAAAATTTTTTGAAGTAAAAAATTTTTTTGAGGTGAAAAAAATTTTTGAGGTAGAAAAAATTTTTAAAGTAAAAAAATTTTTTGAGGTGAATACAAAATATTCATTTCTAAGCGACTGGTGAAAATATATGAGAAATAACATTTTAAACTAAAAAACGGATTTTTCAACTTAAAACTACTTTTTGAACGAAAAACTATTTTTTTTTAATTAAAAATAAAATTTGATATAAAAATTAATTTTGAACTAAAAGCCACGTTTTAAAAAAGGCTTAAATTCGACTGTGCCGAATCTTTGAATACCCTCCACCAATATCCTAATAAAATATTCTCTACTGTTTTTGATAGAAATAATGTAAAAAAGTTTTGAAGTAAAATTATGGAGGTGAAAAAAATTTTTTGAGATGAAAAACTTTTTTGGATGCGAAAACTAATTTTATGGTGTAAAAAAATTTTTGAGGTGAAAAAAATTTTTTGAGGAAAAAAATTTTTTAAAGTAAGAAAATTTTTTGAAGTAAAAAATTTGTTGAAGTAAAAATTTTTTGAAATAAAAAAATTTGTTTGAGGTGAATACTAAATATTAATTTCTAAGGGATTGGTGAAAAAATATGAGAAAATATATTTAGAATCATTCGCAGTTTTAACTAATAATTTTTTGAGGAGAAAAACCTTTTTGGATGCGAAAACAAATTTTTTGGTGGAAAAAAAATTTGAATTAAAAAAAAAAAATTTGAGGTGAAAAATATTTGAGGTAAATATAAAATATTAATTTCTAAGCGACAGCTGAAAAAATATATTTAGCACCAGTCGCAGTTTTAACTAAAAACTCCTTTTTAACTAAAAACTCCTTTTAAAGTAAAAACTTCTTTTTAACTTAAAACTACGTTTTGAACTAATAATAACATTTTGAAAGAAAAACGTTTTGAACTAAAAACTGCATTTTTACTAAAAACTCCTTTAGTACCTAAAAATCCCTTTATTACTAAAAAATCGCCTAAGTACTAAAAAATTAATATTGAACTAGATATACGTTTTGAACGAAAAAAAACATACATTTTGAACACAAATTCAACGCTTTGAAATAAAACTATTTTCAATTAAAAACTATGTTTTAAGCTTAAAACTACATTTTAAACTAAAAACTACGTTTTCAAAAAAACAACTTACGTTTCGAACTAAAAAAAAACTATGTTTTAAGCTAAAAACTACTTTCTGAACTAAAAACTACCTTTTGAACTAAAAACGTGTTGCACTAAAAACAACATTTTGAACTAGAAACTACGATTTAAACTAAAAACTACGTTTTGAACTAAAAATTCCATTCTAAAGCAAAAACAATCCTTTGTATTTTAAAACTACGTTTGAATTACGTTTTGCAATTTTGTACTAAAAAAAAAATACAATATAAAAACGACATTTGAATAAAAAATATATAAAAACTACGGTCTGAACTGCGTTTTACGTACTAAGCAAAAAATATAAAAACCAGATTTGAACAAATAAATAAATACCACCTTTGTTCTAAAATCTTATTTATATACTCTGATTATGCTAAAAGCTACACAACAAACTACGGTCTCTGCAAACAAATGTTTGTACTAAAACTTAAGAAATAGTTATAAAAACTATATAAAATCTACTTTTATACTAAAAACTATATAAAAACTACGTTTGTACAAAAATCTCTATAAAATACTCTACGCTAAATAAAATGATTTTGTACTAAAAAATATAAGTCCTTTAGTACTAATAACTATATGAAAAAAGCAAATTCATAAGCAAAAAAGTATTTGATACTAAAAACTTTCTAATATGTTTGTACTAAAAACGATAACAAAAACTACATATCGCCGTTTGTACTAAAAACTTTAATAAAAACTACATAGCTATATACTAAAAACTATATAATAACTACGTTTTTAAAAACTCATAAGTTTTCGGAAAAAAATTACTGAAATGCAGTTTTGGCACATAATTTTTGCCATTTTTTCCTTATTTTAAATTTAGTTTTTCCCAGAATTTTGAGTTTGTTTTGTAATCAATTAATTTTGATTAAACTCGCATTCTTCTAAAATGTTTCCATACACATAACGTGTTTTAAATACCAAATTCTCACTTACTTCTTGGTTGCTACATGCCAACATTGTTGTTTACTACCATCAAAACCATAACTTAATTTTGAATCCCCAACTCCACTGTTTTCATTAAATATACATTTACTAGAACACCATCCCACTTGCATCACTCCTTTGCTGTGTAATTGTAGCTATAAATAAACAAAAAGAAATTTGTAAAAAAAAATTGAAAGTATTTTTCTTTTTTGTTTACATTTCATTCTATTCTAATAACAAACGAAACACATTTTGCCGAAAGGTCATTGATATCAGTTCGCTTTTTTTTACACCATTTCCAATTAAGAATAAGAAAATTAAAATGTGTTTTTAAAATTTAATACCAAAAAAAATTAATTTTTAGAAAATTTATAATTTTGGTTAAAGAATTTTTTTAATAAAAATATATTTTGTACTAAGTTTTTTTTTAAGAAATTTTTTGTTTTTACTAAAATTATGATATGTTATGAAAACTATGTTTTGTACTAATTACTTTTTGATTAAAATTGTTTGTACAAAAAAATATTTTTGTACTAAATAATACTAAAAACATTTTGTACTAAAAATAATATTTTATACTGCAAAATGAGTTTGTACAAAAACCTACATGTAAAACATACTAACAACAGCAATGTTTTATATTTGCTGAAAAAATTGATCTTGTACTAAACACTAAAGAAATGGAAACACTATCGAATACAATTAATATTGTCAATCTTGTGTGTCATCTTCCTCATCACCACATATAGCGTTATATTACCTCATACATCCACCTTCCCCCAAAGACACAAACATTTGCTTTGATAGTATTGAAACTACCCTGCGACCTCACCGACAGCCTATCATTAGCTATGCGCACCGTAGTGGAAAAATCAATATCAAATATGACCATTTGTGGTCCCAGCCTTGACCGCATTTCTAATTGTTGCTTTAAATTATCTTCAATACACTTGGTTTCAATTTCCTCTAACTTTTCATTCAGCCAGGATTTCACCAATACCATTTGCCTACAAAATGACAAAGGAGGACTGTATTTAGAAAAATTAACATACACATTAAAGCAAACAAAAATATACACTTACTCCGGCAAACACATATCCTCCGTTCGTGTAGATGGTTTACTGCTGACTGCTCCTCCTCCTCCACCACCTTTACTACTGCTTGTGGTGGCCACATCTGCATCATCAGCATTTTGTAATACATCCGATTCCTTTTTATTGGCATCTTGTTGTTTTTGTAGTTCTGTTAATTTTTCAAATATATCTTCTCCAAATATTTTAACAAATAATTTAGCAATAGACATTCTGCGTATCTATACACCGTCGTATTGGTTGCCCGCTTTTGGAAAAATCAATTTTTTACCGCAATTTTATTTAGTTGTTGCTAAAACGTTTATTGATTTTGTGAATTAAACTATTTAAATTTTTATTTATAAATTTGTTTTTAATTTATCACTTGTATTTTTAATTGAAATTTTGTTCCAAAATTTTAAGTTGCTAAAACAATTACAGTTTTTTTTTTCTTCTAAATTTTTGTTGTTGTCTAACGTTTGTGCTTTTTACTTGTGTCAAAAACGAAAGCATTGCAAAAGGGGTGAGGGCAAAAGTTTAAATAAATATTCATTCACAATAGTCTGCATTTTGAAAATGTGCAGCAACAAATAGCAAGATCTTTCCGATACATTTTTATATAAGAACCAACTTCGGCTAAGCCGCAGGCTTATAAATATCTATAACCACGTTAACCATATCTGTCTATAGGTCCATTCGTTTACTTTTCTCAGTCAAGTCCAGTAAGAATTACTCAGTAACAAACTTATAGATAGTAAAGACAAATTTACTCGTAAAATGAAAATTAAAAAAAAAAAATACATGAACGGACAATATGCAATAATTTCGAGATTGTTATACAGCTGATTGTAAAACAAAATGCAAAAACTAAATTATAACTGGTCGATATGGAAAAAGTGGATTCTTGTTGCCATTCAGTTAAAATTTTTATTAATTTGTACAGATTATTCAGTAAACGAACGGTACTTATGTGCATTATTTCCCAGTATTCGGGAATTTACAGAAATTTGATAATTCATTTTTCCCAACACAGGGTAATAGTAGATAGGTGTAATCGATATGTACCCCGCAAATATTGCGATACGAAATTTTTTCGAAATCGTATCGCCTAGAAGAAAAAACTTATTGCGGCAATTATAATTTTCTTATTGCGGAAGATCCGTCCTTCGGGGAAAAAATGTCCGATCCTAAGCGATACTTCCAAATAATACAAAGCAACACTTTTGGAAGATATTGCCAAATAATCAATTGGGGGAAAACTAGAAGAAGTCGCAAAAGTATTCATTTGGAAGACAAAAAGATGATATGGATATTTGATCACCATGAAGATAAAAAAAATTTTTGTGAGCTTTTAAATTTTAATTTAGAGAATAAATATAATAATAACATATTAATACAATTGTTAAAATAACAGAATGAATCTTAGGAAATAAAGGGGAAAAGTAAAAAAGATGGTATCAGAGGGTATCACCGCAGTGATTTTGGTTTGTTTCTTTTGTCCATGCGATCCTTTGCATTTAGGAAATGATTTAGCATAAAAACACTAATGATATTTTATGTTAAATTTTGAAAAAGAGTAAAACAAATATCTGATGTTAAAAGAAAAAAAACAGTTTAGTTTTGGTTGAGGGATTTGAAAAAATCGAGATCCTGGGACGGATCTAGATTTTTCGGGTTTTGATATTAACATTCCTTATGTTTCGTTATTTGTTATTATTTACCTTTAATCGCAGAAATGAAATTATAGATTGTAAATGCTAGTTTATTTATTGCACCTGTCCAGTTAAATTTGGCTGCTCAAATATCCTGATATTAAATAATAAACAATTTAAAAATTTTTTTTATTGTTGACAGATATTTTCCAATATTGCTAAAATATTAAAAAGATATTAAAAAACACCTAGGTGATAAAAAAAGTACATACTTCTGCGATAAATAATACTTAACATATTATAAAAAAGTAAATTAAAATGTTCTTTTTTATATATCGCCAATTTTTCATCATACTGATAAAAAAAAAACTTATAAACAAAATATTGGTTTCATATTTAGCTTCCAAAAGATAAAAGGAAGATATTGCTTTTTTATCTCTTTTGCAAGATATCTTCCAAATGTTTGCAGGGTATTGGTTGATTTATTCAGCACTGGGAATATAAATTGTAAATTTTATTTTAACAATGACATTTTGTATTCCCAGCACTGGGAAATAATGTATATGGATACAGAGATGGTCAACTTGTATATAGAACTTAATCAACCTTAATAAAAGCGGTATTATTCAATGGAAGCAACACATTTGCTTACCTCTTAGCAAAAAATCCTACTTACTTGAAAGTACTATCGCCAGGGAAGCGTATCTTTTATTGGTGATAGCGGTTTTTTATACCCTTCACCATAGGTGGAAGGGTATATATAAGTTTGTCATTCCGTTTGTAATTTCTACAATATTGATCTTAGACCCTATAAAGTATATATATTCTGGGTCTTTATGAAGAGCGAAGTTGATTTAACGATGTCCGTCTGTCCGTCTGTCCGTCTGTCCGTCTGTGTGTTGAAATGGGTTTTCCGAAGAACCCAGACATGATGAGGACTTGATTCTTTTTTATTTCTGTTACATGTGATCCATTTCTGTTTGCTATTAAAAATCAGACAGATCGGTTAATAAATGGCTGAGATATTAGCAAAAAACCAGGACTACCTCTAATTTTTCCAGTAAAATCCCTTTGTTTAATATGTATGTAGAATTTTGAGCATAACAACACATCCATGTGTTAAAATTCAATACACAAACAACACACATACAAAGATTTGTCATTTAAATAAAAACCAAACAAATCTCTAATTAACGAAGACTTTTATATATGTACCTCTATTGACGATGATTTTGTGTGAGCTTCAATAGCTCAGTTGTCTAGACGCTGTGTCACAAATACTTTTTTTTTCTCTAAGGCCGTGGGGTTCGAGTTTCAAATCTCGGTGAGGTCAATTCACTTTTTTTTTGTACATTTTTTTTTATTATTTTCTTAAGACTTTTTTTTTGCTTATTTTTGTTTTTTTTTTAACATTTAATAATTAATTTATATAAAATTTTATATTTTTTTTTAACATTTAATAATTAATTTATATAAAATTTTATATTAATAATTAAAATTCTTTTCTTTCATCTCCACCTTTTATACACAAACAACACACATATAAAGATTTGTCATTTAAATAAAAACTAAACAAATCTCTAATGAACGAAGACTTTTATATATGTACCTCTATTGACGATGATTTTGTGTGAGCTTCAATAGCTCAGTTGTCTAGACGCTGTGTCACAAATACTTTTTTTTTTTCTCTAAGGCCGTGGGGTTCGAGGTTCAAATCTCGGTGAGGTCAATTCACTTTTTTTTTACATTTTTTTTTTTATTATTTTCTTAAGACTTTTTTTTTTTTGCTTATTTTTGGTTTTTTTTAACATTTAATAATTAATTTATATAAAATTTTATATTAATAATTAAATAATCCATAAATAGGCTAAAAACATCAACATTTTTATAAAAACCCTCTGATACAAACAAAATACAAACGTTTTTATACCTTTCACCACAGGTGGAAGGGTCGCGGGTTCGTTAAGATTTTTTTTTTGTTTATTTTTTGTTTTTTTTTTACATTTAATAATTAATTTAAATAAAATTTTATATTAATAATTAAATAATCCATAAATAGGCTAAAAACATCAAAATTTGTATAAAAACCCTCTGATACAAACAAAATACAAACGGTTTTATTTCTATTTTTTGCTCCGATTTAAAAGAATTTATAAAAACATTTTTAAACCATTTTATTTCTCACATATTAAGAAAATTTTATACATAACTAGCTGACCCGGCAAACGTTGTTCTGCCTAGGAATAGGATTACATTATTATCTAGGTAGCTCGCACAAAGTTTGAATATTCTCACAATAATAGTACCCCAGATATGCAATAATAAATTTGTACTTCGTATGGGAGGTGCCACGCCCATTGCTTGGATCCCCCATATTTTTTGGAAGATTATGAATATTATTATCAAAGAAGCTCACACAAAGTTTGAAGACTCCCACTTTAATAGTACCCCAGATATGCAATAATGAATGTTTTCTTCGTATGGGAGGTGCCACGCCCATTGCTTGGATGGCACTCATTTTTTTGGGAGATTATGAGTATTATTATAAAAAAAGCTCACACAAAGTTTGAAGACTCCCACTGTAACAGTACTCCAGATATACAAAAATACATTTTTACTTCGTATGGGAGGTGCCACGCCCATTGTACCCATATAGGTCAATTGTGAATCTAAACCATTCAGGGATCAAATAAAACAGACACAACAAATTTCATCGAAATCGGCCCAGCCGTTAAGGAGGAGTGCAGTCACTAACACACGTACAGGAGAATTATATATATAAAGATTTACCTTTGAGGGCAACTATTTTAGGTCATAACTTATAATAATTTATAAAAAAAATTATAAACAATTTCCTTCAAATTTTTAAAATTAAGCTAAAGAAATTACAAATATTTCTAATAAAAAAGCTAAATAAAATCCTAAATGCAAATTTGCCAGCTAAATCAAACTATTTTGTAGAAATAAAACACATGCAGTTGTAGTGATTTCTTTTAACGATTTGTTGAAATTCTTTTCTTTCACCTCTTAACCTTTTATACACAAACAACAAACACTATTCTAGAGCTGTATTATGACCTATGGATACGTCTTATATAGCAAAAGTTCGAAAATCTTTAGTATAACATATTTGCTGAAAAACTCGGAAATATCGGTTCAGATACAAAAAAGTTATGCCCAAAACATACATTTTTTTAAAATACATATTTTCTGGAACCATAAATCTTCCCGAGTCCAAGTTTTATCTCCAAACTAAATGGTTAATTTCCTCTTAAAGGCGTCCGTATATAAATCTGTCCATTTCATATATGTCCATATATAAACTTCAGTTTTTTCCCAACCATGGTGAAGGGTATATAAGATTCGGCATAGCCGAATTTAGCCGCTCTTACTTGTTTTTGTTTGAGATAGTGCTTGTTTCTATATATAACATATCCTTATTTCACAGCTTTTACTAACAAATAATTTTTGTTATCATTACAATTTTTCCGTAATATTTTGAAACATCAAATTAGGTAAACAAAATTCTATGGCCTCCAAGCGATTAATCTTAAGAAGCAGTAATTATTTTATACCACTTCCAAATTTCTGCTGAGCTGTTGATATAGCAACATTTTGCTCTTTTTATAATCCACTTTTTCACGGTGAACTTCTTTAGCAGTTCTTGTTTGTAGGCGTACGGGGTAAAGAAGCGAGTGGTTTTCGTTTCTCGTGAATGTTTTTATTATTTCTCTTTCGCATACATTTGTATTCTGTTTTTTTTTTGTTGCTTCATTCACGTTCGGTTTTAGAAAGAAAACAAGAGAAAATGTGGAGCAAAAAAATTTACCGTATAAATAGACATAACTTTGGAAGCAACTTGAGAGGAATTGAGAAAAAAGCATGCAATCAATTTCATCTACTAAATTGACTCTGTGAAATAAATGGAAAAAACGGTTCTTATATTTTAACAATAACGGTTCTTATTGTTTAACAATATTTTCTTCTAATTCTTTCAGTGTATAACTATTATTGTGAATGCTTTTTCAAACATTCACTTGACATTCATCCATTTTGTTGACGTTACAAATTGTTTTTGTTGTTTTTAGTACTTTATAAATTTGTGCAGTGTTGGAATTTATTTTCTTGTGCAAATAAAAAATATATATATTTTTTTTAAATTCAACCAAGTCAATTCTTTAAAAAAGAAAACATGTCCAACGATTGGGATGAAGTTAAACGTTTAGCGGCCGATTTTCAAAAGGCCCAATTAACATCAACCTTACAAAAGTGAGTATGGGGAAGACACATTATTTCAAGTGGAAGACTATGTTGTTGACTATTATTTTTAGACTATCGGAACGTAATTGCATAGAAATTGTTAATTTGCTATTGGAAAAAAAGTTACTAGAGGTAATATTTACCAATGACGGTAAAGAATATATAACTCCCAAGCATTTGCAGCAAGAAGTTGAAGATGAATTGTATCTTAACGGTGGTCGGGTCAATTTGGTGGAAGTTAGTAAAACATTAAATGTTGATTTAACAAGGGTAAGTGATTGAGTGGGTGAGAATGATAGATCTTTGTTTTAATATTTAATCATATATAGATTGAAGACCTGGCTAAAAAGTTGGCCTTAGGGAATCCCAATATACATTTTGTTTTGGGTCAACTTATCGATGAGGATTACATTACCTTTATAGCACAGGAAATTAATGAGAAATTATACCAATTAGGAAAAATTTCTGTTGATGACTTAACTGAACAATTTGATTTACCTTCGGACTTTTTACAAACATATGTTTTAGAAAAACATTTTGGGAAAACCATAAAAGCAAGACAAAATCTTTCTAATCCCAAAATATTCTTTACTCCGGCTTATTTGCAAACGTGTAAATCAAAAATACGTGGTGCCTTGGCAGCTCTTGTAAGACCCACAAATGTTTCGGTAATATTGCAACAGATAAATATCCCACACAATATCTTCAATATGTTAGTAGATGAAATTAATCCGAATGGACAGATTAGCTCTAGACAAGCTAATGCTCTATATGTGCCTCATGTCTATGTTAAAATGCAATTAGATTGGGTTAATAATTTCTATCGTCAAAATGGTTTCTTAGAATATGAAGCCATTAACAAATTGGGCATAACAAATGCCAAGCAATTTATCATCAAACAATTTCCCAATGAGGAATTAATGTTTCTCAAGAGATGTGCTGTTAGTTCTAAACTGGTGGAGCTAACCGTAATGCCAGCTTTAACAGCTGCTAAACAATTTATCGATTTATCTTCGCTTTTACCCTCCAACATGTCTTCCTCAGATCGTCAAGAGTTATTTGAAGCTATAATGACTAAAATGCAATCAGTATTTTCCAAATTTGTGCTTATCGAATCAAAGGGCGCTTCTTTTGTATTTACAACTCATTATCTGGAAGAATTAACCCAGCCATGTCGTGAATTGGCCTGTGCTAGAGCCAAGACCTTCGTTGATGCTGGTACTTATCAACAACATATGGCCATGAGAAAAATTTCATCGAGATCTTCTTCACAACGTAAAGATGACGATGATGTGGTCGATAAACGTGAAGAACGTCGTAAGAAGGCTGCATCGGGTAAAGCAGGCGGTGGTTCTCAGGGTCGTGAAACTAAAACAAAATCAACGAAGAAACACCAGCGTGGTGGCAAAAAAGGTGGTAAACATGATGTCGATAGTGATGAGGATGATAATGATGACAATGTTGGTGGCCAAACAGCGGTCGGCAAAAAACAATTGGAATTTATTACTTTTGCGGATATCGTAAAAGCTTTGGATAAAAGTACTTCCGCTTTGGGTATTGATGAATTGAATGAAGATATTGCTGCAATGTATCATGAGTAAGTACAAAACTTAAAATGAAGTAAAATGAAAACTTGTAGTTGGACTTTTATTTAACTGTAATGAACTTAATATTGGGCTAAAAATTGACATACAAATTTTAGTTAAATTAATAAATTATCTATGCTAGAGGGTTCAAATTTATCTCTAAAAAGCACTGTTAAAACTTTAAGTTTTTGACATGTCAATTAGCATTGTTTGTAAGTTAAACAATGGTTAACTCTAAAATAATGTTTTTCAGATGTTGATTATTTTGCTTTTAATAAAGGTTTAACCCAGCAGCCTTGTGATCGGTTAAGCTTTAGTTAGACCTGTCAAATTTAAACAGCTGATATAAATAAAGAAACAGTGTTTCAAGTGTGAAGAAAATATTTTGTTGTGGTGTAGTAAATGGTAGTACTTTTACAATATCAACAACCTTTACAAGGTCTACAAGGGTACTTTACTACAAAGAGTGAAAACCCTTATTATATTTTAATTTAAATAAAAATTGAATTAATTGATGATGAGGTTTTCAGGGATTCTGAAACATATTACAACCTTTTGTAACAATTTTTAAAAAAATGAAAACAATACACGTCCAAATCACTTTAATATGTATACTGACTGAATTCTTTCAAAGATTTCGATTTCAATCAATTTTTGTCACTTGATTTGCATGATTATTAGGTCCAGAGGATATCAGGAACTCTTCTCCATCTTCTATATTAAAGTTCATTGGGAATGTAATACAAAATTTGGTTCAGTTTTATGATCCTTCGTACAAAAGATACATATGGGTTGCAGTGCCGGCCGTGGGACCATTTCTTGACTTAGTAAGAATAATAATCCAATTCGAACAAATTTTATTTCTTTTTTATAAATGAATGCAAATTTAATTTTAAAAAATACAAGGACGCCCTTGCCATGTTAATATTTTGCATTTTTAATGTTTTTTTTTTTAAGAATGGCAGTACTATCAAAATTGACAGCTCTTAAACCACCACTGAAAAACAATCATTAGCTAAAGCCCAATTAAATTTGTTTCGAGATTAACCTAATTGTTTGTTAAGCTAAGTTTAATTGATATCCTAAAAACTAGCCCTAAGTAGCCATAAAATGTATTAAAACTAAAGCTTTTAATTAGGCTATAAAAATAACTGCTATAAAATCTCTAAAATACACTAAAAACGGAACTTAATGGTTTTGATTGGATGCAAGTAACAACAACGGAAGCTTTAAAACTTTGACCACAAAGATCTACGCTTAAAGCTTTTAATTGGACAATAGAAATATGTATGATTGAAGCTTTAAATTGGACTATAAGAATATCTATCATTAAAGCTTTAAGTTATACTATGGCAATAGTTTTAATTAAAACCTTTTGTTGGACTATTCAAAGAAGTCCGATTAAAATATTAAATATAAGAAGGACTACGGTTTAGACATTTAAAAGAAAAAACAAGCTTTTTATCGACTGTCAAATTAAATTAAAGTTTTATTGATTTATTAATTAAATACTCGTAATAACTACGATTAAAGTTTTTAATTTGATTATTGCTTTCAAATAGAGTAGATTTAAGTTGAGATATAGGAATAATTTCTATAAAAGCTTGTAGTTCGGCTATAAAAATAACTTTAAAAGCATTTAATTCGCCAAAAAAAACAAGACGCGGCAAAAGCTCTTAATTGAATCATAAAAGACAAAAGGACAATTGAACAATAAAATGAGATATTATTAAAGCTTTTAACTTAATTTATTATCAAACATTCTAATGAAAATATATCGGATAAAAGCTTTTAATTTGACTAAAAAGTTATTAATCTATAAAAATGATTAAAATATAAATTGAAATAAATTATAAACTTTTATTTAGGCCACAAAATAAAATAAAATGCATTATAAAAAGGACAAGCTTTTTGTTAGACTTATAATTAAATCTGGTTAAAGTTGTTTGTTGAAATACATATGTATATTGAATAACGAATAAATTGTTTAAATTGGAGAATAAAAATTACCATGATCAGAATATAAAATATTTGTTATCATTTTGTAGACAATTGAATCAACTTGCTTTGAAGAAAGCCCACGAACTTTACGAAATCACCTTGCAAAAATGTGCTGCTGACTGTGGAAAAACTCATGCTGTAGCTCAGAACAAAATCAATACACAGTTGATCTATTTACGCTTATATGAAAAGGGTCTCAAGGTATTATAAAAATATTTTACTTTGAATATTGTGTATTACCCCACATTTTCTAACTTCACAGCTTTTCCCTGCAAACGTTCAAGTTGACTTAATAAATTATCTATTAAAATCTGTGGGTACTGATATATGGAAAATGTTCGCCGTGTATATAGCCAATGAATGTAAAATTGAATTGAAAGATTTAAATTTAAATGCTGATCAACGTAATAAATTGGCTCAGGATTGTGGTAAGTAGAAAAGCTTTAAAGAAAAACTTTGAAATAATAAATTTTTTCTGTTTTTAGGTGGTGCTTATAAATTGGCTCTGCAAGAACTTAATAGGGCTCTCAACAAAAGTGTAGATGAATTTGTTTTAGCCACCGAATCTGCGTTAAAACCTTGCAGCATGATTATTACAAAATTCGATAAGAGACTTGAACGTCCATTGATATTGCAAGAACGTGAAAAGTTATTATTACAATTGCAGGAATGTTCAGAACCAGCAGCGATATTACATATAAGTGTTTTAATACTATTTGTAACTATAACGGGTTGCATTTTACATGCCAGCGGTAAATTTGTACCACACATTTTAAAATTTATTAATTCTTCTATGACGGATGAACAAAACAGACTATTAATCCAATATCGTGGTATGTAGGGATATCCGTTGGGGATGTTATAAGATTGCTCAATTAGTTTTTAATGTTATGTTTTTGTTTTTTTTTTTTTCTTTTAGATTTGGTCATCAGTGTTTTGCGTTTATCTCCTGATTCAGAAGAATTTTCTTTAGCCAATAACCAATTACAGGAATTGGAACCTAATATTAAAGAATTGGCTGTTACGTTTAAGAAACCTGGTGTTGCCAGAATGGATTAGTGGAAATTGCACTGTTGATATTATTATAAAGTTTCAGCCATTTTAATTCTTTTAGTTATTTCGTTTTAAAAATTTCTCGGTATTTGTAAAAGTTTTAAAAATCAAATTTTTTTTTGTTTCCTATAAAATCACAGAAATATAAAATTATTCTTTCATAAAAATATTAAAAAAAAAATTGTTAATAAAAGCCTTGTTTAAAATACAGTTGAAATAATTTTTAAATGAAAGCTTTCATTCGGAATGTATAAAGAACTACGATTACACAGACAGGTTACCAATTACATATCACTCAATTGCGAGAAGACTGGCGTAACTGAAAAATCCCGATTTTTAAATAAATGGTGCTGAAATGTTGGTCACACCATAATCTAAAACATATCAAAAAATGGTCATGATATCTCTTTCCCTCATTAAATGGCGACCGAAAGTGTTTTGTAAATTGAAAACTTTAAATGCAATTATCTCGAAATCCCTTTTTTTTTTAGTTATACCAATCTTCTAGCAAATGAGCATATGTCAAACAAGAATTCTCGAACCGTATTTTTATTTTTTACATGGCAGTGATTTGCAAAATGAGAGAAAAAATAAATAAAATAATAAAACAAACTCTATATAAATTGTATGGAACATATTTTTTTGTATATCTATCCCTTTTTGTGTGTCACTTCAATTTTGACATTTCCTTCATATAAATTTGATTATAAAAATTAATAAAATATCTATGCATACGGCTGTAGCTTATAGTTTTGACAATTAATATGTAATTAAGCAATGTGACTGCTACAATTTGTGCTTTCAGCTAGAATAATAAAACCAAATGCGGTTAAAGCTATAAAATTTACGTTCGTAAATGCAGTATTTGCGCATCACTGCAGCATAATAAAAGTAAAACGTTCAAACAAGCATCACTTGGCAGCACTGATGAAAAAGTTTTTTTCATGCAACTGACAGTGCTGCCGCAAATTTTTGCAACTTTCATTCAAGTTTCTGATGAAATAGTTGGAAATTAGTATCAAATGATTTTTAATAATCAAAAGTCGTTTCATAGTTCTTTTAATTTTTTTATTGCTCAAATTTTGCAAATCCCTGCGAGTGTATAAAAATCGAATTTTATAAAACACTACGTCATAGCGTTGGACTTTTACGTTATCACTTTATTTGGCTTTCTTTGTATTGATTAAAAATCAAATAAATAAAAAAATTGATATGATTTTTTTTGTAAGTTGTGTATAAAATTAAAAATAGTCTTGTATAAAAACTGTAAAAAGAATAAATAAAAAAAATATACTCGTTACTTTTTGATACCTCATATGAATTATCTGATGATGAAGAATCCAACTAGGGTATTGGTGTTACCAAACGTCAATTTACGGTACAATATTGATGTCAAATTACAAATTGTGTATGTTTATTAAAATATTTGAAAAAAAAAAAAAATTCAAACCAACGCTCAAACAATTCAAGTGATGATTTGACATCTCAAGTGATTAATTTTGCAGCGCCGTGATTTTCGAAATTCTAATTTGTATGTATAAATTTTCAAATAACGTAACGAACAGCTGTTTCAACGCGAGCAATCACCTACTTTATACAAGTAATTTACAAAATCGATTTTTTTTTTAATATTATGTAAAGTGAGGCGTTGCGTTTTACAAAATGAGGGCATATCTAAAACTCATATGAACTCTTATCTCCCCTACAGTCAGGCTTTCGTGCTGGTCATAGCTGTACAACGGCAGCACTCAAAGTACTTGAGGACATCAGACCTGTGAATATGATAAAGGGAATTTATCTTTTATGTGCTTGTTAGACTTCTCCAAAGCATTTGATAAAGTGGATCAATTCATTCTCTGTAAAAAGCTTGAACACTTTTTTGACTTCTCTGATACTGTGCTATTACTGATAGAAAATTATTTATCAGGAAGATCTCAAAAAGTTGTTGTTGGGGGAAGGAAGTCGGGTCTTAGGGGAATAACCTCTGGTGTCCCTCAAGGATCTGTCCTTGGTCCCTTAATGTTAAGCATCTTTGTTAATGACGTATTAAGTGTGGTAAAACATGCTCCTATTTATGCCTATGCAGATGTTTTTGAATAACATATATCTAATCGTAATGGTATGTGGGCCGAGAATAACAATTTGATGCCTTATCCCAAAAAAAATCACTGGTTTTACCAATCAGCAGAGACAAGCTAAACTTCTCTGATTTTTCCCGCTCTATTCCTCAATAATACTGCACTTGAGTATGTCAATGAGGTGAAATATCTAGATTTTCATATAAATTCCACTCTGTCATGCAGTGATCATGTGAATAATACTATTTGCAATGTGTTTCTAAGGCTTCGTAATTTGCGAATATCATCTTACTCTACACCCACTGAAATAAAGAAAAATCGTGTAGTTCAGTTAATACTTCCGCTGATTACGTATTCGGCAGAGGTTTACAGCAAATTAGATTCACATTCACTACACAAAATTCAAGTATCTTTTAATAATGCGACACGGTATGTATATGGGTTAAATCGATTTGATAGTGTATCATTATGGCGAAAAATTATTCTTGGGTGGCGATTACTTGCGTATACGAAACATAATATTCTGGCATAAACTTCTGAATCAGAAAACCCCATCTTATCTTTATACATTTGGTAGATCGACCCGTTGCATGACTTTAATAATACCAAGATATACAGCTGCTGTCAAAATAATAGCACAACCTACATTGCTCATTTTATAAAAGTTATAAAAACAAATTTATTCAAAAAAACTATTAAAATATTTTTTTAATTAAATGGCTGATAAATGTAAAAAATTTTACAAAAGAAAAAGAGATCACTTAAGTTCATGTTATTATACAAAAAAACGACTTTTTCTTAAAAAGTAGAAAAATTGGCTGTCAAAATAATAGCACTGCTCATATTTAGCTGAAAGTATATATAAACAAATTGATTTTTTTTTTTGTAATACGAGTAGTTTTCTGTTGAAATATCCTTACATATTGGCACACATTAGTATTTAGTTGCGTTCCCTTGTTGAAAATAACGGCTGAGCATCGTCTCCCCATGGAGATTTGGTTAACTCCATGGGGAGACGATGCTGACACCTTTCTATAGGAATGGAATACCAGGCCTGTTCAATTGTACTCCACAGATCATTATTATTGGTCGCTTTGATTTTGGATACTTTTTTTTACATCAGCCCATAAATTTTCAATAGGGTTTAAATCTGGCGAAACCATTTTTTAGCTTTTTTACTGGTGTGTTTTGGGTCATTATCTTGTTGCATGACCCAAATCAGTGGCATTTCCTCGGATGCATATGGGACCATGATTTCTTCGAGTATTCTGACGTATTCGGATGCATGCATGATGGTATTTATACGGTGAATAGGTCCAACTCCATAGTACGAAAAACATTCCCACACCATGATACTGGAACCTCCGTACTTGACTGTCTTTGCGGTAAATTTTGGGTTATTTTCAGACTTAGGTGGTCTTCTTACATATGATCGAGAACCCTTACCACCGAATAGGACTATTTTGGACTCATCAGTCCAAAGAATATTGCGCCACTTTTCAATTGACCAGTCAAGGTGGTTCTTAGCAAATAATAATCTTTTTGCCAGATGCTTATTTGTCAAGAGTGGAACTTTTCTTGGACTATGAGCTTTGAGGTTATGTTCTCTTAGTCTCCGGCATATAGTTTCAGTGCTTACTGGTAGATTTAATTCATTTTTTACTTCTACAGCCGACATAAACGGTGCCTTTTTGATTTGCCGTACCATGCGATTGACCATTAAAGGTGGAGTGACGTTTTCCTTCCACGTTTTTCGGCTTTGAATTTGTAGGTTATTGCATTTCTTATCATTTTATTTGAACAGCCAATAATATCTCTTACTTGGGAGTACGTTTTTCCTTCTGAAATTAGTTTTTTAATGAGATCACATTTCTCAAAAGTACAGTGCTTAGCACGACGCATTGTTTACAATATAATGCAAAATTTTTTAAATTTTAATGTGAATATTATTAACACAAAACACTTATAACGGTTATATATTGTTAAAAATAAAAACTTCTGCTTCAGGTGGGTTTTTAACAGAACTTAGAAAATTGGTGCTATTATTTTGACAGGACTTTTTACAACTCGTTATGCTGTTCTCCATATTTCTGTAAATACACTATTTAGTTTAGCTGAAAATTATTTACTCAGTGTGAACACATACTATTTGTAACGGAACTGCAAAGTTACAGACGAAAACCAAAATGAAAAAAAACAGAATTGCCAAATAAAGTTAATATATTTTGGTGGTGCTATTATTTTGACAGCAGCTGTGTCTTAACTCTGACAGATTTTTGTTTATCGAAGCCATTTAAATATGGAATATTTGCTTGCTTATATTAAAATAATTCAGAAAAAAAACGGTTTCAGAAAAGCACTACTTGAATTTGTATCCTTAAATAACTAGTTATTCTCATTTTCTACTTAATCTTAATTTTTATCAATCCTTTAATCTTTTTATCATCAAACTAGATAGCCAAATTTAAATTTAAACTTAATTAATATGTTGATTTTGTTTGTGAACTTAGCATATTTTTTATATTAATATTGACGAATTTCATATAAATATTCCATAAAAATTTAAGAAGATGTAGATTTGCTTAGTTATAGATAAAGCTAATTAAAAATTAACAATGTATAAAAATGCTGCCAAGTCTTAGCCAATTTTTTTTATCCGTTTCTAAAAATAAAATTTGTCGAGGTCATTGAAATACCTATTTCAATTTTTTTTTTGTGAGAAGATTTCCACGTTGGAGTCAAATCTCTTTCCGCCGAGCCATTTCATTAGGTTTGGAAACATAAAATAGTTACTCGGGTCTAAATCCGGAAAACACGGCGGATAAGGGAGCATTTGCAGCCAAATTCAAAGATTTTTTTCCATGGAAACTGCACATGCGTTTGTGGTCGATTGTGAGCACACTCGGCACCCATCTTGCAGAAAGCTTTCTTATACCCAAGTAATAATTCAAAATTAAAACCACTGAGCCATGTGAGATGCCTATTGCTTCCACAATCTCTTGCACTTTCAATTTCCGATTGTCTAACACCATATCGTGAATTTTTTCAATTGTTTCGGATGTAGACAACTCAACTGGGCGTACAGATCGTTCGGCATCTTCCGTGCTTGTGGGCTATCAACGAAATTCACTGATCCACTTTTTAACCATTAAAATTAATGAAGCAGAGTTCCTATAGTATTTATCAAGCTTAGCCTTGGGCTGAGTGATTGTTTTTTTCCGCCAAAAAATTTTGCTTAATAAGCACATGAAAAAAATTTCCCATTTTCTCTTTAAATCACGTGGTAGTCTGCTATTAATAGTTGTCAAACACAAACTGACATAGCTCGTTTAAATTTTGACAAGAGTCAACTGACAGCTACCAGTTGATAGGAGCAGTGTTGCCCTTTCAGTTAAGAGGCGGGTAATTCAAAAAGTCACGGACCGACCCGCCCTCAAAGTTTACTTTAAAGAAATATTAGGCATGTTTTCTTTGTACACTTAAGCTAGCAAGTTATTTCATTTATATGAAGAATTAGGCGAGTACTAAGCGACTAGTTCTTAACTCGCTTAATTTTCCATATAAATGAAATAACTTGCTAGCTTAAGTGTACAAAGAAAACATGCCTATTATTGACTTAAAAAAAACTGGCTACACAAATATATAACGACAAAAGCTTTTGAATTAACCACTACTACTAAGGCTTTTAATAAAACTTTAAAATCCGTAATTTCAACTTCTAATTTAAGTAAAAAAAATAATAATTTTAAGAGTTTATTGTGAAACTTTCTAAAAACTCGAGCTAACAACAAAAAGGTCGAAGAAACATATACTTAAATTTAAAGATTCCATATGCACATAATAGTTTTTAAATACATATTTTTTATTATTTAATTAGAACAATGTTAATAGAAAATTGTTTTTTTTTTTAGAATATGTACAAAGTTTTCAAAACAATAATTTATTTTCTAATATTAGATTTTTGCAAGATAATTGTTTAATGAAAAAATGCAAAAAGTTGATGATTTTTTTTAAATATTCCTTAATACCAAAAAAAAAACTTAATTACTATGAAGTCTTTGTAAAATTTGTTTAGCCTTATCACTTGTTTGACTGAAAAATATATAAAATTGAAACAAATTAGAATACAAAATGTAAAGAGAAAATGATTTTTGTTTAAACTTACATAAATTGAGGATTATTAGCATCACAAGATTCTAAAGTCTGCTTAATATATAAAATAAAAAGTTGTAAATTTTTTAAGCATTCTGAATCTGGTTGTAACCAGGCTGTTGGTAAAGTATTGACAATAATATAAGCTTTGCTTATAGCATCATTGGGAGTACAAACCTAAAAGATAAATAAAAATTATTTATTTCAAAGTTATTATTAAGCTACACTAACCCTCATTGCTAATAATAAATAACGATTTAATAGAGATCCTATAGCCATTTGCCTTAAAGGTGTATCGGCCAGAATACCCTGCCAGGATAAAAAGTTACGAAACAATTTTAATCCGCTACAAAATTGACGTTGAAAGAATGAAGTTTTATTCTCTTGCACTCTGGAAGTAGGTGTATATAAAATTAGTAATTAAATTCTATGAAAATTATGCATATTGATTTTTATTTAAATGTTAACTTACTGTTTTGGAAATATTGGTATAAATATATCATTTTCTAATGCTAATCTCATTTTTTCCAATATAACATTAAATAATTGTTGCAAAGTTTTAGTTTGCTCTTTCAATGGGAAATCTCTGCCTAATCGATTAACGAAACCTATTAAACGTAAGGTTTGTGTTGTCGATAATGGATCCCAACAGTGTGTTACGATATCTGTAAATTAAAGTATAAAAAAATGGTGTTTTATTTTTAAATCATTTTCAAGTTGACATATATTTTACCTATAACTTTGGGTAGTATTATTTTTTCTAATAATGTGGGCACTAAATTAACATCAGGATCCTGTTTGAGTGATTCTTCGGATTCTTCTTCACTCCACGCGTAGAGCATAGCCGCTGAATACCAATTTAATTTTTCAATATCTTTATAGTCAGCCAATAACGGCGACCAAGTTAACATTTCTAAACGTATATATGGACCAAGTATCTGAAATTAGGAAAAAAATTGTATTTATTTCTTGTTTAAATAAAAAAAATTTGATCACGACGACTTTGTAAGATTCTCCTGGAAATGATATTATAAACATCGATTCTATATATATTTGCTTGAGGAAATTTTATCAAAATTTTTCGAAATTAATTTTTATATTAGTACATACTATATTTGTACTTTTTATAACTTAATCCAACTTAAGGCCCAACTACAATTGGCTTGAGTGACATCAGCTTTGTTTTGGTATAAACGAAATTTTAGAAATACAAATTTTTAATTTTCGTCACAGAGCCTTAAAGTTGTTTTGTTGATTTCTTAAAAACACCTTTTTTGAGCTATAATCAGAGTTGCAAGTAATTAATTACTTTGTAATGATCATTACGTGTCTTCATAACAATTACATAAAAGAAATTGTAATCGATGAAAAAAGTTTTTATATATAACTTGTTATAATTATGTATGCTTATATATGTGACAATATGTCACGATATACAGTGGCTCAAAGTTTATTTCAACCATCACCTTTAAAAAAATTAAGCTAATATATATTTTGAAACGCAACATATTAAAAAAATTTGAATCAGAGTTTATAGATCATGTTCAAAAATAAAAAAAGTTTTATTCAGTCTCAAATTCACACTCTTTTAAACTAAAAACCAAAAAATCAGCAACACAATTAGTCACAGCTTATTTCAAACTACTTTTAAGAAATTGGCATCACCTGTCGAGTTGCAGTAAATTTCCAAGCATTTATGTAGTTATGTGTGTTTCTAATTTTTTAAATAGACATTGTGTTTTCGGTAGTTTCGAGGCCAAGAGGCGTATTTTTTGACAATGGGGCGATGTTTTAAAAACGTTCATTCCCGTCTAAAAATTGCGGAAATGGTTTGCCTTAGTGACTCCACAGAGCAAAGCATAATATATCGGTTCTTGCACGAAAAGAAGAATACGTGATAAGGGCAGAAGCTCGTCTAATAAAATTTTTAATGCAACTGATGAGCGCTACATTGTTAGAAAAAAAAGGTAAAACCCGAAGCTATCCGCTCCTAAAATGGCTACAGAAGTAAAAAATGAGCTTAACAAAACATGTAGTGCAGAAACCATTCAGCGCGTTCTTCGAAAACACAACTTTAATCGTAGAGTAGCCCAAAAAAAACCATTTATTAATAAGAAAAATCAAGTAGCACGTATCAAATTTGCTAAGGAACATATTAATAAGAACTCAAGTTTTTGGGAACCAGTTATTTTTGCAGATTAGTCCAAATTTGATATCTTTGCCTCGGATGGTCAAACTTATGTCTGGCGTAAGCCAAATACAGAACTGCAAATTTGAAATCTTAAAGAGACAGTCAAACAAGGTAGTGGCAGTGTCATGGTATGGGCTTGTATGTCATTAAGTGGGGTAGGAAACTAGCAGTTTATTGAGACTACAATGAACAAAGATGTATACCTCGACATTCTTAAAGCCAATTAACTGATAAGTGCCGGAAAACATTGTATAAGGGAGTATTTTCGGTTTTACCAGGATAAGGACCCGAAACATAAAGCAGGTGTAGTTCAGTCATGGCTTATTTGGAACTATCCCCACTCGATGCAACCGCCTGCACAATCACCTGATCTAAATGTAATTGAAAATTTATGGGCAATTTTATATCAAAAACTCGACCAACACCATATCTCGTACAGGAATGACCTTATAGCAGCCCTGAAAGAGGAATTGGTGCTGGTTGAAATAACCTGTGAGCCACTGTATATTTTTTATCTTAACCTTATTTTTGGAAATTTTCTAGCATAACGTTATATATAATCATATGTCATTGTATCTTACATATCTTTTATATCTCATCTTATATAGTATATATAGATCTATATAACGACATCAGAGAACCGCATTTGCTGATTGCAAAACGTTCATACGCAATCAACACAAGAATAAATTGTGTTTGCGTTCAAAGACTGAATATACTCCAACACACATATTTGTTGATGATTTTAAATCAATCAAACGATGTGAAAATTGTTTTGTCAATGGTTTATAATCATCGGTCGTTGTTAAACCATTGTTTTATTCTGTTCATTCGAGCCAACAATAATTATTATGATGTAGAATAAATTAGAAAAAACAACAAACAACGTGTATGAGTGTAATCATAATTAAAACAAAATAGTTTCTTATCTATGAAAAGGGGGTGGTTTTGTAAAAAAAAAACGTTATATGTATATTAGGGTGGGTCTAAAATATGTTTTTTTATAATTTTCATTAGGAATACCAAAAATATTGTTCTTTGTGAAATTAATTTTTTAATTTAGGTCGACATCTCAGGTTCGCCCAATCCGGTTAAAGTTAAATATTGCCTAATTTTCCAATCAAAATAGATGAAAAAAAAAATTAGACAATATTTAAAATTTTCCGGATTAGGCAAGCTTGAGATATCGACCTAAATTTTTTTTCCAAAAAAATATTTATATTTCACAAATAAGAATATTTTTATTACTAATAAAAATTCTAAAAAAGCGGATTTTAGACCCACCCTAATATACATATAATGTTTTTCTACAAAACTTATAAAAATAAAAAATAAAATAAAATAAAATGTGTTTCTATTTTGTTTTAATTATGCATAAACTCATACGTGTTGTTTGTTGTTTTTTCTGATATATTCAACGCTGACTTTTTGTTAAGTGATTACATTTGCATAAAACATAAACGACAGATGATTCACACTGATTCCAATTACGCGTTCAGTAACATGATGCTGATTTTATTCTACAGTGAATTTTGTTGAATTATTAAAAATTAACAAGAATTTTTGTGTATGATTAAATCAAGAAAAAAGTTGATTTTGCAGTTCTCTGAACGACATATATTCCACCATATATGATTATATATATGCATACATAGAACAATAACTTAAAAAATCCCATACTTCAAGAAACAGGTTTATCAAATTTCAGGCTTCAATTCAAAAATACGTTTTTATTGCGATTAAGATAAATACCGAGGGACCATAAAATTTTGTTCGATATAAGCGGCGTTCGTATTAACCGAGGTAAAAATTTGTTTAACAAATTATACTCGATTTATATTTGGGCGTAATCTCTGTACTAAAACTTACTTAACGAATTATATGGACGGGGTAATTCACAAGTCAAAAAATATAGAAAAAATGTATCTCAGTAAAATTGCGGAAAATGTGCAGTTAAAGCTCATATTAGCTTTTTTTTTTTTAAATAAATAATGTATATTTGTAAAACAATCCTCGATAGTATAGTGGTCAGTATCTCCGCATTTTGTTAATGTTTTTCTTAGCATTCCTCAAGAGCTTAGCTCTTAGTAAATCCTTATTCTGTAGATAATCTAGTTATTTTTTTAAATATTCCTCGATAGTATAGTGGTAAGTATTTCCACATCTTGTAGATAGAAATAGTTTGTTTTATACATTACCTTAGGTAAACATATACTAACAAATGCATCTCTATAAGAGGGCATATCAGTTGTACGCCAAGCATAAAATTTAGTTAAAACAATTTCAATTTTACTAAATTCATCGGTAACATCATCCATAATTTCTAAACCTTCTTTAACCAGTTGTTCTGTAATAAAAATTTTAAAAATATATATATATATTAAAAACTTTATAAATAAAATACAAAATTTAAGAAATACAAACCCAGATCAGTTTGAAATAATTCCTGATAACGATCTGAAGTCTCCTCATCAGAAGACATGCCATCAAAATGTGAACTTAACATATCTTGACGTTCACGTTCACAGCGACGTCTAGTGCGACGACCCTCTCGCTCAGCTGCACGACGTACTTGTTCATCATATTCGGGACCACGGCGTGAAGAAGAGGGCTCTATTAAATAACACAAAGTTAAGGAAAATATTTTGTAGCATAGAAGCAAATAAAACCTACTTGCTGCTTCGGCCATTTCCTTAGCTTGATCTCTAACATCTTGTCGTCTGCGATCAATTAAAAAGTGTTGATGTTTGCCAAAGAACTGTAAACAACGCTTTTCCAATTCAACTATTTCAGGGGACTTTAAAGAAACATAAATAAAAGACAATGATCATTGATTTTTATTAATATATGTATTTTTCCTTTTACTTACCTTTTCATTAAGGCAATCAATTAAATCGGTAACATAACATTTAATTTCCTGATAAAACCTATATTTTGCTGCCGCTGTAGGAGCCTTTTGTTTACAATCCAATTCTTCTAATTTCATAGCTTTCATTTCCCTTCCGATTCTTTGGATGTCATCCAAATGATTTTGATTTAGCTCCTTTAACTTATTTAAACGTTCCTTAATAGCATCTCGTATTTCTTGAGGGGATCTTAAAACGGCTGCCTTGATTTTATCCTTTTTAGGTTTACTAGCATTCAACATTTGTTGAGGTTTTTCGAAAGTACATTTAGCATAAGCTTGTTCCAGTAGCGAGGAAGTTGACTCGGGTTGTGGTGGCCCTTCCAAAGCATTTTCCATATTGGATTTTATCATAAAACGTGATAAAACCGATTCATGTTGAGCATTAACTAATTGAGCACCGGTAACACCTTTACGTATTTGTTGATTTTCCCATTCATGAGTTTCACAATCTGTATCTTCTTCAGAATCTAAATTTGTTTAAGAAAAATTATTAAATTAAAATATTTGAGGAAATATTGCGATCGATTATTTAAGGGCCTTTAAATTATTTTTCGTCACTGTATAACAAACCGTGCGTTTAATTTTAATTACATACAATCTTTTTCAACAGCATAGAATTTTTCACGCCTTTCTTCGCGTTCTTTAACGCCAGTTATATCATTCATATCCACACGTTCTTCATCATCCGAATTATCGCCCTCTATATCTTCTCTAGCCAAACGACTGCCCTTATTTGGTTCCACTTTAGGTTCTTCTATGGCAATGAAATCACCTAAAATTAAAAAAAAAATTAATACAATTCAAGTTCTTATACACTAATTGAATTATGTCGCTAAAAATCAACTGAGATTTCATTAAAATAAGTGAACACTGACAGTTTAATTTAAAATAATTTTTATCTATTGAACAATAACAGTTAAAGTTCGTTTAAAACGTAAATTGCAGGTGAGTGTAGAAATATTTAAAGCTTACCTTGTTCTCTAGCCTTTTGTCTTCTCTTGCGAGCTGCATGTATCATGGCAGCATCTGGTATGGAGCCACTTTCTAGCATTTGTTTTAAATGATCGGGTTTGTTAAACCTGTGCTTACTACAGTTACTCCTGCCATTATGTTCGGTATCACTTTGTTGTTCCTCTTCATCTGACATATCATTTCGACCAGCACATAATGCTGCGCGACCATTAAGTATAACAGGCTCTGATTTTTTCACCACCAGCTGTGAACAAGGAATTAAATACATGATATTAGTAAAACTTGAAATGACTCAATTTTAGTGTGGAAATAAATATAATATACAGAAAAAAAAAACTACAGGACTTAAGATGTCAATATAACTGACAATATTTTCTAAAATAAACAATTAAAACGTTTTACACTTGAGCTATTTGTTATGATAAGTTAACGAGGTGGCAGGTGTAAATTGTGAAAATGCAACAGATATAAAATGAATTCGGAGAATATCGGAGTATAATTTACTACAAAAATGTGGATTGTACTAACAGCCCATTGAACTAAGTTAAACTGACATCCAAACACTAGCTGTTAATGGAATGGATACCTCAAAAGAAGCGAAATAAATGTTATTACTACACATTTAATGGCATATATTCAAAGAAACCGTAAATCGTGTTTCCTCAAATTGATGATTGCCCTCGATTTGAACTCCTTTTTGGGACAACGCAAGCCGGGAGTTAACTTAAATCAAATTAAAAGGTTATGGATTTTCTTTTATGATTTTAAACAAAATTTTTAATAATCCTCTTCGGGAACAGAACCCTATTAGATTTAAAATATTTTTATTACTTTTAGAAGGGATCGTTAATCGATTTGTTTCGTCGGGAGTTGCAAATTCGACAGTAATTTTCTAAAGAAAATGTTACTAAGATACCAAATAGTAATTCTGAAAGACTACAAAAAAATCATTACAAATATTGCTTAGATTTTGGTCAATTTCTCTATAGAACATGTTTTTTTAAGTTCCAACATATTTCATAAAAAAAAAGATGTCATGATTGAAAGAAACCAAACTGCTTCTATGGTTCTCTTTATTTTTTGGTCATGCTTTTATGAAAAGGTTGTCTTATGGATTTTTTCCTCGGAGATAGTTCTCAAATATATCGAGAAAACCGTGAGAAGCTAAATCTCTGAAAGAATTTTCAAAGAAAAATGTATTTGCTGATTTTTAATAAGATTCTGAAAAAGTTTTATTCAATTTTTTGCACAGATTTTAAAAAGTTTAAATTTTGCTTGTGTTCTGACAATTTTTTTTTTAATTAAAATTCTGCTTATATAATGATTTTTTTTATAGAAAGAGAGGTTGCTTAGATTCTGGTAAATTTTTTAAAGAAAATCTTTTCAGATTTTGAGAAAGTCTTTTTTTCCAAGATTCACATTTATTTTCTATAAAAAATTATGCACATATTCCGACAAGTTTTCTATAGAAAAATCTCCAAGTTCCGAGATATTTTGTAAAGAAATTTTACTGAAACTTTATACATCTTTGGACTTTGCTGTATACACGATGCCGCTTAGATTCTAAAAACTTTTGAAGATTTTTAAAATGTTTCAATAAAAAAAATGTTTCAAAAAACAAATGTGTAAGAATGTTGCTAAAGAAAGTGTTGCTCACATTCTTGAAAATGTTGCAGTAGAAAATGTTGCCAAATTACCTAAGATAATTGTTGCAAAGGTTTTGATAAATCATCATATAATGAAGACCAGAACTTGGCAAATATGTGGCTTAAATTCTGAAAATAAATTCTAAGAAAAATATTCAAAAGATTCGAAAAAAATTTGCCTAAAATAACTCCAGTTTTGCTGAGAATCTGAATAAAATATTGCTCAAATTTTCAAAAATATATCTGGATACTTTCTCCAGAAAAGTCCAGTAAAAATTACTCAGCAACAAATTAACAGAGAGTAAGATAATTTTTTCTCTTAAAGCAAAAAATACACGATTACAAAAAGGTTTTTACAAAACAGCCTTCAAATAAATATATTTGAAAAAGTGTTTCGTCGATCCCACAGAACAAGGCGCGGGCATAGCAAGTTTAAGGATAAGTTGCTTAAATTTTGCAAAATTTCCTAAGGATTTTTAAGAAATAAAAAATCTGAATCGGCTGATTTTTGAGAAAATTTCCTACAGAAAATTTGTTGATGATTTTTTTTAATAGAAAAGAAAATTGAATGATCCTGAAAAATTTGTAATTGCAAAGGTTTCTAAAATTCTACTAATTTTTTTTTTAAAAATTGTGGCTTAAGTCTCCGAAATTTTTATAAAACAATGATATTTGGACTGTGATAAATTATATATTGAAAATGTCCTTAATCTGCAACATTTAAAAAAAATGTTGGAAGAATTCTGACAATTTTTTTGCGTTTAAAAATAAACTCTTAAAATTAAATACATATAATAACATAAAACTTAAGATATACATATTTTGAAAAATAGGGGAAGGTGGGGTGAAGTAAGAATTACAATTTCTCCTCACATTTGCGAATTTTCAAATATTGTAACTTTTGGGCCTGGCAGCTTAATTAAATATTTTCACTTTTAGCTATTTCTTTTTCAATAAGCGAAAATATGCAAATAGTTAAATATTGCTTAAATTGCACAAATTTATTTGATAATATTAAAAGTATGGCAAAGTGAAAAATGCGTTTTCAACGTGTTTCTTTCTGCTTTTTTAATTAAAAAAAAATCTATTTTTTAATTAAATTTAGCACCATTCCGCATAAGTATTTCCAATATATCAGAAAATGAAGGAAAAATATTTGTCATTTTGATTTGTGCTTTGTAATTTTCCTTTCTGTTATCTTATTTTATTTATAATGTTCCCTTTCACCGTCCTTGTCCTTTTTGAAAATAATTACCAAAAAAAAATCCAACTAACAAATAAGTTAATTGTGTTCTGTTAGGATAAGAAGTTTGACCACTACCCATTCTGTGGAATTGATGTATATAATAATTAAAAAAAGTATTCGTACGTTCTTTTGATAAGCTAGAAAAAATGTTTCCACTTCACCCCACCTTGCGATGCACATAAATGAAATTTTAACAAAAACAATTCCACTTTTTTTTTTGTTAAATTATAATTTCAAGTTGTTTTCAAATATTTTAATTACATACGAAGAAAAATCAATACTTTTTTTTTACTTCCATCTAAAGTATTGTTTTTTCTAAACCAAACACTTTTTAAATAAAATTTTTTTCATGGTGCGGTTTGTTTTATTTGTTTGTTTTTTTTTATAATAGATTTTCAATTTTAGGTAGGTAAAAAATGATAATAATAACCTTACCACAAAGTCGTCTGTGCGTATTTCTGTTTGGATACTATCACTTTTATTACTTTTACTACGTTCCGAAGAACTAGTAGTTTTAGTAGCTGACGTAGAAGATGAACCTAAATTATGAGAATTATTATTACGTGAACCATTTTCACGATCCCTATTTGGATGGTTATTATAATGGGAATCGTTGGAGGTGTTAGTAGTAGTTGTTGTTGTACAAGTCGAAGGGATGCTACTACTCGAGATGTTGTCTGAAACTCGTTCTTCCTTCTTTTTACGTCTACGTTCCTTATCCAACATACGCATAACTTTTTTACTATGTGATGATTTACGAACTTGAAAGACCTCAGCATCTTCCTCTGAAAAGAAAAAAAAAGATAATATATGGATTAGGCAAAACTCTTCATTAAAGATTTTTTTTTGTTAAAAAAATTATAAGAAGCTAAAAGTCTTTTTAAAGAAATGGTCAAAAGTTTGTGAAAAATTTTTACGGAATATGAACATTTTCTATAGAATGTTTATTTTTTTTTATTTAAATATTCAAGAACCAAGCCCTATGAGCCAAATATATAAAAAATATAAAATAATTCTTTTAGTTCTCTTTGATCTTCTTGATTTGTGTAATATTTCTCAACGAGCTAAAGATCTTTTATTTATAAAAAATTAATTATAAATATTTATTTATCCCAATATTTGGTCACGACATTGGGTGACTTTTTAAAGGGGAAATTGGTTTTTAATTATAAAAAAACAATTTCCCCTGAAGAAGTCACCCAATGTGGTGACGAAAAGATGGGATAAATAAATTTTTATAATTAATTTTTTATAAATAAAAGATCTTTAGCTCGATGAGAAATAAAAATTTAAGGTCCATAATGTAGCAATAAAAATAAAAAAAAAAATTAAAATTACAGTTATCAGAAATAGAGAGGATATAACATACCGAAATACTGCACTATTTCGCATTTAAGCTTTTGAAAATAATAAATTTTTAAAGTCTCTAGGTAGTGAATTCCAAGTTGTAGATATCCTCACATTAAAGGATCTTTCATAAATGGATGAAGTTATACGATGAAAAACTATTGAGGATTTTTACTCGATCTTGTGAAATTAAAGTTATCAACAATGTTACTAGGACAATTCGTCTTAATCACCTTGTGAAGCAGTAACAAAATTCTTAATTTTATTAAAAATACCAACAAAATCGAATACAAAAGAAGTGTCGTGTTCTCTTATTCTCAATATATAAACATATCTTATGATGATACAATTATCAATTTTTGAATCCCTTCCAAAACTATGATTTTTCGAGGTCCATAAAATAGGCATTTATTTGATCAATAATTTAATCGTTGGAGCTAAATCCGGAGAATAATTCGTATGAGAGGGCAATTCGTAGTCCAATTCCATAGAAAATAAGCTGTCACATGATTCCGTTGGTGGTCGATTGTAAGCAATCGCGGCAGCCATCTTGCGGAAAGCTTTCTCATACCCAAGAGATCGTTCAAAATTGAAACCACTGAACCATATGAGATGCCTATGTCTTTCACAATCTATCGCACATTTAATCTCCGATCGGCCATATCGTGAATTTGTTCAATTGTTTTCGGTGTAGAGACCTCAACTGTGCGTCCAGAGGTTCGGCATCTTCCGTGCTTGTAAGGCCACAACGAAAGTCAGTAAACCACTTTATTACCATTGAAATTGATGGTGCAGAGTCCCCATAGTATTTATCAAGCTTTCCCTTGGTTTAATGAGCACTCGAAATTCACTTTTTTTCCATTTAAAAAAAAATCCACGAGGTTATATGTTTTGAACAGCTGTTAAACGCAAAGTAAATGACGCAACTTGCTCAAAATTTGACAGTAGCCTATTAACAGGTGGTACTTGATAGGAACATGGTTGCATTCCATATAACTACGAGAGAAGTTCGAAAAGTCACGGACTTATTGATCAGCCCTCGTACATTCGACCTGATTATTTGAAGTCGAAATTTTCGACTCCATACCAAATGATTTTGCGTAAATTAAAAATCATAAAGAAATTAAGTTCCGATTATTTATATTTTGTAATTCGATTATTATTTGTGATAAATTCAGTGGTAAAGTTTTTTAAAATTTGTGTTTTTAACGACTTTTCAGCAAATTTAACTTACTGTCGAATTCGACTACGACAACCGTAAAAAGGCCTATTGAGACGAAAGATGCCTAATACATAACGGAAGGTATGCTTAAATACAATACGAGTAACCGTATCATTTCTCTTCATGACTATGAAAACCAAATCTCAATACATGGCTCTATCTACTAGACTTTTTTTTTAGAAATTTATAGATAAATTTCTAATAATTTTAAAATTTAATAATTTTACAAAATGTTTACAAATTAGTCAATTTAACTTAAATGAAGTTTTTAAGTTTTGACTGGACTTGGGACTTTTTCTGTTTAGATTTAGGACTTAAACCTTTGACCTAACACTGCATAACAAGTAGGAATGCACAATAATACATTTTTTCTGCAAATTATTAGGTATTTTTACTTGTTCTATAATCTACGTTTTTATAATATTTTCACACTAACCCAACGATATTATGTATCTTCCCATAAATTACCACAGTACACCAAAACATTTGCAACCGATTATGGCCTTTATGATAGGTTATTGTAATAAATAAATAAATTAAACTTCGAATCATCGTTCATGTACTCAGAATTGTGTGCAAATTGTTTGGGTCTGTTTCAATAACGTTCAGGAACACACCTATTTCGACCTAAATCAATTTTCAGCACCTAAGGTTATGTTGCAACTGAACTTGTTTTGATCAAAGCGGTATCTTCTACATGTTTTCCCATATATTTTTTCAACAAAACATTTTTTCCCCCGAAATGAATCTAGAAAAATGTAGCAGAAAGCAACTTTGTCTACAGAAATGTTTTCAAAATCTATTGAAAAAGTAATAAAATCACAACTCTTCAAAAATTCACCCACCAATGCCCCCTTCTTTTTTCTTCTTATATACTATTTTTAACCTCTTTAGACACGCAAATTATTTGCACATTATTAATTTACCTTCATCTGCAAAACTTAAAAGAGCCTTTGTTTTTACCGACTCTCCTGCTGCTGCTGTGCCACCTTCTTTTTTACTTGTAGACGATGATGATGATTTTGATTTATTCTCCTTACTTTTCTTTTTCTCAGCTTTATTTGATATATTTGGTGGTGGTGGTGCTATAAGATTATCATCGTCTATTTCCATTTCCATGTCATTGGTTTTCCGTGAATCTTTTGCTGCATTATTTCCATCTTCATCATCGTCCAATGTGCTAGAAAACATTCTTCTTTGTATTTTCTTGGGCTTGCGAAAAAGTGACATTTTTAACTTTTTATGTTTCACTAGTATTTGAAAATTTTGTTTTAAGTAATTTATTTAATAAAACTGTTGATAAAAATTAAATAAAAGCAAATTAATATTCCGATTTTCTGCGTGTGTGTTTTATAAAATTGATGTATTTTTCTTGCTGCAGTACTGTTGTCAATGCGGTGGTTTTCTTATCAGAAATAACGATTTAAATTTACAATATAAATTGCAAAATCTCGCTTTTAACTGACGTCTATACGAGACATATAATCAATATGGGGGGATTCACGATCGTGACTAGCACACGTGATGCAAAATAGTTTAGTTTGCATTGTCATAACTTTATGTTCATATGTATATTCATAGAAAATAATAATAAAAAAACAAAATTGTATTTCGATAGTTCTCTACATGACAATTACGTTTATAAACATAAATATACCCAAGAAACTTTTTACGGCTCTCCGACACGTACGGATTCATAAAACCATCTTCAGTTGTACCTTAACGGTCGGAAAATACGTCAAAGCTGGTATGTAAACGAAACGTATAATTGAATTTTTGAAAACAATATGTTTTGACTACGTTTTGGTGTATCCGTTTCTGTACCATCAAATACGTTTTTTATCAGTTTTCTTTCGTTGCTTTCGGATTCGTTTAGTTAGAAAAACCGAATACTTAAATATCCATGAGATAAATATTTATGATATTTAAAACTAGTTTTACGATGTAGTGTGCAAATTTATGCAGATTTGCAAATAAACATATTGTCTTACAGTTAATAATATATTTTGTGAAAAAATTTGCAAATTTGCATTATTTGCTACATCATATCGGACTTTTAACTGACAACTCCGTTTTTTCACCTAATATAGCGGCCCGTAAACGTACCGTCATTGACGGTATTTCAACGGATTCGAATCAGTTTTGATGTTCCTTAAAATCCGATTTCTGCTCTGTATACGAATCCAGAAAACGGCACGTAAATGGAGTTGGATTATGTTTATGACGGAACCAAAACGGTACGTAAACGGTACGTATTATTTGTAGGATATCTACCATATTACACAAAAGTTTTAAACTGTTGTTGCAAATTTGGTAAAAGGTAGTAATTTTCAATTTTATAGTTCAATAGATTGGTAAGTAACACATTTAAGACGATATAATGTTAACTTCAAGGTGGACAATAATCGTCGCTCGTCTGCTAGATATAGAGCAACAACAACTCTAAATAGCTCTATTGCGAATTCCATAAGGCAATTATCATTTATCGTCCAATCGTTCGAAGTTACATTAAATTTTAAACTGTTACAAATATGGTAAAATACATATATAAGAAGAATCATGAGAGAGGATAAAAAGTCACCTTTTAAAGGTAATTTTAAATATAAATTTAATTTTTTATAAAAGAACCCTAACCCAGCCTTTACACATGACACTAGGAGTTTGAAAAATTCAATTCACTCACGTCTTTTTACTAATATACTCACATTTTTCGCGATGACTTTTACATACCACTAAATATCACAACTATAAACAATGTTACCTTCTTAAAAATTTTATTCAAATTTATTGGATTACTGTAAAATTTTTATTTTAGTTTTAACTTGTTAAATGTATTATAATGATTTTTTTTAAATGCGCATAAAAAATGCAAGTTTGTTAATTATAGAGCATATTATTAAAATAATATTAATAATAATAAATGTTAACCGTTTTCCCAAAAATGTGCCAAAAAAAATGAACACTCGCATCTGTAAATAGAAAAGCAAATGGCAAGAGATTCGACTATTTCAAAGAATTTTTCTTTGATAATACGTATACAACATATGCATGCCACTACTTGCATGTATAAAGAGATATAAAGTTTACTTCGAAAATGGACGATAATCGTTGCTCGTCTTACAAAATCTATGTGCAGATTTTGTCATTAATATAGTGAATAGTTCAATTGAACTAGTTCACACACGAACGACACAAGTCTAGTGTTGATAAAATTTTGTCTTTTAAAGTTATTAAAGCACCGAAACTTTAATCAATTGGGCGTGTGTGTTTTAAAATAGGAAATTAAGACAAAGAAATTTATTAAATAAAATTTAAAAGTGTCGCTAAAATAAGATATATTAAAAAATATATAAATAAATTAAAAAAAATGGGTCTTAAAGGTTGTGAAGTGCAATTGGATAATCCCTGGAATACTTACTATGCTGGACAAACTATAAATGGACAAGCAAAATTAACATTTGATTCGGCTAAGAAAGTAAGAGGTACGCAAATATTTATCAATTTTTTTAATATGTTAATTACAAAATTTAAATAATATCTATAAGTATAATAGAGAACTATTAGTCATTTTTGTACTATAAAAGTATGTATCACATCATCAACTAAAATCCAAAGCAATAAAAAAACATCATCATTATCATCGGCAATATTAACTAAACTTGAACACTATACGTCATTAATATTGAATATTTGTTGTTGTTTTTAAATTTATTTTTTTATACAGTGGTGGATCCAGCCTTTGCTTTTTGGTAGGGTGGGGGAAGGGGGTAATTTTTAGTTTTTACACCATCAAGTTTTTTTTTTTTTGTAAAATAACCTTTTTTTTTTGCTTCTTTGGTTTGAAATAAAAAATTAATATCAAACAGCTGATTTTTAAATCATTTTCACTATTTTTTTGGGGAATAAAAGTCAATAAAGAGTGCAGAAGGAGTCTTAGCAATACAACAATAAGTGTAAAATTAAAATCCTATCTGTATTTAAAAAATATCCAATAAGAAAACTTTTTCCTCGGTATAGAAGTTCTCAAACTAAAAGCTTCGACATAATAATTATCTATGCTGATTTAGAATGATTTAGGATGAAAGTATAAGATTAACGCATTTCCAAAAAAAAAATCGTAGTCTTATTCAGAGTTGTCACTATTACCATTAAGACGGCAATTAACATTTTAATTAATTTGAATTAGCTTAAAACATTACACGTCGCAGTCTTTTGTGTATTATATTAATTTATTTTTTAAATTGTTTTGGGCAGGAGGGGATATATCACCCGCATACCCCTGGCTCCGCGCCTGCATATATTATAGCGTTTCTAAAAATTTTATTTTGGAGGGCTCAGTTATATTACAAATTAAATTAAAAAAAAAATGTTTTCGACTTAAAACTAATCGAAAATAATTAATACAAAAAATAAACTTTCTTTTATGCAAATAATGTGAAATAAATTGAAATTTCAATAAAAGTTGTTTTTGTAACAAAAACAATTTGTACCCAGACCTTGAAAAAAATAAATCTTTAGTGAATTAATTCTCAAAAAAATAATTCTTTTTGTTAATCAGCGAGTTGATTCAAGATTTTTAAAATCAAATTTAAAGTCATAGTTGATTAATCAATTTCATTTGAATCTTTTTTGATTTAATTGAATCAAATCATTTAAAACATAATTCTTTTTTAATTCTCGAATTAAAAAAGTTTGATTTGATTTGCGAATTACAAAAAAAAAACATTAAAATTGACTGGCTTTTTCTAGATATTCGCAATGGTAATTTTTTTAAAATGACCGGTATCTCGAGATAGGGGAAAATGGATAAAATTTTTGCTCTGGTAGAGTATTAATATACTGCGATAGTAAAAAAAGGTTAGGTCCGGAAGACATCCCGAGGAGGCTGTTTTATAAAATTAAGTTAATCGTGATTTAATTCGCGATTGAAATGATAATTGAGAATAAAATTAATTCTTTTTTTTTTTTTTGTTCGCGATTCTGATTTAATATTAAATTATTTCGTTTGATTTATAAAAAGCATTATTTAAATCAACTTGATTCTTCTAATAAGATAAATATTGAATTTCGATGATAAATAATTCAATCAGAAAAATGAATTCGTCAAAATTCAAATGGATTTGAAAAAAAAAATTAAGGAATTATGTTTTTAAAGCCCTTTAAAATTGAGTATATATTTAAATTGTTAAATTTTTGTACTACGAGGGCGGATCAATAAGTCTGCGACTTTGCGTTTAACAGCTGTTCAAAACATACAACCACGTGAATTTTTTTTGAAAATTGAAAAAAGTGAATTTCGAGTGCTCATTAAACATTACTTTTTGCGAAAAAAACTGTCCATCAAACCAAGGAAAAGCTTGCTATATACTATGGGGACTCTGCACCATCGATTTCAATGGTAAAAAAGTAGTTTACTGACTTTCTGAACGTTCTGGACGGCCAATTGAGGTCAATACACCAGAAAATTACGAAAGTAACGGACTTATTAATCCGCCCTCCTAGAATAACAATATCATTAATTTTTAAAATCGAATAAACTTATGACAATAGTTCGTATAAGTTAAATACCGTGGCATTCAACTTTTTCTTTGTTCGATTAAGCAAATAATTTGTGTACAATTGAAAATTCTAATCTTTAAAGCTGTGCACCCTTATCTTTAATGTATTTTATTTAAATTAATGCATTTTGTTACTTCTATAAAGTAAAATATTATATAAAATTTCATTATATCCGCTTGGCCATTTTTGAGCTAAGGCACTGATTTTTAAAATCCAAAATCCTGTAAGTCCTTAAATCAAATTTTAATTTATTTTTAAGGAGAGACTTGCATCGAAACCCTAAAAACAAAAGTTTAAGCAACTCTGTATTAAGTTAATATTTTACTTTTCGATTTCACTACTTCTTTCTTTGTCTTATGCATTGTTGTTGTTACTAATAGTAGTTGTCAAATTAAAAATAATATCAAGCGCATAGCGCTTTTGTGTCTATTAATTCTATTTTTACAGCTAAAATTTGTTTTTCTTATTTTTGAGGGAGAATCAATTCCAACCAACCACCACCCACCCCTCTCGCAACTAAAATAGAAAAAAAAACCTGCTTTTACTAACAGCACCACTTGTTTATTTTTTGTTTTTAGTTCAAATCAAGTGTAGAGGAATTTTCAAAAAGAGACCTCATTCTTTTAGTAGCGCTGTTGTTAAAAGCCGGTTTATATTTAGCTTTTGCTTACTTTATTTTCCTTTTGCTATGAAATATTTTGTTGTTGCTGCTGCTGCAGTATTTCCTCTTTTTTTTACCGACTGTGCGTTGTTGCCATTGTGTGGGTGGTGGAAACGCATTGCTTTGTATCTAGTACATATATAGAAGCACTGCATGGACAGACAATTCTTTTTAAGTTCATAGTAAATGTTACACAGGGCTGTTGAACTGTAGGAAATATGCAGTC
Organism: Eustalomyia histrio; assembly: GCA_949748255.1. Classification (NCBI taxonomy): domain Eukaryota; kingdom Metazoa; phylum Arthropoda; class Insecta; order Diptera; family Anthomyiidae; genus Eustalomyia; species Eustalomyia histrio. The sequence continues at coordinate 220,512,246 of OX456523.1, forward strand.
AACAAAAACTGTAAGTTTTTTTTTGGAAAATCTTATCACTTGAATGTATTTTATAGAATTATGATAATAGAAGTGTGTTTTTTTTTTTCTTAAACTGTACAAGTGATCTTAAATTTTTTTATAGTTTTACTACAAAATTCCTTTTCTCCGATAAAACTTTTGAATGATCCTAAATTTTGTTTTATTTTAATTTTACTCGAATAGTTTTCTTTATAAATGCCAGTAAGTATACCCATTTACTGGCCTAAAGGCTGAAACAGAATTACCTTAAGTACACTTAAGATAGGTATCGGCATGAAACGCAAATACAATTTTTTTTAAAACTAAATATTTATATACAGTGATGTTCAAAACATTTTCAAGTGAAATCACATTTTGCCTAATTCTTTATTTTTTTAAAAATGACTTCATTCATTTATTGCATATTATTTTATAAAAATAAAAAAAAAAATATATTCGTAAATTTACAACAATAAAAAAATTATGTAATTAAGTTATTTTACATACAAATCCAAAAATTGATTTCAATATTCAGTATTTTGTAGCATTATTACCTCAGAACATCTTTAAGGCATTGAGGCCATGAGCTTTTTAATATAATCTTTGGGAATTTCAATCCACTGCTTTTCCAACTCGTCGAATTTAGGCTCTTCCATCTGAACCTTGGAGGTTGAATTTGGATTCATCGGACCATAGTACGTTCTTCCATTGCAATTTAAATGAGTGTGGGCAAAGTTAAGCCCAGCTTTTCTATTTTTTTCCGACACAAAGGGTTTTTTTGTGCATTTAAAACTTCTATGACCATATTCTCGGGCTATTCTTTTAATGGTGGAAAGACTGGCATCTATGGAAAGTTCAGTTTTAACATCTCTAGGAACTGCTTTAGGATGTTTTGTGAAAAATTCTTAATTTTTCTGTCTTCTCTTACAGTAGTAATACGGGGTCTTCCTCCTTCGTGAGTTGTATGGATGTTACCACTATTAACAATGCGATAAATTTTTGATTTTGGAACGGAATATTTTAAAGAAATGTCTTTTTGAGAAAGTCCATTTTTAAAGTCATTTAAACCTTTGACTTTGAAATCAGAATTGTATTTGTTTCCTGCCATTTTTTACAAAAGTATTTCTTACGATGTTAATGCTTCTAATATCTGATTAAAACTCTCAAATAGGTAAATGACCTATTTGAATTCCAGGAAGAGATAGTACAAACGAAGTTTTTTGAAAAGCTTCTGTGGCAATACTGCGGGGTCTGGCGAAACTATTATACTTGAAATGGTGCTTGCCTTAAATTCATCTATGCCAAACACAGTATGTTATGTATGGAGAATGGGGACTACACAGAGAGCGAGGATGTTTTAGAGCCGACTTTATTCTGTTGTATTACAGACCGATAAATCTATTTATTACCGGGGCTTTGCTTTGGGAGCCTTCCTTGACATTGGTGGCGTTTTTAATATTATTTCAACGGATGCATTTTTGTAAAGTGTTGCATAAACGGAAGCTGCCTCACAAGCTGTGCATTGGATAGGTTGTCCTAGGTGTTAATCCTGAGAAGGCGGACGTGATACTCTTTACTTATGCAATATGAAAAAGGTAGACTCTTGCATCACACATTAATTGGGTAATATCAACCTTGTTCTGAAACATTTTACCAGTGTAAAACAGAAAACAGTCATGGAAACTCAATTTGCTCAGAATACATGCAGAACAATTCCAGGCAAAACTTTGGGTCTGTCACCTAATTGCACCCATAAGATTTGCAGGCAGTCGCTAGGCCAGTTCTACTTTATGCAGTACTAGTTTAATGAGAAGACTGAGACTTGCTGAGCTATGCATCGCCGGCGTTTTACGTAGCAGATGGAATTATAAATCTACAGACTGATCTGCTGGTAGAAGGAACCGCGAGAAAGGTCGTTATTCCCTTAGGGACTACGGAGCAGTTAATACATGTACAATAGGTTTTTGTGGCCACGGTCATAGGGTCATGGTCATTGGGAATGTAAATTGTTGCATCTACCTAGGTGGATTATTACTACATTTTCCTCTGGGGGACTAAAGGGATATATATGGTTGGCGGGTTTTTACTCTGACCACAGAACCTTTAATTACTTCACGGATGGTTTTTAGATGGAAGAGGAATTCAGAGCCGCGGTTTTCTTTAAAAAACTGGGTCTCGAGGAGTACTATAAACTTCCCCATGACTGCAGTTTTTTTCAGGCGGAAATTCTAATAGGCAATCATGGAGATCTCCACCAATCTGACATACTCAATGATTATTTACGAATGCAATGGCTCTTTTGGTAGACTTGGTATGGAGGGTATGGTATGGCGGACGGATTGGCGAACGGGGATTGGCGAAGGGGCACTTGACATTCGCATGTCACTTTGGTTCTAAAAGGTGGTCCAAACCTAATTCCTAATGAGAGAATTATCTTAATATTTTTTAAGATAATTCGGCTTCGGTGGCATACCTTTATCCGATGGTCCGTATTTTCAATGACTCTGAGACATAATTAAGGTTAAATGTCGTTAATGTGCCGAATTATTTCATCCTTTAGCTGTTGAATTGTTTTTAGCTTATTGATCTACACTTTTTCTTTTAAATATCCCCAAAGAAAGAAGTTCAACGGTGCCAAATCACATAATCGTGGCGACCAATTAACATCGCCACGACGTGAGATAACACGGCAATTGAATTTCTCGCGCAAAAGAGCGCAAGTGCCATTATCCTGTTGGAACCACATATCGTCCAGGTCCATATCCTCAATTTCTGGCCACAAGGAGTCTGTTATCATCTCGAGACGACGACGAGTCGAGGTTGACGGTTCTTCTGCCACACTATCACGAACAACAGCAATGTTTTCCGCAGAACGAACTGGGCGCGCATGCACAGGTGTTTTCATATTTCCTACAGACCCGGTTTGCTGAAATTTGCGCTCAATTGTCACGATTGTGATCGATTTTGCTGACCAAAAAAATCACGAAGTGCACGAAATGCATTTTGACTTCAACAATCTTAACGCGCTGTTGAATTGTATACCTCTCCATGGTTGAATTTATAAAACACTAAAACAAAGAAATGTCAAATCAAGTTGAACAAAAAACTTGACGTTAAAGTATGACTGACAACTAACATCATGCATTATGGTTGGACCACCTTTTAAAAACGGAATTTATAAAAATCGTGGAGACGGTTTTAACAAATACCGAAACCTGCAGGGAGTCGAAAGTTATGTGGAAATCATACGAACCTACAGCATACTAACCGATCACTATTGGACGTGTTAGTGATAATAGTAAGTCCTGTGGGGTACCGTGGATTTAGAAAACGGTTGGGCATATCATGTACAACTGTCCAGCACTCGCACACTCCAGATCTAGATTCGAAAGAAATTTTTCAGATCTAGAGAGTGTGGGATACTCTGTACACATCGCATATAATTATGGAACCCAATTGGTACTTGAGAGGTTTATTACCGGCCAGCTAACACAACCTATTTATGTAAAACACCTAAATTATGACAAGTTTTGCGTATTTCGATCTGTCTTTTGGTTAATGAGAAAAATGTATTTTTTTTAATAGAAAAGAAAATAAAACACAAATTTTGCAATATTTTCAAATTTCACATTTTTCGTCCCAAATCGCTTACGATATATAACAAGATAACAGAAATGTCGGGATATATAATATTGCTGGTAATTATTATTATTATTAAGTCAAGATATGGCTCCACGGCCGGCACTGCAACCCATATGTATATTTTGTACCAAGGATCATACAACTAAACCAAATTCTGTATTATATTCCCAATGAACTTTAATATCGTCTGGACCCAAAAATTCCTTACTTTCCTCCTGTTCCTATGCAGTACAACACACACAAGATGTGGATGGTTGTTTCGTCACCCTCAAGACATAGCCGACACAGAGGCGATTCCAACAGATTCATCTTCTGCAAATGGTAGTTCAATCCGAGGTGTCCGGTAAGAAACCCGGTTAGTAAACTCAAGTCGTTTCTAGCAAGGTCCAAAATTTTTCCATTGGAAAACGGGGTTGACCAATTGTTTCGCCTGTCTCATCTCCAAAGAATTGTTCCAAAGGTCCTTTGCCATTGGTAGTTCGCCCTCCTTAACCAGGGCTGCTTTGGTGGACCAATTAACCCCACAGTACGGTTCCGGTCCCAACAAAGGTGTGGAAGAACCCATTCTAGCTAGTTAGTCCGCTACCTCGTTACCAACATGTCCACGAGGACCTGGTATCCAGTGAAGAATAACCCTGTTACGCGCGGCCAACTGTTGAAGGGTATCAAAACACTCCAAAGCTATACCTGAAGTGAATGTCCAAGACGACAAAGCCTGGGGTGCCGCTCGGCCATCAGAAAAGATCGAAATAAATGCGGCCATTAGACCAACATTTAGTCTAGCGCATATGAGTATAGCCTGTAGTTCAACTTGGAAAACCGTTGGCCACTTGCCATTGGCTCCGATATCCTCGTGTTGGATCCAAAGACCCCCGCTACCACACCGGAGTCCAGTTTCTACCAGTCAGTGTACCAGTTTAGACCACCCGGACCACCCGCTGCACATTCCGACCTGCTTGGGATGACAACCTCGAATTTCCTACCGAATCTCAATTTAGTGTTCCCTAAAGAACTCAAGATATTCGTATGATTCTTAACATTAATAGAACCATCATGTTCAAAGTTCAATCTACGTGCAGCCAATGATGCTGCAGTTCTAATAAATATATTTAAGGGGATTAGACCAACAATGACTTCCATGGCCAATGTTGGGCAGGTCACACATAGCCCCTGTGATGTGTAAACAAGCTAAGCGTTGTACCTTCGCAAACTTAGCTATTGCCGTTGATTGCTGGTAATACTCGTGTAAATATGTTTGGTAACTCGCTATCTTGGTTTATCCTTGGTATTCTAAATAATTGTAACAAAGTGCATCATAAAAGTTTTTATTATTTTTCTTTAAATACCTTATTTAATATATTATAAAATATAAAATTTATTGTGTCTACTTGTTAATAAGAAGGTCACACATATTCTATGAACCTTTTTTTATAGATTCCAAAAGTAGATAAAAAAGAAACTGTTCATTAAAATCAATATAACTAATCAAATTGAGAATTATTTAAAACAAAAACAAGCAATTGAATGTAAAAATTATTCACTATCAAATACATGGTATGGATTTAAAACAAACGATAAATGATGTCATGCAACAAAAACTTTTTTTTTATACTAAACATTTATTAATAATACGTACCTATCCTCCATATACTACATCAAAAAGCCCCATATTCAAATGAACTGCACTTAACACACATACCATACATACATCTAAATGAAATGAAATGTAATACTAATTGACATAACTCGATTTTTCAAAGGTATTATCATAAGATTTTTGGGTGAAGCCAATACAGAATGGTCAGAGACACGTAAAGTTACCAGCAGTGAAGGACGAGAAGAAGATGAGACTACAACATTTAAGGGTCATGAGGAATATTTTCAAATACAATACTATTTATTGGGTGGAAAAAATAGTGAGTACTTAATAAACAACTACGATATTAAAGCAAACAATAAAAAATTTGCTATAATGAAATCATTTTTACAAAAAGGTGCCGAAATTGAATTACCAGCTGGTACTCATACTTATCCTTTTACTTGTGCGTTGCCTCCTACCTTACCCTCCTCATTTGAGGGTGAATTTGGTCATGTGCGTTACACCATAAAGGTAACATTGGATAGACCTTGGAAATTTGATCAAGATATGAAAATGGCTTTTACAGTCATTGCACCGGTAGACTTAAATTTAAATCCTCGCGTTAAGGAACCTTTTAAGTTGGAATTGGAGAAATCATTTTGTTGTTTCTGTTGCAAATCTGGTCCTTTATCGGTTATAACATCAATACCCGTTACTGGCTATGTGTCGGGTCAAATAATACCCATAACCTGTGAGTGTGATAATGCCAGTAATGTTGGCATTGCAGCTGTTAAATTTATTTTACGCAAACGCGTTACGTTCCATACCACCCAGCCGAGAGCCGAAAAGAAAGATACAAAAATTACTATAGCTGAGCTAAGTATTGGTCCAGTTGCTGGTGGTGAATCACGCACATTTTCACAACAACTCGAAATACCACCACTGCCTCCTACTAATCTTGTTAATTGTGGTGTTATAGCTTTGGACTATGACTTGCATATAGAATGCGATGTTAGTGGTCCACATCGTAATTTATCGGGTAATATACCAATTACCTTAGGTACTATACCATTGGCTTCGTTTAAACCACCAGCTCCTTATACGGATGTACCGGCACAAGTGGTGCCTCAACAACAGAATGATGATCCCTCAATGGCTCCTACACAACCGGTTAGTCCAGCTAGTCCTCCTGAGGGTCAGGGTGGTGCTTTAGGATGGAATGTTGCCGATAGTGCTGGTGGTCAATTATATCCTAATATACGTAAGTTTATGTACTTTTTTTTTAAATATGAAAACGTTTTTTAAAAATATATTTTTTTTTGCACTTTAAAGTAACTACACTCTGAATTTTCATAAAAAGTTATATATTTGATTATACACAAGTTTCTTTTGTATGATTGATTACATAATTTTTATTCATTGAACATAATGACCTTAAAGTGTAATGCAATTATTCCAACGCTCCTCCAAAATATTTCTACGCTATTGATATATTTTTCTCTTTCGTGTAAAATTTCTTTCACTGAAGCCATTTATGTCAAGTTTCGCAGCGAATAGTCATCATTGGTGGTCTGATCTAGAGAATGCGATAGCTGGGTAATCAGTTCGTTATACTAGGAGTTCAATTCAATTTACCCATATTCATAGCTGTTTTTGGTCAAATTTCAAATGAGTTCAAAATGCGGCACTCATCGCGGAAAGAGTTTTTTCATATCCAAATGCTCATATATCGTACTATACGAGAAATACATTCTATCGATATCTTTATGTTAACTTTTCGATCATCCAAACATTCACTTTTTTATGTTTTCTTTAGTAAATACCACCTCATTTAGATGTACTGGAGATTTAGAAAGATACTTTTGAATAGACAAAACTCTTCAAGTATTGACTCCATTCCAAATTAAGAAAATTTTAAATATTTTTTTTTTTTCATTTTCAATTGGGAATCCCCTAATTAAAATTGGAACTGTTCAATTTGAATTTAGGGAAATCTCAAATAAAATAGTGAATTTCTATTTGAAGTTGGAAAAATTTAAATTAAAATTGTGCTTGTTCTTTTAAAATTGGGGAAATTTTAAATTAAATTAAGAAAGGAGTAGTTGAGAAAAGTGTAATTTGATTTTGACTAATTTCTCATTTAAATTTTCCTAATTACACAATTTCATAAAAAAAATTAAATTTCTATTTCCTTAAATTTATATAAAAAATCTTAACTTTATTTTTAATTTTGAATAAAAAAGTTAATTTTTATTTAAAATTATCTTAATTTTAAATGCATGATCTGAATTTATTATGTATTTTTATACCCTCCACCATATATGGTGGAGGGTATGAGTTTGTCATTCCGTTTGTAACATGTCGAAATATAGGTCTAAGACCCCATAAAGTATATATATTCGTGATCCTTATGTAATTTAAAGTGAATTTAGCGATGTCCGTCTGTCTATTGAAATGGCGATTACGACAAGCGAAAACATCCTCCCGAGCAGTTTGGTATTGAAAATGAGCAATATCGGTCCAGCGGTTAAAATGTGAAGGTATCTCTAAATTTTCCCTACAAATTTTTGTATTTGGTGCATAATATATTTTCTCATATTTTGTATTCACCTCAAAAAATTTTTTCACCACCATAATTTTTTTTCACCACAAAAAATTTTTTTCACCTCAAAATTTCTTTCCACCAAAAAATTTGTGTTTTGACATCCAAAAAAGATTTTCACCTCAAAAAATTTTTTTCAACTCCATAAATTTACTTCAAAAGTTTTTACATTATTTGTATCAAAAATAGTAGAGACATTTTTTAGGATATTGGTGGAGGGTATTTAAAGATTCGGCACAGCCGAATTTAAGCCTTTTTTACTCGTTATAAATTTATAATAGTACCAATTTCTTCTGGGAAATTTCTCAATTTAAAGTCTAAAATTTATTTTAAAATTTTCTCAATTTTAAATGAAAAATCTTGATTATTAAAATTTCATTCGAAAAACTCAATTTCAATTAGAAATGGTGTAGAGCAATCTTATCTTACTTATTTGTTCATTAAATTAAATTACTTTTTACCGTTCGAAGGACCAATTTTCGTGCTAAAAACAATTTAAATATTTAAAAACTAAATAATATTTTAATTGTAGTAATTTTTTACTATTAATTCTTGTAACATCAAGCAATAGATACCTATCGGTGCATACATACCTACTGGGTTTTGTTCGTCTATAGGTATCTAGGCACTGGTAGATATTTATCTACTGCTTGAAATCACGGTGGCCAAAAAAGTGAGACAGGTTGTTCATGTTTCTAACACATTTTCAATTATTTTTCTACAAATTCGAGTGCTTAGTTCGAGGTACTATCCTTGTTCGAAATGTAAATAAATTTGAATATTTTGTGAATAATTCAAAAACGTCTTAAAAGGGATTAATTTTTTAACCTATAGAAGTTTAGACTTTTAATAATATATTTTGAACTCAATTTTTGGCTGGTGAGGTTTACCCCAAAAATTAAAATATTTTGTTATTTTTACATTTTATTGTATCATATTATATATATCAAGGGTGCCCGATCCCTATGCGCTTGGTGCTCATTTGTTTTTGTAAAAGCACTTAGCTATGTGTTTTAATACACACATAGTGCACTCAGCACTAGCAATACGAAATACACAAACAACTTTGTTTTATTAGTTTTTTTGTCGTTCTTCACTGCATACAACAAAAACATTGACGACAGCGATCAACAATGTAGATTTTGTTTTTGTTTCACGTATGATATGAAATATTTGTTTCTTTTTGTATTGGTTTTTACAATAAAAAATATTGAATCAAAATTAGTTATTCTTTAAATGTATTGGTGTTTGCTTTTCCATAAAGAACTTTTGGGCACCCCTGATATATATAATATGATACAATTACTTTATTATTTGATACAATTAGATCTAATTTGATCAAATGTGTCAAATTATTTATAATATGATACAAATATTGGCTATACAAGTTACTAATGTCGATTTGGACAACAGATGGCATAACTATCACAAATGGTTTGTGTCAATGATAACAAATATGGTATGGGTAAACATGTGTCATTATAATTCAGTATTTGATATACGCCAAAGTGTAAACACACATTTTTTTCAATCGCTATAATAATGTCGAATTTTGTGCCTAAAAAAGATGTTTTGCGGGGAAGTCTGATAATCTTCTTTCATTTGAAGAAATCGTCTGCTGAAAGTTATCGATTGTTGGTAGAAGCTTACGGTCAACATGCAACAACTCAAAAAACTTGTGAACGATGGTTTGCGCAATTCAAAAGTGGTGATTTTGACACAAAAGACAAGGAGAGGTCTGGCCAGCCGAAAAAGTTTGAAGATGAGGAATTTGAAGTATTACTCGACGAAGACTGTTGTCAAACACAAGAAGAACTTGCATTATCATTGGGAGTCATACAACAAGCCATTTCCCTACGTTCAAAAGCAAGAAAATTGGGTTCCATATGAATTGAAGCCGAGAGACTTGAAAGGTGATTTTGCATATCGGAAATGCTGCTTGAACGCTACAAAAAGAAGTAATTTTTGCATCGCAATTGTTACTGGTGATAAAAAATGAATACATTAGGATAACCCCAAGCAAGTCATATTTAAAGCCCGGCCAACCAGCCAAATCAACGCCGAATATCCATGGCGCCAAGGTAATGCTCAGTATTTGGTGGGATTCGAAGGGTGTTTTGTATTATGAGCTGTTGAAATCGGGTCAGACGATCACAGAGGACCTGTTCCTAACACGATTAATTCGTTTGAAGATAGCAATTAACGAAAAACGACCAGAATATTCGACCAGACACCGAGGCCATAATATTCCATCATTACAACGCTCGGTCAAATGTTGCAAGACCGGTCAAAAACTATTTGGAAAAGAGTGGATGGGGAGTTTTGGCTTACCCGCCTTGACCTTACCCCTTCTGACTACCATTTTTTTCGATCGATGCAAAACGCTCTTACTGGAATACGCTTCACTTCAGAACAGGGTATCAGAAATTGGCTTGATTCATTATTTACCTCAAAACCGGAGCAATTTTTTTGGCGCGGAATCCATATGCTACCAGAAAGATGGGAAAAAGTTGTGACTAACGATGTACAATACTTTAAATAATGTATCAATTCATTTTGTTATTATAATAAATGCATTTTTCAAGCAAAAAATCGACATTATTAACTTGTATACCCAATATATCCAATTAGATATAATGGTATATAATAGGCACGTTTTCTTTGTACACTTAAGCTAGCAAATTATTTCATTTATATGGAGAATTAAGCGAGTTAAGAACTAGTCGCTTAGTACTCGCCTAATTCTCCATATAAATGAATGGCCGTATTTATAATGAAAAGTTAGTTGCTGCTAATACATCGCACACAACGATGTACTAACTAGTATACCGATTAGCTTTAGTAGCTAGTTGGTACAGAGTTTATTTATAATCCCTTTTCTTCTGTCAAATAAATATTAAAAAAACCACTCTGAAAATTGTGATGCCATCATATTTTTTGGTAACAATGCCACCTGTTTTAAAGAAAATCAACTTTGTGGTTTACATTTCCCTTTCCTTTCAGTTCGTCCTTCACCATATTTATTAATTTTTTATACCCTCCACCATATATGGTGAGGGTATATATCAGTTTGTCATTCCGTTTGTAATATGTCGAAATATAGGTTTAAGACCCCATAAAGTATATATATTCGTGATCCTTATGCAATTTTGAGTCGATTTAGCGATGTCCGTCTGTCTGTCTGTCTGTTGAAATGGCGATCACGACGCGAAAACGCAAGCGGGGGTGCCTATTTTTACCCAGATTATTGAACATCCTCCCGAGCAGTTTGGTATTTAAAATGAGCAAAATCGGTTAAGCGGTTCAAAAGTTATGAGTGAAAATTTGAAGGTACCTCTAAATTTTCCATACAAATTTGTAAAATTTTTCTGTATCTATTTTTGTTTTCTGTTAAGCAAGTAAAAATGTTATTAAGTCTTCTTCTTATTCGATTACATTTACTGTCTTACATACTATGAGAATAATATCATTTTAGAGCTATATGTGTGTTACTCTTAATAACTAAGTTAACGTTAAAAGCAACAATGTTAAAGTCGCTAACAGAGCAGACCTCCGTAAATAACATTACCAAAACTAAATAACAAAAGTTCTTTACATAAATTGGCAAAACATATTCATATTTCATGCAAAATTTAGTATATACGTATATCATCTTCAGCCCCTATGGTGGAGGGTATTCAAAGATTCGGCACAGCCGAATTTAGCCCTTTTTTACTTGTTGCATTTTGTTTCGTGAATCTATACGAAACTCAGCGTCGGAATATTTAAAAAATGGATTTGTTCTCTTTTTATAAATTTTAGGAGAACGACGGCGAACTTCACTTCTTAAAAAGTCCAAATCATTTTATTGGTCAAGAATTTCCATTATTATTAATTTTTTTTGTATTTTTTCGCAAATTTGCACACAAATTTTTTTATTGTATTTTTCAATTTTGTTTACAAACTTATTTTGACACAAAACAGCTGATTTTCAAACATTTAGTAAGTGGTTGATAGTTCGTTAACTAGAGTTTAAAAGGTGGATAAGAAATTTATTATAAATAGAACTCATGATAGACGCTAATTTTTCATTATAAATACGGCCTGAAATAACTTGCTAGCTTAAGTATACAAAGAAAACATGCCTAATAATATGTAATTTTATGTGGCATATGGAGTCATAAATAGATCGATATGTAATTAGATATTGTCATATGTTACACTATAAAAAGTGCAATGTAAAGAAAGATATCAATATTTATATATACAAGATACAATGTTATATAATATTGTATGAATATATATTTTGCAATATATAACTTTATGTGTATAATGAATATATATCTATATCAATTTTCTTTTACTTTGAAAGTAAAATATTTTTATTTTAAGAAAAATTCATAAAAAAGTGCAAATAAAAATTGTTTATAAAAAAAAATGTTGTTTCAAGCACTCTATTGAACAATGTAATGCTATGTAATTTTCTCATTCTATATTAATAACTTGAGCCTGCAAACAGGATATGAAACTAAAGGTGAATTGATAAATTTGATCCCTAATATATAAAGGACTATAAATTTATTACGAAAAAATTTCAATTTCCAGTTTGCAGCCACATTTTGTATGTTTTTTTTTTTCTTAGTACATGAGAGGATTGCATTTAATTTACTTTATAAATTTCTTGTGTTTAATAACATTCAATATCAATAATTTATTTCTTTTAGCTCCTCCCCAATTTGTTGAGACTCAATTTAGAGCTCCTAAAATTACCGGACGTGATGACTCGGAACATACTAAAGTGATAGGTGATGCTGATTTTGCTCCTCGTTATCCTACTTTCCAATTTAATCCCTCTGCTCCTCAAATTTAATTTTGAATTTTAAATAACTAAACTGCCTTTTGGGTAATTTTCCTGAAGCATCTCTTAAATGCATTTTAAAAAGAAACTATATTTAAACTAAAATTTTTAAACATGCTTTTCGAGGAATCTTATTAAAAACAAAACGCACAATTTTTCCATTTATAAAAGACTTTGTTAAAACAAAAAAATTTCTTAAAATTTGCCCTTTAAGCAAGGCCTTTGTTTTTGTAATGATATTAAAAAAGTGTAACATGAAAAATCTCACAAAATTATTTTAGCCATTTGGTTTAATAGAATTTCGATAACAATTTTTTTATATATATTTTAAAATCGAAAACGATTTTTATGCAAGATTATTATCAAATTTGTGGCTTAAAAAAAATTATATATTTTGAAGTTCTCTTCAAAAACCTTATTTTATTTCGTTTATTTTTTACGTATTTAGCACCGTCCGCTTTTTATTTTTATTTGTTTGTTTTAATTTTTTTTTCTATTTTTTACTATAATTTTTGTCAAACATAAATGAGTGCCTAAGAAAAGCTTAAAAAGTTTTAATTATTAATTTTATTTGTAATAAAAAAATATTTTCTGTATAAAATATTTCAAAAGCTTCCATTAGTAAAACAAAAATAAAAAATAAAAAACAATGAAATTTTTAAAATCAGCATTAAAAATTTTGTACTTTATTTCCTTATAAATAAATTTAAAATATAATTTTTATAACTTAAAACGTTGGATTTTTAATAATGGTTGGGCCAGGGAACAGTTGAAATGTCCGTAAATAGAGAAATAGAACACAAAAATAATCAAAATTTAGAATCATATAAAATGTCTAACAAAATCCTATTTTCATATACATATCTTATTAACTAAAATTAAAGAAAATTTGGAATCATTTATAAATTATAAATCTTATTAAAACAAATATAAATTTATTTAAATTAAACAATATCGCATATAAACTTATGTTTCAGTATTTCGGATTTTGTTTTCGCATTTTCGAAAGAAGCAAAAACATATTTAAATTGAGGGGAAAAAACTTTGATTGATTCGATTGATTTCGATTTAAAAGCTGTGTTCCCTTACTTTCTGGGTAAAGTTCGGTAAAGTGAGAGTAAGCACAAAATACTCTCATAAAATGACAAAATTACCCAAAAGTACGGGAACGCAAAAAACCACTTTTCTAGCCCAAAAAAAATGTCAAAATGCATCAGTGATGCCAAATTTTTAGGTGCAATAAGTGTAACACGACAAGTGAAAACGCGCTAATGGAGAAATGCGAAAATTGAAATAAAAGACTCAAAAAAATATATTAAAATTGCCCGCCGTTTACAGTGGCACGAAATTTCGAGATTTTGATATTTTCCTCTTTAAAAAAACACACATAGTTATTTCTAATAAATATATTTTTCTCATAATTTAATGTCTATGAGCTTTTTTTTCATTGTTTTTTCAAAGTGGTGTATATAAAAATCTCAAGATTTCGTGCCAGTAAAAGAGGGGGTTACAACTTTCAAAGAAAAAAAAAGCGGTAAGAAAAATTAAAAGGTGCCGATCTGTCCCTTTTTTATAAACAGAAAATATTTGCATTTTTTAGGAAGTAAAAAACCGCTTATTGTAACACGAAAAGGGCTAAATTAGCATCGCTGAAGTTCCTTAGTTTTATTTTTTACAATTATAAAACAGCTGTTTTTGTTAATCAACTGTTCCTTTGACGATTTACCCAATTTACCCGAAGAAAAAGTTTGGGTAACTTTCGGTAAAAAGAGAAACACTAATACACTCTCATAAACGCTCTCATTTACCCAATTTTTGGGTACATTTGGGTAAGTTTGGGAACCCGCGGTAACGTACGGGAACAGACTTAATGTTGTTTCTGATTTAAATTTTTTTCTGCATACACTTTAAGCAAGTGACAAGTATAAACATAATTTTTAGGTATTTGCAAGTTTTTTTTATAATTGTATTTATTGTTTTATTTAAAAACTTTCTTACATATTTAATTTTATAGATAAGACATTTTATGGCATTTGTAACTTTTCACCAATTAGCTATTTTATTTTTCCACTGTGATAAGAGAACCAAAATTCTTCTTGATAACCTCAAGGGCTTTTAAATAATTATATTGATATATTTGATGCAGGTTGTTACCAGTCCAATATTATTAATGCGAGGGCAAGTCAATAAGTTTTTACACAATCATAAAAAGAGCAATAAGAATTTAAAACAAAGTAGGTAGATGTGGTAGCCTGCCAATCAGACCCACTTAGACTATAAAGTCCCTTGTGATACCACGGAAGCTAGTAAAAATTATATCACTAGCTTCCTCCGTCGAACCATCCCAATTGCCTCAAAAAGCCCCTAAGTCGGCCGATATCGATATCAGCCAAATTACCCAGGTTCTCAAAGAAACATGAGCCCAAATGCAGTCCCCTCCTGCTAGCCAGGGCAGGACAAGTGCAGAGAAGGTGCTCCACAGACTCCTCCTCTTCGTCACCACAGCTTTTGCAAAAGTCGCTGGCCGCAACTCTTAACCTAACTGCGTGACTTCCAACCAGACAGTGTCCCGTCATGACGGACACAAGTAGGGATATACCGGGCCTTGACAGTGAAAGCAAGCTGTGCGTGCGCTTCCTATCCAGACGGGGCCACATCTGTCTGGAACGAATACAACCATGGACAGAGGACCACCTACCTCTTGCCATTCCATAAGCACTCTCCCGGAGCCGAAACTTGCAAGTGGCCAGAGGCATGCCCACAGATTCCATTTCGTGTGGAATGTGTAAGGTAGTCCCCAGTCTTGCAAGCTCGTCTGCCCTACAGTTCCCTGGTATGTCCCTGTGGCCCGGCAGCCAAATAACATGTATAATAAAACTAAGTAGGTTTTTGAAAATGTACCTTGACAAAGGTGACTGTAAAATTTTTACGAAATTCGTGATTCAGTTTTTTTAATAATCAATTGTTTGTCCCAAGTTTTGCTATTTTGAGAAATGGAAAAAAATGAATTTCGTGCTGTCATCAAACACTTCTACTTGAAAGGCAAAACACTTAGGAAAATCAAAGATAAGTGAGACGAAGTCCATGGCATATCTGTACCAACCCAAGAAACATTTTTACGGACTCTCTGACACGTACGAATTCATCAATCCGGTTCTACTGCACGTTTACGGATAGTAAATATGTATCCTTTAAAGCTTGAACGTAAACGGAACATTGACGGACCGTATAATTATTATTTTCGAAAACAATACGTTTTGACTCCGTTTTGGTGCAGCCGTTTCTGTTCCGTCAAATACGAATTTCCTCGATTTTCATTACTTTTTTTCCGCTGCTTTTGAATTCGTTTTGGTGTCAAAAATGAATAATTAAAACTTGTCTGTGATCATTATACGGGCCTCGCGCTAAAGTTTAGAAAAACGGAGGCATATTTTGAGTAAGCTCTCTTACATCTCACAACAATAAATAAATTAAAGTGATATCTATGAGGTAAATATTTATGAAATTTAAAACAAGTTTTACAGTGATGTGCGCAAATTTATGCAATTTTGCAAATAAAAATATTGTCTGCCAGTTTATAATAGATTTTATTTGAAAAATGTGCAAATTTGCGTTGTATGCTACATCATTTCGTAAATGCCAACAATTAAATCTAAATTAAAATTTTGTTTTATGTTTCATGATATTCAGTGGGTCACATAGCCGCAGTGATGGATAGAGATGCTAGTTGTACTGGAGATGAATATTTTATTTAATTAAATTTGTTAAAGTTTTTTTTTTGTTATTTTATTACATATTTATATAAAAAAAATTAAAGAAAAAAAAAACTAAGTTGTTATTCAAAATTAAAAAATACGGATCCGTAAACGGTCCGACATTGATAGACAACTCCGTTTTTCATCCGATATATCTAGTCCGCAAACGGTATTAAAAGGGATTCGAATCAGTTTCCATGTTACTTAAAATCCGTTTTATGGTCCGTATACGAATCCAGAAAACGGTACGTAAATGGAGTTGGATTCCGTTTATGTCGGACCGAAAACGATACGTAAACGGGACGTATTGTTTGTTGGGAGTGTTCGAACAGCCACATATCATCTATAAAATCCACGATATAGTTTTGTGGACCTACAAGTTAAAGTGCGTAAACTAGTTAAGGCCAAGGGCATATCAATTGTAAAATCAATTTTGCACGAAAATTGGATGTGAAAAATCTTTCGTGGAATGGATTGCGCCTTTGTTTACAATCCTGAGACGGATTCAATGCTCGATTGCACATTTGTGCAGTTTGAGTGTCAAAAATACACGACTTGAGGTTCGAATTGTTGTTGTTCTCCTTATTAGGCTTCTGACGATATTTACCTGTTTCCAAAGTTTAAAAAATGGCTTGGCGGAAAAATATTCCTGTCGAATGATGAGGTCATCTCTGCAACAGAAAGCTATTTTGAAAACCTTTCGAAATCTTAATTTGTGGAGGGCTTAAAAAGAAAAATAATCGTTGTATAATTCATTATTTTTGCTTTACAAATTCAAGCAAAAATCTTTCAAAGTATGTATGTAGTTCTTAAAGATCTTTATTGATAACATACATACATATAGCTTTACAAAATTCTTAAAAATTAGAATTATTTCTTATTATTAGTATCCTTTGGTTGTACATGTATAATAACTTTAATGGCACCTCCTAGACCTTTACGGGCAGTTTCAAAAGCCTTATCGGTTTCCGTAATATCAAAATGATGGGTTATCAAACGTTTAGCATTGACTTTACCAGAAGATATCAAAGCCAAAGCTGCTGGGTAGCTAGAAAACAAAATTAAAAATATAGATATATTAGGTAGGTAGCAAATATTTGATCACAAGGATCAAATATTATTTTCCATTGATTTTTTAATATTTCGCTTTAACTTAGAAAAACATTTCTAATGATGCTATTCACAGTAATAGCGAAGTATTTATTTCTCAAGCTTAATAATTTAATTATTGAATTATAAAATTTGGCATACCGAACAAAATACATATCGCTTATTTGCGAGAAGACAGGCATAACTCAAGAAAAAGGGATTCCGAGATAAATGCATTTAAAGTTTTCAATTGAGCCTAACTGCAGAGAAAAGTATAAAACACTTTTGGTTGCGACTTAACTAGAGAAAGAGATTGATATCTCCATTTATTTGATATGTCTTAGATTATGGCTTGACCCATATTTCTGCCGGTCTTCTCGCAAATGACCGATATGTAAATAATAGAGGATTATGAGAATAATGTAGGAAATCAATTATCTGTCAGTGTATAAATTAACAAAGCGCTCTATGGAATGAATTCCCCAAAGGAAGCTAAACAAATATTCTTGGGATGTTTTTTTTTATCCAGATCAGTATCTTCCTCATACAAGTGTTGACTAATTAATAAGTATCTATTTAGAAAAGTAGCCGGCAAACATAATTCGAATATATTTTAGGAATTATAACTCAAATTCTGAACCTTGTGTGCATTTTCATCTTGAGATTGCAATCCCAACTTCCGCTGTGTAACATAAAAATTCTCGGAAATAATCGTTGGGATAGTTATGTGGCATGCCCTATACCAAGGTAATCATGGACTGGCAACTAAGCTTTTACAGTTTTTTTTTTTTTTTCAATTTACCATAACATAGACGATGTTGTGTATCAGCTCAAGGGTAAAGGTGTAGCTTAAATGTCGACAAAAATTTCTATTTTCCCCTGATTGCCTATTTTGTACAATATCATACAAGTTTTCCACATAAGTTTCCGCTCGAAAAACACCTGCATTATCCAGTAACCGGTATGAATGAACTTTGTGGATGACACCAGAACTCACACCATAACTTATCTCTGATCTGTCAGTGTACATCCGGATTTCAAAACCCACTGTTGAATGACCCCTGCCGTATTTCTTTCCGTAAATAAATCTAAGGTGAAATAGTTTCTCAAAGGCGTTCATAAAACTTGAGCATTCTGAGATATGGGTCCGATGGTTTTAACTAAATGAACCGGGTCCGGAGACAGACAGATAGGCCGGTTAGAAAAAAAATCTCACCAACCATAGAAAACATCGCAGCTTAAGCTTTCTGGAACGAAGAGCAGAAAAACTATCAATAAGGCAAAGAAGGAAAATAAACCGGAGGATTGGGAGTGGTACCATCTCAGTTTCAATAGTCGTGGTTAAGATTCTGTGGAGATTTGCAGGCGACTAACGAATCTATTAGGCTTTCTAATCAGAATTTCTTATGACGACGTTGTCCCATTCGATGCATTCTCATCAACCGCAATTCATGGAAATTTCCGACGCTTTTGCGGGAGTACTTGAATATAATTAGATCAAGGCCATTGATGGGGCAAGGTCGAAACACACAATACAGATAAGGACTACAGACTTAGCGTTCAACAACTTGAATATGTTAGCAATCAAGACTTGGGAGAACGGACATATTACCCTATGCAGGACGATAAGCCCGAATATAGTGGATGCTGAGGTGTGGTAACAAGGGGCACTCCACAAGTTTTTCCTCTTCTATGAAATCTTGTAATCAATGAAATCTTCAACTTGATTGAAAGGGGACTAAAGTTGTGACATACGCTGTGTTACAGATCAAGGTTACATTTTCTCAGACGATCAGCGATATCCTGGTGTTTTCGCCTGTAAATCTTTCTTCATGTGCAATAAAAGCTTGTTTTTTTAACAAGAAATATACTATGGAGGAGTTTGATTTCGCCAAACCAAATGGAGCCAATCTTTAACTTTCGAAGAAGGCAATTCTAGAATGAAAAATTTCCTGAAAGTGGAATGCCGAGAAAATGATAAAAAAGGCCTAATGTGTTTTTTTTTACCTGCAAGAAGACTTTTAAGAGGAGGTGGATTCTATGGCTCCATAAATAAGACAAAGGTATATTATTTTAAATCCAAAGCTCTATCCACTATCTTGGAAAGCGCAGTGAAGTGTTATGATTACCGTTGCATTTATATTCCTTCTTTTGTCAAACCTAGGTAAAAACTCTCGATAACTTGCATTCTCATGTATACACCTTCATTCATTTAGAGTCAAATAACCTCCCAATAGCGGACACCGTCTTTTAAAGGAAAAATTCTCGGCAACCGCCACTTTTCGCTAATGAGAGGTTTCTCTCTTAATACAACCTGCATTTTTCGCACGCTGACATGTTCGTACTCGTAGTTAAGAGAGAAGGTTTGTATACATCATCAGAAGCCAGGAAGTGTTCAGATTGTATAATTTGAAAAAACCATTCAAATTTTTCTATAAATTTAAAATAAAAATATTAACTTTTAACTTACTCATTACAATAACGAAAAACTCCTCTAATATCGACTTCACGAGCCAAGGCATTGATTAAAGGAATTTTGATTTCGGCAGCACCCATACCAACAATAACACAACAGCCTCCAGGGCGAGTAGCCTAAAGAGAAAAATTTTTAAAAATACAGTTATATCCATTTGCCTAAAATTTGTCAAGGCTTACAAATATTCCCAATCTGGTAGTAATTTCAGCACCACAACAATCAATAGTTTTATCGGGCATGGAACCATTTAATTCTTCTATTTTTTTGGCCACTCCTTCAGCGGTATCTTCTTTTGTCATCAACACAGTGTGAGTAGCTCCCAATTCTTTGGCCACATCTAAACGTTGTTGCACTAAATCAGTGATTGTGATTTTTGAAGCACCCATTGATTGGGCTGCCAAAAGTGTAACCAAACCTATGGGACCAGCACCCAAAATTAAAACTTCTGAACCTAATTCAACATTAGCTCTACGGCAAGCATGAACACCAACAGATAGAGGTTCCAATAGTGCACCCTCTTCCATGGTAACATGATCGGGTAATTTAAAGCAAAAATCGGCAGCATGTTTATAATAACGAGTTAAATTGCCATCGTAGGGGGGAGTGGCACAGAATTTCATATCAGGGCATAAATTATATCTTCCAGTTTTGCAAAATTCGCAAATGTAACAGGGTACACCGGGTTCAATGGCACAACGATCACCTACTTTTAGATGTTTAACTTTGGCACCCACTTTTGCTACAACACCGGCGGCTTCATGACCAATTATCATGGGTTTCGTTAAAACAAAATCTCCTATACGACCATGGGCCAAGTAGTGAACATCGGAACCGCAAATACCAACACAGTCCATCGCCAATAAAACCTCTAAAATTGTGTAAAAGCTTTTATAACCGTATTGGGTAAGTACATATTGTATAAAATAAACTCACCATTATCTGCAATTTCTGGAATTGGACGTTGTTCCTTAAATTAAAGCAAAAAAACAACTAATTTTAGTTATTTATATTTGGGATAATTCTATAATCACAAATTTCTACTGACATATTTTTTGAGTGTAATTAAAAACTATGTTGTTAAAGAATATTTATTTAGATTTTTTTTTAGATTCTAATAATTAGAACTACGTGTTTTTTTTTTTTTGCTCATTATCTCCTCTAATTATGTTGGTGAAATCAACTGAAATTTGCAGTAATTTTTACTTTTAGAAAGCAACTGGCGGTAAATGTTAGAAATTATAGTGAAAAATACTTAATTTTAAAAAAAATAAGAACTAACAAATGTAGTTAAAAAAAAATAACTAAAAATTATGTACAATTTTCAGCATTTATTTATCTAGTTTGGTCAACTTGAAACTCATGCACATTTATGAGAAACTTTATAAACAAAAAAAAATGTCAGTTAAAACAAAGGTATATAACTGCATATGGCGACAAAGGTATTTACCGTTAAAATGCCTAAAATTTTAGTTATTTTTAACTGTTAAAAAATAACTAACAAAACAGTAAAAATAACTAACAATGTTGTAAAAATAACAATTGACAAAAATTGGTAAAAACTACTGTTTGTTCCAATATTTTTTTTTTATAAAAATTTGAATTTTAACATAAAATGTTACACAACACTATTTAAATATTTTTCAATTACAAAAAAAATGTGTAATTCATTAAAATTTAACTGACAAAATTCCAAACTGTATTCCAGTTATTATGCATTGAAGATACAAAAATATTTTCTGATTTTTAATTTGCAAACTAAGAACATATCAAAAATAACGAACATATATATTGATTTAATCGTCGACAACTTCTATCTACTATTGAATTCTCTTTTAGTTCGTATCGCCAATACAGGGAAATAATTAATATGGATATGGTGTAAGCTAAACAAGAATTTTCAAAAGCTCAATTTTTTTTTTTTATTTTTTACATTACTAACTAAAATTAACTGTTTACCGCAAAAATCTCGTTTTGGATGTTATTTATTATAATATTATAAATTACTGCTTTTAACAACTGTTAGGAAATATAATACATATAATTAGAAAGCAACGGTAGTTACAGTTAAATGCAACAACTAATGATTACTACATAAATAATTTGCATGCAGCAACCGACGATTTTTTTTGAGTGCAGAAAATTAATGAGAACCTGCATTTATTTTTGTCTATTTATTTAAGCTCTGATTTAAGCTCTGATTTAAAATTAATATTTTTTCTCAGATTCTGTTGGGATTTAAATCGCTTACTTCGAAGGCAGCCTTTCAAGAGAAGTACTCCAATCTAAACACACCTATTTTGATAAAATTTGGGTATGTGATAGAAAATGAACCCTGTCTCACTTTTTTTTTTTGGCCACCTTGGGGATCTAGGGGAAATAAGAGGAAGAAACTCGTACATTTAAATATCTAAAAATGCCCATAATACCGAGAGATTTTTTTTCTATCACATATCTTAATACAGGTTGGTTGAAAAGTTCCTGCGCTCGAAATGAAGGAATACTGTTTTTGTTACGAAATATATTTTTTTATTCAATATAATCTCCTAGAAGCTCAATAAACTTGTTCCAATGATCTTCAAATAATTTTATCCCATCCTTATAATGGTTTTCCGGAAGCTCTGCAAAATAACCGTCTACGGCTGCTATGGCCTCTTCATTCGACAAAAAATGCTTTCCACGAAAGAATTTCCAAGTCTCATCCATAGTTATAAAACGACGCAAGAAGTCGATTTTATTCGGCTTAAAACGCTCCAAATTACGCTGAAAAATTTGTTTTCGATACAGTTTTTGTTGAATTGTTAATGTGTGCGGCACTAACTTTCCAAACAGTTTTTTCATACGTAATTCTTCATGTAAAATATGGAGTACTCGTTCGTCTGAGATGCCTATGGCATTAGCAATTTCACGCTTAGTCAAACTTGGATCTTCACTAACCATATTATGTACCTGCTCAATGATTTCTGCTGTGGTTACAGTTTTTGGTCTTTCTTCGCTTGGATCGTCTTTAAGGCTGGTACGACCACGTTTAATTTCACCAGCCTTAAATTCAACGGTGCTTTTTGAAGGTGAGGACTCCTTATACACTTCTAACAATTGTTCATAAATTTCCTTTGCTTTAAAAACCTTCAAAACAAAGAATCTAATGACTGCACGATATTCAAATTTTTCCATATTAAAAAAAATCAATGACACGTCAACTTCAAATGGCTTGTAAACAAAGAAAGAATTGACAGAATCACTTGCAATTTTGCATGTGTTCTCAGGACAGTTATACCAACTTGAGAAAAAAAAAGTTTGGAGCTAGCAGTGCCATCTCTTGGTGAGCGCAGAAACTTTTCAACCAACCTGTATAATCAAAGTCGGGATGTGTAGGTTTTGTTACTTTCCTAGATATTAGGATTCAAAACTACGTGTATTTTAAATTATTTTTATATTTAAAATTTGTCAAATAAATCAAAAATAATTAAGGTGCTGAATAATATTAGCAATAAAATTCTATAATATATATATCGGACAAATTCATTAACTAACAAATTGTCATCACGTGTGTGTAGATAATTTTAAAATACGCAAATAGGAAATGGAAATTAAAATCGTGTCCCCCCAAAATTTTTTTTACTTTGAAAAATCATATGTACCTTAACATCCAATCTCTTAAGTTCTGACGTCTAATCACATTTCATTTTTATTGAATTTAACATCAACTTACCAATTTCATATCTTCGATGCCATACAGTACTGCCGTTAAATTATCTTTTGTCATTTTGTTATTTGTACCGGATTAGATTTAGAACACACAACTTCTCTTATTAAAAGTTCTAAATAAACTGTTTAGTTCATCAGTTTCAGAGGTATTTAACGAATTTAAAATTACGATTTATTTGAATTGTTTGTCGTAAAAGCAAATAAATTTTCATATACAAATTTGCTATAATAAAATAAAATGTTTTACGTGTATAATTAAAGCAGTGTAAACTATCAGCTGTTTTAAATGCCAATAGTTAGGAGAGTGTTCTCATATACCCAATAGGAAATTTTTTGATAAAGAAACTATGAAAACAAAATATTTTGAAAATTACGAGTATAATGTGGTTGTATCTACATATAGTACCTAAATTTTAGATAAATTGTTGTAAAGCGTGTTTTTTAGTGTCACAACTTTGAGCTGGCATCACTGCTTTATTTGACAACCCATTTTACAGCTGATAGTTGCTTTTTGTTTAGTTTGCTTTGAAATTTCATTATGAATTGACTTACACGAGAGCAACGCGTGCAAATTGTTGAAATTTTTAATTAAAATGGTTTACATAATCGTCCTTCAGAGCGACTAATTCGAAGAACAATAGATCGTTTTCGGCAACATTTACTGTTACTAATAATGTGCTTTTGTCGAAACACCATTACATCCAAAGAAAATAACTGTTTAGTGCGCTTTATGGGCTGGCAGAGTCATTGGCCCATATGTCTTCAAAAACGATGATGGTGAGAATGTTACTGTCAATGGTGAACGGTATGAGAACATGATTCGAAATTTTTTCGTACCTCAATTACGTGGTATTAATCTTGCTGATATGTAGTTCCAACAGGACGGAGCCACATGCCACACAGCGGGCGCTACAATTGATTACTCAAAGAAAATTTTGATAAAAAGAAATAATTTCACGTAATGGCCCAATTAATTTGCCACCAAGATCGTATGATTTAACCCCATTGGATTATTTTCTTTGGGGTTATGTTAAGTCTCTTGTCTACGTCGATAAACCACAAACAATTGAACACCTGCAAATCAACATTCGAAGAGTTATTCGCGAAATACGGCCGCAAATGCTGCGAAAAGTTGTTGAAAATTGGTGTTCCAGATTGCGCCTTCTACGCGCCAGCCATGGAGGCCACATGGCAAAAATCATATTTAAGCATTAATTTTATAAAATTTTCTTTCCACTAAAGCATGGTTCATTGATATTAAAAATATATTGCCTTGTTTTATTATGATTTAAACTTGCGTCATTCTATAAAAAACACCCTTTATAATGAAAAAGTTTGTCAGCTAATACATACAGTGGTGGCCAAAACAGTTGCAAATGAAACCTCATATTAACTAAAAAATGGAATATTTAGCACAATTTTTTTTTTATTAAGTTCATTAATTGATATTATCTTATAAAAACAAATAAAAAAATGTAATTAACTGAATATTATTAATAGGACTTTAGATCATATCGAGCCATTACCGCCAAAATAATGTATCCCACACCATAATCGATTTTTGTTTTTTTTTATCGATAGTTCAACATCATTTGCATCATCTGTCAAAATTTCATGGCTGTAGATTAAACCGTTATGATTTTATAACAAAAACAATTTTAATGTAAATGCATATGGTGAGTTGTTTACATTTTCTTTGTGGGATACAATTAAATTCTCTTTTAAAATAAATGAAACACAAGGGAAAAAAATAAAAAAAAAACACAATTTTTTGAGACTTTAATTAAAGATAAAGATTAAGATTTGTATTTTTGGAAGCTTTAGAACAATATGTCGAAGGTATCCCATGAATTTTTTTTTTTGCAAAATATGTTTTTGTTTTCAATTATTGGATATTTTTACAGCTCTCCCTGGTACCGTATAGCGATTCAGATGAATCTTTCGTTGATTTAAAAGGTTTGGAAAGTTTAAAAGAAGTCGAGGAGGAAACGTGTGTTGGGAAAAGGGGCTACAGAAAGCAAAAGAGAATACCTAAAAGGCTGCAAAAAGTTAAGAAGAAAAATACGAGTGTTTTTCCCAACCCGTGCTTAAAGAAAAAATTTCCAAATTCGTGTCATGATAAAATTTCTGAAGTTGAAAGGGTAAGAATAAATCAACATTATTGGGGAATAGGCAACAAAATTAGACAGAAAGATTGGCTGTCTTCTTGTGTTAAACAAGTCGATATTAAAAGGCGATATGGAGAAAGTGACAGAAAAAGTGCAGCTTTAATTATTTTATCAATATCAATAATACCAGTTTTAAAGTTTGTCAAAAATTTTTATTGAAAACGTTGAACATTTCACAAACGATTTTAATATTCGTAATAAAAAATACAAGTTCATATAAAGCTTGCCTTGAAAATATAAAAATCCAACTGCACACAACAAATCTGAGGAAGCAAGCATATCGCTAGTAAAATCCTTTATAGAACAATTACCAGCGGTTTCTTCACATTATTGCCGAAATAAAAGTAAAAAATTATATCTACCTCAAGAATTTCGAAACATAAAAACTGTATATCAGCATTATGTAGAACATTTGAAAACTATTAATAAAGTAAATAGTCAGTTATCGTTAAGAGTATTCCGTAATATTTTTAGAAGCAGTTTCAAAACAAGGCTTTCATTTACCTAAAAAAGATAAATGTATCTTATGCGAGAATTACAATAATTTAGACACAGAATCCAAAAAGCAATTGGATTCATCAGAAGAGTATCAAATGCTAAAGGACAAAGAAAAATCTAAGCAAATATTTTTGGAGGACCAAAAGCTATGCAAAGAGAATCCGGCTTATTTATGTACAAGTTTTGACTTGCAAAAGGTCTTAAATACTCCCTATGGAAAAAGTGTAACTTTGTTCTATTCTAGAAAATATTCATTCCACAATGAAAGTTTTTATGAGAGTGGTACAAGAGATGGGTTTTGTTTTTTATGGGGAGAAAAGGATGGTAAACGAGGGTGTAATGAAATTTGCACAACTGATTTCCAATACCTTAAATTAGTCGATGAAAGAAAAACCCAGTCGATAGTCCATCTTTATTGTGATAGCTGCGCAGGACAGAACAAAAAACAGAGCTATGCTTGCGACATTAACCTATTTTATTGAAAATTCTAATTTTGTGACTAATATAAAAATCACATACTTGTTGCCTGGACACACCATGATGCCTGTTGATTCCATACATAGTACAATTGAATCGTTTATTCGGAATAGAACTATTTGGGCTCCAAGTGAGTGGTACACCATAATATCAAATGCAAGAACTAACCCAAGAAAATATAATTGTATTGAATTAACTAACACTGATTTTAAAGACTGGAAGACATTTTCACAGGCGTTATTTCCAAATTCAGTGAAAATTCAATTTACAAAATTACGCTCTGTTACATTGGACAAAAATATTCCAAATATTACTCTTAAATATGGCTACTTTGATGAATCTGAAACCATAAATTATGATCTAAATTCAATTCCACGATCCAGACGAAACTCCGAAATAGTTTCTAAGGGACCTACTCAATTATATGATGATATATTAAACATTTCTTCTGCTAAATATAAGGATTTGAAAACGCTTTGCGATAGAAAAACTATACCCGTAAAATTCCAACACGAGTATTTAAATTTAAAATGGGATGGATCTGTTAAAGATTTGCTACCTGAAACCGACCAGGAAGATAGTATTTAGCGTTCTTTATATATTTTTATCTATCGTTATTTAAGTTTACAAGATATGAATAACATTACTTTGTTAATACAAAACTTTAAATATATGAATTACATTACTTTATTTTTGTTTTATCCAATATACTATGAAATGTAAACATTTATTTTTTTTTTAATGAAATTTAATTTAATTTTAAGGAGTAAGTAAAAAAATTAAATAAAAAAAAACGGGAAGTCACTTCCTTAAAATAAATTTTTGTGTAACCCACACACTTTTTTAATAATAGGTTGCCAGAAGGAAAGCAAAAAATATGTATCCCACAAAAACAACCGTTTTGATGCAAATATCTATTTAAAATTATTAAAATTAAATGTATTACACAAAACAGTATTTACATTATAAATTTTAAAATAATGTCTTTATTATAACTGATTTTATTTAAAAAAAAACCTTCAACTGTAAAATTTCGAGTTTGTGGGATACATTTTTTCGGCGGTTATGGCTCGATATAATCATATTCTTTTTTTTTATAAATTTATAATTTATAAAATTTATAAAAAATTATCTAAAATCCTATTAATACAATACATAAAAAGCTTCTTTAATTTAATTAACTTAAACAATAAAAAGAAATAAATATTATTGAGACCTGGAACTAATAATAGAACTTATAATAACCACTTTGTGCAAAAGTGGTTACAAATATGTTATTCCAAATATTGTCAATCGCTGGCCACAACTTTTCCCATCTTTCTGGAAATTTTTGGATACAGGCGCGAAAAAACGATTCGTCTTTTGCTGCATAGCAATCATCGCAGCAGAAGTGAACTTCTGTTAACGTAAATTGTGTCAATTATTATTTTCTTACTAAGAATCTGTACAAAAATAGTAATTTTACAAAATTTTCTTTTTTCTTTTTTTTTGAAGGAGAATTTTTTATTGAAATACAAATATTTTTATAAATTTTGTCAGTTATTTTTAATTTTGTTTAATAAAAGTTTGTCAGCTATTTTTACGATATTGTAAGTTATTTTAACTGCATTTGTTGCCGTTGGTTTAGCATTTAAAGATTATTGAGTTCTTGCCCGTATTGAGGTCTTGACCGTTACTGAGGTCTTGTTGACTGTAGGCCCTAATAAATACATTTATCGCCTTTTACATTCATACATCTTTGGTCTATTTGTCATTTTGAGTAGATTTTACATTTAAACTTTTTTGAGTGCACACTTGGTTAAGTTCTGTTCAGATTGAGCTTAAGAAAAGTTTAAGTTAATTTTAAGTTGAACTTTTGCTTATGTTATATGCAATGTCAGTAAAATATTTTCCTACTGGGTTTTCTTGTACTAGCTTGACATTCGTTGCCTTTCAGTTTTCTCTCGTAAGTGTTTTTCTCTCTGTTTATGCAAACTATGAAGCAATTTTTTGTTATTTTTTCTATACGAGGTCCGTTCGAAATGTTCTTAGACTGACATAGAGATAAACAGCAAAAACCACCCAGCAAAAACATGGTATCAACTACTTACCAGCCTATTTACTCGCTTAAATACTTTTGTTCGCGATGACGCGATTTAAGCGAAATAAAATGAATTTTTTGCGTTGTTTCATAACTGCTGATGAAACATTGATCCATCACTACACACACCAGAGACAAAAAAACAATCAAGACAAAGGACTAAAGCTCGTGGAAGTGCACTAAAGAAGGCAAAAACAATTCAATCGACTGATAAGGTTATGGCAACGGGATTACTGGGATTATTTCCTGACAATCTTCAAAAGGGTAAAATTCAGAATATTATTGCAACCATTTGGATCACATAAGAGTACGATATAAATTGATTGACCACACACCTTATTTTCCTCATTTAACTCCCTTTGACTTCTATGTTACCTGTTCCCAAATATAAAAAAATCTAACTCTTGTTTTTCATTGTTAGGCTAAGAACATTTCGACCTGCCCTCGTAATTACCTACAAAACCACAGAAAAATAATAAAATGATTGCTAAAAATTTAAATGTACTCATATGTATTCTTAAATAAAAACTTCATACCCTACTATTGTAAATTAATCAGTCAACATGCCAGTCGATTTAGTGTTTAAAACCAATTTGAGGTGTCTTTCTACCAAGTACGACTATTTCCTAACTAAATTTAAATACAATTTAGAATATACCAATTTAATTATTGGAGGATTTAATTGTAAATAGTCTTTAGATCAGTCACAAGATATTTAAACAAGAGGTGGGCACCTGACACGAAATTTCGTGATTCACGTGAATCACGCATGATCGTGAGCCAAAATTAAAAGTACTTACGTGATCGTGCTGAGCGGTAAATAAATTCGTGCGTAAGTCGATTGTTTGTGGTGATTTTTCGTGATTATTCTTTTTATTTCCTTTTTTTAAATCAGCGAGTTGATTCAATATTTTATAAATCAGGTTTAAAATCATAATTGATAATATAATTTAATTTGAATCTTTTTTGATTCAATTGAATCAAATCATTTCTTTTTTAATTCGCCAAAAAAATTTTTTTTTTCATTTGCGAATTAAAATAAAATAAGAAAACATTGAAATATACTTGCAAATCTCGCTTAGTAAAATGGTGATTTTTTAAAATGCACGGTATCTCGAAAACTAAGCGAGATAGGGAAACGGACAAAATTTTTGCTGTACTAAAGTGTAAATATACTGCGAAAATAAAAATAGGCCAAGTTGGGAAGACATCCCGAAGTATCAATTTGTATAAAACAGCCAGAGGGTGACCCATTTTTATAAAATTCCATGAAACCCTTCAGGGACCTACCGAAGCTGTCGAAGGGTAGCTTTGCAAAAAAATTTGTCTGTTTTGCGCTATCTCGCTTAGTTTCCCAGATATTCGCCATTTTATAAAATGAAAATTTTTTAAAATGGACGGTATATCGAAAACTAAGCGAGATAGGGCATAACATAACATACTGCGATAATAACAATTGGCCAGGTCCGGAAGACATCCCGAGATATCTATTTCTATTAAACAGCCACAGGGATATCCTTTTTTAAAACGAACGAAATGAAACGGGAAACAAAATTTTTATTATCGCCATGAAACCCTTCGGCTTTAAAATTAAATTAATCGTGATTTACAAAAATTTATTTAATTCGGGAATCAAATCATATTTAAGAATAAAATTTTTTTTTTTTTTGATTCGCGAATCAAATCAAAATTGATTTGATTCTTTGATTTTAAAGTAAATTATTCGAATTGAATTATTTCCTTTGATTTATAAAAAGAATTATTTAAATCACCTTGATTCTTCTAATAAGAATAAATTTGAATCATGGCAGTAAATAATTCAATCAAAAAAATTAATTCACAAATTAATTTGTCAAAATTTAAATCAGATTTGAAAATTGATTTAAGCTGATCCTTTTCATATAAGTAAAACAGGTCCCTATCACAATGAACTGGTCACGTGACGTGTCCTGGGATAGGTTCATTTCTCGCAGAGTTTAAGAGGTAGATAAACAAATTCATTTATGCTTAATTTTTCGAAATATTTTTAGTTTTCAAAGCCTCAGTATTTCGTGAGCGTGAGCAAAAATTTATATTACTCACGTGATCGTGCTTGTGCGTGAATAGAAAAAAGACCTTCCTGCGAGATTGTAATTTTTGGTTCGTGATCGCGCGTGAGCGTGAGTCAAAAATCGTTCACGTGCCCATCTCTAATTTAAATGGATCAAATTACTTATATTTCATCCCGGAATTGTATATAAACAATTACAATAGAGTATTATATGGTCGACTAAATAAAAAAAATATTGTTTTTTTTTTAGAACAGAAGAGGGCTTGTTTACACTACGCAATCTTTATTTATATAATGTATATTTACTTTACGTTATTATGACAGATTAGAAAATAAAATTTCAACAGTGATAACAAGGTCATTATCAAGAAAGATTGATAACATTTATATGGTGTTTCTACAAGACGTACATCGCTAGACGAATGAGGGAATACATGTATTTTGTTTTTGTATTGCATGTATTTTTGTTATTGTATTTACGTTCGTGTAAAGCAAAATGTAATCTGGAAACACCACCTTAAAGTGATGAAAAATGTTATAAGGCAAATTTTAATATATAAACTTTGATCTGATAAAGAATACGAGTATGTCTTACAAGCAGTACGTTTCGGGACGTTTGAGGATATCCTGCAGTACATTTTTTTAATTTGTTTACCTTTTTGCTAATGCACTCAGAAAAAAGAATTAACTGGAATTTAGAAAAAATTAACTTATTTGGAGGAAAAAAGACACTTTTTACCAATATTTAATAAAATTTTCCTTGAAATTAAGAAAAGAATTTTAATTAAAATTTGGTAAAAATTTTCTAAATTATAGAAAAATTTTACTTCGAACTAAATTTTTATTAGAAAACAGTAAAATTTCCTTAATTAGTTCATACATCATCTAATATTTTACTGTTAGTTAAGAAATG
Organism: Eustalomyia histrio; assembly: GCA_949748255.1. NCBI lineage: Eukaryota > Metazoa > Arthropoda > Insecta > Diptera > Anthomyiidae > Eustalomyia > Eustalomyia histrio. The sequence goes on from OX456523.1 coordinate 220,544,117, forward strand.
TTTGGGTTTAAGAATTTTTTTATTTAAGTTCATTAGATAATTTTTTTTACTACAAACTAGGACAACTCCCAATAAATAAAAAAAAAATTCTAACATCAAGTTAAATAGCACTTCTTTTAAGTGAAATTTATCCTTAAATGTGACAAAGTGAGATCCTCTTAGTAGCTAATTATTGGTTCTGCTTGAGAGAACAAACGTCCTCAGTTACATGGCATCTATGGCTAAGGAAAACTGGGGATCCTTTGTCTTCTTAAATTAATTAATTTACGGAAATTGTTGCAAAAATATAAAATATCACAGTTACATTTCTTGTTATTATTGAAAAATTAAAAGAGGTCATAAATTTATTTTATGACTTATTATTATTAAGTGAAAAAAAGAAAAATAGTTTTACAGCTTTCGATAAATATAAAGTTTAATAGGCGCAACGTCAATTATAGGAAAGCCGTTATGCCGTAATATATAAAATGCGCCTTCGATATTTTGTATTGTAGTCAGCAAACAAAATTATTATGTGAAAGCGCAAATTCGAAATTTTTTTTACCTTTTGCTAACAAAATTTTAAAATATATTTTAAGCTATTTTAAGTTCAATATTTAAGACTCTTTAGATTAGAGATGGGCACGTGAGCCATTTTTGACTCACGCAAGATCACGAACCAAAAATTACAATCATTATTTTAAATGGTTACTTTAATTTGTTGCCTTAAATAATATTTTTTCTTGAAAATTAGTTGTTTTTAATTGATTGATTCAAAATAATTTAAACGTTTTCCAACAAAAAAAAAATCCTATACCTTATGTTATTATTTTTCAAAAATTAGAAAACTTTTACCTGAAAAAAAAATATATTATTCAAATTTTTTAAAATTTATCTGAACTAAGTTGCATGAAAATTTTCCTTAAAAATAGTTCATCAGTTTCTAAAACCAAATAAATTTTTATTATTACATAGAAAAGAATTTATTACTTTTTGTTTTTAATTGTCTGAACTAATTTTGAGAAAACAATTCTTAAAAATTAGAAAGTAGTAGACTTAAAAACTGAATTTAGAAATGGCTTTCTATAATATTGTTAATTTTACTACTCGCAAAAAAAAAAAAAAAATAAAAACACATTAAGTTCAAGTACTTTCTCAATTTAAGTTACACATTTTTTTAACTAAATGGGAGTAAATTATGTGCGAATATTTTTTATTTGTTTAACTATACTTAGTTTTATGACATTTAAGTATGCAAATTTCTTAAAACTGAGATGCTTTTTCTTAAAATTAATAAATTGTTATTTACTTGACTTGTTTTTTCCTAAAATCAAGAAATATTACTTAAGAAAGGTATGAACTATTTCTGAGTATATAAACTATTTCGTTTTTACCCAAACATATGAATTTTATTCTTTTTAAGAAAATTTTTCTAAGTTTTAATAAAATTTTACTTAAATTAAGGACAATTTATAAACTATTTTGAAGGAAATTTTTGATTAAATTTAAGTTCATCTCTTTTTTTAGAGTGTATGAACTATTTCTGAGTATACAAACTATTTGGTTTTTACCCAAACATAGGAATTTTTATTCATTTAAAAAAAAATTTTCTAAATTTTAATAAAATTGAGTAAAATTTTTAAACTATTTTAAAGGAAATTTTGGATTAATTTTTAGTTCATTTATTTTTGTTGAATGTGAAATTTTATTTATATTTTAAATATATGAGTTTAGTATAATTCAATTTAATTTAAGGATAAAAATGTATACCAAAAACCTTGTTAAAATCAGTGTACTCACAAAGTGAAAGTCCTCCGAAAGTGAGAAAATATTTACATAATAAGTGTTAAATACGTTAAAATATATGGTAAAATATATTGACTTAACCATAGAAACAGTTTCATAATTATTAGAAAATTTTTATTAAATTTAAGCATAATTTTCACTGAAAAGAAGTGCTATTTAACTTGATGTTAGAATATATTTCTTTTTATTTTTAGGGAGTTAAGTCCTAGTTTGTAGTAAAAAATTATCTAATAAACTTAAATCAAATACAATTTTTTTTAACACCCAGGAAATATTTCCTAACTAAATGTAAAATTAAAAATGATCTATGAACTAATTAAGAGGAAATTTTACTAAGTTTTCTAATAAAAAATTAGTTGCCAGTACTAAAATTTTTCTTAATTAAGAAATTTTGAACAAATTATAAGTAAAATTTGTTTTTTAATTTTAAGGAAAACTTTATTAAATTTTAGTAAAGAGTGTCCTACAAATAAGTTAAATTTTTTCAAATTCAAGTTCATTTTTTTTGGGTGTATTGTTTGTTGGGATATTTTGGACCTGAAAGAAATTTTTTGATCATATGTACCTTTTGAATTTAGATTAAAAGAATAATTTTTAGATTTAGAAAAGTGGTTTATATATTTCATTTTTGGCATTTTTTGACATTGATATATAGAAGTTTACATATGTATGTACTTTGTGTATTTTTAATAAAAAAAAAATACATTTTTAATTCAACATTGTAAATTAAAAATTTTAAATAACATACTAAAAAAGTTGCTATTTTATTTATAAATAAATGCCTTGTAAATACTTTCTTAAATAAATGCAAATATATTTTTTTTTAAACTACACATACTGAGAATTTTAAATGGAACTTAATTTGATATTGTTAATTAGGAAATTTTGAATTAAATACAGTAAAACCTAGATAAAAATAAACTTTATTAAACTAATAAAATTGGATTTATTGAAAATTGTCTATGTAGTTATGTTTCAAAAACTTACAATTTCCAAAGTTTGTAGATTTTATTAATTCAAGGTTCAACTGTACTTTTTTTGTTTTTTTTTAATACTTAATACTTAATTTTAAATTATAAAATTAAATTAAAATCAAAGCTTGTTTTATCTTAAAATATATATTTATGTATTGTACGTATATACAGTTTAGTTTTGAAAAATATGTATTTGTTATATATTTATTTTGAATTGTTGTTAGCTAAGCTTTCATATGATATAAAGAATTTTGAATTATATCGTAAAATTTTGTGATTTTTGCTTTTAAAAATATATATATGTATGTATTAAAGAATTCCTTAATTGAATTCATTTAAAGGAATTTAAATGTTTGTGTTTTTCTTTTGTATGTAAGTGTTTTATAAGGATTATTGAAATTTGTAACTTTTGTTTGTTTTTTTCTGGTATTTTTTACGATATATAAATTTTCTTTTTTTTAATTTTTTTTTTTGATATATCACACATTGATTTATTAAAAAAGAAACCGCCCTTTATATTTTTTTATATGTCTTTTTGCCTGAATTTTAAATAAAATAATTTAAATCTTAATTATCACCCCTTGTGTTTATAAATTATGACGGTTAATATTTTTTGTAATTTGTATACTTTTTTTTTTTTTGTGGCATTTAAAGTGTTAATTCTTCATTAGAAGCTGGCATTTCTAAACGTGGTGGCTTTGTAGGTTCATCTCGTATATCGGTTAATATAACCACCTCGTATGGACTACAATCAGATAAATGTAAAAATGAGCAGAGCCAACCATAAAAACCCTTTTCAATATCGGCCATTTCGTTACACCATGAAGAAAATTGTAAACTTATTTGAATAAATCCTGCGTAAATGCCCAAACCAAAACTACACAGTAATATATAAATGGGATAAGATGCTACCAATATGGGTGACATTAAAAATCTCATAATAATGGACTTTTCCTCATGCATGTAATTGAAGACATTATACCAGGTGATGGTACCTATATAAAATGAATATATTCCCGAGATTAGGGTAACAAAGGGTAGGCATATTAGGGATAATAGAAATATGTGTAGTCCCGTATTAAAGGAGCATTTGCAACATTTATTTTTCTTTTTAGCTTCAATTTGCATGGCAGCTGCATTTATTTTCTCCAATTCATCACGACTTATATTTAGTTGCAAATCAAAACTTTGACCCTTCTTTTTGCCTCTTTTTATGGTACCCGTCATGGTTAAATAATTGCAATTTTCTGTTGTTGCCTTCTTTGCCTGATATCTTTCTAATGACTGATCATATGTATTTAAAACACTTGTCTCTCCCGATTCGAGATCTTCATAATTTGTTTGATCTGGTGAATTTCTGTCACTTCTCAGTTGTGGCAAATCTGTTCGTATGTTAACTCTTTTCTTGGAGCCCGAACGATTACTTAAACAATCATGGGATTTGCTAAGCTTTACATCTAAACTACTTTCCGAATAGCTAGACGGTGTTACAGTAGATGATTCGTGACGATTGGTTGACTTGGTACCCTGTGATATTGATTCAAAGTTATTGAGCTCATTATCATCCACATAGATATTATCTACCGATTGTGCAGATTTGGCAGATTTTACAGATTTATTGTCGGGATTTTTCAGCGGTATTTGAGGCAGTGGTTGTTTGTTCTTGAGCAACAGTTTTGTATTTAAAAGATCCTCTTCTAAAACATTATTGGATGGTGAAAGTTTTTGACGATTCTGCAAATAAAATTGGATGAGAAAAATATATTAGCTTTGTCTGTATAATCCACTGATAATGACAGTTAAAATAAAGGTAACAATCTCAGACTACACAGACAGATTACCAATGACATATGTCAAACAACAATTCTCGAACCATATGTTTATTTTGACATTGCAGTGATTTGTAAAATGAAATAGAAAACATAAACTCCATATAAATTGTATGGCGCATATTTTATTGTATATCTATTTCTTTCTGTGTCACTGCAATTTTGACATTTCTTTTTACTCATTTTTTAGCCGCCATTTGGATTCAATCATGTGTTTTCTGTCTGCGTAGTCTGTAGTAACAATATTCAGTTAAGTGCAAAAATTTTCCGAGTAAAAAGTTTATATATAATCATATATATGTAGCCTTTTTAAATAATACATCATCTTATATAAATACACTCAGAAAAAAAGTTAGTAGAACAATTTGTAAGCAGTTTTCAATCCCACTTTACTATTTTTGTACTGATTTTTAGTAAAACAATTATTGTTTAGCAAATTTTTTTGCTATTTACATTTTACAAATTACATAGTTTTTACAGAATATATACAAATTTTTGTTGCTAATTTCAGAAATCATTTTACAAATTTTTGAAAACCGATTTGCTAAAATTAGCAAAAAAATTTACTAATTTTAAAAAGTGGATATTGAAGGAAATGTTATTTCTAATAAAAACTTACACCTACAAACTGAAATTGCCTTAAAATGTTGCATAGATTAAAAAAAGGGATCGAAAGTGAATATACCGACTAATCTCTAAAAATCAGCCTTGACCATAAAAATAAAAAAAAAATTGACTAAAATATTTTTCAAATCAGAAATTACCAAATAAAAACAAAATGATTAATTCGTTTATGTTTTAACAATTTTTAAGATTTTTAAGCCTTTGATTTTGTTTTTAATTTTGTATAAAATATTTTTTTGAAAAAAAAATAAATAAAATAAAAAAATTTCATGCTTGATAAAAAAAAATTTAAAATTTTGTACTAATATTCACAATATTTAGTAAATTTTTTTTGCTGATTTTAGCAAACCGGTTTAAAATTCCGCTACTAAAATTTAGTAGCGGTTACTAATTTTTCTACTAATATTATTGTACTACACGTCAGCAGACATGTGTTGCTAAGATTAGCAAAAAATATCGCTGGGCTCAAATTAGCAAAATTTCCCGTAGTAACAGCAAAATTTTCAGTTGCCATTACAGACTTTTTTTGGTGAGTGTACATATGGCGGTATGCATTACCATACATAATTATTTATTATATTATTTGTTTAAATAATCTTATATATTGTACCACATCTATTAATATATTGGTCTTTATAAAATTAGTTAGGATTTTTTAATAAGATATGATACATATTAGATCATATTAAATTATATATAATTATATATGGCTTTCACGGGACCACATTTAATTGTTTTTATGGTTTATATAAAATAGTATAGAATTATATCTGCTATCTAATGCCTTAGATATAATAATATTTGGTCTATTCTCAAAAATATTTTTTAATATGCTATGAGATATAATTATATATGATTCAATACATGGTCAAACATGCACTCACAATATATTTTCCGTTACCTACTGTAGTTTATTAAAAAAGTACTACGTAAAGTTTGTTTTTAAATGAAGAATCAATTGAAATTCATAGAAATATATTTTTTAACTATTCGAATCAGTCATTCAAAAAACAAACCATAAAAATTTACAGACATTCAGTATAAGTTGATATTTTCTTTAAATGTAAAAAAATTCTTTTTTTTTTTTACCAAAATAGTTTGTATATGTACAAAATTATTTCAATAAAAATGACAAAAATTATTCAAATATAGATACACACATAGAAAATAAAAATATATACATCTGTGTGATTTGTGTTTCGTAAAATTACATACAAATAACAAAAATTTCAATTTGTTAAACAAACCACAAAAATCATTTTTTTACGTTTTTTTCAGTAAATAAATGATGGTTATTTTAAACGACTTTCTATTGTTTTTACTACTTTTGTTGGCTATTAAACAATGATTGAAAATAAACAACAAAATGGGTTGAATATAATGAAAAATCAGTAGTCCTCTTTTTGACTGTATTTTCTATTAATTTAATATGTATTTTAAGTTGTTTTTAACGAAATAATATTGTGAGTGTGGGATATATATTTTGATATGGAATAAGATATAATTATATATTGTACAATATTTTCAAACAAATTTGAGATATAGTTAACATACATATATGTGTATAGTACCATATCTAGAGCAGACCTGGGCCATCTTAATTACATTTTGCAGTTATTTACTTGTATAATTTGTTCATATCAATAATTTTGTTAGACCTACGCTCACGGATTAAAGTTTTCCTTGGAAAATTTAAAAACTTTTTAATGCCTGACATGGGAAATAGTGAATATTTTTGTGTTCTAAATACCATGCAATAAAATGCAATTACTTCAATTTCATTTAATGGAAGTAATTGAGTAAGTGCCCTGTGATTAAGTAAACAGAAATATCTTTTATTCGCCATGTCTCATATTGAAATTTTCCAAGAAAAAGTTTAATACATCTGATAGAATTGTTAATATAAACAAATTACAGAAGTGAGGTATTGAAAAAATGTAATTGAGATCGCCCAGGTATGATCTAGAGTATTTTTGATATGATATAAAATGTAATTTATTATTATTTATCTATCGAATTTTATTCCTTACAGACATTTTAAAAAATATTAAAATAACTTAACTAAGAGTTTAAAAAAATTATAATTGCGTTTTTTATTACTCTTGGATTAAGTGAAAAATCTATAAATCTATATAATTGATTAAATGTGTTACACATTCTCCTGAGAGGGTCAGCATCAGCATAATTAGCTCTAAAAAAATTTACCAACAATAAGTAAACAATTACGGGATGTACGTTGGGGAATATTAAATGAAATTTCATTAATCAAAAATCCAGAGCAGATATCACCATTAATTATATTCAAAATAAATGACACATTCAGCATAAGTTCTACGGCTTTTTAAAGTAGGAAGCTTAATAAGAGCAAGTCGAAGACAAAACAACAGGAACTGCTTTTGCACGGATTCAATTGCATCAGAATGCGTTTGATAAATAGGATCCCATATTACCGATCCATATTCCAGAATCGGGCGCACAAGAGACATGTACAATGTTTTTGCAATGTACAGATCATTAAACTCTTTTGACCAGCGTTTTATGTATATTACCAAGTGTACCCCTAGCCTTGTTTAGTTTAGGGTCAAGCAAAATACCTAGATCTAGGAAACTGTCGACCAAATCAAGTTGATGACCTCCCAGAAAATAGTTTACGGTAATTTGATTAATTCTTACAAATCGCATAAGTTTGCATTTTTTTCAAATTAAGCTCCATTAAATTCACGTTGCACCATTTGTAAAATGAATCCAAATCCTCTTGAAGGCGATAGTGATCCAAAAATTGGTTATAGCTTAAAAAAAACGTTGACGTCATCAGAGTACATTAAAACTTGCACCATTTGTAAAATTAATCCAAATCCTCTTGAAGGCGATAGTGATTCAAAAATTGGTTATAACTTAAAAAAACCTTGACGTCATCAGCGTACATTAAAACATTTGAAAACTTTATTACGTTTGGCAAGTCATTAATAAACAATGAAAATAGTAGCGGCCCAAGGTGACTTCCCTGTGGTACACCAGACAGTACATTTATTCTTTTCGAAAACAGTTTGTTAAATCGAACAGTTTGTGACCTATTTGACAAATACGAATATATCCACTTTATGCTATGATTTGTAAATCCCATTAATTGTAGTTTATTTATTAAAGTGAATGATTTACTTTATCGAATGCTTTACTGAAGTCGGTGTAGATAACATCAGTTTGCTTTCTTTGAAAAAAGCCACGATTTACGTTGGTCGTAAGTTGTAGAAGATTTGAAATTGTAGAACAATGTTTTTGAAATCCATGTTGATAAGGAGATAATAGATTCGAAACTTGATAACGTTAATGTTCTGTAACCAGTTTTTCAAAAAGCTTGGGTATTATACTCAGCATTGCAATACCCCTGTAATTTTCAATTTCTGATATGTTGCCTGATTTAAACAGTGGCACAATATAAGATTCATTCCAAATTTTTGGAAAAAACCCATATTTAATTGATATATTAAACATAAGTGTCAGAGGGATGGCTAAGGCTTCAGCGCAGTTAATTAAGATGCAACTAGGAACTTTATCAGGACCAAAATCAAATGAAAATTTAAGTCGTTTTATTTCATTTGAAACTGTGTACGTATCAAATAACGGTAAGGATATCGATTGATTTTCGACTAAAGCAAACGGGTACACGATTGAATTATCATAAGTTGCATTAGAGTAGGTAGTAGAAAAAACTCAGCAAACATGTGTTTGTTGAAATGTCATCGTAGCAGGATAACCAGATGTCTTTTTCTTCAAGTTAATGAATTTATAGAAGGACCTTGGATTGTATTTTAAATTGTTTTTAATTTTATTTAAATAATGTGTGTAACAAACTTTATTTAATCTCGTATATTCAGCACGGCTCACAGAATATCTTAGATGATCTACAGAAGATCCAGATCGTTTAAATTTGTGGTAATATTTACATAAGATATAGTTATATGTGGTTCCATGCCAATGGTTTCGACTGCCAGCCAGTGAGAACATATTTTTCGTGTTTTTTAATTTATTTTTATTTTAATATTAATTTTAATGAAACAGAAATTTATCTCACTATTACATTGTGTTCCAAAAATCCATTTTTTTTATAAACTGGATTCCGTATATATTATATGCAGAATCTGATGCAACTCGATCAGACATTTTTCGGATAAACTTTAATCTTACCGAATCCCTAAATATATTGATCTGTCATTTTTCGGATCAAGTTAGATATTATTATATTAAAGAATATAAAATTGGATATGATTAAATATTGTGCCAGATTAATTTTTTTACTCGGAAATTTAGATCAGCTAGATATTACAGAAGATATTAAGCTGGATATTATTAAATATTGCGCCAGATAATTTTTTTTTACTCGGGTGTGATGGACTAGATATTACAGCAGATATTTGAGAATATTAAATTGGGTATAATTAAATATTGCGCCAGATTAATTTTTTTTACACGGGTACGTAATGTAACGTGCGGATTAAGCTCTTTCTATCGAAATGAATGAGTTAAAAAGAGGCAAACACACTCAAAAAAAAGACATGATCTAAAAATTAGTCCAAAATTTGTTTTAAAATAGTTTAAAAATTTTCCTCAATTTAAGTAAAATTTTATTTAAATTAATATATAACTTCCTATGTTTGGGTAAAAACGAAATAGTTTATATACTCAGAAATAGTTCATACCTTTCTTTAGTAATATTTCTTGATTTTAGGAAAAAAAAACAAGTATATTAAATAAAAATTTATCAACTTTTAAGAAAAACATCTCAGTTTAAGTTTAGTTAAAAAAACCGAATTTACTCCCATTTAGTTCAAAAAATGTGTCTAACTTAAAATGAGAAAGTACTTGAACTTAATGTGTGTTCATTTTTTTTTGCGAGTAGTAAAATTAACTAAAATTTAGAAAGCCATTTCTAAATTCAGTTTTTAAGTCTACCGCTTTCTAATTTTTAAGAATTGTTTTCTAAAAATTAGTTCAGGCAATTAAAAAGAAAAGTAATACATTTTTTCCTATGTACGTAATAATAAAAATTTATTTGGTTTTAGTAACTGATGAACTATTTCTAAGGAAAATTTTCATGCAACTTAGTTCAGATAAATTTTAAAAATTTTAATAAAATATTTTTTTTTTTCAAGTAAAAGTTTTCTAATTTTTGAAATGTAATAACCTTAGGTATAGGTTTTTTTTTTGTTGAAAGACGTTAAACTTATTTTCAATATTTAAAAAAAAATAACTCAAAAAAAAAGTTGTTAGTTTTCCTAATTTAAAAAAAAAATTATTAGTTGAAACAAATTGAATTAACCATTTAAAAAAACTATCGTGCATGATTGCAATTTTTGGTTCGTGATCGTGCCCATCTCTAATCTTAACAGTCTTAAAAATTGAACTTAAAATAGCTAAAAAAATATATTTTAAAAATTTGCTAGCAAAAGGTAAAAAAAATTCGAATTTGCGCTTTTATGTAATAATTTTGTTTGCTGACTACAATACAAAATATCGCAAGCACATTTTATACATTACGACAGAATGACTTTCCTATAATTGACATAATCGAAGGCACTAAAACTATTTTTTTTTCACCTAATAATAAAAAAGTTAAAATTTTTATATGTCAATTAAAGTTTGAACTAAAAATGTCATAAAATAAACTTGTGACATTTTTCAATAATAACAAGAAATGTAACTGTGATATTTTGTATTTTTGCAACAGCTTCTTAAATTAGTTAATTTAAGAAGACAAAGGACGCTCAGAGTTCCTTAGCCGTGTCACTTAGGGCGTCCCTTTTTGTAGTTCTCCCAGGCAGAATCGTTAATTAACCACGAAAAGGATCTGACTTTGTCACAATTTATAACGTTCCAGGATATCCTGCAGTACATTTTTTTTAAATTGTTTACCTTTTTGCTAATAAAATTTAATTTATATTTTAAGTACATGAGTTTTATATAATTCAATTTAATTTTAAGACAAAAATGTAAAGCAAAAAGCTTGTTAAGAGCAGTGTCTTCACAAAGCGGAAGTCTTTCGACAGTGGGAAAATACTTACACAATGAGTGTAAAGTACTTTAAAATATATTACCTTAAGCATAGAAACAGTTTCAAATTAATTAGAAAATTTCTATCAAATTTTAGGATAATTTTCACTTAAAAGAAGTGCTATTTAACTTGATGTTAGAAAATATTTTCTTATTTTTAGGAAGTTAAGTCCTAGTTTTTAGTAAAAAAAAATTATCTAATGAACTTAAATAAAATAAATTTTTTCTTAAAACTAAGGAAACATTTCCTAACAAACAGTAAAGTTTTAGATAATGTATGAACTAATTAGGAGAAAAATTTACTGTTTTCTAATACAAATTTAGTTCTCAGAAGTAAAATTTTAAGAAATTTTAAGTAAATTTGTTTCTTAATTTCATATTAATTTTTTCTCCAAATAAGTTAATTTTTAAAAATTGTGTGTCTTAAAGATCAAACCTGTTAATTTTATCACGAAAAGTATCAAATACCACTAGAAATAGAATTCAATGGGAAGGTGTTGAAATTTCGAACTAAATCATAAATTAATTTTAATTTAAAGCCCATATTTTCTCAATAAAAAATTTACTTTTTCGAACAAAACTTTAAGCCAAACTACACGCAGAGAAAAAACATGGTTGCAACATGATCACTGCTACTATATTGTGCTTGCTGCAATCGGGTATGGTTGTCACAACCATATTATTGGTTGTCTAACCATCAACATGGTCGCTACCATCATTATTATAGTAAGTATTTTACTATTTTATGATTGGCACCTCTTATTTTATATCCTGATTGGCTGTAACCATACAGTGGTAACAAAAATTCTGACTATGAAAAAAATATGATAATAATGCAACCATAATATGATGGTAACAATCAATGAATAATTATACATCAAATAAAACATGACTTTTACATTCCTAATACGAGTATTGTCTTGTTTTCATAAAAACCAAAATGTCTTAAAAAAATCATATATTGTTTACTAAAACTGGACAAATATCAGATAGGTAGAAAATACCTTTCATGTGGCATTAAAACATTTCATCAATTGACTTTTTAAGATTCAGTTTATTTTTTTTAAACTTCAGAAGATTTTTTTGAGTGTTTTTTTTCGAAAATTCCTTATACATGTAATATTATTTACAATAATCAGTTCATTGCCAAAAAGATTCTATATAAGGATTTTATATGGATCATATTATTATAATCCAGAAATCATAATACTGTTATGGGGACCATAATGTAATAACACTTTGAGCATACTATGATTACATGCCATTATATTATGATAAATTTAACATCATGTGTTTATTTAGAATCATAATATGTGGTAAAAGTATGGATATTTTATTATCATAATATGATAACTATAATATAGTACGACTATGTTTGGCACAATCATAAACCCAAAAATATATGATGCTCTTCGAATATGATTCTCCCAACCATGTTTTTTCTTTGCGTGTAGCTATTTGTGTTTGGCTCAAAGTTTTGTTGGTATATAAACAACGTTTCCTGTCTATAAATCATCGATGAAATATTTTAATTTTGATATCGAACTAAAACTTTAACAAATTTATTAAAAAACTCTCCATTTTTTAAGATTTTAAGCAATTTTACCCAAAACTTATTATTTAAAATTTGAGACATTTTTAATTTAAAAAATCAAATATTATTTGTAAAAATTTAAGGGAGATTTTATTTTTTTTTTTTATTTTTTTGTGTTAAAGAAATTAGTCGCAGAGATACTTCGAATGCCCTACCTTTTACTCTATTTTGAAAATAATTTTTTAAGAATCGGTTCTTCAAAGTTCTGCTCTCTTACTTTCATTAATTTTTAATTTTTTAGGTTGTGAAAAATTACATACTTCATTCAATATTTTCTTTGAAATACTGAGCCTAAGAAAATATTTAGCTTGAGTGAACTTTTTCTATTGAAATCCAATATTTTTCAGGAAAATTGTTTAAATTATCCTATATTTCGAAAAAAGGATTCAAGATGAAGCATCTTTTGTAATAAAGAAACTTAAATTTTAAAGAAATCTTTCAGCTTGCGTAATGAATACTGTAATTTTAGTTAATTCTTACCTGTACATTGGCAATATGATCTACATAGTTTTGTGTTCCATTTGTTTTTTTATTTGTTTGACGTTTACGAGGCGGTATAAAAACTGGGCGTTCCTTAACCACATTTATGTCACAACAATTTTCATTATTTTTACTGACCATTTTGTTAATAAAATATTTTATTTACTGGTATTTTATAATGTTTTAATAATATTTAAATTTTAAAAATTCATTTTAATAGGTTATCTTATTGAATTTACTTCATAAAAAACATTTAAATGCATTTGAACTTAAATTAGGACGTTTATTTTGTTAGATTTTTTTTTGTGTAATGTTATACTATATTTATTTAACTACATTAAACTTTGAAATATTGTTCTTGTTATTTAGTAAAAAATCCTTTTTTATTTGGTTTTTTTTGAAGCTTATTTATTTGGTTTTATTACATGTTTATTTTTTAATTTATTTTTTTAGTTAATTATTTGCGAAAACGCCTTGTTTTTGTTTAAATGACTGTCTGGCTTTTGAAATAAAACTCCTTTTTATGTGTGCGTTGAGTTGGCGAATGCGCTTTGGTATTGATTTTTCCCAATTAGAAAAATATAAAATTGCATGTCCTTGTAACGGTTTGTTGTTGTGTCAACAATGTGTTTACGCTCTCTCTCTCTCTCTTTGTGTAAGTTATAATGACAGCTTACTCTCTGTTATGAAAATAGTCCTTAAGTGGTCTAATGTAATGCAAAATATGTAAAAAAGGGATATTTGGAGAGTAGTATGTTATGAATAAGGATAACAAAAGTTATTGTCAAATAAATGTCAAGTGTAATAATTTTGTTGAATAAATAAAGTAAAACGAAAATATGAAACCATTTAATAATGTCATCGATAACTACTAAAACAATTGTGATATCTCTAAAACAAGTTGTAAGTTGTGATTTTTAAGTTACAATTTAAAATTTTCATTTTAAAACACGAATTCTAAGGAATTAATTAGATAAGTGGAAAAGCAAGTTAATGTCAGTTATTTGTGTAGTCGGTAGTTTTGTTTTAAACCGTAGTTACGGTTAATTTTTGTATCGAAAAACACAAAACAATATTTATGAGCATTATTTGATGGTGTATTCAGAGTTTGAAATGGTGTATTCAGAGCTTTCAAAATTTAATTCATTAATTGAAGCGGAGCCGCGAATAACGTTTTAAACGAAAATTTTTACAAAACCTGTTTTTTCCAGATTACCGTTAGAATAACTCTCTTTTATGGCTTAAAAATTAAATTAGGCAAAATTACGCAGGATTTTGTTATCAAAATGCAATCTAAAGAAGTCAGAGTCAGTGGGATACACATTTCTAAACATTTTTTTTTGGTTTCTCAACAATTTCAATTTAGATTGTTACAACGTTATTCGCGGCTCTGCTTCAATTGAACTATTGAATTTTCGAAAATTTATCTAATTGAATCAAAAATAAAGTAGATTTAATTCGCGGATTCCCTGCTCAATATTGGGTAAAGATGAATTAAAAGACAATCATTTTAATAGAGAATAACAAACAAACCTTGTAAATTTTTACTTTTTTCAAGGCGTTAAAATAAATGCAACATATGTACGAGGGCGCATCAATAAGTCCATGACTTTTTGAATCAAACACAGTTTTTTTTGCAAAAAAAAAAATTATTTCTTAACATAATCTCATTTTAGCTTAATACACTTAGTCCAACGTTTCCCCGATTTTTGTATCCTTTCCAAAAAATAGGATTTTTCGAGGTCCATTAAATAGGCATTTGTTTAAACAATAATTTCATCGTTGGAGCTAAATCTCTTTCCACCGAGCCATTTCTTTAGGTTTGGAAATAGGAAATAGTCACTGGGGGCTAAATTCGGAGAAAATGGCGGATGAGATTCGTAGCCCAATTCATGGAATTTTGCCAATCCCTTGAAGTTGTCACACGATTACGTTTATGGTCAATTGAGAGCAAACGCGGCACCAACTTTGCAGAGAGCTTTCTTAAATCCAACTGATCATTTAAAATCGAAACCATAGTGCCATATGAAATGCCTATGGCATCAACAATCTCACGCACTTTTACTCTTCGATCGGCCAACACCATATCGTGGATTTTTTCGACATTTTTGGTTGTATTGACCTCAATTGGCCGTCCAGAACGTTCAGCGTCATTTGTACTTGTGCGACCACAACGAAAGTCAGTAAACCACTTGTTTACCATTGAAGTCGATGGTGCAGAGCAGGCATGGAAAACATGGTACAATTGTACTTTTTTTGGTACATTTTTACCTTGGTTGGTACCGTGGTACTACCGTAGCTCATTTAGTACAATTTGAAATTTTCAATTTATAACTTGATAAAACAACATAACATAAAGTCGACTTTTTTTAAAAGCAACTTTAAATTAAAAACCTAAGTATTTTATCCTGCTCTCAATTTTTATTCTCTATAATTTACTAATAAAAATTTTCATGTTTCTTTACAATAAAATAATTTATAAAAAGAATATGATTATATGATCTAGAATCCTACTATACTTTTCACTTACAAAATTTATTCAGCTACTATAGTAAAAAATAAAGTCAGTTTTAAGTTGAACCGGCTCTAAATTGGTGTCACATCAAATATACCAAATGTTTGCATACACATTGTACTAAAATATTCGGAAATGGCAACATTGAACAGCTGATTTTAAATTACCTCTCAAAACAAACAAAAAATAAATAAATAAAAATAAGCTATTAAATGCCTTTAAATTTTTTTAATAGCAAATCCTGAATAGGTAAAATTGCCCTCCAAGGGAGGCGGACACACAGAAAAAAAGGTGTTACATTTATAAAAATTATAATAAAATTTTACAAAGTTTTGTGGTTTACGATAAATTTTGTTTCACCCAGTCAATTTTAATTTTTTTAAGTCTTTTTAGTGTCTAAGCAAATCTGACTTAATAAAATAAAATTGTTAAAAAAAAAAGCGGAAAAAATTTTGGTACCGTGAGGATTGAAAAAGTACAATTTGTTTTTCTGGTTGGTACAATAACACAAAACATATTTTCCATCTCTGGTGCAGAGTATTTATCAAGCTTTTCCTTGGTTTGATTGACTGTTTTTTTTTTAGCAAAAAAATAATGTTTAATGAGCATTTGAAATTCACTCTTTTCCATTTTTAAAAAATCCACGAGGTTGTATGTTTTGAACAGCTGTTAAACGCAAAGTAAATGACGGATGGTACTTGATGGGAGCAGTGTTGCTTTTCGTATAGCTACGAGGGATGTTCGAAAAGTCACGGACTTATTGATACGCCCTCGTAGAAGAGAGTGGGAGGGAGAGTAAAGTACTGGAATTTTTTCTCATATTTATGCACTTGCCAAAGCCGTTACTACTGTGTCTTGTTGCTTAAAAAAATATTAACCATTTTTTGCAGTTCATATTCTAGAAAACGTCTATTGTTTTTTAAGAGAAAGCTTATTTTTATTTATATTTCTATAAATATAAATGTTTTTTGTTATGTTTGTGTTTTTTTTACAATTTTGTTAAATGATTTTCACAATTTTATTAAATGATTTTCACAAATAGTTAATTGGTAAAAGTACTCGCAAAAATTTAATTAAAATTTAAAAAAATTAATTTATTAGAAGGAAAAATTGAAATCGAAACGGCGCCTACAGTAAATAAAAATTTTCCTTGAAATTAAGAAGCAAATTTGACTTAAAATTTGGTCAAAATTTCTAAATTATAGAAAAATTTTACTATTGAGAACTAAATTTTTATTAGAAAACAGTAAAATTTCTTCCTAATTAGTTCATATATCATCTTAAATTTAAATGTTAGTTAGGAAATGTTTCCTTGGTTTTAAGAAAAAAATTATGTTATTTAAGTTAATTAGATATTTTTTTAATAAAAACTAGGACTTAACTTCCTAAAAATAAGAAAATATTTGCTAACATCAAGTTAAATAGCAATTCTTTTAAGTAAAAATTATCCTTAAATTTGACAAAAAATTTGCAATAATATGAATAAATATGAAACTGTCATAGAGATGACCATAACTATTTTTCCACTTTCGGAGGACATCGCTTTGTGAATTATACTAAACTCATGCTTACAAAATTTTTAAAAATATTTTAAGTTCAATATTTAAGAATGTTAAGATCAGAGATGGGCCGATAGCGATTTTTGACTCACGATCGCGAATCAAAAATTACAATCATGCACGATAAGGTTTATAATGGATACTTTAATTTGTTTCCTAAATTAATATTGTTTTCTTTAAGATTAGGAAAGTTAACAAGTTTGTTTTAAATTTATTTTTGTTTTTTTTTTTGGAAAAAAATATTGAAAATAAGTTAAACGTTTTCCACCAAAAACAAAATTTTTCCTCGAAGAAATTTTTAAGAATAAAATCCTATACTTTAGTTTAGTAACAATGTTTTATTAAAATTTTCCCTAAAAAATAGTTCATCAGTTTCTAAAACAAAATACATTTTTATTATTACATAGGGAAATATTTATTGCTTTTTGTTTTTAATTGTCTGAACTAATTTTTAGAAAACAATTCTTAAAAATTAGAAACAATTCTTAAAAATTAAAAACTGAATTTAGAAATGGATTTTTTAGTTAATTTTACTACTCGCGAAAAAAATGAACAAACATTTAGTTCAAGTATTTTCTCATTTTAAGTTAGACACATTTTTTGAACTAAATTGGGAGTAAATTATTTTCGCTCTTTTTTGAACTAAACTTAGTTTTAATACATTTTAGTACGCAAATTTCTTAAGACTTAAATGTTTTCTTAAAAATTGTTATCTTTTTATTTAATATACTTGCTTTTTTTTCCTAAAATTAAGAAATATTACTTAGGAAAGATATAAACTATTTCTAGGTATATAAACTATTTCGTTTTTACTCAAATATAGGAATTTTAATTATTTTTAAGAAAATTTTTGGTAAGTTTTAATAATTTTTGACTAAAATTGAGGAAATTTTTTTATCCATTTTAAAGGAAATTTGGGATTAATTTTTAGTTCATGTCTTTAAATAGACAAATTGTTTGTTATCGCTTTTTTTGCTGTAGTATTTAGCAACGGTGGCAACGTATTGCAAGACCGGTTAAGAACTATTTAGAAAATAGTGATTTTGAGGTTTTGCCTTACCCGCCTTGTAGTCCGGCCCTTCCCCATCTGACTACCATTTGTTTTGATCGATGCAGGACGCCCTCACCGGAATATGCTTCACTTTAGAAGAGGGTATTCAAAATTGGCTTTATTCGTTCTTGGCCTCAAAAAATGAGCAGTTCCTTTGGCACGAAATCAATATGTTGCCACAAAGATGGAAAAAGGTCATAGCTAACGATGGTCAATACTTTTAATAAATTTATATTAATATATATTTATTATTCCACGTGAGATAAAGTTCTGTCAAATATGTTCCGGACTTGCGGAAAGGGTGTAGTTGGAAGCCGATTGTAAACAATTTCTATGGGAACTTCAATGATTCGGTAACATTTTTGCTTTCCCATACAAAGATAATAGTTATGTCCATTCCCGTTACACTCTACCATATAATTATCCTTCTATTTCTTCAAAATTTTAGTTAAAAATCCAGCTAACAAATAAGTTTATTATTTTCTGTTAGTATAAAAAGTTAGAACACTTACGACACTACACCCTGCCCTAGCTTTTTTGTCTGTTGTTTTACAGTGTTTGTAGCAAAAATTATGGCCGTTATTTTTACTGCATCGTTGGTTAACTTGAATGCATTTGTCAGTTGTTGTTTAACAGTTAATAAATAAATTAGTTAATTTAAATAAAATTGCTGTGTGCACTTAATTTTATGGACATATTTTTTTGGGTGTACGAGTGGGCTCTTTATCATTTAAAACGATGTAATTTTTGAAATTTTTCTTTAACGAATTGAAATTTCATAATCTTGTATAAATCCCTTACTTATAAAAATGTTTACACACTTTGGCAATATTTTTTAAGAGAAAAATTATAAAGAGAAATAAGAGTACATAAATAAATAAGTTTGGGGAGACTATTAATGTTTTTAGCAACTGAATATGAAATTTAGTTGTTTCGGCTGAAAACAATTTTAACGCAGCTCCATCAATTTAGTAAGCATTTATTAAATGTAGAAAGAACACGTTATTAACAAAGTTTAATTAACGAATATAAGGTGTGAGTGTTTGTTATTGTTGTTGTGAATATACAAATAAAAACAAATTAAACAGAAGCAGACTGTGTGCGATTTTTTGCCATCCAATAAAATAACAAAAAAAAAAAAGAAACTACTAACAAAAGCCCATAAATTTCAAGGTAAAGTTAAAAAAGTGAAAAATATTCTAAAAAATAACTACAAATAAAGTTAGAAATGGAACGTATCTTGCGCGGTATTATGCGTTATCGTAATACAACACGTGAGCAAATGGTACGAGAATTTCAAAAAGTTCGTGATAACCCAGAGGTTAGTAGCAGGCAAACAATACATAACATTGTTGTTGTTGCTACATAAATAAAAATACATACAACAATATGCAACATGTTTTAGTACAAAATTTTTGTTTACATCCATCACAGTAACGCATAACAGCATCATGATATAATTTGAAATGATTTAATACATCAAATTTTATTAGTCACCTAAAACTTGCAAATTAACTGGTTTTATACTAATTATAATTTACTTTTTTATTTTTCTCAAAATTATTTAATTATATTTTTTTGTTTTCATTACTTTATAATCATTTGACATTCTTAAAAAATCAAGTAAAATATTATTGTTTTCTCCTTCTTTCCTGCACGTGTTTTCGCTTTTTAAAGTCATTGAACTTTTTTCTGGTGTTATTTACACCCTACTTACCCAGCAAAAAAACATGGTAGTCATTCTGTGACTATAACTTCTTTCATTGCTTCCTAAACTTCAGTTGACATTCTTTTATGATTTTTTGGTGTTATTCTTAGGCACTTCCAAAAGCATTCATGTGTTCATATTTCAAATGCAGTGATCTGGATATAAACCCGATGCATGTCTTAAAATATCACTCTTTATTACTTCTAAAGCATAAGTTATAGTATATCGTATATTTTTTGAATCTAAAGCATTTATTCAAATTAAAAAAATTGTTCTGATGAAATTTTTGAATTTTTTTTATTAAATAATTTTTTATATTTTAGTTTAAAATTTCATGAGGGTTAGAATTTATGCAGTTTTGCAATTTTTATAAAAGTTTTGAAAAATCAAGAAATATTTATGACGACGCAAACTGTGCATTTTTGCATTATGTTTATTATTTAACACTACACCATTTCCAATTTTAATTCAGAATTTATCAAAATAATTTTAAAATTGTGTAAAAATTATTCCAAATTGCCCAAAAAAGTTTTAAAATTGTGCAAAAATTATTTCAAATTGTTCAAAAATATTTTAAAATTGTCTAAAAATGTTTCAAAATTGTACAACCAGTTTTTAAATTATAAAAAAATATTTTAAAATTTGTCTAAACATTCATTAAAATTTTTGAAAAATGTTTCAAAAAATGTTTTCACTAATGCGGAATTATTTATTTGTTTTAATAAAGAGTATTTGTATATCAGTGCATACATTTCGCTCCTTTAAACTTATTTTTCTGCATTCTTGTGAAATAAGTTTTCATCAAAGCTTAAATACTACAAAGTATACGAACATTTTCCACTCATGCATCAGAATACCTAAACATTGTATTATTATTGCTTCCTTAGAGTAAAGTATGAGTAATGCTAGTAGCTACATTAGAATACTTCCATCCTATGACACGCTAATGTTAAATTCATCGATGAAACCGAATGATGAAAAGAAGTGATGCCTTTGCCATAGTAGTGATGCTTTTATTGCTTCTTTGGCAGCTTCATTTTTGCTGGGTATTTATTTCTAGGGCTTGGAAATTCATGCATTTATAAACGTATTTTATATATGTACATAAATTAGGTATTAGAAATAAAAACAATATGCATTTAAAATTGTTAAATATTTGCATTTATTATTTTCGATGTTTTAATTCATTATATGTTTTTCTAAACTTTGAAAATTGCCGTTAATCGTCTTCATACCAAAATCCAAAATTTTTTTTAATTTTTTTAATATTTTTAATTTAAAATTTGTATGAAACTTGAAAGTCGAAAACTTAAAAAACACGAAAATAAGTATTTTGGGGTTCAATATGAATGTAAGCTGTGTTTATGCGGCAAGCTATCAACGTTGGCTTTTGTCATTCCCATAAAATTTTTACATAAGTAACGTTAAGCGTTAACACTAAAAGTTGGCTTATGTCATATTTATATGGGAATGACATTACCCAGCAAAAATGAAGCTGCCAAAGAAGCAATAAAAGCATCACTACTATGGCAAAGGCATCACTTCTTTTCTAATGGTTTCATCGATGAATTTAACATTAGCGTGTCATAGGATGGAAGTATTCAAAAAGAGCTACTAGAATTACTCATACTTTAATCTAAGGAAGCAATGATAATACAATGAATAGGTATTCTGATGCATGAGTGGAAAATGTTCATATACTTTGTAGCATTTAAGCTTTGATTAAAATTTAATTCATAAGAATGCAGAAAAATAAGTTTAAAGAAGCGAAATTTATGCATTGATATACAAATACTCTTTATTAAAACAAACAAATAATTCTGCATTAGTGAAAAAGCATTTTTGAAACATTTTTCAAAAATTTTAATGAATTTTTAGACAAATATTGGATTGTTTAAAAACTGGTTGTACAATTTGGAAACATTTTTAGACAATTTTAAAATATATTTGAACAATTTTAAATAATTTTTGGACAATTTTAAAACATTTTTGGGCAATTTGAAATAATTTTTACACAATTTTAAAATTATTTTGATACATTCTGAATTAAAGCTGGAAATGGTGTAGTGTTAAATAATAAACATAATGCAAAAATGCACAGATTGCGTCGTCATATATATTTAAGGCTGAGAAAATGCAAATGACAGGCCAGCTAGTTTCAATTAAAGGTTAAAAAAATCTGTTTTTCTTGATATTTAAAAACTTTTATAAAAATTGCAAAATTGCATAAATTCTAACCCTCATGAAATTTTAAACTAAAATATATAAAATGATTTAATAAAAAAATTTAAAAAATTTCATCAGAACTATTTTTTCAATTTGAACATATGCTTTAGAAGTAATGAAGAGTGATTTTTTAAGATATGCATCGGGTTTATATCCAGATCACTGCATTTGAAATATGAACACATGAATTCTTTTGGAAGTGCCTAAGAATAACACCAAAAAATCATAAAAGAATGTCACCTGAAGTTTAGGAAGCAATGAAAGAAGTTATAGTCACAGAATGACTACCATTTTTTTTTTTTTTTTTTGCTGGGTATCCAACTTTGATAGCTTGCCGCATAAACACATCTGTAGTATTAGTAATTGTATTTTTCTTTTATTTTTGTCTTCTTTATATGAAAAAAATATATTATTATAAACCAAAAAAATTATTGGTTTTTTATTAAAAAAACACTGTACAAAACATGATTTTTAGTAAAATATCCAGTAATGTTTCATATAAAATAAATATAATTGTCCAAATGGCTATATAGACAGTTACTACATGACAGTTGTTTTTGTTGAAGTTGTTGTTTTTAATAGTAATTACAGTTTTTTTTCTATGAAACAATACAAAGCTCCGTTTACAACTTGTACAACTAGGGTACGGTAATATCACATACTAGTTTAGTGATTTTAATTTTACGCAAAAAGATTGTAGTAAAATGCTATCGCCAACGGAATCGTGTGACTGATTCAGTAGCTGGATTAGAGCTTTTTCATCGCGATCCTGATAAATTTCTTCCCCGATACATAACTGTTGGTGAATCATGGATTTGCCACTGTGAAACTAGAGTTCCTAATGAAACAGTGAAATCTGCTGGTAATATTATGGCAACGGTTTTTTAGATATGCATGGTATTACTACATTGACTACTCGAAAAAGGGAAAAACAATAAATGGAAAATTTTATTCATAATTATTATGGCATTTGGGGGCATTACGGTGTAACGGTTACAGCTTTGGATTGTTACACAGAAGCTTTCGGGTTCGTCCCCGGCAGCATGAATTTAGAAAAAATGTATGAATTTTCAACCCTCATATATATCGCAACGTTCTCCTTCGGTGTTAGCATAGCAATAAACCCCAACGAAGTTGGCCCGTCTGCCTTATTATTCAAACTTAGCTCCTAGCGACTTTTGTCTGTTTTAAAATTTTAAGAAATGGCTTGGCGGAAAATAGTTTGAGTCAAATGAGAAGGTCATCTCTTCAAAAATCTTACTTTAGTTATATATACAGACAGAAAAAAAATATCACAAAATTTAAATGAATTAGAGATATATGTTAAAATTTAAATACAATTTCTAACAATTTTGTGTTTGAATTGTTTGTAAATTTTTATTTTACACATTAAAATTTTTTAAAATAAAAATTGAAGTTACAAAGTTTTGTTTGTATTTAAAAAATTCCATTGTTGGTTAAAAAATGTTTTAAAAAATTCTTTTATTTGTATTTACTAAAATATTCTATGAAATTTTAATATTGTTTTTTTTTTTCTGTGTAAATATATATATTAAAAAAATTTTGTTGAGTTTTTAAAAATTCTTATTAGGTTTATTTTTGTGGAAATTCCGAAAAATTCCCTACCATAGTTGTGATTTTTTGCTTTTTTAAATTATTTTATAAAATTATGGATGATTAAAAAATATCAGCCCAATAAACAATACGTTCCGTTTACGTACGGTATTCGGTCCGTTAAAAACGGAATCCAACTCCGTTTACGTACCGTTTTCTGGATTCGTATACGTACCCCAAAACGGATTTTAAGGAACATCGAAACTGATTCGAATTTTTTAGCGATTCATATTCGTACCGTTTTTTCAACAAAAAACGAATTTGAGTAAATGCCAATTTTTTTTAAATTTATTTTTTTTCTTTAAATTTATTAACAAAGATATTTAAAATAAAATAACAAAACTTTTAAAAATGAAATACAACAAATACCAAACTAAATTACCAACAAATACCATATTTTTCTTCACCAGAATTAGCATCCATCAATCACTACGGTTGTGGCCCATTAAAAATCATGAAAAAATAAAACAAAACTTTAATTTATGTTTAAATGATATTGATAACAAACCAAATCCAAAAGCAACGGAAGAAAAACTGATGAAAAACGGTGGTCCGTATTTGACGGTACAGAAACTGACACACCAAAACGGAGTAAAAACGTATTGTTTTCGGAAATTCAATTATACGGTCCGTTTATTTTCCGTTTACGTACAAGCTTTGACGGATACGTATTTTCGGACAATAGAAGCCGGATTCTACTAAAATTGTTCAAACTTACCTCCATTTACATCAATTATCCGTTGAAGATGTTTTGGAACAGATCTTTTTAGCATTATTATTCTGAAATATTAATTTTGTTTTTTTTTTAATTTCATATATTCACCCTTTATATTTAATAAAAATAATTTGAACTTTACGGGTTACTTAAAAAATAAAAAAAATCACATCTGAGTAAGGGAAGATTTTTTCTGAATTCTTTGTATTCTTAGTTGGCAAATAAAAATTAGAAATTTTTATGTTATCTAAACTGCATTAAAAAAATTATAACTATAGTTCCGTGTGGAATTTTGACATTAAATTTGTAATACATTTTTTTGTAATCAAATGATTTTTTTTAATATAATACCTGAAAAACTTTAACTGTAAAATTATTGTAGCGAATTTTGGCATGGTGCAGAAAAATGTGGCAGTTATTTTTGCGACATCGTTAGTTATTTCAACTGCAGTAGTTTTTAACAGTTTGAAATATCATTGTTTTTAGTCGTTTTAAAAGTAAATATATTTATCGCTTTTTTAATTGCATGTTGCTTTGTTTTAACTATGATTTTCTGTAGATTCAACAGATAAACTTTTTTGAGAGCGAAAGACCCCCGATTAGATTTTTTTTTCGAAATCCTTTGGAATCCTATTAATTTATATATTTACAGCAAAATATGCTGTTATAGGAAATATGTGTTTATATGCAAAATATGCTAAATGATAAACATCCTCGACATACTAAAATACATTTCGTGGAATAAACAGTAAGCTCTTATTACCCCTATACCTTGATAAACAAATTTATATAAACAAGAATTTAATTGCAAAATAATTGATATTTTCAGCATTAAGATAATCAAATCCTCAAATTTAAAAACTTACAGTAAAAGTGAAGTGTAAGTGCTTTTGTCATGTATCTTGTTTTATTTGAAAAAAATACTTGTAGCTTATTTTATGCTTTAAGTGTCATTTATGTAAATAAAATATATCAGATTTTAACTTTTATCAATGCAAACTTAACATAGCTGTCACTTTAGTAACTTAACTAAATAAAACAACTAAAAAATGTGTTAATTTTAAATATTTTTTTTTGCAGTAAATTGTTTATTTTTGTTAGTTCTTTATTAAAATTAAAAAAAAAAAAATCAATTATCAGTTAATTTAAACAAAACTACAGCCTACAGTGCAGTTATGTTAACTATCATTTTCAGTAGATTTTACTGAGTGTAAATAACAAATAAGTTCAAAATTTTCATTATGACTGCAACACAACTGAGGGTTAGTTGTATAGTATTTAACATAATTTAGTGAGTTTCATTAATATGTCTGTTCCAAAGTTCATTATGGTATAAATATAATATTTGAACTGAATCAACGCCAATTCATTTAATACTATTAATTTTCAATTAAACGTAGACAGTGATCAAAGTTCATTAAACTGGTAAATTAATGATAATAACTAAATTTTTAAATACAAAAAATGCTTTAAAAATTTAAAGCATTTTGATCAATATTTATTAAATACAAATCCTCATTCTCACAATGCTTTGTTAGCTACTAATTTGGACTTTAAACTGACACATATGTTGTGGTTTCCATGTAAAATTTGATTTTTAACTAGACATACAGTAATCGTGCCTAAGAAATACAAAAATGAGTATTTTGTAATCTACTCAAAAATTGTATCGGTAGATTCTATGGAAAATATCAGTTAAAACAAAGACATATATGCAGTTAAAAAGGCGACAAGGGTATTTACTTTTAAAATAATTAAAAATTTTGTTATTTTTTTACTGTTAAAAAACAACTAGCAAATGCAATAAGAGTAACAATAATGTTGCAAAAATAACTGACAAATTTTCAATACAAATATTTTGAAACAACTGACAAAATTGGTAAATTAATTTAAATAAAAAACAATTTTTTCAATTAAAAATAAATGTGTAAAAAATGTATTCCACTTTAAATTTTTATTCAAAACTCCAAACGGTTTTCAAGTTATTACGTTTTTTTGGAGAATACAATACTATAAAATTTTCTGATTTTTATTTACAAAATCAGAATATATCAATAATAACAAATATATTGTACATCAAACAAGAATTCTGAAAAACTCGACAAAATTTAAAATTTTTTTAATTAATAATAAAAATTAACTGTTTACTGTAAAAATAATATAACAATTTACTGCTTCAAACATATATTACTAAATACAGTGTTTGTCGTTAGTAATTTTTTTAACTAAATGTTGTAGTAGTTGCTTTTGATTTTTCCATAGAAAAACAACTGCAATTTCAGTTAAAACAACAATTACTGATTACTACACTAACAGCTGTCAAGTAGTTTTCATGAATGCATTTTTAAACGATGTAATAAAAACAATATACAAAAATTTTACCACAAAAACTGTAAAACAACTGGTAAAACTCGCAAAAATTACTTAAATTACCTTTATTTTAATTTTTTGTATACAATGTATATTTTGTCAGTTGTTTTTACTGGATAAAATAATGTTAAATTCAAGCAATATTTCAAGCACTTGATTTTATAGTTTTTGAAAAAAAAAAAATTCAAACTTGATTTTTTTACCCCTTTTTGTGAAACATAATATTATCTAAATTTAATTAAAACCTTAAAAATGGAAGGCAGTGCTGGATTTAAACTTGATTATAAATTTAATTAAACTTTAATTTAAGAAAACAATTTTTAATTGGGAAATTTCAAACTTTAATTTTTTTTTAGAAATAAAATTATTAAAAAATCTGCGAACAAGGTTGGCAGGCAAAAACGCTAAAATACCGTAACCAATTTAAAGCCATTTAAGAGACTATCGATACCCTTAAAAAAACGTTATCAAAATTATTGGAATATAGTTACTGCTAAAAAATAATTATCGGATTAACTCGAAACCCCCAATGAAAGGTTTCCGTTATGTCTTAAATTTGTATACCATTCACCACCACTACGTGATCAGGGTGTTATGAGTTTGTATATATGTTTGTAACTATTTATCAAAAGCACTTTCCGATCCATCCGTGTGCCCTTGTATACCTTGCAATAAAACTATAGGTTATTCGGATTAAAATGTCCCAAATTTTGTTAGAATCGGTCCATATTCAGACCTAATTTATGTTTTTTTTTGTGATGGGTTTTAGTTCTGCTTAAGATCAGAGTGTACAAAATAAAAATAATAAATTTTTAATATTTTAAAAAATGTTCCTTTTAATTCTACATTTCTCTACATTAGGTCACGTCTTGCTTCACATTATTTTTTTAAGAAAAACAACATTCAGGATATTATTTCTATTAATTAATGTCTTGCTTACTTTGGAAAGGGAATAAAGGAGAGTTGAAAGTTGGCGAAGGATGAACGGCTTGAAATATGGCAACACTATAATTGCGCGTGATGATAAATCTTAGAAAAGTTGTTGCTCGCCGTCGGATGAAGAGTTGTCGATACTGTTGAACTTTTTTTTAGTTCAAAACCCTGTTTTTTTTTATTTTACTTCGGTATGTTTAAGTTTTATGGAAACATGAAAGAAGGACGTTGCGATATGTATGAGGGATATAAAACTCATACTTATTATATTTCAGAATTGAATTTGTCCGCGTCTGGGATCGAACCCGCAACCTTCTGTGTAACCTTCCAACGCTCTTATTATTATACCACAACTTTCAAAAAAATTAATCAAGACCCTGAATTTAAACTGATTTAAACTGAATTTAAAAAAAAAACCACTTCGTACTTTTCCCCAATAACATAAAGGGTGGTTAAATTTTAAGGGCCGATGTTGAATGTGAACCACACCTAAACGTCGTTTTTTCTGCATTTCATTTGACATTTCTCAATTTCAGACTAACTCAATTTGAAAATCAAGCAACGCGTTAAAGTTATTCAGGCTTATTATGAAAATGGGCGTTAAAATCAAAATGTATATCGTGCACTTCGTGATTATTTCGGTCAATTTAATCGTTCAAATATTCGTACAGTCGGAAAAATCGTGAAAAAATTTGAACAAACCGGGTCTGTAGGAGATGTGAAAACACCAGTGCATGCTCGTACAGCTCGTACTGCAGAAAATATTGCTGCTGTTGCGATAGTATGGCTGAAGAGCCGTCCACCTCAACTCGTCGTCTTGTCCAAAAATTGCACCTCTCACGCTCGTCGTTGATGAACATTATGCATAAAGACTTGCATTAACACGCTTACAAGGTGCAATTGACTCAAGAACTAAAGCCTCTTGACCATTCCAAACGTCGTCAATGGTCAGAATGTTGGCAAGAAATGGCAACAGTGGATGATCAATTTTCGAAGAAAATCATCTTCAGTAATAAGGCACATTTTTACCTCAGTGGATTCGTCAATAAGCAGAATTGCCGCATTTGGGCGAATGATAATCCAAGAGTGATTGTCGAAAAACCAATGCACCCACAAAGAGTGACTGTTTGGTGCGTCTTATGGGCTGGCGGCATCATCGGGTCGTATGTTTTCCAAAATGAGGCAGTTACTGTGAATGGTGTTCGCTATCGTGAGATGATAACGAACTTTTTATGGCCCGAATTGGAAGATATGGATGTGCACGATATGTGGTTTCAACGGGACGATGCTGTGTGGCAACAGCCAACGAAACAATGGCTCTTTTGCGCGACAAATTCAATGGCCGTGTTATCTCACGTGGTGGCGATGTTAATTGGCCGCCAAGATCATGTGATTTGACACCGTTGGACTTCTTTCTTTGGGGTTATTTGAAAGTAAAGGTGTACGTCGATAAGCCAGCAACAATTCAAGAGCTAAAGGTTCAGATAATTCGTCACATTAACGGCATAGAACCTCAATTATGCTTCAGCGTCATCGAAAATTGGGACCATCGGATGGAGGTGTGCCGCCGAGGTTTTTGAATTGAACCATACCATATTATCAACATTGAACCATACCATATTATCAACATCGGCCCTTAAAATTCAGCCACCCTTTAGTATGACTGTTTTTTCTCTTTCTTATAATATCTTTATTCCACAAACTGGAATTTTAGAAGTGTTTAGAACAAATTCAAGTTTTGTTAAATGTAATCCATTTTCAATATGATTGCAACATCCATAATTTATTTGTTAATATTGTATAATTTCATTTGTATCATATCTTTAACTATTTAAACCCATTCCGCCCATTATCATTACTAGCCTTTAACCCTTATCATAATTTTTACTTATCTGTGGTGTTGGTTAAATGGAAACCTTAATAATAAATTTATTTGTCATATCGTTTTTATAGCCCAAGGCCGTATTTTTCACTTGTATGGACAGTCGTATGATACCCACCAGATACACTGATACCCATGTTGGCGATATGTTTGTGGGTGGGTGTGTAGAACAATAAACAAATATTATTTTTTATTTAATAAATAAATAAATTTCACCACAATTTCTCTCTTCCAAATTCAATACAAATAATGAAAAAAAAAAACAGTACGTAATGCTGGTAATTTAATACCACATGCCCAACATTTTCAAGACGAACATTATGGCTGTGAGCCGGCTGCCTTAGAATTGGGTTGTGTCGTCAATGATATACGTCATATAATTGTTTGTGGTCACAGTGATTGTAAGGCAATGAATTTATTGTATCAATTAAGAGATCCCGATTTTGCTTCAAAGGTAAGTGCACAATTAAGAGGTGGAAAGATTAAAAAAAAGTACATAAAGTTTTGTTGAATGAATTCTTTTAGACTTGTTTAAGAACTACAGTTAATGCAGTTAACGATAGTATGTATTTTTAACAGTTATTGCAGTGGTTTTACTAATGCAAAACCATAATAATTTTTATGAGTTATTAAACATATAATTTACTAATAAATTTTGCTAACATTTTAAATATGTTGTTGTTTAAAGTTTTCTTGTATGTATTTTAATTGCTTTACAATTCTCGTTTTCTTTTTTCTAAAATAGTTGAGTTTTAAAGTTTATGAATTGTCATTAAAGGGGGGGGGGGGTGGCAATTTGATGTTTTCCACATGGGCCCTTGATGACTTAGCTACGCCACTGAGTAGCTGTATCTATAACTAGATATTTATATACAAAATGTGACACATAACTACGGTTTAAATTAAAGCGATTTGTTTCAATCTTTAACGTATAATTTACGAGGTTTAAAATTCTTATAATCGTAGTTAATATTGCTACGAAAAGCAAAAAGTTATTGTAGTAAAAATTGCAAGAATTTCGAATAAAGTAATTAAATAAATAAGGCCCGATTACTGAATGTCCCGTTATAATTTAACCAACAGTCAAATTCAAACTTTAGATGGGAAACAACAACATATGTGCCAGTTAAATTTTCAGGTCGAAGCTAACGGAAGATTGTGAAAATGAGGCTAAGGCCCGATTACTGATGTCCTGTTGAAATCTAAATTTCAAATTCAAAATTTGTTTGGGAACATCAAAAGATCTCATTATTTACTAAACTATAAGAAAGGCTTAGAAGCAATGAAAAAAGAATCATAAAAGAAAACTTCCACCCCTATGTAAAAATCATTGGCTAAATAAAATCTAAACCAAATTCAGGTTTCCAAATTTTTTCAAATATTTTTCAAAGAAATTTCAAAACCTTTTGTCAATTTGTATTTAGATTATAATTTATTTAACACATGGCCTAAATAATGAATTAAGCCAAATATATAAAACTTTTTTAATTTCTAATCAATAAATATTTCAGAAAAATTCCTTGCGTTCCAAAAATTAAAAAAAAAGAAAATATTTACGAAAACCACTTACCACTTGGGTAAGAGTTAAAATTTGTTTCAGTTCAAATTTATGGGAATTCATTAAACTTGAAACGTGTGTATAATCAAATAATTCTTTCAATGCTCTGTTTATAACATTTACATATAAATTTGCTTAACCCTTTCTTCCTTTTTTTTTCTGTTTATTTCCAGCGTAATCGTCGTTTATCACCCTTAAGGTCTTGGCTATGTACACATGCCACCACCAGTTTACAGAAATTTTTGGAATGGAAAGAAAACGGGATGAGTGATGTTTTACTATTTTCCTCTGAAAGTCCTTTGCGTAGATTTGTTGCTTACATTGATCCAGAAAATAAATTTGCCATCGAGGATAAACTATCACAAATTAATACTTTAGAACAAATGTCGAATATATCTTCGTATGGCTTCCTTAAGGCTCGTCTAGAATCACATGATTTACATATACACGCTTTGTGGTTTGACATTTATACGGGTGATATTTATTTTTTTAGTCGTGCTGCCAAACGTTTTGTACCCGTCGATGAAACGAGTGTAGAGAAATTAACCGATGAAGTTCGTAAATTCTATTCATGAAACGGAATGTAAGGACGGACTATGGGGGGGAATAAGGTATACGTTGTTTGTTTGAGAAGTTTGTGAAATAGAAGAAAATGTTCACAGGTTGAAACTTGAAAAGATAGATGTTAGTTTTCTTGAATTTTGTAAATATTTGGAGATTTTGTTTTCAGAGGCTTTTCTATAGGAAGTTCTTAGGATCGGGTAATTTCTTAGGAAAAAAATCTTAAGAACCTCCTTGTAAACAAAAAGGATTATGAGAATTTTTATTAAAAAGTCCTCTGGTTGGTAACACACAAAAAAAATGTTTTTCTTAAATTTCTCATATTAAAAATTTTGGTGAATAAACAATGTTAAAGAGAATTACTTCGGTAATTGATTCAATGACAATCTTAAAAAAAATTTGACATGTAATATTAATCATTTGTAGTATTAAAATATTTTTTTTTTCATTAATCAATTACTGAAGTAATTCTGTATCAGCCAATTTATACGATGCAATTGATTGCGTGCAATTTTCTTAATTCACAAGTTATGTCTATTTATACGGTGACTTTAATTGCATGAAAATTGAATGTGAATGAGGCAACAAAAGAAGAGTACATATAAATGTGAAAGAGAGCTAAGAGAAACATGCACGAAAAACGAAACCCATGCCTTTTTTTGTTACTCTGCTTGCTTCTCTACCCCATTCGCCAACGAACAAAGATTGCATGCAACAAAGTCGCCGTCGTCTAAATTGGCTCTATGATTTTGTTATTTAACAAAATTTTTAATAGGAATAATTTAATATATTTTTTTATAGGAAAAAAATCTTCGGAATCTTAATCGAAGTATTTTTGTTAGGATAAATGGGGTTTTAAAGTAAAAATTTCTTAGAATCTGTAAGATTTTCAAAAGGAAGATGTACTCAGAAGCTATAAGAATCGGAATCTGAGAAAATAGGCTTAGAAAAAGCTTTTAGAATCCGAGGTTTATTTCTTCAAAAAAAATCTTAGAATCTAAAAGTTTTTCATCAGGAAAATGTCTACAGATTCTGTGGATTTTCCTTTGGAATATTAAAGTTTAACTAAAGGAAAAAATACTTTAAATTGGGGAGTTTTTCTATAGGAAAAAGTGTAGCAAAAAGTCTGAATACCTAAAAGTTTTTTTGTATAAAAAAAAATCCAATAGGAAAGAGTTTTTACAATTTGATAGTTTTACTTTATAAAATAGTTGTAAGAAATATTTGTGTATTTCAGAATCTAATATTTTGTTTTTGGAAAAAAGTCAATAGAACCTAATAGGAAAAAAGTCTTCAAAATTAATTTGTTAGAAAAAAAAATATTCACTTGAATCTAAAGGGTTTCTATAGTAAAAATTCTTAGTATCTTAAAATTTATATATATATATTTTATAGGAGAAGTTTCACGAGTTGCAAAAATTAATCAAAATCTGATAAGTTTTTATTTATCAAAAAAGTCTTCAGAATCCATCAGAGCCCAACTAAAATTGGCTTAAGTGACTCTAGGTATCGGCATGAAACGAAAATACAAATTTTTAAAAATAAAAATTTGTATTTCTTAAAATTTCATTTCATATCAAAGCTTCAGTCACATAAGAGTTATTCTGTATGAAATCACCAAATCGGCAAAGCTGGCATATCTTAGATTTTACTCAAACTAACTGGAAATGATATTTAGGATCTCAAAACCCAAAATCCAAGAGGATTTAATTTTTGCACACGGCACTACCGATTCACGCAAAATAAAAAAACTAAAAAACCTTGTTTTTGTGCGTAGTGGTTTGAGCTGTTAAAATTTTTCTGCTAGAGATATTATCATGATCAAGGCATCGTTTTAAAGCTGAAGGATTATAGTTTCTATCAAAAATATAAAATTTGACTCAATTCATACACCCGAAAAATAACGTGGTATTGAAAATAAGCATATTTCATTGGTTTTTTGTGTTTTTCAATGTACTTCAGTGTCGGCGCTAATGAATATAAAAGCATTATAATTCTCAGATACAAATAAGACATGGAGAAAAATACAAAATTAAAATTGGCTCAATCTGGCAACTCGTTATGAAAAAATCGTTACTTGAAATTTTGAAAATTTGCATATTTCAGGCTACACTTTCATGTTTGTTAGCAGATACAAAATTACAGAGTACTTAGTCTCTACTTTTAACTTTATAACACTTCAAGACCCGTTTAGTTATTTTCACTCCTCTCGGATTTACAGGGTTTTAAAGAAAAGCCTTTTTGATTTTTTGTATGTATTTTTATACTTTCCTCAATTGTTATTTACAGAGAAATTAAAATAAAAACAAGAGTATTATGAAGTAACAAAGAATAATTATACAGCTCAAATAATATAACAGCTGAAACCACTACGCACAAAAACAAGACTTTTTAGTTTTTTTATTTTGCGTAAACCGGTAGTGCCGTGTGCAAAAATTAAGTCCTCTTGGATTTTGGTTCTGGGAACCCTTAGGAATATTTCCACAAAATTTTAACAAAATCCAAAATGGTCCAGCAACAATTTTTAATTTTTTTCGGTGTTTTCATATAGAATGACTCATAAGCCAATTGCAGTAGGGCCTTAATTGTTTTTCTACAGAAAAATATAAGTGCATTTTTCTAAAGAAAAATTCCTTTGAATTTAAAAATTTCTCTGTAGAAAAAAGCCCTCAGAATCTGAAAATTCTTTACAGAAAAGTTTTTGAACCAGAAGGTTTTTTTTTATAAAAAATTATCCAAGGAATCTGAGAATTTTTCAATATAAAAGAGTTCTTGGAGCCTGATAGTTTTTCTTAAAAAATTCTCAAAGCTAAGGGGCTTTTCTATGAAATAAATTCCTTAGAATTCTTTAGAAGTCTGTAGAATGACTTAGAATAAAAGTTTTTTGATAGAAAAATTGCCCTGAATGTGAAGATTTACTATAGGAAAAAATTGTCAATGTCTGACAGTTTCCAGAATTTATGGGATTTTCCTTAAAAGGAAAAAAAAAAAAAACTCAAAATCTAATAGCTTTCTGACAAAAGTTTCTAGAATCTGAAAGTTATTTCCATAGAAAAAATATCTGTTTTAAAAATTTTTCTACAGGAAAAACTTTTCATAATATTTTGATTAAATCTTATGGGTTTTTTTATAATAGAAATTCCTCAAAAACTAATTTGTTTCTTTAGAAAAAAGTTCTTAGAAACTAATGGTTTTGGCGTGAAAAAAGTCCTCAGAATTTACAATTTTTTTTAATAGAAAAAATTCCTGCAGTATTGATGGTTTTCTATTGGAAACAATTTTCAGTACCTGAGAGCTCTTTTATTGGAATTTTCTTTTTTTTTTCAAAATCTGTGGGATTTTCCATAAGACGAAATTCCCTTAATCTAAGCGTTTTTTTATTAAAAAAATTTCCTTAAAATCTGTTTTTTCTAACACAAGAAAAATTAATCAGAGACCGAGTAGATTTTTTTATAGACGTCTGTAGAATCTGAAGATATTTTCCATAACAAAAACATCTAGGAATCGGAAAGTTTTTCTATACAAAAAAGTTTTCGAATCTAAATGTTTTTTATGAGAAAAACTTATTAGAACTTGAGTCCTTTTTTAAAAGATTATAAGAATCTAAGTGTTGTTCTATACAAAAAAGTTTTCCGACTCTGAAGTTTTTTCTATAGAATAAATTATTAAGACTAAAGTTTTATTTTTATGTTGGTAAAAGTATGTAGAATTTAAGGGGGTTTTTATGAATCACATAATTTTGATAGTAAAAATTAGAAAAATTTATTTATAAAAAGTCCTTAGAATTTGGGAATTCAAAAATGAAACGCTTGCAAAATATTGAATTTGAAAATAAATCTGTAAACTTTAACTTTTCGACAAGATCAAACGGCCAATGTTATGTTAAATACAATTTTAAACTGTGATAATTACAACACCAACAAAAAGGAAATCAAAAAACACATTTTAGGGAATTAATTTTTTCTTGTTTATTATAGTTTTTTTAGGAATATATTAAATATTTATATTGTATATAATTGTTTTAATGTTTAGGCAATTTATTAAAAAAAAATATAATGTAAATTAGAGATTGTGTTTATAAAAAATGTAAAATGTACATATAAAAAAAACGTAATAAAAATTTTGTAAGGAAACTTGTTTTTGTTAATGGAAAAGTTTTAGGAAATATAAAGAATTTTTGTAATGAAAATGTTACACTTAAAACAGATTTAACACAATTATATTTAAAAAAAATTATTATTAATTAAAAATTAAAAAAAAAATGTTACAGACTTTTAATATTTTTTACGCTGGGTTTTACCATTAGTTAACATAAAAATAAATTAATATGAGACCCAACGTAAAGAAAATTTAATATGGAAAAATCTTAAACCTAAAAAATTAACAAATCAAAAGAAATTTACAAAAGATGTTTAAAGGAAAACCAATTAAATTTACCATCCCTGCTTTGCTCCCAATCCCTTTCAATGATATTGATGATGATTGACAGCATTACTATTAGGATTTTCCAATTCTTCAAAATATTTTCTAGCATTACGTATATTTACCAAAGTAGCCTCCGAGGGTATGGTTGGATCTGACATTACAACCATAACATAAGTGTTGCTTGTAAATGTATCTATGAATGCGGCAAAGGCACTATTGCGAACTTCAATTGAATGAAATTTGCCACCCAATTTGGAACAACTTAATTTAAATTGTTTTATTATATTGGAGACTTTTTCAAAACGATGAGAATCGCGATTCTTTTTACTTTGACAATGTGAAATAACCAAAAAGGTGGCCTTTTCAAATAGCAAAACCTCATCGGCTTCAATGACATTGGCAAAATGGGTAAGAGAATTTTCCAATGCTGCCACATTGGGTATAAGCATGGTGACAATGCTAGACCAAGCTCTGGAACAAGAAGATATACGAGATTTTAAGAGAGCTATTTTTTTTTTGCTATGGTTTTAATTTCAATTTACCTATACAGTGTTTCATCCCATATACTTGTTCTAAAACATGTAACATTTCCTGGTCTACTTAAACGTATCAAATCATCTTCACGATCTTTAAACAAAGTCTCTCTTTGCTCCTCAGCCACCAAATCCATTTTGTGTATTAAACAAAAGATTTTTGCATCTGGAGAATTCTAAGGAAAAAGAGAAGAAA
This sequence comes from Eustalomyia histrio, assembly GCA_949748255.1. Taxonomy (NCBI): domain Eukaryota; kingdom Metazoa; phylum Arthropoda; class Insecta; order Diptera; family Anthomyiidae; genus Eustalomyia; species Eustalomyia histrio. Next base: position 220,581,297 of record OX456523.1, read on the forward strand.
ATAACATAAAAACTTTTTTACGACCTGCTAACTTATTTAAGAATAACCAAAGATTAATGCCTAACCATAGTTATGAATGTCAAGTTTATATAGAAATATCTGCGGTTAATGTTTTACTCTGGCTAATTATTAGATAAGTTATCCGACCTTAAGGTTATAAATCTTGAAATTTTATTTTAATTTTATATCACAAAGTTGTAAAAATATTAATTTGAAAATGAAAATATTTTTTTTAATAAAATTTAAGAATTTTAAGCAAATTCAATATTTTTATAAAAATTTAAATAAGAATATCTAATATTTTCTATATCAAACTAAAAAAATTAAATTTTTTAATTAAAATTTTTTATTCAAAATCAAGAAAATTTTTAATCAAATCTAAAAATTTTATTTGAATTGAAAAAATATTTATTTTTATTGAGATTTTTCATTTGAAATTAATAAAATTGCAAGTAAAAATAATAGATCAAAACCAGACTTAAACAAAATTTTTTATTTAAATTTTCAATTTGAAATTTACACAAGTGCACATTTTAAATAGTGTAGTCCCACTTTTTAGGGTTAAAAAGTGGGATCAAAAATAGCCTGTTCTCGTTTTTGGGTTTTTTTTAAGAAATATATTTGAAAACAACTTTTAAACTGTCTTTAAGCCCCTAATTATTGATTTGGGTCAATATGTTTATAACGAAAGTTTTTTAATTATGTCTACTGTATCACATATATATTTTTAAAACACAAAGGGAACCCACAAACAGAAAACAATTGATTTAAATTTATTAAAGCCTTAAAAATTATTCTTATTTAGAAGCGTTTTAATCTTAAAATTAATAGATTTGTTTTTAATAAAAAAAAATTCTTAAAATTACCTGCAACAATGCCTCCAAACATGATTGATAATAGTGTACATCACGTTCCAATTCACGACTTTCGACATCGAATACATAAATTAAAACCTCAACATTGCGAAATATATTATCACGCTGTGAAGCAAAATATTGTTGCATGAAACCCTCTTGGCCACCACAATCCCAAAGGTTTAAAACCAAATTGCCCAAGAAACGTACATGGGAATGTTCCACATCGACTATAAAACAATGAAAACATATAAATTAAATAAAAATCCAAAAAAAAAAACGAAATATTGCGTCAAAAAACTTACTTGTTGCTCCTAATCTGGTTGTATCTCTGGCTATATAATTAGCAAATATAATGGAACGCATACTGGTCTTACCCGAACCACTTTTGCCCATAAGTAAAACCTTGAAAAAACTCATATAAATTAACATATATCTCAATAATTTTTTATGCCCTCTATTAAACATACCTTCTTCTTCATTTTGTTTGTTTTTCTGTAAAAATTTTAATGAAATTGGGTATATTTTAATTACTTGAAAATATACTTGTGTTTTTTTTATTCTGACGCCCTTTTCTCTACTGATAACAATAATATTTTTATATGATCAGCTGTTTTTAGTTAAAGAAATGTCATGTGATAGAGTTGTATTTCTTAACAGAAAGTTAATCATTCACAATAGGGTGGAGAAAGATTTATAGAATTACCGTTAAATTTAAAACCAATCAAATAAAGTAGCCGACAGCACCAACCTTTCTTTTTCCCATATATTTTATATGAAGAGGAAAATGTTGCCAAGAAGAGGAAAATGTTGCTGCCAACGAATAGTAACCTTTATATGAAATTGTTCATTTGTTCAATTAACATTCTGTTTGCTTACTCAAAAATTTATACTAATTTAAAAAAATTTTTACAGGAATCATAAATACTCAGCAATGTGAGAAAGAAGATGAAGAGGAATAAAAAATTGTTGTTGCTAAGTTGATGTTAAAAAACATGCAAAATTGTTGATACTCTATGTGAAATTCATATACATTCCTTATTAAATTTCATCGAACACTAGAGTATTCAAAAACCGAAACCGAAAACCGGTCAACCGGTTTCTTTATTTTTAAAAACCGATCGGTTTCGAATATTTTGTAAATTCGAAGAAAACCGAAAACCGGTATTTTTTGTTCGGTTGACCGGTTTTTTTAAATACATCACCAACTGGGTTACTTGGTGTCTTTTATTTTTTCCAAACACTATAATCGTTTTTTTGGTTATGAAGATTTCGATGTAAGTCTGATAGATTGTGATGAAGACTTTGGATATTTCAAATTCAAATAGTTTAATTTCTGATCTAAATAACACAATAAACAATATTCAAAATCCTAAAAAAAAGACTGTACAAAATCATTTATCATTTATGATAAATTTCATATATGATGATTTCATATATCTTGATAAATGCGACAAAAGAACTGAAAAGTTGGAAAATTTATATCATTGTCTTTTGACTATTTGTCCAACATCTACTATTAGTGAAAGAGTATTTTCCACTTCTAGCTTTATCAAAAGCAAACAAAAAAATCGTCTTAAAACGAAACATTTAAATTGCATATTATTTCTAAAATATTATTTTAGAAGTGAAAAATAGATTTTCTTTTTACATATTTAAAATGTAATATTAAAAAAAATTATTTAATGCCAAACGTTTTAAACGTTCAAATTACTAACGTACCTAATTTTACCAATTTACAAACTTTATGACCTCTATTCATTTGATATGCATATAGTTTTATAATATTAATTTTTAAGATATTATATTAAAAAATATTAAAATCAATAAATAAAATGTGAAAATGAAATACAATAAAAAAATATTATAAAATATTTTTTTCAAAGAATGTATTTATTTTATTTTTATTATATTAAATTTCTTTTTTTTTGTTTGTAATTAAAACAATCGAAAAATTATATAAGCTTTTTATTCTAATTAAAAAAAAAACCGAAAAAACCGGTTGACCGGTTTTTTCTGCAAAAACCGAAACCGAAACCGTTTTTTTTTTAAATTCGATTTTTCGAAGAAAACCGAAACCGGTTTTTCCAAAAGGCCGGTTTTTTGAATACTCTATCGAACACGTATTTTTTTCATTTTCCGATATTTATAGTTTTTCAGATTTTAACGAAATTTTACTGATGCCCTTTTTTCTACTTTTTTCAAGAACTTGGCAAGCCTATGCAAAAACATAGGAAATATGCAAAACAAACTTTCTCTATTGCTGAGTTCATCTATTTATGCTGATTCTTTTTTGAAGTTTGCAACTGTTGATTAAAAATGGTTTTGACCCTTAAAACATCCAAGATGGCACTTAAAATTTAGAGGTCAACCTAGTGTTTTCAATTATTCGACCCTGCCAGTTAATCGGTTAGGTCATTATTCGAAAAATGAAGAAAATTGAATTATTGGTTCTTCGAGACGATTAATCGGTAAAATTTACGATGAGTCTGTTAATCGCTTAATGCAAAATAAATGTATTTCTTTCAAGTTAAGTATATTGCGTTGGTTTCTAAAGTGTTTGTTTAGGACAATTCAAATTATCCTGAGATATTTTAAGGAATCATGCCTTATAATCTTGGGATTTTCCAAAAATGTCAGACGTGTTTAATAAACCCTTAAAAACGCAGTGTAGATAGTGTTTTACAGAAGTGGGACTTTTTGCCAGAATAAAAAAAAACGCTAAATAAACAAGAGCTGCCTTCAAAAAAATTCAATAACAAATTCTTAAAAATATGGTATGAATAATTTTTTGCGAAATTCACAAAGTTTGATAGAACTGCCACTGTTCCCAGACTCTTTCACATCCTGGTTTAAGCTTTAAAGTTAAAGAGGTTTTATTTAAAAAAAGATATAAAAATCACTCATATTCCTGACAAGTCCTCACCGATAAGAATAAGCGAATTCTTAAATATTTTTGACCAAACAATTTAATGCTACTGAAGTTCCTACTCCCTTAAAATTTTTTGATAAATTTGAAACAAAATTCCATGTTATTTTTAAGTTTTTATTAATTTTTTTCATAGAATTTTAGATGAAACTATTTTTTAGAAAATATAGTTTTCGAATTTATAGCAATTTTATATTATTATAATAAAACATAAGATACGTCATAGTGCTTGCTAATAATATGCCTAGTCACGTATTTGATTGCTAGAGAGAAAAATATACATTTTAATAGGTTTTTTGTTAAAGCTTTACTTAGATGCTCTAGCCTTTCTAAAACTTCGTAGCCTATATAACATTTGCTTTGATTTAGTCGATTTGAAAATAATTTGAGTGTATACATATTAGTTGATGTGTTTTTTACGATTTCCCTGCCAAGGTTAAGATAGTTAGAAATGTTTATGAAAAATAACAGAAAAATTCATATTAAAAATTTAACCGGTTAATCGATCTATTTTAATCGATTATTCGAATCGAATTTGAGTTTTAAATTATTTGTTTCGACATTAACCGAAATAGAGGCGATTAATCAAGGAATAGGTTAATCGATTAACCGATCTGGAAACACTAGGTCAATTTTTTTTTATTGTTGTTTTCGAAGAAACAGTTATCAATTTAGATGTTTGAAAGTTAGATTTTATCTTGAATTCTTATAATCGTAGTTTTGTTTGAAAATTATAAATTTTAATCTGAAATTAGAGCATATTATTATTTTGTTACACTTGGGTTAATTAATTCTAATTCATATTATATTTGTTTATAAATTTACGCATAAATAATTCATCGTCAACTATAAAATATTAAAATACAAAAATACTGTTATATTTTTTTTTTTGAAAAACAAACAAAAGCCCCCCCTCCCCCACCAAATAACCGGCTTAAAAACGTTTACTCAATTTTTAACACATTGTCTCTCTTTTTTAAACTTAGTTGGTAACTACTTTTATAGTAAAACATTTTTTGTAGCCCTCATCAATATTTAGTTATTTCAACAAACATCCGTACATACTAAATGTATATTAGCGTGTCTCGATATTACTCAAATATACACTTAAACCATAGGTAATTTGAGGCTGCTAATAGGAGAATTTATAAAAACAATTTAGATTAATCTAATGTCTCGTTTACATCTGCATTCAAATCAGGAGATTTGAACTAAAATAAATAGATTTTAGTGAAAATTATGTGTAAAATCTAAAGATTTTCCATACAAGTGATATGCCGTAAATTCATGGAAATCTAATGAAAATCTCGCAAATGCGGAGACTTTTACATAATACAACATTGCATTTCGCTTATTTTGTAGAATTTTTGCATGAAAAAGTGGTAACGTTAGTTAACAAACAAAATTACGTAAATATATCACAAAATAATTTAATTATTTAAACATTAGGTGTGTTCGACGTACGTTACCGCGGGTGCCCGCGGGAACCCAATCTTACCAGAAAGCGTTTCTTGTAAAAAAAATGGGTAAATGAGAGCGTTTATGAGCGAGTAATTGTGTTTCTCATTTTACCAAAACTTACCCGTACTTTTTGTTTGGGTAAAATGGTAAAATTGTCAAATCATCAGCTGTTGCTAATAAATTAGCTGTTTTGCATTTTTGAAAAAATTTAAAGTTAAATAAAAATGTACTATAAAGAACTTTTCCTTCTCAATAATGCAAAATACATTTGGAAATTTAAATAGATATTTGCCATTTCAAATATATTTATTATTTAAGCTGTTTCTTAATATGAATAAATTTGACGTTAATTTTTGGCTATGAAATATGCATTTGTGCGTTCGCAGTATTTTGGGCATTTTTATGGTTTTGTGAGAGAATTTTTTGCTTACTCTCATTTTACCAGACTTTACCCAAAATTACCTCGTACAGACCTATTATTATAAAAAACTTAAAAAAAATATTATTAATTTTTAAAAACATAATAAAAATAAGTTGAAACCCAATAAAAATGTGTTACTAATCAAAAGAAGTATTGATTCTAAGTAGTGGAAGAAAATTATCAGTTTTTCTCCCATCAATGTATTGAAAATTCTTGCCTCTAACTTGTAGTTCTTACTAAAAAAATAAATTAACTAACATAACTAGCATTGGATTTTTTACCAAGGACAAAGTAAGGACTGATTTTTTTTTGACTTAAACCAGAACAATAACAAAACTGATGTTTCCAAATTAATGGAAGTCAGTAAAAACGACTAAAATTTTCTTATCATCATATGGTGTCATTTAAGTCTTTTAAAAATATCAGGAATAAAAAGATTTCAGTCTTAAATTCAAATTTAACATTTTTTTGATTATAATATAAATTTTAAAACAAATTATTTTCAAAGAAAATTTCCTTCTTTTTTTTTGCAAAATGTCAAACTTCAAATACTTGTAGGGGTTTAGGTTTCCTTTTATCATTATCAGCCAAAAATCACGAATAGTTAAAGTGCTAATATTTAATACTACTGTCGACTTAGGACATCCTAATGTACACATTTAAAACATACTACATGCAGACATTCGAAAAATTTATTTAAAAGAAAAATTAGCAGTAAAAAAGTTGAGTTGGCGAATTAAATTGTTTTTTCGCGAGAATTATTTCTTTTGAAATTTATGCCCTCATTTTGCAAAACGCAACGCCTCAAAAAATAGATTTTGTAAATCACTTGAATAAAGTAGGTGATTGCTCGTGTTGAAATAGCTGTTCGTTACGTTATTAGAATTCATAAATCACTGCGCTGAAAAATTACTTGAGATGTCAAATCCTCACTTGAATTGTTTGAGCGTTGGTTTGAAAATTTTTTCAAACTATTAAAAAAAAAAAAACAATTTTGTAATAAAATTGCAATAAATTTTATTTTTATTAAGTAGTTTTTGAATTATTTTGTTTTTGGGTCCAGATGTCGTAGAAATAGTAAAAATGCCTCCGAAAAAAATTTTAAAAATAAAAAAAATTTCAAAAATTGCTCCCTAAATTTGTTTGCGGTGTTAGGTTTTAGATGGCCTAAATATTTACATAAAAAAATAATTTTCAATCAGTTGTTAATATTGGTGTTGCCAATACCCAAAAAGTAGGGATAAATGTCACAAATCAAATATAAATCTATATATACAAGAAAATGTTGAAAGTGTGTTGTGATTTTATAACTCACGAACGGTCAAACCGAATTCGATTAAATTTAATTAAGTTTATCTAAGGTTTGCACGAAATGGGTCGACGCGTTCGTGAGTTATGACTTTTCATGTCAACATGTGATTTTGTCCATATAAAAAAAAACAACAACAAATACGTAGGCTCCCATGAGCGTGTGCCGTATGTATACTATGTGCTGACTTCATACACATGGTAAATACACGTTGTAGCGCATACACGCATACACATTGACAGCTGTCAGTCAGGATCCGCTTGTATATGCATAAATGCAGGAAACACAGATTTTTTTTTTTTATTTTGACAATTAAAATGATAACGTAAAAGTCAAACGCAATGACTTAGTGATTAATAAAATTTGATTTTTTTCACACTCGTGTTGACGTTAGAAAGTGAAGTGTAGGTGAGGCGTTGAACGTAGGGGATTTACAAAATTTGGCAATTCGTAACGTAAATTATTTTTGTATTTTATTTACAAATTAATTTGAAGGGACGACATTAATTTGAACACTTTTTTATTAAGGGTAAATTTAATTTTGTTACTTGAATTACATTAGCTGTGTTTATGTGGCAATTAATATCTTGGCACTTATGCTTATGTTATTCCCATATAAATTTCATATAAGCGAACGATTAATATTAACACTTAGCGTAACTTATGTCTAATTTGTAAGGGATTGACAGAAACCAATTTTGATAGCTTCCTGCACAGCTGTTAATTGCATATTTAGTTTTCAAAATTTTTTCCAAAATAAAATTAAGTCACTTGAAAAGCTTAAGTGTCGGTCCAGAATAATAACGTGATGTATTTTTCCATACATATTAACAATTAAAACGCGCCGAGCGTTGCAGTTGTGAAATAAAATCTATTTTATTTTCAAAACGTTTTTTATTATTCTCTTGTTTTTTGTTTCTAATTCTCTTAAAAGAATTCCCGCGTTTTAAAAGTTTTTTGTAAACAAAAAACATATGATGAGAAAAATTAGCATACGATATTCTATGGCTCTTATGTTCTCTTTGTATATTCGCGAATGAACACCGTACTATAAACCATCTTTGTATGTTCTTTTCTACATTTTTATTTAAATAAATATTTCCCAAAAAAAAAAAAAAAATGGGTCGTTAATAAGGAAAGGAGACACTGGAGAGTAAAAAATCTGTATCGCCGTCGTACATCGTTATTTTGGGCACGTTTTCTCTCAATGGAACAATCGTTGCATGTCACGTTCTTATTCTGGGCCGGCACTAACTCGTGAATTTTTTGTTTTATTTTTTTTTTGAAATTGTATTTAAAGTTTAAAGGTGTGACTTCATAGTAAGGTGTCGTTTTAATTCTTAATTATCAATGTAAAATTCCCTTAGTTTTATTCCATTTGATATTAAATGTATACAGTTTAACAAAAAAAAATTTAAAAATAGATAATTCATAATTTATGGGACACCTTGCTACATAGTCATTGATTTCGCATTCATTGAAGGTAGCATATCGAAAGAGTAACGTCGTCGTCAACAGTCAGCAGCTCACAATAACCAAACGCCAGTTGTCTCCAAGATATTGAAAACAATTAATCTGTCCATACGTGAGCTGCACAGTTCACAGTAGAGTGGATTTTTGAACAAAACGAACGTTAACAAAATTATAAAATTAAATCAAGTAGAAAAAAAAAACACTAATAAATTAAAGCAACATTAAATGTTTACGTTCGAAGTGTTAAAGGCGGAAAAAGAGTGGTTATAACTGATATAAGAAAAAAAAAAATACAAATTTGTGTTATTTAAATACAATTTACTAAAGTATTGTAAAATCATCATTTTAGTTAAACACAAGTTTAATACAAACAAAGAAGTTTTAAAATTAAAAATGTTTAAACTTATAATTTCTTTGTTCTTTTTTATGACCACGACTATAATTTGTAATGCCCAAACGGATAAAGTAAGATAATGTAATTTTTCTGAATAACTAAAACATCGCCTTTTAAATTTCAGTTAAAAGTTTTGGTTTTATACGAGTCATTATGCCCAGACAGTGTACGTTTTATGGCCCGACAGTTGGGTCCTAATTATGAACAGTTAAAAAATTACATTGATATATCATTGGTACCGTTTGGTAAATCTCAGGTATTATTGTTTAATATGTATTTTTAATAATAACTAAAACTAAAATTTTTTATTTTTTTTAGTCTCAAAATGGAGGCGCTCAATTCTTTTGCCAACATGGTCCCCGTGAATGTTTGGGAAATCGTCAACAGTCTTGTGTTTTGCAACAGACTAAAGATGCATTAACACAAGTTAATTTTGCTGTTTGTCAAATGACAATTCCAGATAATTCAAATATTAATTTTGTAAGTGATAAATTTAATATCATAAAATCTATTGAATTAGACTTTCTCACTTTCTTAATCAACTATATATTTTTCTTTTATATTGATGTTAACCAGTGTTATAAAAAAAATAATTCAAATTCATTCATAGTTATTATATTTTAACCAGCCGAAAAGTTAAGCTTAACAAAAAATTCTGACACTACAACCAAGCTTGCCAGACTTGTAGGTTTGACTTCAAATTTGGGGTTTTTGTTGTTGGTATTGGGGGAAAGTTTTTTTTTTGGGAAAATGTAGAAGATTTTTTAGGAATATTTAATACACTCAAAAAAAAGAGTCTGTAATGGCAACGGTAAATTTGGCTGTTACTACGGGAAATTTAGCTAATTTGATCCCAGTGATATTTTTGCTAATCTTAGCAAATCTTGTCTGCTGACGTGTAGTAAACTGAAATTTGTAGAAAAAATTATTAGCCGCTACTAAATTTTAGTAAACCATTTGTAAAGTGAAATTTAATATCGGTTTTCTAAATTCAGCAAAAAAAAATTACCAAATATTATTAATATTAGTAAAACCAAATAAGTATAAAAAATAAGTGCTACTTAATTTTTGTAAATGTAAACTCAATGAATTGTAAAATACAGCAACATTTTATTTAAAAAAAAATATTATTTAAATACACAAATTAACTCAATTATGTTTAGATACACTCTAAAGCTGCTAATTTCTTTTAAAATTGCTTTACGAATTCGAATGTACAAATTTAAATTTTTTTTCCGAGCACCATTTTTATACCCTCCACCATATATGGTGAGGGTATATATCAGTTTGTCATTCTGTTTGTAACATGTCGAAATATAGGTCTAAGACCCCATAAAGTATGTATATACCAATATATAGTATATATATTTAGCGATGTCCGTCTGTCTGTTGAAATGGCGATCACGACGCGAAGACGCAAGCGGTGGTGCCTATTTTCACCTAGATTATTGGACATCCTCCGAGCAGTTTGGTATTGAAAATGAGCAAACTCAGTCCAGCGGTTAAAAAGTTATGAGTGAAAATGTGAAGGTACCTCTAAATTTTCCATACAAATTGGTGTATTTTAGTACAATTTCCTAGTAGCGACTGGTACATAATATATTTTTTCATATTTTTTGATCAGTCGCTTAGAAATTAATAATATTTTGCATTCACCTCAAATATTTTTCACCTCAAAAAATTTTTTTCACCACTAAAATTTTTTTTCACCACAAAAAATTTTTTTACACCAAAAAATTTGTTTTCAACTCCATAATTTTACTTCTAAAATTTTTAAAATTATTTGTATCAAAAACAGTAGAGAACATTTTTTTAGAATATTGGTGAAGGGTATTCAAAGATTCGGCACAGTTGAATTTAAGCCGTTTTTTACTTGTTTTTTCATTTATTTTTTTAAACAAATATTTTAGACGAAATTAAAAAAAATATAAAATGCTTAAAAAATAGTAAAAACAAAGAAATTTATCATTTTGTTTTAATTTGCTAATTTTTGTTTTGAAAAATATTTTTGGTACATTTTTTATATTTTAAGGTCAAATTTTAATTCTTTTAAGGGCTGATTTAAAGAACTACAAAGATTTTAGTGCTATTTTAAGTAGATGTCTTAGTTTTTGGACATGAGTCACTTCCGATCCCATTTTTTCAACCTATACAATTATTTTAATTATTAGAAATAACTTTTCCTTCAATATCCACTTTTATTTCTTTTGCTAATTTTAGTAAATCGGGTTTTTAAAATTTGTAAAATGATTTCAGAAGTTAGCAACAAAAGTTTGTAAATATTCAGTAAAAATTTTGTAATTTGTAAAATGTAAATAGCAAAAAACAATTACTAAATAATATTTTTTTTACTAAAAATTAGTACAAAAATAGTAAAGTGGGATTAAACACAAATTACAAATTTTTGCTACTAACTTTTTTTCTGAGTGTACTTTTTGAAAAATAGTTATCATTTTACTTGTTTTGATAAAAAAGTACTAATATTGGTACAAATAATTTCGTGTGATTTATTTCAAAAGCTTAAGAATGTAATATTAAAAAAAAATACAAATTTGATTAAAATCTAAAAAATTATTTGTGGGAAAAAATCGTCACGCTGATTGTAAATGAAAGTCTGTGTAATCCGATAATTTGAATGAAAATACGGATGTGAGAGTTCTTTAAAAAAAACTCTATTTGGGAAAATTTTAAAAGGAAAAAAAAAAAATGCTTTTAAATTTTAAAAATTTTAAAGTGGAATATTTTGATACTTTTTTAGATTCGCGAAAATTAGGTGGTTTTTTCCTAAAGTTCTTTACTCTAAACGCTTTTTTTAAAACGTGTATTTCAGAATTCGAAAGTTTCGCAGTGTAACCATAAATTGGGAAAATAAATCAAGTATTTATAAACTACTTATCTAAATTCGATATTATTTTGTAATTGGGGATATTCATATTGTCAAGGAAAGTACCCCAACCAAAACGCTCCAATTTTACTAAAATTTCAATATTGCCTCTTTTGGCCACCTCAAAGTATAAAGGGGTTAAAAAAATTGGGTTGCATTTTTTTTAGCTTTTTAGGCACTTAAACTAAAGGAACTATATGCAGGGTGGTATCATTGGAAATAAATTTTTGAGAACTTTTCACTGGTACCTTATGAATTTGCTGTTGTAAACATATTGGGTACTTTTTAAATATTCGTGCTATTTTTTATTTTAGGAAATTTCTGTAAACTCTTTTTTTGATACTTTTTTAGACTTGACAGTCCTATGCATACACTCAGAAAAAAAAGTTAGTAGAACAATTTGTAAACGGTTTTCAATCCCACTTTACAATTTTTGTACTGATTTTTAGTAAAAAATTTATTATTGTACTAACCTGTTTGCTATTTACATTTTCAATTTACAGAATTTTTAGAGAATATTTACAAATTTTTGTTGCTAATTTCAGAAATCATTTTACAAATTTTTGAAACCGATTTGCTGAAATTAGCAAAAAAAATTTACTAATTTTAAAAAAGTGGATATTGAAGGAAATGTTATTTCTAATAAAAACTTACACATACAAACTTAAATTGCCTTAAAATGTTACATAGATTAAAAAAAGGATCGGAAGTGAATATACCGACTCATGTCTAAAAATAGGACATCCACTTAAAATAGCACTAAAAAGTTTTTTTTTGGTTCTAAAAATCAGCCCAAAAAACCATTAAAATTTTAACTTAAAAGCAAAAAAAATTTACAAAATTTTTAAATTCCACTTTAAAAAAAGTTTACTCAAATTTAGTAGCGGTATCTAATTTGTCTACAAATTGCATTGTAATACACGTCAGCAGACATGTGTTGCTAAGATTAGCAAAAAATACCGCTGGACTTAAATTAGCAAAATTTTCCGTAATAACAGCAAAATTTTCAGTTGCCATTACAGACTTTTTTTTGGTAATGTAAAAAGTCGAACGTTTCACCCTAGATCCCATAGGTGGCCGAAAAAGTTAAACTAGTTGTTCTTAAATTTCTTATTTGTACCACATAGTAAATGTCATCAAAATCCGAGTGTTTTGGTTGGGAAACGTTTTTTGTGAGTTTGTATACAAATTTTTTTGTCATTTTCTTTAATGGTTAGGTAAAAGTTTATTTTGTATGAAATTTCGCAAATAAATACAAATAGTTTTCCACCAAATACACACATTTTTGAGCAGCCCAAAATTGGATTTTTATTAAAAATTTGTTATCAAATGAAATGTAATGTATGTAGTGAACAATCTTCAAATACATATGTACAACTATTTTAAAATCCAAAAACTAAAAAGTTTCGCACGTCTTGTATCCGCCCTCACATTTAAGAGTGTGCTGCAAAAAATTATACAAGTTTGGGTCTCCCCTCCAAGAATACCTTCAGTGTGAGTTCAAAAACCTAATTGAAAATTTTTCAAACAAACAAAACAAGTCAACCTCATTTAAAAACAATGAATTTGTTAATAAATTTTTAATAACCGATTTGACAGGTAAATAATAAAACAAAACGACATTTATATTTTTGTTTTTAAATTTTTCGTAATACTTTCATGTTTACTTTTTAAATATTATTTTTAACATTGATTTATTATTAGAACATAAATTAATAATCTTGATTTATCGCTTATTTCAATCGTTTTTCCCAAATACTTGCTGCGAGTCATGCAAATTTAAAATTTCTATATTAAATATAATTTTTTTTTTTTTGGAAATTAATGGCCTATGCCTCACTTCACTCAAGCGTTGGACCAAAATCCGTAAGTACATCGGCGTTGGGCGTGTGCCAAATCAGACAAAATTAACTTATCTTCAGCTTAAATTCAAAAGGGTGTAAATAACATTTAATTTAATTTTTAAAATCGGTTTTATTGTTGAGTATTATTAATTTGGCTTAACTAGATGTCTACAAACAGACCTTGAAAAAGATAATTCGCGAATAAAAAATAATTCCTTTTGTTAATCAGCGAGCTGATTCAATATTTTAAAAATGAATTTTTTAATTAGATTCAAAATCATTATTGATTAATCAATTTTATTTGATTTTTTTTGATTCAATTGAATGAAATCATTTCAAACATAATTCTTTTTTTAATTTGCGAATTAAAAAAAATTTATTTGATTTGCGAATAAAAACAAAATAAGAAAACATTGAAATTGACTTGCTAATCTCGCTTGGTTTTTCTACATATTCGCCATTTTGTAAAATGGTTGTTTTTTAAAATGGTGGGTATCTCGAAAACTAAGCGAGATAGGGCAAGATGAACAAAATTTTTGCTCTATCAGAGTATTAATATAATACGATAATAAAAATAGTCCAGGTTCGGAAGATATCCCGAAGAATCTATTTTTATAAAACATCCACAGGGTTACCCGTTTTTATACGAATGAAATGAAACGGGAAACGAAATTTGTATTATCGGAGTGTGTTCAATTATATTATCATATAAATTGATAAAACAAAATAGTCACCCTGTGGCTGTTTTATAAAAATTCCATGAAATCCTTCGGGCTGAAAATTAAATTAATCATGATTTAAAAATATATATATATTAATTCGCCAATCAAATCATATTCTAGAATTAAAAAAATTATTTTTTTGATTCGCGAGTCAAATCAAAATTGATTTTATTCTTTTAATTATTTCGTTTGATTTATAAAAAGAATTATTTAAATCAACTTGATTCTTTTAATAAGATAAAGATTAAATCATGGTAGTAAATAATTCAATCAGAAAAATTAATTCGCGAAATAATTCGTGAAAATTTTAATCAGATTTAAAAATTGATTTAAGGAATTTATGTTTTTTTACATAAGTTGTGCATGCTTGGACATGCCTCAAACATATTCAAATATGTCTCTTTAACACCTTTAATTTGATTCCTAATTTGTCCGCTATTACTTTTTATTACTATGAACAAAAAGATATTTTGTAAAAAAGGGCAGAAAAAAGGCAACATTTTTGCCAGAAAAGAAAACGCCATAATAGCCTTTTTCCACTGAGCTAAATCTAACATCTTTCATCAATTTGCAAAGATGTTAACATCTTCCCATAAGAATTATACAGGCCAATAATTCTACATCTTTCAAAAGATGATCCTTTCTCATTTTGTGTCATCACTAAAAAAATGACAAAAAAATCGATTTTCTTTGTGCCATCACTGGTAAACTGACATAAACAAGAAAAAAAAAAAATTATTCAACAAAGAAAAATAAGTAAAAATAAGCATTTCATACTTACGTCTACCAAAACTTCTTCTTCATTATAATCTTCTTCCAGAATGGCTTTTAATATTTCAATGTACTGCATTCAAATTCCGGTTTGTTCTTGCAAAGCAACAACTGCTCCAATGATTAATGCTTTCTCTAAATCCATTTTTTATTTTTAACAAAAATAATGCATCTTTTTCTTTTTTTTTTTTTTTGACAGCTGAATAAATAACAGATGAAAGATGTTGCCAATCTAAACACTTGTTTCACGTTTTCAACATCTTTCATGCGCTTCACAAAGGTGTTGTTCAGTGCAAAAAGCCTATAAGTGTGCTACCAAAAAGAAACCTTAACGGAAAATCATGGTTATAGTGAAATAAAAATTTTAACAATCCTGTTTTTTATTACGACATCACAACAATACTTAATACATTTTGTGTGTGTTAAGTGTTACTGTGCTTAAGACTTAAAAACAAATTTTAATAAAATTTAATTAGATACTCCGTTTATGTTTATTAAAAACATTTGTATTAACATTTTTCTATGAGTGTTATTTTAACAAGTTTGTAACTTTTTCTATATTTCCTCTCATTTTCCTAAATATTAGTGCGCTGAATCTGTTGGTCTATCAAGTGACATTGACACCTGCATGACCACCGAATTGGGTACACTGCTGCAATTGGAAGCTGAACGTGTTACACAAGCATATGCACCCAAATTTGTACCAACTATTGTATACGATGGTGTAAGTATCTTATATAATTGTTTCATTTTTTTACATTGTATAAATAATATAATCTCAAAATGAAATCGTCAAAATATTTGTTTACATTACAGGTTTTTAACCAACAATTACAGGATAAATCTTTACGTGATTTCCGTGGTACTGTTTGCAATTTGTTACAAAAACGTGGCGTTGTCTCCTTTCACGATGCTGTCTGTCAATAACAAAAACAGATGAAAAACCAAATACACAACGCAATTTAAATTCAAATTCAATCCAGTTTTGTTTTTTAGTAATTTTGTTATTACACACACACAAAAAATTCAAAAACAAATATTTAAAACAAATCTTGTTTCCCCCCCAATATTTTCGTATATTCGACGTTAAAAAAAGTGGGTCAATTTGAATGTGGTTGTGTGTGTGTGGTTTGGTGTGCAATATTTTTCTTTATTTTCGTACATTCGCATATTGTTGGGTCTGGATATATTATTAATAATGTGCAATTAAATTTTACAACTTTTTAAGAATTCTCATATTTATTTATAGAAATAAAAACTGGATTTTATTTAAAATTTGACTAAAATGTTTTTAATAATTATTTTTTATGTATACAATTAATTGGCCGTTGATAAATTATTAAACATTATATTGCAGATGTGGAGTAGTTGGTCGCTGTAAGCGAGTCAAGCTATAACACTAAATTAACAAATGATGATGTTTTTACTCAGAATTAATTGAATAAAGAAGAATCAAAAGAATCAAGAGCTACATATTTATGTATGTTATTGTATAAAATGTAAATTAGCCTGATTGTGGTTGGTGTTGTCGATGTCGAAAAACAATATTTTTTGTTTTAAAATTTATAAATAAATACAACTCTCCTGACAAATCTATTGTAATTTAGAGAATATATAAAGTGAACTCGATTGCAAAAATTCTGCAAAAACTATTTTTATAACGATTTTTTAGTAAAAAAGCCTAACTATAGATATCGATATCGACAACGCCAACCGCAATCAAGCTGTATATGTGTTAATATCACATGGAAAATTTTAATACAAATGAAAATGTTAATTAAATTTATATCTAAAATTCCCCGTCATTTTCACTAATAAATTATCCAATGCATTTATATCTCATTAATTGAATTTCTAACAATACACACCGAACGTATGAGTTATATTGCTTATGTTATTAAATATTAAGTATACGTCACTTGACTAAATCTTTACAGCGGTATTCATAAAAATTTTAAACAGTGTTTCAAACCAATTTTAAGCAAAATTTGCTTAAATTGTATTCATAAACGAATTTTAGCTTAAAATACCTTTTTTAAACCTTGTGTAAATAAAGGAATTTTAAAATTGGTTCGTCCCTATTTTAAACCTATTTTAAAATGACATTTTTGATTTGTGTTTATTTTCATTTTAAACATTTTTGCAAAAAATTGTCATTTAATCAAATGAATTTATTTGTTTTGGTTGTTGGTAAGAATCATTTTTATTTAAAAAAATGTGATATTTTTAATTGTATTTTGTTCATAATAGAAAGTATGGCCAAAATTTAAAAAAATCGTCAGACGAAAATTTACAAAAAGAGGATCGACCCGTTTTCAATTCCGGATAAACAATTTAAGCAGAAATAATATTTTTTGATATTATTTATTGAAAGTAAACTAGTGGTGTGTTTTTTAATCAAAACATAGAAAATAAAACCGGTTATTTGAATACTTTTTTATCTACAATAAAATCATTTTCTATGTAACACTTTTACTGGGCATTTTGTTTTGACTCTTTTTCTCTTTTTATTTAATAAACAAGTTTTCATAATTTTTTTATTTTAAAAAAAACAATATTTTTCTGAAAAATTACAAAAAAAAAATACACAGAAACGAGTACCGTATGGTTTAGTAATCATTGATTTGCATCATTCCGATTAATGTGACAAATAAAAAAATACAGTGTTGCCATCCTCAAGTTAAACAAACATTAAATCGTATTTTAGTTAAAATACTGATTATGAATACGAATTTTTAATAAACCTTTTTTAGGCTTAAAATGTTTTTTAACTAAAATGCATTTGGAATTTGAATTAAGATTTTTTAATGAATACCGCTGTTAATATTAAGCAGCGAAATTTATCATGCAATCCAGAGCTAAAGCAAAATAACAAGGGTGTGCTTAATTTCTTAATTTGGCCATGAAAGTCTTTTATGCACCTAAATATGCATCTAAAATTAAAAAAAAAAATGCATTTGTTTCTTGTTTTTCTTAATGTTTTCCTACACTCAGAATATTATGTAGTTAACTGTTTGTAGTTTAATAAAAAAGTTTTCCGTTCCATTTAAAAATAAAGGAAGATACATTTATTTTTCAAAGAAATATCTATATTAACTTTTTTATACATTTATTCGAAATAATTTACTATCATTTACCGATTTTTTTCAGTTTCATTTATTTTTTTCATTTGTTTGAAATTTAATAAAAATTTACCCACAAAACGAAAACTTGTGGTTTATTTGTATCCGTAACAGTTATTACAAATTTAAATTTTGTTTGCTGTCTGTTTCAAAAAAAAAAATATTCAAAAAATTTCAATTTGTTTTTTTATTTAAATTGGTTGTATATAATATACAAAATTTTTCAATACAATTTACAAGAACTTCATAAACACACATACATATACAAATACATTCACACAGAAAGTGTTTATAGCTTCATATGCATACAGACATTTTGTATTGTACGAGTATATTAAAAAAAAAACAAAAAATACAAAAACGGAAATAATTTCAAATAAATGAAAAAAAACATTTATTTTTTAAGGATTGGTGGGTAAAATTTTGACATTTATTTTAACTGATTATATCAGTTGTTTCTTACGGATGTGTCAGTTGATTAATCAACATTTAAAAATAAATAACAAATGGCATTTAATTTAAATGAAAATTAAGTAGACCGGTTTTTAAATGAAATATCATTTCTTTTAAATGATATTTTCAGTTATTTTAACTTACAAACATTTTTAAGTGTATTACCAATTTAATGATAGCAATTTTTGTTTTAAACAGTGGTTTAAAAAATTTAAAAATTATCGTTTATCTTTGTCAGAAAATTAATGACTGTATGTTTCTCTTATTTTTGGCTTCGTGGTGAAAATATAAAAAAAATATTTAGAAATGAAGTTTTATGAATTGTTGATATGCCATTTTGTAAATGAATAGTATTAGTAGGATTTTAGATCATATAATCATATTCTTTTTTATAAATTATTTTATTGCAAAGAAACATGAAAATTTTTTAATTAGTAAATTATAGAGAATAAAAATTGAGAAATACCACAGAGCCAGCAGAATAGAATACTTAATATTTTCGGTTGACGCTACCCCCAACCTTATCAATATCCACGCTCCCCTTTCTTCCCTTTGGTCATTGCTTGTTGATGATTGAGTGTTTGGAAACAAATTAACAAACTACTAATACTATTCATTTACAAAATATTAGATCAACAATTTATAAATCTTCACTACTTTAAACACAAGGATACAGTGCACAATATAATTCAAAATATTGTCTAATCATTAACTATCAACATAGATTTTGCTATAGATTTAAAATGGATTAGGACAAACATTAGAAGTTAAATGCTTCATATAAGCTGTGTTGTTTGATACTTCAAGAATTAAAGTTCATAACAAAAATTGTAAAATATAGAGGATAAATATAAATTGTTAAATTTCGTTGATGTCAGTCTAATTGTGTTGCGGTTTTCAAGTTTGTTAATTTGTTTCCAAGCACTCAATATAACATAGACAATCATCAAGAAGCAATGACCGCAAAGGTAAGAAAGGGGAGCGTGGATATTGATAAGGTTGGGTAGCGTCAACCGAAAATACTAAGTATTCTATCCTGCTGGCTCTGTGGAATTTCTGATTAAAATTTTTATGTTTCTTTGCAATAAAATAATTAATAAAATAGAATATGATTATTTGATCTAAAATCCTACTAATACTATTCAATATTTAGAAATTTTGTATTTTTTTTTTTATAAAATATACAAATTGTGTAGTTTTTGACAAAATATGCATTTATAACAAAATATGCATTACACTATGTCTAATACTTATTTAAATATTTATAGCAAAACATGCATACCAAAATATGCATTTGTATGCCGAAACATTAATAAAAATATGCATTTATAGCAAAATATGCATTTGTACCAGAGAACTGCAAAATTAACTTTTTTCTTGATTTAATTATACACAAAAATTCTTGTTCACTTTTAATAATTCAACAAAATTCACTGTAGAATAACATCAGCATCATGTTACTGAACGCGTAATTGGAATCAGTGTGAATCATCTGTCGTTTATGTTTTATGCAAATGTAATCACTTAACAAAAGTCAGCGTTGAATATATCAGAAAAAACAACAAACAACGCGTATGAGTTTATTCATAATTAAAACAAAATAGAAACACATTTTATAAGGGGGTGGTTTTGTAGAAAAACATTATTTGTATATTAGAGTGGGTCTAAAATCCGCTTATTTAGAATTTTTATTAGTAATAAAAATATTCTTATTTGTGAAATATAAATATTTTTTTGGAAAAAAAATTTAGGTCGATATCTCAGGCTTGCCTAATCCGGAAAAATTTAAATATTGTCTAATTTTTTTTTCCATCTATTTTGATTGGAAAATTAGGCAATATTTAACTTTAACGGGATTGGGCGAGCCTGAGATGTCGACCTAAATTAAAAAAAAAAAAAAATTTCACAAAGAACAATATTTTTGGTATTCCTAATGAAAATTATAAAAAAAACATATTTTAGACCCACCCTAATATACATATAACGTTTTTTTACAAAACCACCCCCTTTTTATAGATAAGAAACTATTTTGTTTTAATTATGATTACACTCATACACGTTGTTTGTTGTTTTTTCTAATTTATTCTACATCAAAACAATTATTGTTGGCTCGAATGAACAGAATAAAACAATGGTTTAACAACGACCGATGATTATAAACCAGTGACAAAACAATTTGTACATCGTTTGATTGATTTAAAATTATCAACAAATATGTGTGTTGGAGTATATTCAGCGTTTGAACGCAAACACAATTTATTCTTGTGTTGATTGCGTATGAACGTTTTGCAATCAGCAAATGCAGTTCTCTGATTTGTACCAAGATATGTCAACATATACACTCCAAAAAATGTCTGTAATGGCAACTGAAAATTTTGATGTTATTATGGAAAATTCTGCTAATTTGAGCCCAGCGGTATTTTTTGTTAATCTTAACAACACATGTCTACTGACCTGCAGTACAATGAAATTAGTAGCTGCTACTAAATTTTTGTAAAGTGGAATTTAAAATCTGTTTGCTATAATCAGCAAAAAAAAAAATTACTAAATATTATTTATATTAGTACAAAGTTTTTAAATTTATTTTTCTTATCGAGCATCAAAAATTTTGTTATATAAATGGAAAAAAAAAATCAAAGGCTTAAAAATCTTAAAAATTTTTAAAACATAAACGAATTTATCAAATTGTTTAAATTTGGTAATTTCTGTTTTGAAAAATATTTTAGTAATTTTTTTTTACTTTTAATTGTTTTTAGGGCTGATTTTTAAAACTATTTTAAGTGGATGTCCTCTTTTTAGACATGAGTCGGTATATTCGCTTCCGATTCCTTTTTTTATTCTATGTAACATTTTAGGGCAATTTAAGTTTGTATGTATAAGTTTTAAAAAATAGAAATAACATTTCCTTCAATAACCAATTTTATTTTAGCAAAACGGTTTTTAAAAATTTGTAAAATAATTTCTGAAATTAGCAACAAAAATTTTAAAATATTCTGTAAAAGTTTTGTAATTTGTAAAATGTAAATAGCAAAAAAGTTCACTAAATAATATTTTTTTTTACTAAAAATCAGTACAAAAGTAGTAAAGTGGGATTGAAAACCGTTTACAAATTTTTCTACTAACTTTTTTTTCTGAGTGTAAGTGTTTCCAATGATTCTACCCTGCCGGTTAATCGGTTGGTGCATTATTCGAAAAATGAAGAAAATTGATAAATCAGTTATTCGGGTCGATTAATCGGAAAAATTGGCGATCAATCGATTAATCGTTTAATGCAAATTAAATGTATTTCTTTCATCAATAAGAACACAAAGAGCTGAAGTATCAAGTTAAGTCTATTGTATTGGTTTTTAAAGTGTTTGCTTGGGACAATTCAAAGCGTCCTGAGATTTTTTAACGAATCATTGGTTTTTTTTCAGAGGAATCTGACGACTCTTTAAAAAGAAAATGCAAGACATTTTCAGTGGAAGTAAACTCTTAGATAGTGTTTTACCGAAATGGGAGATTTTGTTGATAAAATTGGTTTTTATTTTCTTTATAACACTGTCCAGAATTAAAAAAAAAATCCTAAATAAACAAGAGCTGGCTTCAAAAAATATACAATAAAAAATTCTTAAAAATATGATATGAACAGTTTTTTTTTTCGAAATTCACAAACAAAATTTGATTGAACTGACTCTGCTCCCTGACTCTTTCACTGCCTGGTTTAAGCTTTAGAGTTAAAGAGGTTATCTATTAAAAAATATATAAAAATCACGCATATTCCTGACAAGTCCTCACCGATTTTTCTATGTTTGTGCAATTAAGAATTCAAATAAAAGCTCTACAAAAAAAGCTCTCTCTAGAGGCTCTAGCTTTTATAAAACTTCGCGTTCTGATAAGATCTTTTGTCAGCTCGAAATACATGTATACGGAGGTTAAAAACTCTGTTTAATTATTTTTTGACATTAAAATATAATTTTATATTATTTAAAATTTATTTTTTAAAGGAATTGAAGCAAAAATAAAAATTGTATATTATATTTTAGTCGATTTGAAAAGAATTTGATTGCATTTAGGTTTATGTTTTTTCCTACGATTTTCTTGCCAAAGTTAAAATTAGGAAATTTTAAGAAAAAATAACAGAAAAATTTATATTAAAAATTTAACCGGTTAATCGACCTATTTTAATCGTTTTTTCGGGTCGAATAATTATTTTAGTTATAAATGTTTTGTTTTGACATTAACCGAAATAAAGGCGATTAAACGAGGAATCCGTTAATCGATTAACAGAACTGGAAACACTATAAAGTATACATTAAATTATGCATTTATAGCAAAGAACGCATTAAAATAATCCAAAATATGCATAAAGATTTGGGTTTATAACAAAATATAGTATATTTAAAGCAAAAAATGGAAAAATATGCATTTATAAAGGGTGTCCCAAGAAGAACGCAATTTTTAAATCTGGCAACATTCGAAGTGTCATTGTTTGACATTTGAACAATTGTTATTGTTTGCTAGTAGAAGGTACGAGGTTAGTAAAAATGGAGCGCTACACGAATGAACAACGCATTCTCATTGTGAAATTGTTTTACCAAAATGGTGAAAGTTTTGCGGCTACAGTTCGCAAATTGCGATCAATTTGCGGTCACAATAATGCTCCAAAAAAGAGTCAACTGTAAAGAGATTAATAGATAAATTTGCCGAAACTGGGTCTGTTAGTGATGTAAAGACAACAACACGCCATCGACCAGGTCGATCGACCGAAAATGTCGCAGCTGTACGTGATGATGTTGCTCAAACTCCATCCACCTCAATTCGACACCGAGCTCAGCAAATTGGTGTCTCCAAATCCACTTTGCAGCGAATGTTGACGAAAGATTTGCATCTTCATGCATACAAAGTTCAATTGACTCAGGAACTGAAGCCAGCTGACCATGGACTGCAAAGGGAGTTCGTTAATTGGGTATTGGAGAGACAACATGAAAATGCTGATTTTGCCGATAAAATCATCTTCAGTGACGAGGCCCATTTTCATCTTAATGGCTTCGTCAATAGGCAGAATTGTCGCATTTGGGGTGAGGAAAATCCTCGAGTGATTCACGAGAAGCAAATGCATCCTCAACGTGTCACTGTGTGGTGTGGTTTTGGGCTGGAGGAATCATTGGACCTTTTTTTTATGAAAATGAGGCAGGTCAAGCGCAAACAGTCAATGGTGTTCGGTATCGTGAAATGATAACCAGTTTTTTCTTGCCTAGAATTGAAGAAATGAATGTGGAGGGCATGTGGTTCCAACAAGACGGCGCCACATGTCATTCAGCCAGAGAAACAATTCAATTGCTGCATCAGTCATTTCCCGGTCGTGTTATTTCGCGTTTTGGAGATCAGAATTGGCCGCCTAGATCGTGCGATTTAACACCATTAGATTTTTTTCTTTGGGGTTTTTTGAAGTCGATGGTTTACGCGAATAAGCCGACGACGACTCAAGCCTTAAAAGAGGCAATTGGACGCTGCATTAATGAAATACCGCAGCATTCATGCAAAACGGTCATTGAAAATTTCATTAAAAGATCGCGTGCATGCCAGCAAAGCCGCGGCGGCCATCTGCACGATATATTGTTCCATACATAACCTCATTCTGTATACTTTACGATATAATAAAGTTTCACGATTTTTTTTTAAATATCTGTGTTTTATTTAAAATTTAAAAATTGCGTTCTTCTTGGGACACCCTTTAGGAAAATATTGCTTCGCAGATATTTGGTTAAGGTTTTTTTTTTCCAGGTAACGACAAAAAGAACATGTATTTATTTGTATGAACTTCTGAGTCCTACACTTAAAATATTTTGTAAGTTGAAATAACAGAAAATTACATTTACAATAAATGATATTTCAATAAAAAATATCGGTCTACTTAATTTTTATTTGAATTAAATGCCTTTTGTTATTTATTTTTAAATGTTGATTAAACAACTGATACATCCGTTAGAAACAAATGATATATTCAGTTAAAATAAATGTCAAAATTTTACCTAGCAATACCTTAAAAATTAAATGATTTTATCATTTATTTGAACCTTTTTTCCTTTTTGTATTTGGTATTTTGTTTTTTATTTTTTAATCTACAATAAAAAATGTATGTATGAATAGCTATAGACATATTTTGTGCGAATGTGTTTGTGTATGTATGTGTGTTTATAAAGTTCTTGTAATTTTAATTAAAATAAATTTGTATATACAACCAATTTAAATAAAAAAACAAATTTAAATTTTTTGAATTTTTATCTTTAAAACAGACAGCAAACAAAATTTAAGTTTATAATAACTGTTACGGACACAAAAAAAACACAAATTTCTGTTTTGTGGGTAAATTTTTATTAAATTTTAAACAAATTAAAAAAAATAAATGAAACTGAAAAAAAATTCTTAAATGGTATAAATAAATAAATGTATAAAAAAGTTAATATAGATATTTCTTTGAAAAATAAATGTATGTTCCTTTATTTTTAAAATGGAACGGAAAACTTTTTTATTAAACTACAAACAGTTAACTACATAATATTCTGAGTGTACAAAGAAATTTCATTAAAATATGCATATAAAAGTTGAGAGGCTTCCCTTGTGATATGCAACATATGAGACTTCCGAGTGTTATTTTAAAATACATATAATATTAATCATACGTACGTTTAAAACCAATTAAAAACATTTTTATGTTTTCAAAGTTTCTTGTTTAGTGAACGTAGCCAGAGCAAATAGATTTACACATTAAATAAATCGGTTGTGGTAATCGGAAATTTTCGGTTGCAATGTTCGAAATTCAATCCAGTAGCCATTAAATGTTTTCAATTAAAAGTTCGTATCAAAACTACGATGAAATTTGGATATGTGATAAAAAATCCAATATCGACCTGTTTTGGCTTTTGTGGTAATTACTGCTAAAAGGTATTACTGGTACCTTTTTTTGGTATTTGTTGTTGTAAAAATTAAACACGAATTTTCCATACTTTATACGGCGAATTATGCTGCCATGTCTGCTGAAGTGACCTACTTTATTCCATATTAAATATCAGCGAACTAAATTTATTTTTTTTTTTGATTTTTAAATTTATTTTCGTGAAGCTACAATACTTTTTGAAGCAACTTGACAAACTTTTGCTAAAATATAGTCAACATATACATATGTATATAATTTAACGAATATATTATTTTAAAGTAATGTTAATACAGAACTTTGAACTATTTTCGACATTCTGCCGAACAAAAAAAGTTCTCATAAAAAGATCTTTTTTGAATTGGATTTAAATTGAATTCAGATACTCAAAACCGTAGATGTTTAGTTGGAATTTGGATTGTAAATGTTATATGGAACCAAAAAACATCCTCCAAATTTTAATGAAATCGGACCATATTAGGACATATAATCCCCACCTTCCCGGTATTTGTTGAAATCAACTTTAATCAAACTTGGGATGAAATTTGGTGCATAAATTTCCATTGGCCCTAGGACGAACTCTGCTGAATTTGGTTGGAATCGGTCCAAATTCAGACCTGCCTTTCATAGAAAGATCCTATCTAAATTGGGCTTAAATAGTATTAAAACACACAAAAGCGTAGATATCTGGTTGGAATTTGGGTTGTGAATGTTATATGATACCATAAATCGCGCATTAAAAATTGAAAGAATGGCACCTAGTCTCCATATAAATTTACCAACTTTTTATATAATTTTCTTACATATTTTCTGGCTAAATCGACGCCACACTGACCAAAAAAAGTCTGTAATGGCAACTGAAAATTTTGCTGTTATTACGGGAAATTTTGCTAATTTGAGCCCAGCGGTATTTTGTTGCTAATCTTAGCAACACATGTCTGCTGACGTGTAGTATAATGAAATTAGTAGCCGCTACTAAATTTTAATATACTTTTTGTAAAGTGGAATTAAAAATCTGTTTGCTAAAATCAACAAAAAAAAAATACTAAATATTATTAATATAGTAAAAAATTTTAAATTTATTTTTTTTTTATCGTGAATTTAATTTTTTTTTTTATTAATTAAAAAAAAAAAAATTTATACAAAATTAAAAACAAAATCAAAGGCTTAAAAATCTTAACCTTTTGAAGCCCAAGAATTTAAAAATTAAAATTTTTTTTTGGTACGGGAAAGGTTAAGGTAAATAATAAAAAAAAAACGTATTACTTAGAAATTAAAAAATATCCTTTATTTATTATTTATTTGACATTTTAGGGATTGTGACATTACTTGTACATTGAGTTAAAAGTAAAAAGAAATACTTATGTGGTATGAGGAGTTTAAAACAATTATTTTGTCTGTTATAGCATAATGCTACACCGAATTTTTCGCAAATTGTTTGTGATACGCCACTACACTGGGGGAACTTGCAACGTATTCTCTTTTCTACCCAAATTGGCCAGTGGCCGATTTGATACTAACGGACTGCCTTTGGAGGAACATGTTGCGCCGGCCCCTTATGTCTTTTGGTTTGAATTTCGTTTTCAATTGGTTTTCTAGTCTTTGTATTAGTCTTCACGCCAAGTTTGCATAAAGTTTCAGCTAATATAGAAAATATATATATGTATAATATAGAATATAGAATAATATAGAGATTCGTTTGTTCAGCAATCAAACTTATCAGTTCTTTGGGGGAAAAATGTAAAAAAAGTTATTGACTCGTTTGATGTCCAGGATCTGAAAATAAGGGGTCATCCATAGGTTCGTTGCTTTCAATGTCTTCAATGATTGAGTCAACCGCGGTATTTTCTTCACCATCAGCAAAAAGTTCAAAAACCTCCAATTGTGTTTGATAATCGGGATCAATAACGCTATCATCATCGTCATCTAGTCCATCTTCGCTGTCATATTGCCAAATATTATTTCTCCTTCGATCACGACGCCATTCTAAAATAAAATGACACAATTTTTTTTTTTTTGCAATAGTAACTCAATGTAACAGGAATGTTACAAACATAACAATATACTTTTTTCGTGTAAAATTGTAAAATTATGAATTGTCTATAATAAGTAAAAAATATTATTCACTTACCTACAGGTTTTCATAAAAACAATCCAATTTCTTGCACTTTTTGTATTCTTTATAAATTTTTAAATTTACACGTGTTCAAACTTGTCACTATTCGTATTATGCAAACTTCAAGCTGACGGAAGTCAAAAAAAATTACGCCATCTATGATATTTTTTTGGTACTAATTTGATCAGTGGTATGTCACAGTAGGGTCACACAAATTTGAGCGAGCTAAATAAATTCAGTATGTATTATTTCGGGGTTTTTGGAGTTTGTTACAGTAATGTTACATGAGGCTATAAAGGGTTAAAAGTTATTAAAACATAAACGAATTTATCATTTTGTTTTTATTTGGTAAATTCTATCAATTTTTTTTTTTACTCTTAAGGTAAAATTTTAATTGTGTTTAGGGCTGATTTTTAGAACTAAAAAAACTTATTAGTGCTATTTTAAGTGGATGTCCTATTTTCAGACATGTTCCCTTTTATAATCTATATAACATTTTAAGGCAATTTAAGTTTGTAGGTGTAAGTTTTAATTATTAGAAATAACATTTCCTTCAACATCCACTTTTTTAAAATTAGTAATTTTTGTTGCTTATTTCAGCAAATCGGTTTTCAAAAATTTGTAAAATGATTTCTGCAATTAGCAACAAAAATTTGTAAATATTCTGTAAAAACTCTATAATTTGAAAAATGTAAATAGCAAAAAGATTTGTTAAATAATAATTTTTTTTACTAAAAATCAGTACAAAAATATTAAAGTGGGATTGAAAACCGTTTACAAATTTTTCTACTAACTTTTTTTTTGAGTGTAATCTTTGTATCTAGAATTCAAATCCATAAAACATACAATATTTTTAAGCGATATTAAGCCATTCAGCAAAACCACACATTACCAAATAATGGGTAAAGTATTATATAGCCATAGGGGCCGATGGATTACTTTACACCTTACTTCACTGATGAATTTTACAAGCGATGAGCCTCAAAGTAATGTATATACCCATTACTTTAGAGGTGATAATGTAAGGGGTTACTTATATGGTTACGAGAATGGAAAAAGTAATGTGTCTAAAAATAGATTTTTAAAAAAGAGGAATTTTTATTAAAAAAAATTTTTACAAATATTTTATTTAAAATTTTTGTAATTAAAAATAATGGGGTCAAGATGGGAATCGAACCATGGAAATTTGGTTGCCAGCCAAGAACTCTACCCACTGAGCTATCGACGCATATAGTACTTGATTGCTTTAAACTTAAATGAATAGTTGCGCTTCGTGTTTTCGCTAGTGTTATCGAAACAAACATACATTACCCTTTTGCTTACAAAAAACACAAAGTAATGTATCTAAAAATAGATTTTCAAAAATATTTCAATTATTACTTTACATTTATTAATCATATATTACGTAATTAATAATTAGTAACTTATTACTTTATGCTTGCAAATAATGCAAAAGGTAATGACCTATCATTACAAGGTAACGCATGAGAATATCGCACCCATTACCAAAGTTTTGCTGGGCATACAAGATTTTTTTCTGCAACGGGGTAAAAAAAATTAATTCTCTTAATTAAGACAAAATACTTTAAAAATACACTCAGAATATTATGTAGTTAACTGTTTGTAGTTTAATAAAAAAGTTTTCCGTTCCATTTCAAAAATAAAGTAACATACATTTATTTTTTAAAGAAATAAATATATTAACTTTTTTATACATTTATTCGAAATAATTTACTATCATTTGCCGATTTTTTCAGTTTCATTTATTTTTTTCATTTGTTTGAAATTTAATAAAAATTTACCCACAAAACGGAAACTTGTGGTTTATTTGTGTCCGTAACAGTTATTACAAATTTAAATTTTGTTTGCTGTTTGTTTCAAAAAAAAAAAAAAATATTCAAAAATTTCAATTTATTCTTTTATTTAAATTAGTTGTATATATACAAAATTTTTCAATACAAATTACAAAAACTTCATAAACACAACATTCACACAAAAAGTGTTTATAGCTTCATATGCATACATACATTTTGTATTGTACGAGTATATTGAAAAAAAAAATACAAAAACGGAATCAATTTCAAATAAATGATAAAATCATTTAATTTTTAAGGAATTCATAGGTAAAATTTTGACATTTATTTTGACTGAATATATCATTTGTTTCTAACGGATATGTCAGTTGTTAAATCAACATTAGAAAATAAATAACAAATGGCATTAAATTTAAATGAAAATTAAGTAGACCGGTTTTTGAATGAAATATCATTTCTTTTAAATGATATTTTCAGTTATTTTAACTTACAAACTTTCTGTACAAAAATATGTTTTTGTAAAAACCTATGCAAAAACCTTGTAGATTTTAGTATAATTAATTAAAAATAAATATTTTGTAGTTTTCTTTTTATTTATTGTTTTTTTTTATAAATCTGTAGATATCTCATCTTTTAAACTCTATTTAATTTAACTTATAAAATATAAAAAGTATATAGATAATAAATTTATTTACAATATAAAAACATGTGTATATAAAAATAAAATAATAGAAAATAATTTAGTATAAATGTTTTAAAATGAAGTTATAAAGGTTATAAAATTTTTAAATGAAATGAAATCAGTTGGGGGGTTTTTTTATCTAATATTAAAAAATTTAAAGGTTTCCTAAAATATAAGAGCATTAAGACAGAAAAATTATATGAAAATGAAATTTGTTAAGGAAAACAAAAACAAACTCTTATTTACATCAAAAACCTAAAAATTTAACTTATGAATAAAAACGTTAAAATTATTAAAAAAAAAACAAACAAAAACCAACAAATACTTAACATAATAAAAATATGTATTAATATAAAAAAAATAACTAAAATAATTGTGTTAAAAAATTGCAAGATATTGTGTAAACATTTTTAACAATATAATTATAAAAATTTTCTAAATAAACATTAATTAATACAAATAAACATTAAAATAGTAAAATAAAAAAAAACTAAAGCACAAAGTTTCATTATTTAAAAAAATATTAAAAAAAAAATAATTGATTATACCATAAAATTTTGAATTTTTATACTACATCCATACTGAACCCCAAAATAAGTATTTCCATTGTTCTTAAGTTTTGCCTTTCAAATGCCAACCAAAATTTAAAATCGGAAACTTGGAAATAAAGAAAATATTTATAATTAGGGGTTCAGTATGAATGTAGTAGTTTGAAAATTTTCAATTCAAACTTTAAACGATTTTAAATGAAACAAAAAGTTATATAATAATGTTATAATAATTTTATTACACAATAATTTCGTGTAACATTTCATTTGAAATTTTTCAAAATTTTGTATGAAAAACTTTCATCACTTTTTTAAAGTTTTTCAAACAAATTTTGAAAAATTACAAATGAAATGCCAAACAAAACTATTATGTATTAAGATAATAATATATAAATCAAAAGTTAATTTTATAACGATATATTTTCGATGATACAATATATTAGGTGTATTTATAAATTTTTGGCCTGTATAAAAAATAAAGTTTAAGGTTGTCTGCGAACTGGCTAAGCTAAATCTAAACTAAATTCAAATTTCCAAGTTTATATAAATAAATTTTAAACCCTTTTGTCAATTTGTATTTAAATTGGGCTAAATTTAGTCATCTTGCACAGGACCTAGAGCTGTTCTTTAAAATATTTAGTAAGAAATAATGTAATAAGGAAGTTATTACCATAAGTTCTATCGAAACTCTGATATGTGATAGGAGGAGAGAAAATTAGAAGACAGGTATTTTGTTTAGCGGCCCATTCTAACAAAAATCACTAAGAGCCAATTTATACGATGCAATTGATTGCGTGCAATTTACTTAATTTCCTTTTCAAAGTTGCTTCCATAGTTATGTCTATTTATATGGTGACTTTTATTGCACATAAATAGAATGTGAATGAAGCAACAATAGAAGAATACATATGAGTGTGAAAGAGAAATAAAAGAAACATGCACGAAAAACGAAAACCGTGCCTTTTTTTTACCCAGCTTGCTTCTCTACCCCGTTCTTTACCAAACAAGAATTGCACGCAATAATTGCATGCAACAAAGTCACTGTGTAAATTGGCTCTAACTTCACTCACCAAAAAAAAGTCTGTAATAGCAACTAAAAATTTTGCTGTTATTACCGGAAATTTTGCTAATTTGATCCCAGCGGTATTTTTTGCTAATCTTAGCAAAACATGTCTGCTGACGTGTAGTACAATGCAATTTGTAGAAACATTAGCTGGCGCTACTCAATTTTAGTAAACTTTTTGTAAAGTGAAATTTAAAATCTGTTTGCTAAAATCAGCAAAAAAAATTTACTAAATATTATTAATATTAGTACAAAATTTCAAATTTATTTTTTTTCGAGCATCAAAATTTTTTATTTTTTGTTTTTAAATATTTTAGACAAATTTATTTTCTTTTATTTGATCTTGAATATTATTTATTATTCTTTTAAATTGAGCTTGAGATATTTTTATAAAAATAGTAATGATTGTTTATTTTCCAATATTTCGTCTCCACATTGGGTGACTTCTTCAGGGAAATAATAAAAAAAAAAATGTGGAGACGAAATATTGGAAAATAAACAATCATTAATATTTTTATAAAAATATTTTAAGCTTAATTTTAGAGAATAATATAATATTTTAGACAAAATTAAATAAAAAAATCAGACTTTAAAATTAAAAAAAAAAACGAATTTATCATTTTGTTTTAATTTGGTAATTTCTGTTTAAAAAAAATTTTAATAAATTTTGTGTTTGCTTTTAATTGTTTTTAGGGCTAATTTTTCAACAAAAAAAAAAAACTTTTTAGTGCTATTTTAAGTGGATGTCCTATTTTTAGACATGACTCGCGGTATATTCACTTCCGATCTCTTTTTTAATCTATGTAACATTTTAAGGCAATTTAAGTTTGTAGGTGTAAGTTTTAATTAGAAATAACATTTCCTTCAATATTAGTATTTTTTTTGCTAATTTTAGCAAATCGATTTTCAAAAATTTGTAAAATGATTTCTAAAATAAGCATTAAAAATTTGTAAATATTCTGTAAAAACTCTGTAATTTGTTAAATGTAAAAAGCAAAAAGATTTGCTAAATAATAATTTTTTTTACTAAAAATTAGTACAAAAATAGTAAAGTGGGATTGAAAACCGTTTATAAATTTTTCTACTAACATTTTTTTCTGAGTGTTCAATTTATAGAATTTTGATTTTTTGTGCCCCACCGTTATAGTAATTAAGAATACAAATATTTTTTCCCCATAGTGCTCATATTTTCTCCACATAATTCCTTTATTTAAATATGGATAAAAAAAGCTCTTCCGAAAATGTCACTTAAATGCTGAACGGTTACAATTGTCGAAAAAAAGCTTAGATATCCCCTCGATTATAAGTTATAAGTCTATAGTTTTTTTTTTTTTTGAAATTATAAGACATAATCTAAAAAAAAAAACGAAAAAATGGGCAAATTTGTGACCACTTTTTTAACTTCTAAACGTGAAATCGGGCCTCTTAAAAATTAGGTTTCAATTATTTTTTTCCCCTTTATGACACATCCGTATTTCATTTAGAATGAAGGTGATTATTTGCTTGTACTTTAATTTTATTAGTACTAACAGTAAAATTAATTTTGAAAGTGAAATTATTTAAATTAATTATGATTTCAGAACTCAAAAAAATTTGTTTCGACTTAGTTCTCAAAGAAAATTACAGAATAACCATATTTTTCTAAGCACTAAGTGTCATTAATTTTATGTTATTTGATCTGCTGAATTAAAAAAGGCTCCAAATAAGTGCGGTTATACAAACTTATCGAAACTTACGCCAAAGCGTTCCCTTATTCGATAATTTGGGTAAATGAGAGCGAAAGCTGCCCAGCTATTTGTTTTATTTACAGGTTACCAAAGATAACCGAAGAAAATGTTTTTGTAACTTTTGGTAAAAAGAGAAGCAAAAGTAAAAAAATGTTTGTGATCTAACTAAGAATGTAACAAAATATTTTAAAAAACATATTCTTTATCGTCGGAATGCAATATTTACCTTTTGGTTTTCTTGATTTTTATTAGAAATTAAAAACTAATTAATATTTTCATGTTTTTTGTTTACCTTTCCTATATTACTGAGTATGTTCAGTACAGTATAAATTTCAAGTGCAGGCAAAAATTTCAAAAAAAAAAAAAAAATCACTGAACATAAAAAATAAAAACAGTTTTAAACCCTGACTTTTAAAAGATAATTAACCGGTTTTTAAAATAATTAAAAATATTCCAGATTTCTGAAATTTCGTTTATGTACATAAAGGGAGGTTTGATAATTTTTAATTTTTAATAATAAATTTTAATTTTTTTAATTTTAATTTTAATTTTTTTTAGCTGGCTGGCATTTTTCAGTAGTGATTTATCCGGTTTTGTAGAAGTAAAGCACCGAAGGCAAAAACAATTTTAAATTTTGACCAGTGCTGTCATATGACATCACTCTGATTCCTGGCCCATATTGTGGACACCGATATAAAACCAACACTTCTCCCTGTACTTCCACTCCAGCGGGAACAATGTCCGCCTCACTTGAAAAAGTAAAAAAAAATAATTTTTAAACTCCATACACACTGATCCCTAAAAAACGTATTTTCGTTTTTTTTTTTCAAGTTTTCAACTTTCAAATTCCATACAAATTTTAAATCGAAAACTTGAAAATGACGAAAATAGCTATTTTGGGGCTTAGTATGAATGGGGTATTAAGCCGATTTGAATTCAGAATTTCTCATAAACCATCTCGACCAAAATTCAATACCAAATTTGAAAAAAATATTCCTAGCTGGTAGTGGGTTAATAACCTAATTTTTGTGTAAAATAACGCGACCCCACACGTTCTTCCAAAAATCTGAAAAAAATATTAAAAATCTTTTGGCCCATAAGAATACATATTCCGCTTAAAGAGTATCAAACAAGCAAAAAATAAAAAATTTTTAGTCGCCCTATAAAACAGTCCTACATATCTATTAAAATTTTCATGCAAAACTGAACAACTAACTACTTACCTAAATAAAAATATGCCTAAGCCATTATTTACAAAAGGAAAACCGGTAAATTTTTTTTCCAAAAATTGCAATATTAGTTTATAAAAAATAGTTCAATTAAAATTCTAAAATAACCAAAAATTTATAATACAAAAACACACCTAATTAAGCTTAATAAGATAAATTTTAAACAAAATATTTTCTAAATCAAAGCTAGTAAAATAAACTTTTTTAAAAAGTAAAAGTTTTTTTTTTTCTTTTATCCAAACCAACAAAAATTTAAACAGCTGTTGAATTTGTATTGTGCACATTAAGAAATCTTCGTGGCATAGGTTTTGGTGGTATTTGAGGCTTTGTAGGTAATTGAGGCTTTGGTTGTTCTAACTTATTACACTTGCTCTTTTCTCTCTCCTGTTGATATTCCACATAACCAGATTCATCACTACATTCAGAATCTGAATCGGGTTTCATATCTCTTTGACGGCGAGAACGTCTAGGACGATTAGCATTTGTTGATGATATAGAGCTGTTAGTAGGTGATAACTTACTGTTACAATCTTCGGTTAAATCTATTGCATTCAGGGAATTACTGCTGGGTGAAGAGCCCATTTTTAAAGTAATCGAACTGGATGAACTGAAGGTAGTAGCTGCATCACTATTATTACGTTTTTGTAAACAATGATAGATTTCTTCATGTGTTATGGGTGCGGAAGATTCTATGGAATAGGGTCGTTCAAGATGTTCAAGAGTTTGGTGATGATATTTTAATGATAGATCATCTTGATTATTGGTTACAGTGCTAGCAGTTTCACAGCCACTTGATATGGAACCCTCATCAGCACTGTCACTACTAATACGTTTGTCCTGTGTTTGTTGTGGAGTCGAAGAAGCTGAGGAGGCCTCAGAGGATATAGAAGATTGTAATTGATGTTTGTAATGTCTTTCCAAGGGATTACTAGTTGAGTTGGTTTCCAAGCTACTGCTGCCCTCATCGCTGCTTAAGGAAAGATTCGCCATTTTACGCATAGAATGACGATGTAACATTGTTAATATAGCGGCCTGACGGAAATACATATCATCATCTTCTTCTTCTTCTTCTTCACCCAAAAAGTCATCCTCTCCATCACTGCACACTCCCGAACGTCTAATATTTGGTAAATGTTTGTTTTCCTCCTCCTCATCGTTATGTTGTTCCATTAATGTATTGGGATTAAAATCATTGAGAGGATCAGCATTTGGATCATTATTAATGCAAGGCAATAGACTTAAGGGTCCTTCGTCTTCGTTGTGTTCTTCATGATCCTTAAGATCACTTAAACTACCACAACTATTGCTGATTTTTTTGTTTAGCTGTCTTTCAAAATAGGGCAACAATTCATTGGCCAAAGAAGCATTTGTATCATAGTCGTTGTGTTTTAAAATCTTTTCAAAATCATCAGAATCATCTGATCCATAATTCATGCGACAGTCTTCTTCTCCCGCTACTGTGGGTTTTAACATTTCTGGTTCTTTTGTATCTTTGGTTTCTATTTGAGAATTTTGATGACCACAGCAGGGACTATCCGAAGAACCACAGCTTACTGGTCTCAATTTACCAGTTCTTCTTATGGAGTGTCCTTTGCGACAACGTCTGCGACCCAAAGTCATGGCTGGATATAGAGAATCCTTTTGACAACATGATTTCATTTCTGGTTCATTGGTTTCCTCGGCTTCTTCTCCTTCTTCGCCTATGGCCTCTTCAATGGCCATTAATTTCGGTGCTGATTTTGATCTTTCCAAGGGAGGACGATAATTATTACTGCCCACACTTAGGAGAATTTTTCTACGGGGTAAACTGGGATTATCATAAACAGCATTTGCAAGACTTAAGCGAGCATTCTGTTTGAGAATTTTCTCACGTTTAAATTCACGCAGAGCACACTCAAGATTGGCCTGAAATTAAAAAAATTAAAAATAAAAGTAAATTTCATTGTAAGTAGAGTGAGTTAGAATGTGAGTAAGAAAGAACAAATAATCAGAATCGGTAATTTGAAAAGACTATAAATATCTCTTCCTCTGCATTTACTTTATCTCTTCCTTATATTCTCTCTTTTTTAAGAATTGTGTAAATCTTATATATTATCCAAATGTCTGTCGTTATTTTCTTTCTATGTTTTCTATGTTTTCTGTGTCACTTTGTTATTTTTTTTTTTTTTGTTAGGTTTTCTATCATTCTCTGTTTAAATACTCATTTCTTTCAACTTACCTTTAATGTATCACAGATTTCTTGTACTTGTTTCTCTTTACTACATAAAACAGCATGACATCTTAATTCATGCTTTAGCTTTCGTCCCTCATGACGATATATCCAACAGAAGATGCGTGGATAATTCTTTGGTGCACAGCAGTGTGTGATACGATTAGCCCAATATTCTGTTAGTCCGTGTTGTCTGGTTGTAGCTTTTAAACCAGAAGCACATACTTTTAAGCGCATTATCACATCCGGCTTATTGTTTTGGGTATAATTACGCCACAAGGTATTTAGTTGTTTTTCCACACAACCTTCACCTGGAAGGATGAACAAAAAAAAACACAATTAAATAACTTCAGTTTTCAAGAAATAACAGTCATCTAAGAATATTAAATCTCTAAGAAACCTAACGATTCAAATGTTAAGAAACCTCTCAAAAGACACACGATTTAAAATTTAAAAGACCATCTAAATTTCTAACGATTGGAAGCGCTGTTAGATCCAGCAATGAAGATTTTAAAAATCTTTTAAATATTTAACGTTTGAAGCTCTGACATCCACGATTGAAATTAAAATATGACAGAATTATTCATGGTATATTGAATAATTTTGGTATTTATTTTTTCCAAAGATTTTCTAAGGATTTAAGATCTAAAAGATTGAAGCTTTTCAAAACATCTTAAGCGACCCATGGTGAAGGTCGTATAACCCTCTTAATATACTAACTCTTTAGAAACCTCTTAAAGCTCTTAAAGCCTATAATAGACCCACGATTAAAACGTTCAGGAACATCTAAAGAAACCCGCGATATTAACAAAAAAGACCGAAAATAAAAGCTTCAAGAGATCTGCAAGATACCTTTTGAAAAATCCATGACTAAAGTTTTCACAGACCTTTGGTAAGCGTTTTGAGACCTCCTTGAAAAAAAAAAACAGTTTATGCTTTTCATAGACCTTTGGTAAGGTCAAGCGTTGTGAGATCTCTTTGAAAAAAAAAAAACAGTTTAAGCTTTTAAAAACTTACGATTAATGGTAGCAAAGATCATCCAGAGACCTCTTAAAAACTCAACGATTAATGATTTCTGAGATCTTTCCAAAGACCTCTTAAAAATCCACGATTAATTTTATCAGAGGCCTCTAAAAAACCTAAAGAATAATGATTTCAGAGATCACCCCAAAGACATTTTAAAAGATCCTTTATCAATTTTACCAGATATTCCAGAGACCTATTTCAGAGACCTCTTAAAAATCCAAACATTAATGGTTTCAGAGACCTTGCAGGGACCTCTTAAAACATCCACGATTACTGGTTTCAAAGATCTTCAAGGGACCTCTTAAAACACCCACGATTAATGGTTTCAGAGATCTTTCAGAGACTTTATAAAAGGGACACGATAAATGGTATCAGAGATTTTCCAGAGGACCCCTAAAGAATTACGATCAATGATGTCAGATCTCCTTAACGACGAAAAATTTATGTTCCAACTTTTTTGAAAATCAGCGTCAGCTAAACCCATGAGAAGGTATATTTCCTTTGAGTGATCATAAAGTAGGGTTTAGTAAATCCACAAGAATAACTACCAAGGTTGAAATAGACAAACACACTATCAGATTTCAGATAGACATCTTTGAAGTTCCCCAAATTTTATTTTAATAAACCTTTTAAACATCCACTGTTAAACTTACCTTTAGCCCATCCCGTTAAAACATTGCCCAAATATGACACCTTAAATTCTGGATCTGGTGTACTAATATCAACACTGTGAGTACGCTTCCACCACAATTTACCGAGGCCACGTGATATGGTACGCATAGCTTTTGAACCCAAATCATCAGTACGTGGCTCTTGAAAATGTTCCAAAGCAAACATTTCATTATCAAAAGTATCACTGGTAGCACTGAATTTTTCCAACAACACCACCGGCGGTGCGATCTGTGGTGTTGTCGCTGATGTTGATAATGATGCAACATCACCATCATCTTTGGCATAACGTTTAAAACGTTCTAAATAAGGACCATTTGTACGACGTCTACCACCATAAGTGTTAAATTTTCCCAACGACAATTTCTTTTCATCTTTATCGAATTTTTTCGCATTGTAAGTGTTGCCCAAGAGACGTGATATCGACGAACTTTTAACGAATTTATTATGTCGGGGTGGTGTACCTATAGGTACAGGAGTAGGTTGACAAGGAAAGCCAGAATCTGTGGTAGATTTTTGTGCATCCTTTGAATCCTTTTCTTTTTTATGATCTAACGATTTAGATTTTTTACTAAAACCAAATATTGTTAAACGTTCTTTTGGTTGTTTGGCTGTACTTTGTATGATTGGTGTTGTTGGTGTTTTTGGCACTTTTATTGTTACATTATTGTTGTTGTGATAATTGGTGATTTTAACAAAATCTACTTCATCTTTGGATATATTTGTGTTAACTTGTTGTTGCTTATGTATAGAATCCATTATGATTTTTATTTTGTTTGTTGGGTTATTTGTACAGAGGTGTATTTATATATTTCCGTTAGTTTTTGTTGTTTACTTTGAATTTCCCTTGTTATTACTACTATTAAATGTAGCAATTATTATTACAAACATAATAATTAATAATAATAATTTGTTGTTGCAATTTTCAGCACTTTATTTTTAAATAGAACTGTAAATAGAAAAAAAAATTATTTAA
Organism: Eustalomyia histrio; assembly: GCA_949748255.1. NCBI lineage: Eukaryota > Metazoa > Arthropoda > Insecta > Diptera > Anthomyiidae > Eustalomyia > Eustalomyia histrio. Next base: position 220,620,909 of record OX456523.1, read on the forward strand.
AATAAATTAGCTTTCAATATAAATATTGACATTTTAAGGCAACTTTATAAATAGTACTTATGGAATTCAAAATTTATAAAGATTTTTTCTGTGTAAAACTACTTTCAACAAATTGCAAATTTCAATAGGTTTTAAAATTAGACCAGAAAGATATTATTCGAAAATAACAAACGAAACAAGGTTTATTTCAATAAAATCCATGGACAAATTCTGAAACTATGATCATTCGATAAAGAACTTATTTGATTATATCTGCACTATATTTCTCTGTTTTGAAATACAAACATAATTTTCCGCACAAACACGCAGAGAAAAACATGGTTGTAACATAATCACTTCTACTATATTATCAATACTGTATTCGGGTATGGTTGTCGCAATCAAGTTATTATAGGTTTTAACCAGCAATATGATCGCTACTATTATATTATAGTAAATATTTTGTGATTTCATAATTACCTCTTTATATTTTATAACATGATTGGCTGTAACCATACTGTGGTAACAAAAAATCCTGACCTTGAAAAAAATATGATAATTTTGGTACTATAAAATGCTGACAACAATCAATAAATAATTATAAATCAAATAAAACATAACTTTGACATTTACAGTCATAATACTGTCTTGCTTTCATAAAAAAAAATTTATCAGCTCAGTCACAAATGTAAAAATTATAATATATGATCATTTTCACCAGGGGTTTTTTTTTTCGAAAATGCCTTATACATATAATATAATAATTTATAAAATAATTTGTCATTCATTGTCAAAAAAGTTCTACATATATAAATATATTATTTCTTTTTAATTCTTTTCAATAAAACAATAATAAATTAAAAAATAAAATTATTAATTAATTTTTTTTTTGTAAAATAAAGACTTTCTTGTAGAAAAATTACTCAGAATATTATTAAAATATTTTTTTATAAGAAAAAGTCTGTAGAACCCAAGAGTTGTTTTGTAGGAATAGGTTTTTTTATGCAAAATACTAGAATTTTAGAAATTTTTCTGCTAGAAACATTTTTAGATTTCATAGATTCTGCAAACTTGTTTAAATTTTATATATTCTTAAAGAACTTAGATTTAAATGCCTTTCTTTGAATAAAAAATTCTTACATTCTGAAGACTTTTTATCATGAAAAATACTTGAACTCCAAGAACTTTTTCTAGAAGAAATATTCTATTAGATTCCAAGGACTTTTTTAAAAGAAAATTCTAAAACTATTTAAAATATTTTTAAAATTTCCTTAGAATCTCAGAATTTTTCTATTAGAAAAAGTCCATAGAATCTATGTTTTTTTTTTAAGTCCATAAAATCAAAGAAGTTTTTTAGAAAATAATATTTCTTAACAAAATACACTTAAATTTAAAGAACTTTTTTATAGTTTCGAATTAGGCACCATATTATTGCAAAACTGTGATTATTTTATTATTATAATATGATAACTATATTATAGTACGACTATGGTTGGCACAATCATAATCCAAAAAATATATAAAGCTCTTCGAATATGATTGCCCCATTCCATATAAATTTGTCATTAGTTCACGTTAAGAGTTGACGCGTAGAATTTTTGACGTTATTCTCAACCTCATTACATGGGTGCTATCAGTTTATAGTGAATGGAACATTCCCGCACAAAGACAGCTAGTAATGCTATCTATTGGTTTTTGTTCGTCTACACGGCAGGTATCTAAGAACTGGTACACTCACAATATATTTTCCGTTACCGAATGTAGTTTATTTAAAAAGTAATACGTAAAGTTTGATTTTAAATGAAGAATCAATTGAAATTCATTGAAATATATATTTTAACTTTTTAGATCAGTCATTCAAAAAATAAACTATAAAAATTAACAGATAGTCAGTAGGAGTTGATATTTAAATGTTAAATGTAAAATTTTATGTTTTCTGTTTTTAAAAATATAAATTCATATAATTCCTTATTGTTTTTTTACCAAAATAGTTTGTTTATATACAAAATTATTTCAATAAAAATTACAACAAATTATTCAAATATACACACAAAGCCAATAAAAATATATATGTTACATCTGTGTGTGTTGTGTTGTGTTTTGTAAGTTTACATACAAATAAAAAAATTTCAATTTGAAAAACAAACCACAAAAATCCTTATTTTCGACTTTTTGTCAGTTAAAAATTAATGGTTATTTTAAACTACTTTCGATTGCTTTTACTACTTATGTCGATTATTAAACAATGTTTGGAAATAAACAACAAAATGGGCTGAATATACTGAAAAATAAGTAGTCCTCTTTTTGATTGTATTTTCGATTAATTTAATATGTATTTTAGATTATTTTTAACGAAATAATATTGTGAGTGTAGGTATCTATTGCTTTAATACTTTTTTGAAATACAATTAAAACCTCAAAATTATTATGGTTTCTAAAAAATTAACAATATAAAAAAATATATTTTTGTTACAGTTGCGTACGAGAAAGTACTGGTTTGTATTAAGATGTCAGAATGGTTTCCGAGGCCAAAAAAATACAGATTTTTGCGATTATTTTCTCAGTTCAGAGTGATTATAATTAGTCAATTTTTTTTAACATTAAAGAGCTATTCTTGGATGGTATGAAGCGGTAAATCGAAGGCGCTTCAACCAAAAGACGTCGTGAGGTGCATAAAACCTACCCACGCAGTGTTATCTGAAATAAAAAAATCGAAGTGATTTATTTAATATATTAGTTTCTTGTGTGGATGAACGAAATCATATTGAAAAATATACGGTTTTTGGCTTGATTTTGAATAATAAAAAAAATTGTAATAAAATGATAGTACATCCTCAAGTATTTATCATATTAAAGATGTCTGCGAAAGTTCCTTAAGATCGGTGCTGCATTGGGTTTTGAGTTCTGTTACGCACCGTCTTCCAAAGTAGTAGTTTGGCGAAAAACCCGTTTAAAATTTTAAAAGCAATGGAAAAGCCTCCAAACGCGATTACGAAATAATCTACATCTTAGCAACTTTTAGTCGGATATACTTGAAGTTTTCACTTAATATTTTTGAGATGTTATAATTTCATATAAAAAATGATCGAATTTTTTTTTAAAGTTGCAAACCATTCTGCGTCTTAATTGTGGGTGTCCAATTGAAATTCATATTTTAATTTTCGGAATAGTATAATGCTGTTACCCCAGCAGTTTGAGGTGATAGCATTTCTGAAGTAAAGTGAAATTTCGGAATAAGTATAAAAAATTTTACAAAACAATATAAGAAAAATATGATGTATCAAAGATGGACTACTCATTTCTAATGGACAAAGATCGCGAATGTAGTCTTCAATTTACAAAATAAGAAGCCTTTGACAAAAATGTATTAATAAAATTTTGTTAAATTTAAATAAGTAAAACACAATCATTTTTTTTTTTTTGTTAATTAATATGTGAAATTAAGTGCTAAAGTGTATTTCAGAAAATAAAGGCTGTAATTCTTTGAAAGAAATTAATTAAGTGTGATGTAAATTTTGCATATCCAATTAAGGGATTTCACAAGATTAGCAAATTAGTAAAATAAGTAAAGTTTTTTCATTTAATTGCAAAATATCGAAATAAATTGACCTGGTGATAAAAGCTCAGAGTAAAAACTTTAAAACTATATTAAAAATTATCAGCATTTTTCTCCGGTATATAATAAATAAATAAATTAAAAATAAAATTTTAAGAAAATACTGGGTTTTTGTTAAAAGATTAAATTTGCGAATATTTTAAAAATTATTGTTCACATTCAAGATCTATGTTACATCCTGGAATTTATCAGAATTTATGGATCGCCTGCCCAATACATTTTTTTATGTTTTTCTGTGTAATTGGAGAAAAGTATAGATTTTTAGTTAATTTTTTCTCGTTTTTATTTTCAATACTATATTTTTGCTTTATTGAATTTAAATGGTTTTGATCGAACCAATACTCTTTCTAGGTGTAAATTATCAAATTTGGTTTTTTTTAATATTTTTTACATTTTGCTTTTCTCTGCTTATTATGGAATTTATAGTTTTGAATTTTAAAGTAGCTTTTTCTTGAGATTTTTCAGCTTTAAATGGCATTTTTCCACAATTTTTGTGTTAATGTTTTTTTATTAAAAAAATGTTTTTCCCCAGTTTTTTTAAAGAGTTTTCCCCCAACTTTTTACTTTAGCTTTTTTCCAATATTTTTTGTTTTAATTACACTAAATTTTGACTTTTTGTATTTTCTGGTAACACTTTTTTTACAGTTTTTAATTTTTTATGATTTTCCACTATAATAATTTTTTTTATTCTTTAATCAAAAATTCATTGACATTTGCATAAACAACATCTATTTCAATATTTAAATGGAAATTTTTTATAATCTTTTTTTATACCTTTTATAATCTTGACAATGTTTATCAACTAAAAAAAAATTATTTAAACTGTTGTTACTAATTGTTTTCAATTAACACTTCACTTTGGGTTTATGATGAACTTAAATATGATAATTTAAAAATATTCCCACAAGTTCATTAAAATTTAAAACAAAATTTAACAATTCGTTTTTTAGAATACAACGTGTTTTATTTTTTATTTTATTTTTTTCTTCTTAAATATCCGTAAATATGTTCTGTGATGTTACATGACTGACTGTTAACTAACTGTCTGTTTTGTTTAATTTCTCCAAATAAATATTCAAACTATTAAATGATTCTGTTTTGTTCAATTTCATACACACTTACTACTTAGTAAGTAAGTTTATTATCTACTAATACGATGAGTACTACTAGAACGACATCGTTGAAACGAACTGTCAAATTATATGTATATTTAACATATATTGTCTGATTAATGTGCCTGTATTTGTATTTTGTTCGAGCCGCTTTAATTTTTTTTTTGTATTTTCAGATAACTTTTCCTTTTAACAATAATAAATAAATAAATATAATATAATTGTTTTCAATTATAAAATAACACGTTGCAAATTATTCTTACTATTTAACACCTAACAAAGGTAATAAATAATATAGAAAGAGAGATACAAATCACGAGAGTTAGTTAAGTTATTAAAGTATTAACCATAAAAGTTTAATATAATTAGATAAGATAAATACATATTAAAACAAAGTACAGTAAAATCCATTTGTGACAAACTCCGGGGGACCAAAGGAATAAGTTCGTTTTAAGCGAAGTTCGTTTTTATCGATGATAAGTTTGTCTAACATATTTCTATACCCTCCGTCATATACACGCAGAGAAAAAACATGGTTGCGATATGATCACTGCTAATATATTTTGCTTGCTGCAAATTGGTATGGTTGTCACAACCATGTAATTGGTTTTCTAACAATCAACATTGTCGCTACCATCATTATTATAGTAAATATTTTACTATTTTATGATTGAGACCATCTATTTCATAACATGATTGGCTGTAACCATATTGTGGTAACAAAAACTCTGACTATAAAAAAATAAGATAATTATGTAACGATAAAATGCTGGTAACAATCAATAAATAATTATACATCAAATAAAACATGACTTTGAAATTTACAGTCATAATATTGTCTTGTTCTCATAAAAACCAAAACTTTATCAGTTCAGTCAGTTTGTTTTTACTACAAAATATCTTAAAAAAACAATCATATATTGTTAAATGCTGGGATTTTATATATGTATATAGTATATATATATATCAGAATCATAATATGCTTATTAATGTGTCATAACATGATATTAGATAGTCCTATTATGTATATTGATAATCGTAATATAATAAGAAGGATGATATAATATAGTTATGGGAACTATAATATGATATCATTTTGTGTATACTATGATTACATGCGATCATATTATGATAAATTCAAGATTATAATATGTTTATTTAGAATCATAATATGGTAATTTTTGAATCATAATATAACTGTAGGGATAATATTATGGTAAAGTTATGGTTATTTTATTTACATAATATGATAACCATATTATAGTATGACTATTGTTGGCACAATCATAACCCCGAAAATATATGATGCTCTTCGAATATGATTGTCCCAACCATGTTTTTTCTCTGCGTGTATGAAGAGCGTCTAAGACGGTATTCGTTATTTTTATGCAATTTTAAGTTGATTGAGCGATGCCAATCTGCCTCTCTGTCTGTCTTTTGAAATGGCAATCACGGCGCGAAGACGCCAGCGGGAGTGCTAATTTTTACCTGTATTAATGGATATCCTTCCGAGAACTTTGCTATTGAAAATGGGTGAACTCGGTCCAGCAGTTAAAAAGTTATGAGTGAAAATGTAAAGGTACTTATAAATTTTCCATGCAAATTGGTGTATTTTAGTAAAATTTCATAGTAGCGACTGGAAAGTAAAATATTTCCTTTTGTTTTTCCACCAGTCGCTTAGAGTTCAATAATATTTTATATTCACCTCAAAAATTTTTTTTACCTCAAAAATTTTTTTCACCTCAATTTTTTTTTACCGCAAAAATATTTTTTCACCTCAATTTTTTTTACCACAAAATTTGCTTTTATATGCAAAAAAAGTTTTTCAACTCAAAATTTTTTTTCACCTTCATAATTTTACTTCTAAAGTTTTTTTTTATTATTTGTATCAAAAACAGTAGAGAACATTTTTAAGGATATTGGTGGAGGGTATACAAAGATTCGCCACAGCTGAATTTAAGCCTTTGTTTTACTTTTTTATTCCTAAATTAGTTTAGATTCTTAATTTAATTTTAATTTCAAATTTTAATAGAAAATTGTGTTGCGCTTTCATTACATTTGCTTTCCAGCTCAAACCGCACATCATTCGGATTTGTCATCTCTGATTTTAATGAAATTCTTCATAGATATTGTAAATGGGTAGTGTTTATCAAATCATTAACCTTTCGACCCGAAACCCTTTCGGTTTTCGTAATATGACGTCATGAAAATTGGCAAAAACGTCAAAATAACGAAAAAGTGTCCATACAAAGTCGCCCATAACTTCTGAACTATACCACCCTAAAATTTTTCTATTGGCATCATTTTAAAGGTGAAAACATTACCTTCAAAATGGCGTCCTAAATTTTGTTTTGTATTAAAAGGTCAAAGGTAATTTTTTAAGTTTAATTTTCAAAGACTCATATTTCAAAATCCAACTTTTTTAAAATTGTGACAAAACATATGTTAACAACTAAGGCCTCTCTACATTTGTGGTAAAATTTTAAGGTGGAGACTCATTTGGTTCCTGAGTTATGAAGGAAAACGTGGTCCTAACCAAATTTTCGTCGACGAATTTCATTAAAATCGGAGAAGAAAATGACAGTTTTTTGTGCGGTTTGATATGGGTCTTTAATAAATAATTTTTAAGCAAAATATCTGTGCTGAGAGTTTGATATTTGTCAAATTGAAAAATATTTATGAGAAAAAATCGTATTTTTAAAAAATTTTTTTTTTATGTATCAACACTCAGGGGTTGCCGCCTATTAATACATTGTGTTGATGCCAGGAAAATAGATTAGGAGGAGTAAAGAGGGAGTAGTGTTTTTGGATATTAGACTAGAAATTTAGTTTTCAGGGAAGATCTCTGCAGGGGGAATTTATTCTACGACTAGTCCGACTTATGAACGAATATTTCCCGTAACGGACAATCGACCACAAAGGGATGAGCTCTTCTGGACAAGCGAGTATTCCAGATAAAAAACTCAGCCGAACACATTAATTATAAGTTTGTATTAAACATGAATAATTTATACTACAATGGATACAAATAAGTTCGTATTAAACCACAAGATGTTGGGGATTCACATGGGAAAATTTTTCTCCATATAACAAAAATTATTTTTCACGATAATGAATTTAACGTAAAAATTTAAAACAAGTGAAAAGTGAAATTTTGGATTTCTTAATTTTTACAATTTAAATACGTTTTGAGGCCTTTAGAGTTCGAGTAAAATTTTTCCATGAGAAAAATTATTTACTATGCTAAACTGAGTATTCGTCTTAACCGAGAGTCGTCTTAAAAGAGTTTTACTGTACAAACAAATATACAGATTAAATACCCAATCAATATTAATAATTTAAACATTGTTTTAGCTACAAAAATACATAGAAAATGAAACAAATTGTCACGAATTTTTAATCTTCTGAAAACTTTGTTTGTTAGGATTTAATCGGCAAACTATAAGACACATTTATAGTACAAATGTACATTAATTGAGTTTTGATCTACAAATCAGGATTTGTTCAATGATTTTTAATATGTTTGTATTATATTTATTGATTTAATCACTTCATACACTAAGAACAAAATTAAACAGATTTGATTTGATAAAGAATGCGTATGTTTGATATTTTAATTGTTTTAAACTAAATTACTCATAAGACCTCGGTACTGAAAATTACGAATAGTAGTAATAAACACAAAATATTTCATGCAATTTCTATCAACGAAATTTTCATTATATAAATCAATAAATTCTTCCGGAAATTAATGAAAATTTTCTTTACGTAAAGCTCCAGCATTTTCATTAATCATGAGGTTTAATGAAGCTTTTTTTTATTAAATATAGGGAAGTTTCTTAAACAAAAATATACTTTTTCATAAAAGTTTCTCAAAAATGTTAGTTTTTTGTGTATTATTTGTATCAATAAGTTTATTTTTTTTTTTATTTTATACAGGTTGGTTGAAAGTTCCAGCGCTCGAAATGAAAGAATACTGTTTTTGTTACGAAATACATTTTTTTATTCAATATAATCTCCTAGAAGCTCAATACACTTGTTCCAATGATCTTCCAATCATTTTATCCCATCCTTATAATGGTTTTCCGGAAGCTCTGCAAAATAGCCGTCTACGGCTGCTATGGCCTCTTCATTCGACGAAAAATGCTTTCCACGAAGGAATTGTTTGAAATTTCTGAAGAGATAGTAGTCACTGGGAGCCAAATCTGGTGAATACAGTGGATGTTCAAGCAATTCGTACTTTCATTCTTTGAATTTAGCCATCGTCAAAACACTTTTGTGAGCAGGTGCATTGTCTTGATGAAAAATCATTTTTTTTTTCTTCTTTAAATCAGGTCTTTTCTCACGAATTTTTTCATCCAGCTGATCCAAAAGGCTACAATAATATTCAGAGTTCATTGTTTTACCTCAACAAAATTCCTTTTGCATCCTCAAAAAACTGATGCCATAACCTTCTTTGCTGGTCGTTGTGACTTCACCTGCTTTGGAGCTGAACAACCAGCTTCAGTCCACTGTAAACGTTCTTGTTTCAATTTATTATCATGGTGGTAGATCCAGTCTCATCCATAGTTATAAAACGACGCAAGAAGTCGGTTTTAATCGGCTTAAAACGCTCCAAATTACGCTGAGAAATTTGTTCTCGATCCAGTTTTTGTTGAATTGTTAATGTGTGCGGCACTAACTTTCCAAACAGTTTTTTCATACGTAATTCATCATGTAAAATATGAAGTACTCGTTCGTCTGAGATGCCTATGGCATTAGCAATTTCACGCTTAGTCAAACTTGGATCTTCACTAACCATATTATGTACCTGCTCAATGATTTCTGCTGTGGTTGCAGTTTTTGGTCGTCCTTCGCGTGGATCGTTTTAAGGCTGATACGACCACGTTTAAATTCACCAGCCCAAAATTCAACGGTGCGTTTTGAAGGTGAGGACTCCTTAAACACTTCTAACAATTGTTCATAAATTTCCTTTGCTTTTAAACCCTTCAAAACAAATAATCTAATGACTGCACGATATTCAATTTTTCCATATTTAAAAAAATCAATGACACGTCAACTTCAAATGGCTTGTAAACAAAGAAAGAAATGACAGAATGACTTGCAACGTTGCATGTGTTCTCAGGACAGTTATAACAACTTGAGAAAAAAAAAGTTTGGAGCTAGCAGTGCCATCTCTTGGTGAGCGCAGGAACTTTTCAACCAACCTGTAATTATTCGGGTTTGAGATAATAATTAAGAGAAAATGGAAAAAACTCGTGAGGCTCAGCGCTAGAGAGAGTGCCACACTTTCGACCTGAGCGACCATGTCATTGTCAGTCTCATTCTGAACCGCTAAAATTACTTTGCCACAGTTAATGAATGATGTCCCCTTACAAATGAGCTTGTTCCATCTATTTGATTCGGAAAGAACAAATGGACAGGGTTGCTATCCCAACTGCTTATGTTCCAATTTCTGGGAACGAATTGGGAATCTGGCATGTATACTAATAGCGCTGATCCTAACGATTGTTTCCGTTTTCTCTTAACTATGATCTCGAACCCAAGTTTCGAACGAAAAGTTTCGTTACTAACAACTACGACAGCGGCTTTCAGGCAAATGCATGTTTGCACGCAAAATACATTTTCTAATATGTTTACAGGCAATTATATTTTTGTTAGTAAACTACCATATATATGTTTGAAATATGCTTCCAATTATTTTATTTTTAGTATTAATACAAACATTTTAATATTTGCATTTTCCCACCGAAATAGAGATATATTTGCAATTCATGGTATCCAAACATATATATGTTTACAGGCGAACACAATCGGCCTGATTACGGTTGTCGAATTTGTAGTCGAAATTTTCCACTCCATACAAAATAGTTTTGCGTAAATTGAAAATTATAAAGAAATTAAATTCTGATTTTTTTATTTTTTATAATTTGATTGTTATTTATGATAAATTCAGTGGTAAAATATTTAAAAAGTTGTGTTTTTACGATTCGACTACGACAACCGTAATAAGGTTAATTATATTTGCAGGCAAACATATTTTATTGGAATCACGAAAGTGTTTATTGGAAGTTTGTATTAGAAAACTTAGAGCGTTTCCAAATATGTTTTTTTTCTATAAAAACATGATTTTATAATCTTAAATAGAATCTAAGGAGTTCAAACTCTCTAGAACCTCTATAGGATCCTTTGGTTGTAGGAATGAAATTTTATTACGATATACGGTTATGTGTCGCATATATTTAGATACTAAAATAAAAAAGAGACAGAAACTAGCTAGTCTGATTGAAAATTAATAGTGTTAACAATTTTTAGAGAAAAACGTTTATTCTTCACTTAACCTCAAACCCTCATTAAATATCAAATTTATTTTATGAGTGATCCAAAAAAAAAAAACTTTATTTCATATGCCCGAAAGGAAATGATTATATTTTAATTGAAGCCAATTTCAAAACATTCCAAAATTATCAGCCATCTTACTTGTAGTCTAGACTAGCGATAAATATGTTAACATAAATTGCAGCAAATGTCAAAATTAAAAAATCGCTAGTGTGGACATCAAACAAGCTGTCATGTTCCTCAATCAATTAAAATTTCTGAAAGGTATGCTGTGATGTATTTAAGTTATCAAATAAACGTGTATAATTTGTATTTACCAGGGCCTATTACCTTCCCAATAAGGGCACAGATGAACTTATTTTTTAATATTTTTATATGCGACGCAATTTCTATGATTTTTGTTGATCTTGTAAGGGGTGCGCAAATAAAGTACAAATTAAATGCAATTTGGGTTGCAGATAGAAAACTGAATAAATACAAATATGCTAAAACCTAAATTTTGTTTATTATGGACCCCTTAAAAAAATACGTGTCTCTTATTTTTGTCATCTCCCCTACCACATAACTGAATTTGATTAAAATCGAAGAGAACCCATTAAAATACCTTCCTTGTTAGTGTCATCTAGAAATCATCTAGAATTTTTTTTTTGCATACGATACTTGACAATTGATATTGCAAATGAGTATTGAACATTTATATACAAATAAATGCCATAAATAAAGATTCTTTCTTCTTATGCTAAACAAAAAAAGAAACAAACAAAAAAAAAACGAATCTTATTGAAAATAATATTATACAATACTTGGGTAAGATTTGCACGTAATTTTGCAAGTGCCTTTTTAAACAATTTTTATGACATTGTTTAAAATTGCCAGCAGGAAAAGCCATGAATCAAGTCAATGATCTAACAATTAGTGTAATAAATTTTCTGGAAATATAAAAAATAGATTTATTTCACATTTTGTTCGTAATTCTTATTAAAAGAATACATTTCAATTAACTACTAGTTACTAGCATTATTATTTTTGCTAATGATGGTTATAAATTTTAAGAAAGAATTTCCCTATCACTGCAAAAAAAAAAGTATAAAAAATCACTCGACTTCTAGATTTGTATAATTTTTTATTTATTTCTAAAAAAATTAACATACAATTTTACGTCAAATTTTATATGGGATTTTTAATTTTTAAAGATAACAACAACAAAATATCTCTTTTAATAAATTGCATTTTTACTAAGAGCTATTGATAATTATTAAGTAAATGAACAGTAAAGAGTAAAAATATAGCAAAAGTTATGACGTACATTAAGAAATTATTTATTGCATTTGTGATACGTATGATAAATTTGTTAAACCTTTTAAGTCGGAGGATTTTTTTTTTTATTGGCACTTTATAAAAGTGTCAAATTTTCAATGTGCTACTTTATTTTTAGATATTATTAAATACGTTTTTATTTTTCTGTTCTGACGTTATACATACATTAATTTTAAATTGTTTTATAACAAAAAAAAAGTATTAAATATATTAGACACTTTTTGATAAGATACACTTAAGAAAACTTGAAAAAAATGTTTATCATGTAAGCATAGTAAATTGTTTTCCCCTGAAAAAATTGACTCGTGCCTTATTTGGGAATACTACACAGAAAAAAAATTACAAAAATTCTGTTTGTAATATTAAACATCTTTCCTAGAATATTTTTGTAAATACAAATAAAATAATTTTTAAAAAGGCACCAACAATGGAATTTGTAAATACAAAAAATTTATTTGTTATTTTTTGTAACTTCAATATTAATTTTCAAACAATTTTAATATTAAAAATAACAATTTAAAAATATATCAAACAAAAAACTGTTAGAAATCAAATGTGAATTTTAAGAAATATTTTTAATTATTTTAAATTTGTTTTTGTGTACACAGTAATTAAAAATATTTGTTTTTTTGTTTTAAATGTTTGTAAACTGTTATTGCTCATATAAAAATTTTTTGAAAATAAAAATTAAAGTTTAAAAGATTTTTTTATTTACAAATTCTATTGTTGGTACCTTTTTAATTTTTTTTTTGTATTTAAAAAAAATATTCTATAAAAGATGTTTATTAGGTTTGTTTTTTCCGAATTTTATATAAATATTCCATACAAATTTAAGTAGATATAGATTTGTTAAGTAGTTATAGATATAGCTACTTAAAAATTAAGAATGTATAAAAATGCTGCCAAGTTTTAGAAATTATTGGCTTTTCTCTTTTAAATGTAAACAAAAATGTTTGTCATAAAAATATTTAAAATTTTTGTATTTTTTATTTGATAAAATATTAAAAACAATAAAACCCAGCAAAACCACACATTACCAAATAATGGGTAAAGTAATGTATAGTCATAGGGGCCGATGGATTACTTTACACCTTACTTCATTGATGAATTTTATAGGCGATGAGCCTCAAAGTAATGTATACAGCCATTACTTTAGTGGTGATAATGTAAGGGGTTACTTATATGGTTACGAGAATGGCAAAAGTAATGTGTCTAAAAATAGATTTAAAAAAAGAGGAATTTTTATCAAAAAAAATTATTACAAATATTTTATTTAAATTATTTGTAATTAAAAATAATGCGGTCAAGATAGGAATCGAACGAGGGAAATCTGGTTGCCAGCCAAGAACTCTACCCACTAAGCTATCGACGCATATAGTATTTGATTGCTTTAAACTTAAATGAATTGTTGCGCTTCGTTTTTTCGCTAGTGTTATCAAAACAAACATACATTACCCTTTTGCTTACAAAAAAACACAAAATAATGTATCTAGAAATAGATTTTCAAAAATATTTAAATTATTGCTTTACATTTATAAATCATATATTACGTAATCAATAATGAGTAACTTATTACTTTATGTTTGCAAATATTGAAAAAGGTAACGAGCTATTATTACAAGGTAACGCATGAGAATATCGCACCCATTATCAAAGTTTTGCTGGGAAGCTACTAAATGAAAAATATGTTAGTTAGTAAAGGTGAAGTAGGGTAAACAATATAATTGCTCTATTTCGCGTTCCCGCGAAGTTCATATACAAAAATAGCTTTCGTACAAAAGCGGCCCCAAATGTTCAAATTGCATTTGTTTACAAAAATAAAGAGAAGTCAGGTAAGTAGGAATGGTCGTTTTCTTTACAAGTAGTTATTGATATAAAATTCGAAAAAACAAACCCAATATTACAAACAGAATTTTGTAAATTTTTTCTGCCTACTTTTCAATACAAAAAATTTTAAGATTTAAGAAAATCTAATATATTTTGAAATTCAAATTTTTTGAAGAAAATTTTCTTCATTCACAAGAGCACATTTAACAGGTAACACCCCATTCATACTGAGCCCCAAAATACGTATTTTCGACATTTTCATTGTGTGGAATTTGAAAGTTGAAAACTTGAAAAAACGAAAATACGTATTTTGCGGATTAGTGTGTATGGGGTTTAAACAATAATCATGTTTTGTTTTTTTATATAAAATCTGAAAAAGATTTTTTAGTGTTTTATTTAGACTGGTACAACACTGGAAATTCTTTGTAAAAACAACAGGTTATGGGCCCAGGTCATACAAAGCTTTCATAGGTTGATTTTCTTTAATAAATTATGCAAGGAATCTAAAGAACAAATAAATATATTAAAAGAATTTGTTCAAGATTGTGAGATTGAAAGTTTAAAAACCGATTTAATAGTTGTACAAAAAAAATTCAACCAAATTTTTGCATTTATTTTTATATGGAATATAACAACAACTTACTATGCTTTATATGGTGTTTCTACAAGAGGTATGTCGCTCGATAAATGAGTGACAGCATGTTCTACATTTTGTTTTTGTATTTTGCATGTATTTTCTTATTATATTTTCGTTTATCTGAAGCAAAATGTTATCTGGAAACACCACCTAAATCTTGAAACTTTTCGTTACGCGAATTTTTACTGTAAGTGGATTTGAACATCAACGAATAATTATCACACCATTTAAATACTACTTAAATAGAAAACATGTTTTTAGATAACATTTTATATTTTTTTTTTTGAGTAAATATATTACCAAAATAAATCACATTTTTAATAAAAAAACAAATTGCTCAATTGTTTACACATGTCAAATTTGATACGGTGGGTTATTAGAAGCTAAAAATAATAAACCATGAAAATGTTTTTTAAATGTAATATAATTTTTTTTTTTTTTTGTAATTGGATTACAAATTGCTAATATTTATAATTTTAAATGGTTTATTTCCTAAAATAATAATTTATTATCAAAGTAAATCATTTCTAAATGTTTATGGATTAAAAGAAATAAACGATGGAAGGTAGGTAAACTAATAACAACCCAATAAATATTTTGAGGTTTAATTGAAAAAAATGTGAAATTATTAGTTTAAACTCTATTGGTTTTTTTTTCATCTATATTGGTTTTTTTTTATTAATTATAATTATTTTACAATGGGAAAATAAAAAATAACTATCATGAACATATTATACACTCACAAAATATTTTCCGTTACCGACTGTAGTTTATTTAAAAAGTAGTACGTAAATGAAAAATCAATTCAAAATTCATAGAAATATATTTTTAACTATTTGAATCAGTCATTCAAAAAATAAACTATAACAATTTACAAACATTCAGTAGGAGTTGATATTTTCTGTTAAATGTAAAATTTCATGTTTTCAGTTTCTAAAAATATAAATTCAAATAATTCCTTTTTGTTTTTTTACTAAAATGGTTTGTTTATATACAAAATTATTTCAATAAAAATTACAAATATATTCAAATATAGATACACACATAGAAAATAAAAATATACACATCTGTGTGTGCTTGTAAAATTACATACAAATTAAAAAAATTTCAATTTGAAAAACAAACGCGAAAAAAAATCGTTTTGTCAGTAAAAAATTTATGGTTATTTTAAACGACTTTCGATTGCTTTTACTACTTTTATCGATTATTAAACAATGTTTGAAAATAAACAACAAAATAGGCTGAATATAATGAAAAATCAGTAGTCCTCTTTTTGATTGTATTTTCGATTAATTTAATATTTATTTTAGATTATTTTTAAGGAAATAATATTGTGAGTGTATATAACGTAAAGTACTGCACTTAAAAAAATCTGTAGAATCGACTAAAAATGAGTGTTAAGAAAAGGTATATGCAGCCAAAAACGACGGTATTAATATTTAAAAAAAAAAAAAATGCTAGTATTTTTAACTGTTAAAAAATAACTATCAAATGTAGTAAAATAATAACTAACAACATGAAAATTACAAACAAATTCTTAATACAACCATTTTGAAACAACTGACAACATCGGTAAAAACTACTGTTTTTGTAGTTATTTTTTTCCTTATTGTTAATAAAAAATATTATGGAAAAAAACAAATTTTTGTTTCAATTACAAAAAAAATGCACTTTATAAACTAAGACAGAATTTTCAAAAACTAAACAAAATTTTTTTATTTTTTTAATTACTACAAAAATACTGTTTTGGTAGTTGTTTAATATAACATTGAAAATAACTGATTTGAAAAACTGTTACCAAATGCAGTACTTTTCATTTGTTGTTTTTAAAATAACTCTGATAATAGTTGTTTTGTATTTTTCTATAGAATAAAAAAAAACTGTAATTACAGGTGAAATTAGCATTTACTGTTTACTACACAAAAAACTGTCAACTGATAAACTATTTTTAGTATGCCATGTTAAAAATTTTGCATATATTTATTGGTCAACGTCAAAAAATTAAAAAAAAAAATAGTTGAAGCAATGGCAGTTATATTACAAAATAAATGATTTTTAGTAAGTTAAAAAATGCGTGAATATTTTTATATTTCCGTTAATCCTTTAATGCTCAAGATAGCCCTACGGTTAGGTTAACCTTTAGTTTATATTTTTTTAATTCGATAGAAAACATAAAAAGTTTATAAAGAACACGAATAAGTCTTTAGAAAATAAATTATAATTTTGATTAAAAAACTCTTATATTTCTGGCAGTGTACTCTTAATAAAATTGTCAAATTAAGCTTAAAAATATTTATTATCATAACGGTCTGTGGGGGAGAGATTTTTTACACAATGTCGGTTTGCAAGGATATCTTTAATTTTTTTCTTAATTTCTATATCACCTTAACCCATTTGAGGCTTTTGCCTATATTTTTCTTCAATTATATTTTTTACATTTTGTTTGGGTCTTAATCGATTAGTTAATATTTTTTGGTTAAAATTAAGTACCATCTCCATGCCATCCCTGCTCCAAATTAACGTGTTACTTTGTAAAAAATAGTGTAATACTTTTTAAATAAAAAAGTGCATATAACACTTTTTTTTATAAGTTTGGGTGTTAGATCAAAATCCTGACAAGGATTCATTTTTCAAACTATGGCAACGTTAAAGAAAGGCAAAATATTTGAGAAAAAGCAGAAAAAATAAATTAAGTTTTATTTAGTACGGATCCGCAGAGAGTATTTAAGTCAGGGATGGAAAATATGTTTTCTGTTATTGGATCAACCAGACAAACAAATTGTACTTTTTCGATCCTCACGGTACCAAAATTTGTTCCGCTTTTTTTTACCAATTTTATCGTATTGAGTCAGATTTGCTTAGACACTAAAAGACTTAAAAAAATTTAAATTAACCGTGTGAAACAAAATTAATCGCTAATTTTATGTAGTCGTATAATTACCACAAAACTTTGTAAAATTTTACTCTCATTTTTATAAATGTCACACCTTTTTTTCTGTCTGTCCGCCTCCCTGGAGGGCAATTTAACCTTTTCAGGATTTGCTATTAAAAAATTTAAAGGCATTTAATAGCTTTTTAACAATAATACACTTTTTTGTTTTGAGAGGTAATTTAAAATCAGCTGTTCAATGTTGCCACTTTCAAATATTTCAGTACAATGTGTATGGAAACATTTGATGTAACACCAATTTAGAGGCGGTTCAACTTAAAACTGAATTTATTTTTTACTATAGTAGCTGAATAAATAAAAACAGGTTTTACAAAATTTCAAATTGTACTAAATGAGCCCCGGTAGTACCACGGTACCAACCAAGGTAAAAATGTACCAAAAAAAGTACAATTGTACCATGTTTTCCAGCCCTGATTTAAGTATCAAATTCAGTGTTGCCAGAAACTTCATTTTGAAATATGCCAAATCACTTAAAAATCGTCTAAGTCGTGAAAAAAGAAAAATATGCTAAAAATCTGACAAACAAAAAATTAAAAACATAAACTTAAACCGCACTATCAATATTCACACTTGTGCGTACCAGATGAAAAACCAAAACATAAAACCTTATATTTTATTCTTAAAATACATGTTAAAAGATAATTATGTATTTCCAAATACCTGCACCCTATTTTTGTGTCTGATACGAGAAATTTTCTCATCGAGAAACTCATGGTCACCCTACAGGGTAATTTACGAGGGCGGAACAATAAGCCCGTGATTTTTTGAACTTCCCTCGTAGTTATATGAAATGCAACACCGCTCCCATCATAAACTACAGTAAAATTTTGAGCAAGTTTCGTCATTTACTTTGCGTTAAACAGCTGTTCAAAACATACATACAACCTCGTGGATTTTTTTAAAATAGAAAAAAATTAATGGAAAAAGTGAATATTATTTTTTGCGAAAAAAATCGTCAATCAAACCAAGGAAGAGCTTATTAAATTCTATGTGGGCTCTGCACCATTGATTTCAATGGTAAACAAAAGTGGTTTACACCACGATAAGGTGTTGGCCGATCGAAGAGTAAAAGTGCGTGAGATTGTTGTTGCCATAGGCATTTCATATGGCAGTGTGATTTCGATTTTAAATGATCAGTTGGATTTAAGAAAGCTGTCTGCAAGATGGGTGCCGCGATTGCTCTCAATTGACCATAAACGTAATCGTGTGACAATTTCAAAGTATTGGCAAAATTCCATGAATTAGGCTACGAATTGGTACCTCATCCGCCATTTTCTCCGGATTTAAGCCCCAGTGACTATTTCCTATTTTTAAACCTAAAGAAAGGGCTTGGTGAAAAGAGATTTAGTTCCAACGATGAAATTATTGATCAAACAAATGCCTCTGTATGGACCCCGAAAAATCCTATTTTTTTAAAAGGGATACAAAAATTGGAGAAACGTTGGACTAAGTGTATTGAGCTAAAAGGAGATTATGTTGAAAAATAAATCAAATAAATTCATTCAACAAGTCACGAACTTATTGCATTTTTACTGGAAAATTTTTTCTAGTTTTTAACATTTAAAGCTGTGAACACATTTAATTTTGTAAAATTTCTTATGAGAGAGAAATAACAAGTTTTCATTTTACATGATTTTTGCTAAAACTTTATCGGTGCGAGAAATACAGGAACAAGCTGCTGTTATTTCAAAATTTACACATTTAGATATAGATTGAAAATAAAATGATGAAAACTTATTAACCCTTTTGACTGTCCAATGTATCTCATATGATGCACACTCGTCATGATTGATACGCTTGCGCATCATATGTGATACACAATAAGTCTTATTTCCTTTAACTACATTATGTACGTGAACGTACGCTATAAAAAATTTTTTTGTTTGGGGATAGTCAAAGGGTTAAAACAGTCACCCTTATTCTAGTTGTCGTTATCAATGTCGTCGTCGTTTTTGAGTCAACATCACTTGCTTCGACGTCGACATCACTTCGACACCAAATTGGTATTCTAAAACAGTGTTGTAACGACGTCGACAGTTTATCGATTTAAACAAAAACACATCTCTAAAAATTGAGTCGGCAGATTTATTTTGTTTATTATTTTTGCGAAAAAATGTTTTTTATGTGTAATTTAAATTCTGATACCAGTGATGAAGAAAATAAAGAAAATCTAGTATTGGAAAGAAGACTTCTCATACAGAAATCCAATATCTTTAATCTGCCGGATAACAAGTGTTACTTTAAGGAATGTTAATTTTATAATTTTTTTAAAAGGTTTGAAAGTTACTTTCGGCTGAATAAAACAGCCTTCAAAGATGTGCTGGAAACAATAGCACCTAATTTGAAAACCGGAATCAAGTCCACATTTATTTCCAAAACAATAAAGTTGGCAGCTACATTAAGATTTTTAGCCCAGGGGTCGTACCAGCTCAGTGTTGGAAACGACTTTAACTTAGGGTTCAGCTGTTTCTGAAACTGTAGAAGATTTGCCACAGCTCCCTCCAGCGGGCTCAATATAAATTGCTTGAATCTTCCGCCACCTGTAGCATAACACTCGGCATTGTTGGCTACCATTTTCTTTTTAACTTTAAATTTTAAGTCTCGCCAAACCTTTAAATAAATTTTGTTATGTTTATACCCTTCACCACAGGTGGAAGGGTATATATAAGTTTGTCATTCCGTTTGTAATTTCTACAATATTGATCTTAGACCCTATAAAGTATATATATTCTGGGTCCTTATGAAGAGCGAAGTTGATTTAACGATGTCCGTCTGTCCGTCTGTCCGTCTGTCCGTCTGTGTGTTGAAATGGGTTTTCCGAAGAACCCAGACGTGATGAGGACTTGATTCTTTTTTATTTCTGTTACATGTGATCCATTTCTGTTTGCTATTAAAAATCAGACAGATCGGTTAATAAATGGCTGAGATATTAGCAAAAAACCAGGACTACCTCTAATTTTTTCCGTAAAATCCCTTTGTTTAATATTTATGTATAATTTTACGCATAACAAACACATCCATGTGTTAAAATTTTTTTTTTTTACTATGTTGTTTTTTTTCTTTCATCTCCACCATTTATACACAAACAACACACATACAAAGATTTGTCATTTAAATAAAAATAAACAAATCCCTAATGACGAAGACTTTTATATATGTACATCTATTGACGATGATTTTGTGTAAGCTTCAATAGCTCAGTTGTCTAGACGCCATGTCACAAATGCTTTTTTTCTCTAAGCCCGCGGAGTTCTAGGTTCAAATCTCGGTAAGGTCAATTCACTTTTTTTTTGTACATTTTTTTTTATTATTTTCTTAATATTTTTTTTTTTTTGCTTATTTTTGGTTTTTTTTTAACATTTAATAATTAATTTATATAAAATTTTATATTAATAATTAAAATTATTTTCTTTCATCTCCACCTTTTATACACAAACAACACACATACAAAGATTTGTCATTTAAATAAAAACTAAAGGGCTAACTATATTATACTTTTGCTAACTTAAGCTACTGTCAAAAATCAACGAAAAGTCTGTCAAATGCTTAATCAACTTATTGAAGACTTTTGGGTGGCTACAATGTACTTTTTAAACTTAAATACTTACTACACTTAGTTGCAAATATTTGTACTTTTGCAAAAACTGTTTTCTTCTTATATTTCTAATATATATGTATCTTTTCGAAAAATATTATTTAATGTGTTCAATTTATAAATTTTTTACAATTAACAAGTAAATCTATATTAATTTTTAATAATTTAAAGAAACAAATGAAAACATAAATAAAAAAGTACTAAAAAATGCAACAGTGCTTGCATCTCAATCGAAAAACAAATACAAAACCCACCCCTTTTGTTATACATGCACGTTTAGAGCTAACTATATTATACTTTTGCTAGCTTAAGCAAATGTGCGAATACATGTAATCAAATGTGTATGACTATATTGTACTTAACAAACTTTTCGTTAAGTTTCGTCAAGTGTCATTTGCTTAAGCAAACAGCGAAACTGACCGCACTTTACTTAAGGAATCATGTGTTTTTAGAAAAACGGTTTATGTAAAAAAAAAACAAATTTCAATGTACGCGGAAAATATTTTTATAGAAAATTTAATTGAAAATGTTAAAAAACAAACGTGCATGTATAACAAAAGGGATGGGTTTTGTATTTGTTTTTCGATTGAGATGCAAGCACTGTTGCATTTTTTAGTACTTTTTTATTTATGTTTTCATTTGTTTCTTTTAATTATTTAAAATTAATATAGATTTACTTGTTAATTGTAAAATATTTGTAAATTGAACACATTAAATAATATTTTTCGAAAATATACATATATTTTGGAAATATAAGAAGAAAACAGTTTTTGCAAAAGTTCATATATTTGCAACTAAGTGTAGTAAGTATTTAAGTTTAAAAAGTACATTGTAGCCACCCAAAAGTCTCCAATAAGTTGATTAAGCATTTGACAGACTTTTCGTTAATTTTTGACAGTAGCTTAAGTTAGCAAAAGTATAATATAGTTAGCCCTTTTGTTTTTTAACATTTTCAATTAAATTTTCTATAAAAATATTTTCCGCGTACATTGCAATTTGTTTTTTTTTTTTTGCATTAACAGTTTTTCTAAAAACATATGATTCCTTAAGTAAAGTGCGGTCAGTTTCGCTGTTTGCTTAAGCAATTGACACTTGACGAAACTTAACGAAAAGTTTGTTAAGTACAATATAGTCATACACATTTGATTACATGTATTCGCACATTTGCTTAAGCTAGCAAAAGTATAATATAGTTAGCTCTTAAACAAATCCCTAATGAACGAAGACTTTTATATATGTACATCTATTGACGATGATTTTGTGTGAGCTTCAATAGCTCAGTTGTCTAGACGCCATGTCACAAATACGTTTTTTCTCTAAGCACGCGGAGTTCGAGGTTCAAATCTCGATGAGGTCAATTCACTTTTTTTTACATTTTTTTTTATTATTTTCTTAAGACTTTTTTTTTTTTGCTTATTTTTGGTTTTTTTTAACATTTAATAATTAATTTATATAAAATTTTATATTAATAATTAAATAATCCATAAATAGGCTAAAAACATCAACATTTTTATAAAAACCCTCTGATACAAACAAAATACAAACGTTTTTATACCTTTCACCACAGGTGAAAGGGTCGCGGGTTCGTTAAGATTTTTTTTTGTTTATTTTTTGTTTTTTTTTTACATTTAATAATTAATTTAAATAAAATTTTATATTAATAATTAAATAATCCATAAATAGGCTAAAAACATCAAAATTTGTATAAAAACCCTCTGATACTAACAAAATACAAACGGTTTTATTTCTATTTTTTGCTCCGATTTAAAAGAATTAATAAAAAGATTTTTAAACCATTTTATTTCTCACATATTAAGAAAATTTTATACATAATTTACCTTTGAGTGAAACTATTTTAGGTCATAACTTATAATAATTTATACAAAAAATTATAAACTATTTTCCTTCAAATTTTTAAAATTAAGCTAAAAAAATTACAAATATTTCTAATAAAAAAGCGAAATAAAATCCTAAATGCAAATTTGCCAGCTAAATCAAACTATTTTGTAGAAATAAAACACATGCAGTTCTAGTGATTTCTTTTAACGATTTGTTGAAATTCTTTTCTTTCACCTCTTAACCTTTTATACACAAACAACAAACACTATTCTAGAGCTGTATTATGACCTATGGATACGTCTTATATAGCAAAAGATCGAAAATCTTTAGTATAACATATTTGCTGAAAAACTCGGAAATATCGGTTCAGATACAAAAAAGTTATGCCCAAAACATACATTTTTTTAAAATACATATTTTCTGGAACCATAAATCTTCCCGAGTCCAAGTTTTATCTCCAAACTAAATGGTTAATTTCCTCTTAAAGGCGTCCGTATATAAATCTGTCCATTTCATATATGTCCATATATAAACTTCAGTTTTTTCCCAAGCATGGTGAAGGGTATATAAGATTCGGCATAGCCGAATTTAGCCGCTCTTACTTGTTTTATAATGCACTTTATATGATCATGCTTTCTTTACCTTCTGCCATCCATCTCACATTATTCTCGGTGGGCCAAGTGCATTTAATAAATTTGACATTTCTTCCCATTTTTCCCCTTTTTTTTCAGTCATTACTTTTCCTCAAGACGTTACTAAAAATTGTTTTGACAAAATCAGAGTCGTTTCAAGACAATATCGTCGTCACATTTTCTTACAGAATACCAAATACTTGTCGACAGTTATCGATTATTTTTGATAACGACAACGGGAATACAAATTTCAAAAAAAAAAAAAAATCCCAAGACAACATTGTCTTGTGTCGATGACGACAACTAGAATAAGGGTGAGTATTTTGAACAATTTTGTTTGGGATTTATTTTGGATTTATTCAACGATTTGTTTTTTTAATATGGAAAAAGTTTCAAGATTACATTTTCACTTTTAAAATGTTTATTTTTAGAAAATTTTGTTTTGCTACTAACTTGGAATTTTGCCACTTTTTAGAATTTTGAGTTTAACTTTTGGTTAAATTTAAACGAGTTATTCAGTAATTGGGCCTTAGTATATTTTTGTATATTGCAATAAAATAATTTATACTTTCTGTTTTATTTTAAAAAACATTTTTATTACTAAAGATCATTTTTTTTATTGTACATTCTCAATGACCTTAAAATTACAAAAAATAAAAATTAAATACATCTTGTTTTCTCTGGCTTACATATAAAATTTATCATGAGATACTTGTATTCTTTGTGTTTTTTTTAATATGTACATAAAGATTATATGAAAGTTCATTTTAATTATTTATATAATTAAAATTGTTAATTCTAGAGGGAAAAATTTAAATAATTGTTGTCAAGGCAACATATAAATCTCAAAAAGGGCGGAAAATCAATGTCTTACAACAATTTCAAATAAAAACAGATGGTAAAACAAATATTTATTTCAATTTTAAGTGGAAAAAACTTGATTTAATTGTAGTTTTTTTTTAATAAAATATAAATTTTGTTTGGTTTAATAAAAACTTAAATTTTTTCTATTCCAAAATTTTTGTATTTTTCCATTGAATAAATTTTTATTTATATTTTTTAATAAATTTTGGTTTCCATTTGCTAAAAAAAAAAAATTCCTGCTACAAATATCAAATTTATTTAATTTTATAATTAACTGAAATTTTTGTTTATTGTTAGCAAATATTTTTTTTATTATAAATATTTTAACACCTGTATATTAAAAATAGACATTTTTCTATTTAAATATAACCTTTATTGACTTAAATTGTTTAATTTTTCTTTTGTTAAAAAGCAATTTTAAATGTGCAGTGTTTTGTTTATATTTGAATTTTCAATTTTTGTATTTAAATAGAAACACATTTTTTTTGAATATTACACTGAGCAACAAATTTTGGGTAGTCGCTTTGAAATCGAAATGAAACACTTTGAATTTAAAATACTGTATTACTGCTAAAACAAGACCCGAAAGAGACGAAAGGGGTTGTCAAGTTAGCTCGGATTTTTTTGATAACCTCTTAAAACATCTATTTGTTTTTCTCGAGCGCCCCGGTAGGCTAGTTGGTAGCGTGCTAGCTTATCAGTGCGGGGGTCGTGGGTTCGATTCCCACCAGAGGCTCTGGTCTGTTTTCGCTACAACGAGCTGAAGGCCTTCGTTGCTAGTGCTCGGTTAGGGTATTAAAATATAATTTGTAATTATATGTTTAATAAAATAAATAAATAAATCTATTTGTTTTAATGGAGATCACGGCGCTAAGGCAAGTGCCTGTATTGTTTGCTATTAAGGAATTAAGGTATTCGTAATAGTAATTTTTCGGTCGAAATTATTTTTTTATTTCTTCAAATAAAACATTTAAATAAAGTTTTCTTCATCAGGTATGGGTCTTAGATTCGAAAAAAAGTTAAGGATGATGCTTACATTATTAATATTATTTAACTTAGATAATTAAAAAAAAACTGTTTTCAAACGAATTCATTCGACCGCGAATGCCGTAATTCGACCCCTGGTGTTAAATATTACCAAAATTGATTCAGAAGTTCAAATGATATAAGTCAAAATTTAAAGAAACCTCAAAATATGTATTTATATATATAAAGAGATAACTTTATATTTATTTTCTTTTATTCGATCTTGAATATTATATTATTCTCTTAAATTGAGTTCAAGATCTTTTTACAAAAATAATGATTATTTATTTTTTTCTTCCAATATTTCGTCTCCACATTGGGTGACTTCTTCAGGGAAATAATATAATTTTTTTTTTAAATTTTATATATATAAATTTTAATTGTTGAAAAAATTATATTATTTCCCTGAAGAAGTCACCCAATGTGGAGACGAAATATTGGAAGAAAAAAATAAATAATCATTATTTTTGTAAAAAGATCTTGAACTCAATTTAAGAGAATAATATAATATAAAAAGATAACCGTTACTGACTGCCTGACTGACTGACTCTCACTCACTAACTCCCTCATTCAACATAGCTGGAGCTAGGAAGCTGAAATATGGTATCAAGGTTCCCCCTACGGCTTAAACATCCGTTAAAATGGTTTTTTGAAAGTTCCTATGGAAAGAGGCTAAAAGGGGGAAATCCCCTTTGATGGCCGGCCCAAACTCCCTTGTCTAGATAGCTGAAATTTAAAAATTGAAGAACTTTCGACAGAGACGTCTTAAAAAAGAAAGTATTATGAAGGTTCCTCCCCTAGTGTAGGCATAAGCTAAGACGGAATTTATGGTAAAGGAAAATTCTTCCCCTTGAAGGAATACCAAAACCGCTGGAGCTAGGAAATTAAAATTAAATATACAGATTCCTTCTCAAGCGTAGGCGTCTACCCAGATCGGATTTTTGAAAATTTTCTACGGGAAGGAGCGAAAAGGGTTGAGTTTCCCCCTTAACGGCCTGTCCAAACTTCTAGACTTAAGAAGTTGAAATTTACTATGAAGCAATAGACATCAGCTAAGCCGGGATTTTTGGAAAATCTTAAGCGGAGGATCAAAAAAGGGGAAAAATATACCCCTTGCCAACCTGCCAAAATTGCTGGAACTGGAAAGTTTGAAATTTGGTATGAAGCTTCCTTCCTTTGAAAATTCCTACGGGGAGGAGCAAACAGGAGAAAAGTCTTCCGACCTGCACAAACCCCTTCAGCTAGAAATCTGAAATTTTAAATGTCTTCCGTGAAGTATGGTCTAACTTATTAATATGGTTTATTTCAAAATTTTTGTCAAGGACCTGTTCAAAATGTGAGTTCAAAGGTTGAAAAGCTTCCCATTTAACGGCCAGCACAAATCACCAAAGCTTGGAGTTACAATTTGGTATAAAGGTTCCTACTGCCGTAAGACGGAATTTTTCAAAAATCCTACGCAAAAATTGAGAAAATTCTCCCCCTTGACGGCCTGCCAAAACGGCAGGAAATTTAAATAAAATAAAGATTCCTCTTCCTGAGTAGATTTTTGGAAATTCCTACGGAGAGGGTCAAAAGGGGAAAGTCTCCACCTTGTCGGCCTGTCCACAAATCTTTGTCTAGAATCATGAAATTTGTAATACATGTTCGGGCATGTACTGGATTTCACTTTAAGGTGAAATCCAGTACTGTAAAAATTTACGTGAATTATGATTGTACAGTAATCATTTAATGCAGAAAAGTTAAAATCGAATTAAATAATATTTTAAAATACAGTGAAATGCTGCCATCAATTTCAACTTAACGCGGATTTGAATTCACACTAATTCTAGAACATGACGCTTAACTAAATCTAGGAGTATGGGTTTACTATTGACTACGAGGATGGAATAAGTTTCCCCCATTTCTGAACTTCTTGGCCGATTTTTAATAATTTGTGTGAAAAAAAAAAACACAACAATGATAAGTAATCTGTTTAAAAATAAGAAACTTAACTTGCATCTTCGCGCCGTAAACTTTCCAGGAAGAAATAAAATAAAAATCTGAGCTAAGTTTCTTAAAATCGTTGAAGAGTTTTGTATAACTGGGTCGAATTGCGGCATCCGTGATCAAATGAATTCGTTCGAAAACTGTTTTTTAATATCTAACTACAATAATACTAATAATGAAAAACCAACTTTAATTTTTATTTCCAATTTACAACATCCCTGAAAAAGAAAATTCCGTTTAAATGATTTATTTTAATAAATAAAAAAAAATAATGTCGATCGAAAAATTACGATCAGAAATTACATAATTTGACCCCTGATTTTAAGGCTAAGATTTCTTGTTGCAAATATTATATTATTATTATTATTACATTATCTTACAAATATTATTTGTAATCTTGTGTTTATTAGTTTAAAAAAAAACACTTGTTATAAATAAATATTAATTTATATTGACAAAACTTACTGTTAAAAAGCTTATATTTTTAATTTACTTTAATAGAAGCAAGCTTTTGAAAATTTTATTAAAAAAAATTCATTTGTAGCCATTTAGTCACGTTAAGTATTTAAGGGCTGATAATAATATAATTTTTGTATTTATTTTCTTTTAACTTTAAATGGTTGACACGAGTTTTAAATGAAGTGTAATTTTTAAAATTAAGAAGTACAAACCTTTTAAGAAAATTATACCTAATGTCGAGTTACTTATGTCAAATGCATTACAAAATTATTTAATAGACCTGTTTAACAATGGCATATTAAAAGTTTTATGTATTGTAAATTTGTTAAACTACGTCATTTCCAAGTAAAATTAAAAAATTTCTAATTAAAAAAAAATTAATTAAAATGAGAATTTTTAGTAGAAAGTTTAAAGATTTATTAAAAATACATTCCATCTGATTTTTAAAATTTTGATTTTTTTTAGACCAGCTAATTTATTGAAAATTAGTCAAAACGTAATATGAAGACATAACAATGGTTAGTGTTTAACCCTGGTTATTTTTCAAATAAGTTATCTATTGAAATATATATATATATATATATATATATATATATATATATATATATATATTTTTTTTTATTTTTTTTTTTTTTGATTATTTGCTTAAATTTTAGACATTCAAATACTTATGACTCGTTTGTTACTTTATTTTCCTTTATTGAATCACAACAAACATCTAAGAATATTATAGTCAATCGACATCGACCGTTTAATGCCGTACATCAATATTAAATCTAGCTACAAAACTTATAGGAATCCAGTTATCCCTGAGAAAGAAATTTTGTTAGTAAAATGTTCTAAAATTGCAGCTTTTTTATTTTTACAAATTTAATCAGCAGAAAATATTATAGATCAGAAATGTTATTACTTAATATACCATGGAAACTATGAAGGAATTAATTCCCAAATTTCTTTTTTTAACTGATTTTATATTTTGGTAAAGAATTCCCTGACCAAATTTAAAGCAGTGAAAGAACCTTTTTTTGATTCGATTTATTTTGAATTAATTCATTCATTGAATATTTACCCAGCAAAAATTAAGCTGCCAAAGAAGCAATAAAAGCATCACTACCCTTCACCGAGGATGATAAATGAGAATTTCAATTGGGTATTAGATATCATTTAAAATAGCACTTTATTGACCTCAAAAGTACCAAAATTAGATTTTTTTTATATTTTCCAATTTTTTTTATTTAAAAAATACAAAAAACCTTGAAAGAAAATGACGAACCCATTTAAGGGGCATACCCCCAAGTATTTCTAATATAAATTTATTTGTAGCACAAAAAGTACTGTAGTACTTAATCATCCCTGAAAAAGTAACATTCTAATAAAATAGCATTTACAAGAAAAAGTTCTCACAAATGAAAAATTAATAAAGAAGGCCAACATATCTAAATAGTACCAAATGAGTATCATAGTTGGGTATCACACATTATTTAAAATAGCACTTTGTCGACCTTTTAAAATAACAAAACTAGATTTTTTTTTAACATTTTCCATTTTTTTAAAAATAAAAAAAAAACTTTGAAAGAAAATACCAAACCCATTTAAGGGTATATCCTCAAGTACCAACTGAGTATTACAGTACTTTTAGGGCTCTAATGATACCACAAAATGTACTATAGTACCAAATTCAACATACCCTGCCCTCCACAGGGTTTTTGTTACAAATAATATAAAAATAAACATAGATGTGAAAACATTGTGGAGGTAAATTTTTTTTTGTGACAAAAACAATTTCTTAAGGGAGAAATAATATTTGTGTTGAAAAAAAATTTTTGATTTAAA
Source organism: Eustalomyia histrio (assembly GCA_949748255.1). Lineage (NCBI taxonomy): Eukaryota > Metazoa > Arthropoda > Insecta > Diptera > Anthomyiidae > Eustalomyia > Eustalomyia histrio. The sequence continues at coordinate 220,650,920 of OX456523.1, forward strand.
AAAATTTAAGGGAAAAAATTACCAAATATTTTATTCAACATAAGCTTCTTTGTAATTTTATTAAAATAGACCAATTTTTATGGAAAGTTTTGGGGTACCTTTACATTTGCACTGATAACTTTAAAGCAGATTTTGCCCGCTTTCAATAAAAACTGTTAACAGGCAATTAAACGAAAATTTTAATTCGTTCAGGGAAATAAGATCACAATTATATAAATTCATTTATAAAGAATGAATTCCTGGAATACAAAAATTTGAATAGTTGAATTAATAGTTGTATTAATTAAATTTAACAGAATTCGTTAGTGAAGTTATTCTTAATTTAAATGGTTAACAGTTTGATTTAAAATTTTAATTCTATAACTTTAATTGCAGGAATTAATTTTTGTTTTTTCACTTTTAATAAATTCATTTCTTAGATTAAAAAACTTAGTTAATTCTATTCAAGAATTCATTTCAAAAAGAATTCATATCTAAACGACCTGATTATTCGCTATACCACTGTGTGATATTTATAACCATCAAACACAACGGAAATAATAGACCCACGCTCTTCTAACATATAATCGATCCCCTTAAAGAAACTTCTTAAAACGATTTAGCTATATCTGCCGGACCGTCCGTCGGTGTATCCTTATAATTGCAAATAAAGTTAATTTGATGAATTTAAGCGCATACATTTCTATTTTTCCAGGAACTCTATTAAAAATTGTTGAAATCTGCTTATGTTTTGAACTAGTTCCCATTAAAAGATTCCCACTGAAAAGGAAAAAAAAAAAAAAGAAAAGAAGTCTTAAGTACCTTCCAACAAGTAAGTTTTAAGTGGAAATTACTTTAAACTTCTTTACTTGTTTCTGGAAATTGTAAAGCTTAAAGCCATTCTTTATATTTCCTTATAAAGGGTGGCTAAATTTTAAGGGCCGATATTGAAGGTGAACCACACCTAAACGTCAAGTTTTTTTTCTGCATTTCATTTGACATTTGTCAATTTCAGACTAACTCAATTTGATCCATGGAAAGATACACGATCAAGCAACGCGTTAAAGTTATTCAGACCTATTATGAAAATGGGCGTTCAAATCAAAATGCATTTCGTGCACTTCGTGATTTTTTTTGGTCAGCATAATCGAACAAATGTGTCCACAATCGGGAGAATTGTGGGCAAATTTTAGCAAGCCGGGTCTGTGAAAATACCTGTGAATGCTCGCCCTGTTCGTTCTGCAGAAAACATTGCTGTTGTTAGCGGTAGTGTGTCATGAGGTCGGCCAAGCATTTAACGAGAATGGTGTTCGCTATCGCGAGATGATAACGAACTTATTGTGGCCAGGGATTGAGGATATGACCCTGGACTATATGTGGTTTCAATAGGACGGTGCCACTTGGCCGCTAAGATCATTTGATTTGACACTGTTGGACTTCTTTCTTTGGGGTTATTTGAAAGAAAAGGTGTACGTCAATAAGCCAACAACAATTCAAGAACTAAACGATGACATAATTCAGCACATTAACGGCATAAAATCTCAATTATACCTCAGCGTCATCGAAAATTTGGACCATCGGATGGAGGTGTGCCGCCGAGGTCGCGGCGGCCATTTGGCCGATATTTTGTTCTATTCATAATTAAACTATACCATATTATCATAATAAAAAGAAAAGACAATAATTTCCTAAATAATTTGTGTTTTATTCAAAATCAACATCGGCCCTTACACCCTTTATTAAAGTAATGAAGAAGAACTGCCCACAAAAAGACTTTATGTGGTACGAAATACGACATGCTTGAGGTAATATTTATAATTGTTGTTAACGTTTCAACCAAAAGCTGCCAAAGACGCTCATTCACAATAGGTTTAATCGACAAGACATTCCCAGCAAAAATGAAGCTGCCAAAGAAGCAATAAAAGCATCACTACTATGGCAAAGGATTCACATCTTTTCTGATGGTTTCATCGATGAATTTTAACATTGGCGTGTCATAGGATGGAAATATTCAAATGTAGCTACTAGCATTACTCATACATTACTCTAAGGAAGCAATGAAAAAACAATGAATAGGTATTCAGATGCATGAGTGGAAAATGTTCATATGCTTTGTAGTATTTAAGCTTAAATGAACATTTAATTCATAAGAATGCAGAAAAATAAGTTAAAAGAAGCGAAATTTATGCATTGATATACAAGCATTTTTGAAACATTTTTCAAAAATTTTATTAGACAAATTTTAAAATATTTTTGGATAATTTAAAAACTGGTTGTACAATTTGGAAACATTTTTAGACAATTTTAAAATATTTTTCAACAATTTTAAATAATTTTTGCACAATTTTAAATATTTTTGGGCAATTTGAAATAATTTTTACACAATTTTAAAATTATTTTGGTAAATTCTGAATTAAAATTGGAAATGATGTAGTGTTAAATAAAATACATAATGCAAAAATGAACAGATTGCGTCGTCATAAATATTTAAGGCTGAAAAAATGCAAATGACAGGCCAGCTAGTTTCAATTAAAGGTTAAAAAATCTGTTTTTCTTGATATTTCAAAACTTTTATAAAATTGCAAAACTGCATAAATTTTAACCCTTGTGAAATTTTAAACTAAAATATAAAAAATGATTTAATAAAAAAATTAAAAAATTTCATCAGAATTATTTTTTTCAATTTGAATAAATGCTTTAGATTCAAAATAAATATACGATATACTATAAAACTTTTGCTTTAGAAGTAATAAAGAGTGATTTTTTTAAGATATGAATCTAATTTATATCCAGATCACTGCATTTGAAATATGAACACATGAATGCTTTTGGAAGTGCCTTAGAATAACACCAAAAAATTATAAAAGAATGTCAACTGAAGTTTAGGAGGCAATGAAAGAAGTTATAGTCACAGAATGACTACCATTTTTTTGCTGGGTTGGAAACTGGAATAATGGTTCATATACCAGGGGTGACCTGTTGTGTAAAACGCTCATTATTAATTCAAGGCCCAAATATATTTCTTACATTAACAGCAAAAGCTGATACCCATTTGAGTAAACTTAGGTAAAAAACTCTGTGGGAAGCAATTTGAATTTAAAATTACCCGACACATAATTTAATTAAGTGTATTTTAAAGAAAATCTATGGATAATAAAATATACATTCAAATTTTCAAATTAGTGCGAAAGTGGATTTTTAATTCAGCTTAAGTGGTTTATGAATATGTTTTTTTATTATTTATTTTTTTTTTTTTTGATGCAAAAATAAGTATTTCACATAATTTTTATTATTAGCTGAAAAAACTTGCTACTTTTGATTGCCGCTTTAACAATTTCTAGTGAGTTTTAAGGTGTGTTTCTGTCAAACACTGTTGACAACACTGTTCAATCAAGTTCAGTCTGAGCATCTTAAAAGTGCTCGTGATTATATTTTGCAACTTTGATACAATCTCAATGACGTGTTACCACTTTGATAACATTGTTTACGGCTAAGAAATCAATAGTTGCATCAATTAAAAAAAAAAATTATAGTAAAACATTTTATATAATTTCTTTATGATTACCATATAATTTGAATTTGATTTATTGAACACACTCATTGAGTTACACAAGTTAATAATAACGAAATATAAATGCGTCATTATATCTCAAAAAAATGCAACCGACAAAAACAAATTTGTGTAATCCGCTAATTTACAAACTTTATTGATTAAACAAAATTAAATTAAAAAAAAAAAAACAAATAACTGTTATATATTTGTGGCATACATTTTAAATGATGTGACCCCATAAAATAAATTTTTATTGTAGTTATTACGATTTTTGTTTTTTCTTTGTCAAAAGTTAAAAATACATTTTTCAACAAATAATAAACAAATTTAAATCACGACAATTAGTACAAAAATTAAATAATAATAAATTTTCATTTTTATTACAAGTTTGAGGTTGGGTCAGGAAACTTAAACCCACTAATGTCAGGCGGTTCTATAATGGGAATATACTCACTCACTACTAATGAATGTCATCATTAAAGTCATGATGTTTAATTTTCAATTGCATGCATGTGATTAGAAATGGGTGTCATTCGTGTCATCAACAACAAATATATCTCGAAACTTATTAAATTGCACGAAGTGTACAATAAATATAATTTGTAATCGAGAAGAGTTTTTAAACGGAAGAGTGTAATGTAATTAAATTAATATTTGCATCTTCCACACAACTCATTTTGAATTAATTAACGTTTTAGAATAATATCTTTAATGAATTATGTTGTTTTCATTTAAACTCGTTACCATCGAATGGGAAGATAAAGTGAAATTTTGGAAATAATGAACGGTATCGTGAAGGAAATAATAAGCTAAAATTAATAAGCCTCAATTAAGCAAATTTTTTTATATATTCGACAGGAATAATAAATATTAAGTGCGTTTTAAAAATTTTGCTTTATATTGTTGCTTAGCAAATTATTCGGTTTTCGTGTGAAAAATTGTAATATTTCATTTAACAATAAATTGGCTCTTAATCTGAGAGTAAAAAATAGAGAGAGAGAGGGAGATAGTGAAAATGCAATACAAGAGGAGCAATTCTGTCAATCTTTGATTTAAAATTATGCAAAAACTAATTAATACTTTTAAGAACTTCGTATTGAATTTTGTTTCAAGGCAGCTCTTGTTTATTTAGATAATTTTCCAATTTATCGATAGACCACTCGTCATGGCTTTTAAGAAAATATATATATATATGTTCCTTTCACTTCTCGAGGAAGCATAGGGCCATACAAATAAAATGCGTGTTTTTCGATAAAATCTTCAATATTTCATAAATAAAAAAAAAATTGCAACACCTAATCTGAGTGATAGTAAAAGTGCCAGCGAAGAATGGCATTTCTGTAAAATTTTGATCTTAAATTTCGCGAAAACTTCTTTTAAAAATTTTTAATTGACAATTTTAAGCAGCTCTTGTTTATTTTGAAAAATTTTTCTATTTTATCGAAAGTGCCAAATAAAGAAAATTAAACAAATCCGGTTTTTTCGGCAAACTGCCGATTAAATTAGTTAAGCGGCCACAGTTGCAGCAAATTTTCTAATTTTTCAACAGTTTTAAATATAGAAAATAGAAAAAAATTTGCTTTGGTGCCACACAGTGGTCGACACTGGGTTGAGTTATATTTGTAAAGAGTGGTTAAATTTTAAAAGCCGATGTTGAATGTGAACCACACCAAAACGTCAAGTTTTTTCTGCATTTCACCTAACATTATTCAATTTCAGACTAACTCAATTTGAACCATGGAAAGATACACAATCGAGCAACGCGTTAAAGTTATTTAGGCTTATTATGAAAATGGGCGTTCAAATCAAAATGCATATCATGCACTTCGTGATATTTTCAGTCAATTTAATCGTCGAAATGTGCGTACAATCGGAGAAATCGTGCAAAATCTTGAGCAAATCGGGTCTGTAGGAGATGTGAAAACACCAGTGCAAGCTCGTACAGCATAAAATATTGCTGCTGTTCGCGATAGTGTGGCTGAAGAGCCGTCCACCTCAACTCGTCGTCGTGCCCAACAATTGCACCTCTCACGCTAGTCATTGATGAACATTATGCATAAAGACTTGCATTTACACGCTTACAAGCTGCAATTGACTTAAGAACTAAAGCCTCTTGACCATTCCAAACGTCGTCAATGCTCAGAATGGTGGCAAGAAATGGCAACAGTCGATGATTAATATTCGAAGAAAATCATCTTCAGTGATGAGGCACATTTTCACCTCAGTGGACTCGTCAATAAGCAGAATTGTCGCATTTGGGCGAATGATAATCCAAGAGTGATTGTCAAAAAATCAATGCACCCACATAGAGTGACTGTTTGGTGCGGTTTATGGGCTGGCGGCATCATCGGGCCGTATTTTTTCCAAAATGAGGCCGGTCAGGCAGTTACAGTGAATGGTGTTCGCTATCGTGAGATGATAACGAACTTTTTATGGCCCGAATTGGATGATATGGATGTGCACGATATGTGGTTTCAACAGGACTTGCCACACAGCCAACGAAACAATGGCTCTTTTGCGTGACAAATTCAATGGCAGTGTTATCTCACGTGGTGGCGATGTCAATTGGCCGCCAAGATCGTGTGATTTGACACCGTTGGACTTCTTTTTTTTTTGGGTTATTTGAAAGAAAAGCCAGCAACAATTCAAGAGCTAAACGATGACATAATTCGGCACATTAACGGCATAGAATCTCAATTATGCTTCAGCGTCATCGAAAATTTGGACCATCGGATGGAGGTATGCCGCCGAGGTCGCGACGACCATTTGGCCGATATTTTGTTCTATACATAATTGAACTATACCATATTATCATAATAAAAATAAATGACAATAATTTCCTAAATAATTTGTGTTTTATTCAAAATCAACATCGGCCCTTAAAATTTAACCACCCTTTATATCATCAATTTCTATTATTTTAAAAACATTAGTAATTTGGAAAGGAATAATGTGTTTAACATTTGAGTTGGTATTTTTATGTTTTAATAAAATAAGCAGAATTTTTATTGAAAAATAAAAAACAAGTTTATATTTTAATATACTGGCATATAGGAAAAGTACTCATATACTACCATATATGAATATTCATATATGTCCATATATGAACATATACGGTTATATACACTCACGTTACCCCTATATGTGCCCATATATGAACACCCCGGTAGGCTAGGTGGTAGCGTGCTAGCCTATCAATGCGGGCGTCGTGGGTTCAATTCCCACCAGAGGCTCCGGTCTGTTTTTCCCTACAACGAGCCGATAGCCTTTGTTGCTAGTGCTCGGTTAGGGTGTTAGTATATAATTTGTAATTACATATATGATTAATATAAATAAAATAAAAAAAAATATATTACCATATATGAACATTTCCACCTGGGTAGTTAAAAAAAAATTATTAGAAAATCATTTAACAAAATTTTGCAATATTTAGATCTAATCAAAAATTTAATTAAAACTACTTATGGAAAAATACATACAATCATTAACAATAAATTAGATAATTTTAAATAGTTAAATGATCAATAAATTTAATTAAAATATTTTAAATATTTAGTACAAACAACATTTTCTCACGTAACTATTAAAACTGACCTGTAAACATTGTATTTTTACAGAAAAAAAAAAGATTTAGAAAAACATAAAATAAACACTTGCAAGTCAGTCCCCTTCTAAAACTTGAGCAGAACAAAAAAAAAAAAAAAACAAATCGAATAAGAAAAACACCTTTCAATTGACTTAAATTAATAGACTATAAACATTTTCAATACCTTTTTTTGAAAACTATAGTTAAGTTTGGAAAATAAAAATCTAACTTTAACAACAACCTTGATTTAATGGCCATATGTCGGACGATATGGATATTTTTTCATTGTAATAAATACTAGTTAATATTTTTAGTTTTTTGTTCAAATTCAACAGTTATTTATATTTTATAAAATTCTAAATTGAAATTTTAGGCTTTAACTAAAGATAAATATATAAATGCAATAGAATTCGTTGATTGTTTAAAATTTTCAAAGTAACAACATTATGGCGCTTAACGCCATATTAAATATTTAGCCTAGAGTTGCCATTTGTTTTGAATGGCTTATAAGGCAGGTTATTGCTCTATTAAATGTTTGTTTTATTTTTCTATTTGTTTAAGTTGCAGACAATCACGTTTATTTTTTTTTTTAGAGAACAGCTCTAATATGTAGGCTTAATGTTTTAATTTAAAAGGAAAAAAAATCAAACATCACATTCTTTTCAATTCAATTTCCATGTAAACTGAATATTAATGGGAATAAAAATTTTAACATAAAAACGTGTTAAAAGTTATTTATTTTATTTTTTATTACTTTTGTAATTGTAGTTTTTAGATTTTCTTAATTTTCAAATTGGTAGCATTTAAAAATAAATATTTACCTTATAAAGTTTAATGACATTGGGGACTTTGTTTTATTTATAATATCAAATGTGCCAACTTTATTTTCTTAAATTAAAATTCTTGGCACACCTTGGCAAGTAAGAAAATTGTTTTATTTTAACCTCCTACCCATATTGGTAGTAAAATATGCAAAATATAATAATAAATAAAAATAAAATAAATTTTATTGTAATTCGTTATGGATTTAAACAAAAAAAAAAAACAAAATAATACAAAATGAATAAAAAAAAATTTGCAAGTTTCACTTTGTGACCATTTAAAGTAAAGTGAAAAAAATGCATTGTTTATTTACTTTTGACAGAAATATTTTTAGAATAATTATTGACATTATGAATTGATAACACTAATTTATTATAATGTTTGGGCTTTGTGTGCAAATAAAGGGTGGTTAAATTTTAAGGGCCGATGTTAAATGTGAACCACACCTAAACGTCAAGTTTTTTTCTGCATTTAATTTGTCATTTCTCAATTTCAGACTAACTCAATTTCAACCATGGAAAGATACACAATCGAGCAACGCGTTAAAGTTATTCAGGCTTATTATGAAGATGGGCGTTCAAATCAAAATGCATTTCGTGCACTTCGTGATTTTTTTTGGTCAGCATAATCGAACAAATTGTGGTCAAATTTCAGCAGTTCGTTCTGCGGAAAACATTGCTGTTGTTCGCGATAGTGTGTCATAAGGTCGGCCAACCATTTACCGTGAATGGTGTTCCCTATCGCGAGATGATAACGAACTTTTTATGACCCGAATTGGATGATATGGATGTGCACGATATGTGGTTTCAACAGGACGGTGCCACTTGCCACACAGCTAACGAAGCAATGGCTCTTTTGCGTGACAAATTTAATGGCCGTGTTATCTCGCGTGGTGGCGATGTCAATTGGCCGCCAAGATCATGTGATTTGACACCGTTGGACTTCTTTCTTTGGGGTTATTTGAAAGAAAAGGTGTACGTCAATAAGTCAGCAACAATTCAAGAGCTAAACGATGACATAATTCAGCACATTAACGGCATAGAATCTCAATTATGCCTCAGCGTCATCGAAAATTTGGACCATCGGATGGAGGTGTGCCGCCGAGGTCCCGGCGGCCATTTGGCCAATATTTTGTTCCATACATAATTGAACCATACCATATTATCATAATAAAAAGAAATGACAATAATTTCCTAAAAAATTTGTGTTTTATTCAAAATCAACATCGGCCCTTAAAATTTAACCATCCTTTATATCAAAAATAAATACATATTTTTTATTGCATTGGATGTAAAGGGTGTCCCAAGAAGAACGCAATTTTTAAATCTGGCAACATTCAAAGTGTCATTGTTTGACATTTGAACAATTGTTATTGTTTGCTAGTAGAAGGTACGAGGTTAGTCAAAATGGAGCGCTACACGAATGAACAACGCATTCTCATTGTGAAATTGTTTTACCAAAATGGTGAAAATTTTGCGGCTACAGTTCGCAAATTGCGATCAATTTGGGGTCACAATAATGCTCCAAAAGAGTCAACTGTAAAGAGATTAATGGATAAATTTGCCGAAACTGGGTCTGTTAGTGATGTAAAGACAACAACGCGCCATCGACCAGGTCGATCGACCGAAAATGTCGCAGCTGTACGTGATGATGTCGCTCAAACTCCATCCACCTCACCTCAATTCGACACCGAGCTCAGCAAATTGGTGTCTCCAAATCCACTTTGCAGCGAATTTTGACGAAAGATTTGCATCTTCATGCATACAAAGTTCAATTGACTCAGGAACTGAAGCCAGCTGACCATGGACAGCGAAGGGAGTTCGTTAATTGGGTATTGGAGAGACAACATGAAAATGCTGATTTTGCCGATAAAATCATCTTCCGTGACGAGGCCCATTTTCATCTTGATGGCTTCGTCAATAGGCAGAATTGTCGCATTTGGGGTGAGGAAAATCCTCGAGTGATTCACGAGAAGCAAATGCATCCTCAACGTGTCACTGTGTGGTGTGGTTTTTGGGCTGGAGGAATCATTGGACCTTTTTTTTATGAAAATGAGGCAGGTCAAGCGCAAACAGTCAATGGTGTTCGGTATCGTGAAATGATAACCAGTTTTTTCTTGCCTAGAATTGAAGAAATGAATGTGGAGGGCATGTGGTTCCAACAAGACGGCGCCACATGTCATACAGCCAGAGAAACAATTCAATTGCTGCATCAGTCATTTCCAGGTCGTGTTATTTCGCGTTTTGGAGATCAGAATTGGCCGCCTAGATCGTGCGATTTAACACCATTAGATTTTTTTCTTTGGGGTTTTTTGAAGTCGATGGTTTACGCGAATAAGCCGACGACGACTCAAGCCTTAAAAGAGGAAATTGGACGCTGCATTAATGAAATACCGCAGCATTCATGCAAAACGGTCATTGAAAATTTCATTAAAAGATCGCGTGCATGCCAGCAAAGCCGCGGCGGCCATCTGCACGATATATTGTTCTATACATAACCTCATTCTGTCTACTTTACGATATAATAAAGTTTCACGATTTTTTTGGGACACCCTTTATAACTTAAAAATGTGGGATTAACAACAGATGGCTGTGATGGTTTAATAACTAATATAGCATTTTGGAGGGTAAATATCTGTCATTTATTCTTACTTAATCATTGTACAAAATAGTGTAAACAACAAAGTTTTTTTTTTTTTTGCTTTGAAAATAATCAATTTTGTGCCAACAAAGTATTATTGGCGGGAAGGGTAGCTTCACTTCTTAAATTTGAAAAAAAGTGCAGCTGAAGTACATCGATTGCTTACAGAGGCTTATCTTGAAAATATGTTCCATAGATTTTAATATGCGGGATATGGTTTGTGCGGTTCAGAAGTGGTAATTTTGACACGGAAGAAAAGGAACTGGCAGAAGATGGAGGCATTACTAGATAAAGATTGTTGTAAAACTTAAGAACAACTTGCAGAATTACTGGGAGTCACGCAAACAACGATTTCAAAAACGTTTGCAAGTAGCAGGATCCCAGGAAAAATTTAGTAATATCAGCTTATTGCTTCTGGCATTACCAAAAATGACCTACCCCGCATTACTTTTAAAGTGCAAATAATGAGTTACTAATAATGTGTTATACAGCCATTGATATGTTATGTAAACTTCTTGCATACTACATTACTTTCAATGTGAAAATAGTGAATTGCTAATAATGTGTTTAAAAATGGGATTTTTCCAATACGATTTTGAATGAATTTATCTGAAAGTTAATTTATTTAATTAAATAAAATATATGTATGTACATATGTATGTTGTATTTAAGTTTTTGATCATTAAATATACAAAATAAATTTTACAAAAAAAATATATATATTATTTCTTTATACACCCTTACACCATTTCCAATTTAATATCTGAAATTATTAATTATTTGCAGAAATTTTCAATTTAATTTTAGATTCATCAGTTAATTTCATTTCGATGCTATCAATTTAATTTCACATATATTAATTTAATTTCAGTAATAATATTAATTTCTGAAATAAAAATAGTTGGTACTTTCTGAAATTAAATTGAAAATGGTGTAGTTATTCAGCTCCTTCCTTATAAACTCATTAAATGTAGCCACTCTTTCAGTATCTATTAATAATGCGTTATTTGCACCTTTATAAGCAACCAGTTATTAATTACCTTCAAGCCACCAGTTTTTATTATATCAATTGCAACCAATTATTTTTGCGTTAACTATAACTATTGTAACCTTACCATTAACTAGGTGTTTTACTCCCTATTCGTAAGGTTGTAGGTAACTGGTTACCTCCAATGACATCCCTATGTTAAAATAATGACCTTCACAGGTAAACTTCAACCAGTTACTGCTCATTCTAAAACCCATTATTTGGCAAGGTCTTATTTTGCAAGGTCTTATTTTTCCCAAAGTAAGAAAATTATGTACTACACGAGTTGAAAACGAGAGAAGTTGAAAGACGATTTTGCTGGTCCGAAATGAGCATTTTTTGTTGGCGCGGAATCTATAGGGTCCGCCAAATAACTTTTTTTTGAAAATGCTATAAAAAAAAACTACTGAATATTTTCTCAAATTTCTTTTTTTATTTGAAAGTACAATCCTTCCGGTTAATAATGGAAAATAAATTCATTCAAATGGCTGCCTCGGCTGGCCGTTACAGTCAATGGCGATCGTTATCGGGCCACGTTGAACGAATTTTTGTTCACAAAAATTGAAGAGGAGGATATTGGCAACAATTTGGTTTTAACAGGACGGCGCTATGTGCCACACAGCCGAAGCTACACTCGATGTTTTGCGCCCTGTTTTTGAAGATCACATTATCAGCCGCAGAGCTGATGTCGTTTGGCCACCTCGGAGCTGCGATTTTATACCGTTGGACTATTATTTGTGGGGGGCCGTCAAAGATAAGTGTTACGCCGACAAGCCAGAGATAATTGACGCTTTAAACGACAATATTCGTGAAGCCATTGGTGAAATACAACTGCACACAATCGATAATGTGCTTAAAAATTGGACCGATCGTGTAGGCTACTGCATGGCCAGCCGAGGCAGCCATTTGAATGAAATTATTTTCCATTATTAACCGGAAGGATTGTACTTTCAAATAAAAAAAGAAATTTGAGAAAATATTCAGTAGTTTTTTTTTGGCGGACCCTATATATGTTGCCAGAAAATGGGAAAAGGTCAAAGCTAACGACAAACGCTTAAAATTTTCCCAAAAACAAATCCCGTATTTTTAAGTTACACACCTAAAATTTAATTTTTTTTTTTAAATAAAAGTAAAATATAAATTTAATGGGCAACTTATGAATCGACAATTTACCGATTAATCGATCCGAAGAACCGATTACTTACTTCTAACTTTTTTCTACTAACTTTTGGTATAATTTTAATTTAAATGTTCCTCAAAAAGGTCTGTTCACATATCGGCTGTATACGCAGAGAAAAACCATGGTTGCAACATGATCACTGCTAATATATTGTGCTCGCTGCAATCGGGTATGGTTGCCACAACATGTTAATGGTTTTCTAACCATCAACGTGGTCACTACCATCATTGTTATAGTAAATATTTTACTATTTTATGATTGACACATTCTATTTCAAAACATAATTGGCTGTAACCATACTGTGGTAACTATATATTATAATTATGCAACCACAAAAACTGGCAACAATCAATAAATAATTATACATCAATTAAAACATGACTTTGACATTTACAGTCATAATATTGTCGTGTTTTCATAAAAAGCTAAATTATAACAGTTCAGTCAGTTTGTATTTACAACAAAATGTCTTAACAAACAATCATATATTGTTTAATGCTGGGATTTTATATTAATTATTAATATGCCATAATATGATATTGTATATTAATAATCATAATATAATAAGAAGGATCATATATATATATATATGTATGTACATATATATATATATATATATATATATATATATATATATATATATATATATATATTAGACCGTACCTCAAAAAAAAAGTTCACCGTACACCCTCTAATATAAAGTATTTTAACAAGAAAATTTCGAAAATATTTTTTTTTGGCCGAACGTAGGGGTCGCCATTTTATATTTTTCGTTATATCTTCGCCATTTACCGTCCGATCTTCAAGTGTTGTATATGAATGTTTTTTGTCTCGCGGAGGCCGATGTTTTTCTCGAAGGAGCCATTGACCTCAAGTAACCCGTTCTAGTATTAACCCACCAGATCTCAGTTGCTACCACCTTAATATACTACCCTAATATTTTAAAATGAAAGCTCGCAAAAAGCAATAAACTTTTGCTAGTAACGAATTCCAATAATTCCAGCGGAACTATTATTTTATTTTTTTTTTTAATTTTTTATGTTGCCGAATGTAGGGCATTTTTTATTTTTTTGTCATATCTTCTGTATTTACAGTCGGATCTTAAAGGGTTATATATCAATGTTTTTGTCGCAATGATACCAATTTGTTGCATCAAAAATCATTAACCTCAAGCACCCTTTTATACTACTTAAGGGGTAGTAACACCTATGTAAAAAGCCTATATATAAAAACTTCCTATTTCTATTTACGGAGATGTGTTAACAAAGATTGGTTTTCACAAGATTTATGAAGCAGTACAAAAAATATTTGTTTTACACAAAGTTTTACAAAATGATAGTATATTTACAATAGAGGTCCACGGCTCGTATCATTACTTAATAAATTTTTGGTGGATTTCTCTGAAATTTATAATGCATATGGAAAACTAAATTATCTATGGATGCGCGTAGGAGCTTTTGATAGGTCAAATACTTTTTGACTTAGAGCTGTTTCTTTAAGAGTAAAAAAGAAGATATTTTGACTTTAACACTTCGCTGTTTTGTCAAAAATTAATATACCCAAAAACTCGTACGCTTTTCTCCAGATAATTTAGTTGCTCATCGGTGACCGCCATAGAAGATTCATGTACAGCTTATCCGTGCCATTCTGAAAACATAGATAATTTAGTTTTCCATATGCATTATAAATTTCAGAGAAATCCACCAAAAATTTATTAAGTAATGATACGAGCCGTGGACCTCTATTGTAAATATACTATCATTTTGTAAAACTTTGTGTAAAACAAATATTTTTTTGTACTCCTTCATAAATCTTGTGAAAACCAATCTTTGTTAACACATCTCCGTAAATAAAAAAATAAAAAAGGAAGTTTTTATATATAGGCTTTTTACATAGGTGTTACCCTTTTTGCGAGCTTTCATTTTAAAATATTAGGGTAGTACATTAAGGTGGTAGCAACTGAGATCTGGTGGGTTAATACTAGAACGGGTTACTTGAGGTCAATGACTCCTTCAAGGAAAACATCGGCCTCCGCAAGACAAAAAACATTGATATACAACACTTTAAGATCGGACGGTAAATAACGAAGATATAACGAAAAATATAAAATGGCGACCCCTACGTTTGGCCAAAAAAAAAAAAAAAAAGATTTTCGAAATTTTCTTGTTAAAATACTTTATATTTGAGGGTGTACGGTGAACTTTTTTTTTTTTTTGCCTATAAGGTGGTACGGTCTAATATATATATATATATATATATATCTATATATGCATTGCCGATACTTTGAAGTCATCGTTCCACAAGTTACTATGAAGACATTTTGTTACTTTGGGGACTGTCCTTAAACTTTTCGTTATTCTACTGTTTACACTGAAGACATTTCACTGGATACAGCTCATATTACGGGGTCTTTTTTGGCTGTATATACAGATGTCTTCAAAGTATGGGCAATGAAAATATATATATATATATATATATATATATATATATATATATATATATATATATATATATTATTGTAGGAATCATATAATGATAATCCAGGAATCATAATATTGTTGTGGGAACAATAATATGATAACATTTTGAGCATGCTATGATTACATGCGATTATATTATGATAATTTTTGAATCATAATATAACTGTAGGGATTATACCTTAATTGTATTGATTATATTATGGTAAAATTATGGTTATTTTATTATCATATGACAACAATATTATAGTACGACTATGGTTGACACAATCACAAACCTCAAAATATATGATGCTCTTCGAATATGATTGTTCCAACTATGTTTTTTCTTGCTGAGTCGCAAGTAGCATAAGTGAGAGTGTGCTAGTAAATTAGTATGAGGGTATTGAGATTTTGGCACTTGCACTGGCATGTGGCAACGGAGGGTAAATTAAGTAATTTACTAATACATTTTTTAATCAAACTTTTGCCGAATAATATCCATCATTATGTATTAATTTTTTTTTAATATAAATAAACAATTGAAAATGGAAAAATCTTGATTTGATAAATGATTTCACAAAAAATAGAATATGCTAATTTAGCAAAATTACAAAAAAACTTAGAGTTTATTGAAAAAAATTCATACGTACCATTGACACAATTTGTTGTTGTTATCTGAAAATAAAAATAAATAAAGAAAAACAAATTAATTTTTATATATTGAGTGGATACTGTTACATTATCTATCGTTAATGTTAATTAAATGTTTATTGATATTAAAAATTAATTAAAACCACAACAATTCAAAAATATATATATATAAATATAAAAAAACACAATGTCATTCACAAATAGTTTATTTACCTGTAATTACTATAAATGTTTATTTAAAGACAAAACTAACGGGTGTTAATAAAAATATTTATCTATGAAATACTTACACAGGTATAATAATGTCAAAAAAAACACACACACCTTAAAAAAATATTGTTGCTTAATTGAAAATTGCAACACTTTAACAAACTAACAGACATACCAGACAAGACAAGACAAGACAACAAATTTGCAAACTTTTTTGGAATGCAGTTTTTAACTAAAATTCATAGGAAATCATAGTTCAAAGTTACTTTCCCATACTAAATATTAAGGTATTTGTTAAGACATGTTAACTTGGTCAACGACCAACCAAGCAAGCAATTGGCCAAACTATAAAAAAAAATTGCAGGTAGTAAAATAAAATTTACACAAAAGTTAATATGCCTTAAATTTTAAACAAAAAACAAAACTTAATAAATTTGCAATTGAAAACTTTTACGCAATAAGAGATTTTTTTTGAGATAAAAATTTGTTTATGATATTTTTTTTTATTTATTTATTCTGCTATTTAAGTGCGTTAAGTAATAAAAATACACCTTAAGGCCAAAAATATCAAATTGTAATAATAATCATAATAATAAAATATTATTTATTATTGATATTGCGGTAACTTTGTAAACAAATTTGTAAATAAATTTTTAACTCTTAAATTTTTTTTTTGTATTTTTTTACAATTGTATGATATAATTTTAAAAATTTCTTGTCTTATTTATATCAGCAGGTGGTGTAGAAAAAGGTTGTTTAAGTGTTTTTTTTTATTTTTTGTATATTTGTTGCTTGCAAAAAATTGTTTTTTTTTTTTTAATTAAAGACAATTTTTAACAATAATTATTTTTATGGTTCAGTTTTTATTGTATATTTGTTTACTGCAACCTGTTGTTTTATAATGTTTTTCGTGGCGATGTGAATATTTTATAACACAATTAACCTGTATATATTGTTAAGTTCATTATGAAAAAAAAATAAACAAAATAATATTTGTAATATGGTACACAGTGGGACGAAATACAAAAATACTTTGGAAAAAATTTGGTTGTTTTCTTACTGGTTTCTTGGATTACTATGAAAGTTTAAACAGTCGTAGACAAGCTTAAGCTTAAGTTTCTTGTTAAAACTAAGATGTTTCTCTTACAAATTGATAAAATTTTATTTGATATTATTGAGTCAAAACACATGAAACCAATCACCATTCGGATCGTTGATCTTCGATATCAATGAAATTCACCATAACTGTTTTACTATACAAGTTCATGACGATGCTCAAATTTAAGAGTCCAGACTCTTTCGGTTTCCGAAATATGACGTCATGAAAATGGCAAAAAAAAAACTTTAAAATTTTACTTAAGTATCGTCAGAAAAGGCACTATAATTTTTTAAGCTATACGAGATAAAAAATTCTTGTCAACCTTATTTTTTAGATGAAAAAGAGCTCATTATACTAGGTCGGATCAATAAGTCCGTGACCCATCAAGTACCATCTTTTAATAGACTACTGTCAAACTTTGAGCAAGTTCAGTCATTTACTTTGTGTTTAACTGCAGGATTTTTCGAGGTCCATAAAATTGGCATTGATCAATAAATTCATCGTTGGAGCTAAATCTCCTTCCACCCAGCCATTTCTTTAGGTTTGGAAATAGGAAATAGTCACAGGGGGCTTAATACGGAGAATAAGGCGAATGAGGGGGCAATTCGTAGTCCACTTCGTGGATTTTCGTCATGGAAACTAAGCTGTCACACAATTCCGTTGGGTGTCGATTGTGAGCAAACAAGGCAGCCATCTTAAGGAAAGCTTTCCCATGTGGTCGTTCAAAATTGAAACCACCAAGTCATGTGAGATGCCTATGTCTTCCACAATCTATCGCACATTCAATATTCGATCGGTCAACACCACATCGAGAATTTTTTCAAATGTTTTGAGTGTAGAGATTCAACTGGGCGTCCAGAACGTTCGGCATCTTCCGTGCATGAAAGGCCACAACGAAAGTCAGTAAACCACTTTTTTACCATGGAAATCGATGGTGCATGGGGATTCTGCACCATCGATTTTATCAATCAGTATTTATCAAGCTTTTCCTTGGTTTGATTGACGGTTTTTTTCGCAAAAAATAATGTTTAATGAGCACTCGAACTTTACTTTTTCCCATTTTTAAAAAAGCCACGAGGTTGATTGTTTTGAACAGCTGTTAAACGCAAAGTAAATGACGGAACTTGCTCAAAATTTGACAATTGTCTATTAAAAGGTGGTACTTGATGAGAGCAGTGTTGTATTTCATATAACTACTAGTGATGTTCGAAAAGTCGCAGACTTATAGGGGCCGATGGATTACTTTACACCTTACTTTACTGATGAATTTTACAGGCGATGGGCCTGCACGTTACTGATATGGTTACGAGAATGGAAAAAAGTAATGTGTCTAAAAATAGATTTTTAAAAAAGAGGAATTTTTATAAAAAAAAAATTATTACAATTATTTTATTTAAAATATTTGTAATTAAAAATAATGTGGTCAAGATGGAAATCGAACCAGGGAAATCTGGTTGCCAGCCAAGAACTCTACTTACTGAGCTATCGACGCATATAGTATTTGATTGCTTTAAACTTAAATGAATTGGTGCGCTTCGTTTTTTCGCTAGTGTTGTCAAAACAAACATACATTACCCTTTTGCTTACAAAAAAACACAAAGTAATGTATCTAAAAATAGTTTTTCAAAAATATTTCAATTATACTTTACATTTATAAATCATATATTACGTAATCAATAATGAGTAACTTAGTAATGAAAAAGGTAACGAGCTATCATCACAAGGTAACGCATGAGTATATTGCATAATCATTCATATAAATCACGTATGTTTTTTCTTTAAGTGCAGTTTTAAAAATTTTAAACGTTGAAATGTTAATCTAAATACGAAAAAGTTTATTTTAACTAAAATCATATTTACTTTAAAATTGAATCATTCTTAATTTAAAAATTTTCCTTAAAGAATTAAATGTTATTTCAAATATTTTACAATGATTGTTAAACCAAAAATTTTTTTCCTGTCTTTATTATATTTAACAGAAGAATATGGCAAAGAAAAATATCTTTTAAATTTGACCATATTTAATTAAGTTAGAAGCTTTGAAAGATTTGCATTTTGACACAATGTAAATCACCCTGTAATAAAACTAGGTTTTGCTGTTGAAACCATCAAGATCAATATTTACCCAGCAAAAATTAAGCTGCCAAAGAAGCAATAAAAGCATCACTACTATGGCAAAGGCATCACTTCTTTTCTAATGGTTTCAACGATGAATTTAACATTAGCGTGTCATAGGATGGAAGTTTTCAAATGTAGCTACTAGCATTACTCATACTTTACTCTAAGGAAGCAATGATAATACAATGATTAGATATTCTGATGCATGAGTGGACAATTTTCATATACTTTTTAGTATTTAAGCTTTGATGAAAATTTAATTCATAAGAATGCAGAAAAATAAGTTTAAAGAAGCGAGATTTATGCATTGATATACAAATACTCTTTATTAAAACAAATAATTAATTCTGCATAAGTGAAAAAGCATTTTTGAAATATTTTTCAAAAATTTTAATGAATTTTTAGACAAATTTTAAAATATTTTTGGATAATTTAAAAGCTGGTTGTACAATTTTGAAACATTTTTAGACAATTTTAAAATATTTTTGAACAATTTTAAATAATTTTTGCACAATTTTAAAACATTTTTTTGGTAATTTAAATAATTTTTACACAATTTTAAAACTATTTTGATAAATTCTGAATTAAAACTGGAAATGGTGTAGTGAATTAAAACTGGAAATGGTGCGTCGTCAAAAAAATATTTAAGGATAAAAAAATGCAAATCACAGGCCAGCTAGTTTCAATTAAAGGATTAAAAAAAATCTGTTTTTCCCGATTTTTCAAAACTTTTATAAAAATTGCAAAACTGCATAAATTAAAAAATAATTAAAAATTTTCATCAGAACTATTTTTTTCAATTTGAATAAATGCTTTAGATTCAAAAATAGTCGATATACTATAACTTATGCTTTAGAAGTAATGAAGAGTGATATTTTAAGATATGCATCGGGTTTATATCCAGATCACTGCATTTGAAATATGAACACATGAATTATTTTGGAAGTGCCTTAGAATAACACCAAAAAATCATAAAAGAATGTCAACTGAAGTTTAGGAAGCAATGAAAGAAGTTATAGTCACAGAATGACTACTATTTTTTTTTTGCTGGGATATAAAATACACAATCATCAACAAGCAATGACCGCAAAGGGAGAAGAAGAGCATGGATATTGACAAGGTTGGGGGTAGCGTCAACCGAAAATACTAAGTATTCTATCCTGCTGGCTCTGTGGAATTTCTCAATTTTTATTCTCTATAATTTACTAATAAAAAATTTTCATAATTCTTTACAATAAAATAATAAAAAGAATATGATTATATGATCTTAAATCCTTCAATACTATACACTTATTCTGAATTATTTTTACATTATTTGAAAGATTTATTATTTTTTTTTTTTGAGGAAAATTTTATTATAAAGCCTAAATTTTACTCAGTTTTAAAATTTGATTGTAACTAAAATATATTTAAGATAAATAGTTCTATTGTATACAAAATTTAATTAAACAAACAATAACAAAATTTATAGTTGTAGGAAATTTGTATTTCTTTATTCTAAAGTAGTTACCCCATTTTGTATATAATCATTAAAATTATATACTTAAACATGACTTTAAAATATTAAATTAAGATTTTGAAGTATATTTTTTTTTGAACTTTGTTAGTGATATAATACTTGGTTTTTTTCATCTGTCATTTATAACTTTAAACACCTTTTTTAATTATAATATTAAAATATTAATACAACAAAAAAAAAAACAACAAACAACAAAACATCTCCTCATAATTGTCTTAAAGTACAATAAAATAAATCATTTTTCTGTTAAACAATTTAAAATTTCAAACACGTTAATTAAAGCAACATCCAAGTAATTGTGAATGCATGTCATCAGCTAAAAAATATTTTTTTTAAAACTTTTTTATTTTTTGTATTCATTCAAAAAATTTTTTTTTTTATTATTCACAATTTTTTTTATTGTTGCTTGCTTTTTTTTAGTAGTTTACAAAATGTCTTTAATTGTAACCATGACATAAAATGTTACTAACACTTTGTTATTTTATTTATTTTTTTGTTATAACAATTTTTCTATATTACAATACAATAAAAAAAAAAAGATTATTAACAACAGTGAATATTTATTTATAAAATTCAATGAATTTCACTTGGCACGTTTATTGTATTATTTGACATTTTTGTTTTATTATTCTATTAATATAGTTTTTATAACTTTTGTATAAAAAAAAAAATTTTATGTCGTAAGAGAGAGTTTAAAATAAATAAAAAAATTGCAAAATCAGATTAAAATTGTAGTTAACATTTTGTGAACAATTTAAATAAACTTCTAAATTTTTCAGTTGTTTTTTTGTTCATTGAAAAAAAAAAAATAAGGAAATATTCCAGTTAATTTTTATCCAATAAAAAATTTTTATTTATTTATTTATTAAAATTTGTAACTTCTACAACAAAACATTTGTTTTAAAAAGTAGAAATCTTATGGTGTTATAATATCAATTAACAAAGTAAAATAAAATAACTATAACATACGGAAAAAAAATAAATAAAAATAAAATTACAAAAAAAATTTCTTTTAAAAACAAAATATAAAATATATATTTTTTTAAACAGTTTTTAATGAACTAATAAATTTTATCTTCAAATATGTTATCATGAAAACGCGTTGCTGGTTTCTTTAATTGTTGGAGGAATATTATTCCAAAGACGTATTGCAGCTATAAAAAATTGCCATTCAGATATCAACGTACGATGTCTAATTTGAACCAAATTTCTATTTCTTCTTAGTTGACTAAAACTCAAACGATTAAAAAGATAACACGGCTCGCGGGTTATTATAATTTTATGAAGAAATATTAGGGTTTTTATTTTCAGTAGGTCTTCGAACAGCACACCAAATATTCTCTTAGAGTATGGAGTTATATTGAGGCAATCTCCATTAGTACTACGATTTTTGAGGCCATAAACGTATCTTGCAATGTTGTTATACATAACGTTCAATTTTGATTTGCTAGTGCCATCACACATTGCAAAAATTTCACATCCATAGGTTAAAGTTGGTATCAAATAAGTTTTAGCAAGCAACAAACTTATTTTTATTGGAGTGCAAAATTGCATAGGCCAAAGAGTTCTGAGTAAGAAGTATGTTTTGCCACAGGCAGCCGCTACGTGATCTGACCAGGTGAGTGTGTTTTTGAATATTATACCAAGAATTTTGGCCTTATTAACGATTTCAATTCGTTGGTTGTTAATACAAACACTAGGATTTTCAATAATTCTTTTTGTCCTTTTATGTATAACTATACATTTGGATTTTTTAGGATTTAAACTTAAACCATTCACATCTGCCCAATGAGAAACACGCTTCAAGTCATCACTTAGTCTTGCAGTACATTGTTCAATGTTTCCTTGTCCATTACTTATGTACAATTGGACATCGTCTGCATATATTCTGATGTTGCAGTGCAGCAACTGTTCAGGAAGATCGTTTGCATAAATAGAGAAAAGGAGAGGCCCGAGAATTGAGCCTTGTGGAACACCCCTGACAACGGGAAGAAAAGTTGAGGTTGTCAATGGTTTTATTTCGACATACTGTACTCGATCCTTTAGATAAGATTCAATTAGTTTGGTGGATGTTGAGGAAAAATTCGTTATTTTTTCTAATTTTTGAAGCAAAATAGTTTGTTCAACGGTGTCAAAAGCCTTTGAATGATCCAACAACACTAGCATTGCCACACAGCCAACGTCAATTTCTCTTCTGAGATCTTCTACCACATTAGTAAGTGCAGTAACGCAACTATGATTGGCCCGAAATCCAGATTGTCTATCGGTCAACTCAGTGGCTGTTTTTGGTATTGGAAGAATTTTAGCCTGCTTCCATCTTTTTGGATAGTGCTTGTCAAAATTATTTTGTTAAATATATTTGTAATTATTGGTAAAAGTGACGGGAGAATAATTTTTATAAAAGTGGGATGAATGCCATCAATACCTGTAGCGTTTGATTTTATGAATAGACAGCTTTTAAGTACATCTAATTGACTTACATACACTATCGAAATTAAATAAGCTATCTGGAAGATTGCCCGTATGATAGTTAATATAATGACTATGATCCGCTTGAGACATTGGTATATTAACAAATATTTTATTTATATCATCTGGGTTTGTTAGGATATTAACATGTTTATTTTTATTATTCACTACTCCAATTTCTTTAATAATTTTCCACTTATTTTTTGTAGAAATTAAATTAGAGAATTTGTTAGAATAGTATGTTGACTTCGCATTTCTTATGGTCTTGGTTAGAATTTTTCTTGCATTGCGATAAACATTATTTAGATCATCAGTTTTAAATCGCTTCCATCGAGAGTAAGCATGATCACGATCTATTATGAGGCGCTTAATTTCAGTTGTTAACCAAGGTTTTTGACGATAACTTACTTCTTTCGTTTGAATTGGTGCTATTGCATTATATAAAGTTGTTATAAAAAACACAATTCAAAATTGACACAAAATTTACTTTATATTTTAAATTTTTTAGTTCATTTTACTGTACACATAGACAGATATTTAAAATCAAAAAGAAATAATATTAAATTAAATAGAATAAGTTTAAAAAAAAAATAAAAAAAGTTTATTTAAAATCAAAAAGAAATAACATTAAATTAAATAGAATAAGCTTTGAAATCAATTTAAGTTTGTTTTTTTTTTAATTTAAATATATTTCTTCTTAGTTTTAACATGTGACTGCAACATGTAATATATTGAATTATTAATTTAAATACAAAATAGTTAATTGATATTAAAATAAACTGCTAATTCAATTATGATATAATGATGGATTAAATTATGATTTTATTTGCTCTTGGTATTTATTATTTAAATGTTAAAAATTATAATGTAAATTATAATATAATGTCGCCTGCCTTTGGTTTTACCGTCATGAATGCCTGAATGTTTTATTGGTTAAATTACCGCATTGATAGTCTATGTTAAACACATTAAAAATATATTATTTCTGAAATCAATACAAGTATTATAACTATTTAATTACTATCCCAGCAAAAAAAAATGGTAGTCATTCTGTGACTATAACTTCTTTCATTGCTTCCTAAACTTCAGTTGACATTCTTTTATAATTTTTTGGTGTTATTCTAAGGCACTTCCAAAAGCATTCATGTGTTCATATTTCAAATGCAGTGATTTGCATATAAACCCGATGCATATTTTAAAAAATCACTCTTCATTACTTTTAAAGCATAAGTTATAGTATATCGTTTATTTTTTGAATCTAAAGCATTTATTCAAATTGAAAAAATAGTTCTGATGAAATTTTTGAATTATTTTTTAAATCATTTTATATATTTTAGTTTAAAATTTCATGAGGGTTAGAATTTATGCAGTTTTTCAATTTTTATAAAAGTTTTGAAATATCAAGAAAAACAGATTTTTTTAACCTTTAATTGAAACTAGCTGGCCTGTCATTTGCATTTTTTCAGCCTTAAATATTTATGACGACGCAATCTTTGCATTTTTGCATTATGTTTATTATTTAACACTACACCATATCCAGCTTTAATTTAGAATTTATCAAAATAATTTTAAAATTGTGTAAAAATTATTTCAAATTGCCCAAAAATGTTTTTAAATTGCCCAAAAATTATTTAAAATTGTTCAAAAATATTTTAAAATTGTCTAAAAATGTTTCCAAATTGTACAACCAGTTTTTAAACTATCCAAAATTTGTCTAAAAATTCATTAAAATTTTTGAATAATGTTTTAAAAATGCTTTTTTACTAATGCAGAATTATTTATTTGTTTTAATAAAGAGTATTTGTATATCAATGCATACATTTCGCTTCTTTAAACTTACTTTTCTGCATTCTTATGAATTAAGTTTTCATCAAAGCTTAAATACTACAAAGTATATGAACATTTTCCTCTTATGCATCAGAATACCTAATCATTGCATTATCATTGCTTCCTTAGATTAAAGTATGAGTAATGCTAGTAGCTCTATTTGAATACTTCCATCCTATGACACGCTAATATTAAATTCATCGATAAAACCATTAGAAAAGAAGTGATGCCTTTGCCATAGTAGTGATGCTTTTATTGCTTCTTTGGCAGCTTCATTTTTGCTGGGATGTATACAAACTGCGATCATAAAACCATACTTTACTTGCATTATGTATTTAATGGCATAAATAAAATAATTTATAATGCAAATACAATTAAAATATTAATGAAATGATAATTAAAATTAAATATATAATCAGAAATAAATTAATAATTATTCATAATTATAACATCAAAGAAATATTGCACCCAAAGCTGGCAGATAACTTTTATACAAAATCGTCAAATTTACGATTTTTTTTTTTTTTTGTAAAAAAAATCGTCTATTGATTTGAAAAAATTTTCAAAATAAAAAACTCAAGTCTTTAAATATTTATGCATTTTTTATTAAAACCCATAAATCAACAATTGAACACAAAAAAATATACCATTTTCTTATTACAAATAAATTTAAAAATATTTTACATTACTTAAGTAATTCAGTAGAATTTAGTATTTTTAATAAGTCATGTTTAACTAGAGTATCACAACGTTTTAGTTATTTAGTTTTAGGTAATCTTTGGAAGAAAGAATACCCGCCATAGAATCCTTTTCAAGAGTATTTCAAAATTTAGAGCCAATTCATACGATGCAATTGATTGCTTTTTCTTTATAACCTTTTCAAAGATGCTTCCAAAGTTTTGTCTCTTTATATGTTGTTTTTTTTTTTTTTGCTCTAAAACCGAATGCGAAAAAGAAATAACAAAAACATGCATGAAACCCGTTCTTTTTTTATTACCCCGCTTGCTTCTCTATCCCGTTTGTCCCCAAACAAGAATTGTATGCAATAATTGCATGCAAAAAAGTCATCGTTTAAATTGTATCTTAGTTGAATATGAAAAATCGCAACTTTTGGAGCAAAAATTGTCACTTGTCTTTTTTTTTTGGACAAAAAATCGTCAAACCTGGTAGTTATGAAATATAATAGGAAATATATTAAAAATAATAGATTTTCTTATTAGATCTTAAAAAAAATACTTTAAATGAATTTGGCCCCACTGCAAAATGGGCCTGAATTGTTTTTTTTTTTTTTGTCTGAAAATATTGTGAGGCACAAAGTCCTTACGTCGTTTTGTGCCCAACATTTATTATTTATTTATTTTTTTTTTTTTTTTTTTATTATTATTATTATTATTATCTATTA
The DNA here is from genome assembly GCA_949748255.1 of Eustalomyia histrio. NCBI lineage: Eukaryota > Metazoa > Arthropoda > Insecta > Diptera > Anthomyiidae > Eustalomyia > Eustalomyia histrio. The sequence goes on from OX456523.1 coordinate 220,677,461, forward strand.
AATTATGTCTGTTTTGTTATTGAAAATGTTTCGTCTAAGTCTATTGTCCATTAATGCCAATAACATTAGAGCCATCTGTTAGAGTGGTTGTATGCCGCTAAAATTTGTTAGGTTGGTTGTATGCCAAATATAGAGAGTGGTCGTGTGCCCTAAAATTGTTAGAGTGGTTGTATGCCGCTAAAATTTGTTAGGATGGTTGTATGCCATATTTCGTGATTCGTCGATGTGTAAAGTATATTGTTAACGCCGTGTCGTATACTCGTGTAAAACAAAAAGGAAATCGTGTCATAATTAAATGATTTAATAAAGAATTATCAATTTTATAACGTTTAAAAGAACAAAACCTCGTTTTTTTTATCGATCCCGAACAAAAAAAAACAAATTTTCTGTTAACGAACCCTGGGCACGGTTGAGCATACCCCGGCCCAAGTGAAAACACGTCGTTACAATATAATACCAGGTTAAAAACTTCGTTTTGCAACCTATAACTTTTTAATACCACTTACCGTTTCAAAACCTTTTCAACTTGATAACCTTTTATTCTTTTTTATATTTTTTATATTTTTTTATTTTTATCGATTTTTTTAATTTTTTCTTTGTGTATTTTTTGAATTTTGGTAACACTTTATTCAAGTGAAAAGAAATTATTTTATATTTAATTTTTCGAAATATTTTTGAGTAAAAAATTTAAATACTCACGTGGTCGTGCGTGAGCGGGAGTCGAAAAAAATCTTTGTGCATATTTGTAATTTTTGGTTTATGATCGTGCGTGAGTCAAAACTCGCTCACGGGGATACCTTGCTTGTTTCCACTTTGAAAATAAATTTGTAAATTATAATTTTTTATTTTTATAAATGAGTTTTTTTTAGCAAAAATAAATATGAAAGCAATTGTGATTTTTAAATAGAATACAACATGTACATCTTTAATTTGATGTATGTATATCACTTTTGCTTGAAATTAATTGGGATCAAATTCGAGTGAAATTGGGATCAAATTCGAGTGAAACATAAACATATTATATGTGAATAAAATTTTATTTTAAATAAAAAGCATTTTTATTAACAGTAAGCTTGATGTAGTAACATTTGCACCCATTTTTCCCAAAAAAAACTTTTCTAAATTTTTTTTTACTTTTTATACATTATTTTTATTTTATTAATTAAGTCCTTCTAAAATTAATGCAATAACAAGAAATACAATTTTTTTGTTTTAAGGTTGATTGGGATCTAATGGGTTAAGGTATTATTGAGGCAGGTTGGCAAATTCACTTTTGCAGTTATAATAATTTAAAATATTTACATTTACATAACGTTTGGCTGAAAAGTTCGTAAGCTAACATAGAAAAAATATTTTTTTGATAAAATTTGATTTTATTATTCAATATAATTGCCTTCAGGGCATATACAATGATTATATCGATCATACAATTTTTCGCTACGATTTGACTTTAGTTTCAAAATAACCCACAGTTTCGGCGATTACTTCTTCATTGGCGCAAAATTTTTTTCCAGCGAAGAAATACGAATCCCAATTCATATAATTTTGCCATCGTTTTCCTTGACTTGTGACACGGTACATTGTGTTGATGAAACAGCACTTTCTTTTTCTTCAAATGGCGCCATTTTCGCGATTTCGTCCTTCAAACGCTCCAATAACGCTATGTAATAGTCGCTGTTGATGGTTTTTCCCTTTTCAAGATAGTCGATGAATATTATACCATGTGCAACCCAAAATACTGATGGCATAACCTTGGCAGCCGACTGTTGCGTCTTTCCACGCTTTGGAGTTGGTTATTCACGTGCAGTCCACTCGGCTGACAGTCGATTTGACTCCGGTGAGAAATGATGAAGCCATGTTTCAGCCAATGTCACATATCGACGCATATATTTGGGTTTATTACAATTAAACAGGTTCAAACACAGCTCAGAATGATCTCTTCGTTGTTGTTTTTGGTTGATAGTGTGCTCGCGCGGCACCCACATTGCACAGAGCTTTCGCATAGCCAAATATTCATTCACGATATGTCCAACACGTTCCTTTGATATCTTTAGAGTCTCATATATCTCGATCAATTTCACTTTATGTTCATTCAAAATTATTTTGTGGACTTTTTTGATGTTTTCGTCGGTAACAGTCTCTTTGGGTCGTTCACTGCAAACCAATTCTCAATGGTCCGAATAATGTATATCAAGCCAACCCTTGGCTTCAAAAAGCAATGCTTTATTAACACAAAAAAATCCATTTTATCCATTATTTTCAAACTAACAAAAATTGCTTCACCCAATATAATGGGTGGTTAATTTTTAAGGGCCGATGTTGAATGTGAACCACACCTAAACGTCGGGTTTTTTTCTGCAATGGCTCTTTTGCGCGACAAATTCAATGGCCGTGTTATCTCACGTGGTGGCGTTGTCAATTGGCCGCCAAAATCATCTGATTTGACGACGGTGGACTTCTTTCTTTGGGGTTTTTTGAAAGAAAAGGTGTACGTCGATAAGCCAGCAACAATTCAAGAGCTAAAGGATGAGATAATTCGCCACATTAACTGCATAGAACCTCAATTTTGCCTCAGCGTCATCGAAAATAGAAACCATCGGATGGAGGTGTGCCGTCGAGGTCGTGGCGGCCATTTGGAAGATATTTTGTTCCATACATACATAATTAAACCATACTATATTATCATAAAAAAAAAGAAATAACAACAATTTCCTAATTAATTTGTGTTTTATTAAAAATCAACATCGGCCCTTAAAATTTAACCACCCTTTACTATATCTCACAGACTAATAGTCCGTCAGCTGTTAAATTTATACACGTGTCTTTCGAAGGTTAGGGCTAACTTAAAATCATATGGATTTCATACTAGTAGCGCCATCTATGTGTCACCCTACGATCTTTTCAGACAAACGTTATATTATCATTACAATAGAAGCGTTTCGAAATTTTGCAAAAGAAATTTTTTAAGATCAGTTTTGAATCTTGATATTCTATGCTGCCATTTTAATGTAATTGGTTATATATTAAGCCACCTATATATTCAATACGTTATTTGGTTTTCTCTTACCTGCATCTAAGATCTAATTTCTGTTGTTCATTATTGTTTGATTAAAAATAAAAAAAAAATGAAAGATGAGAATTAAAGTGTAGTTTTATTAAAGTATAATGTTTTAATTACATGGCATAGGCAGGCTAGAGTTTATTTTAATTTTTTTAATTTATTTGCTTAATTAAAAAAAAACTTCTATAATTAAATTGTTTAATGTTTAGTAACAAATTAAATGTAGGAAAATATTACTAATATTTCTTTTGTTTTTAAAACATAGTTATATTTAAACAAATTTTAATAAAGAATTTATTAAATCAAGATGAGCAAACAATTTGTGTTTGTTTTTTTTTTTTATTCCTACTCTATATTTTTTTTATAAACAATTATTATTTAATTAAATATCATTGCTTAAACATCATTGTTTCTAGTTATTTCTAAAAAATATTAGTTTAGTTTTAAAAATCGCCAAACCCATATATTATGAAAACGTAAATATTAAGTCGGTACGATAGAACAAATGAAAATGAAAAAATGAAATCCTACTTGCTATGCTGTGATGTATAAAGTGGATAAGTCCAGTTAAAAATCACAAACTTTATCAATAGTACTAAAATCGATTTCGAGTATCTAATTAATTACTATTAAAATCTAGTAAAATTATTAAATTGCAAACCCATTTTCTTTCGGGTTGGTGTAAAACTATCCAAAAAAAGGTAAAAGGTAAAATGAAGCAATGATACAAAACGGTTCATAGCTATACCGTCAAATTTGTTCCCTAATTTTGTCTTAAACAACTGATCCCATCGATTGTAGCTCGATTGAACAGCGAAATTAATTTCCTTGATCAAAATTTAATCCACATGCATTTCTTGACAGTTTAAAGTTTAGTTTGCCAGTAAAAAGATTAACTTTGTCTGTTTTAAAAAACAACGGTGGCGCTGATAGCGATGCTGTATAAGATGAACGTGGAAAATTAATTTTTAAGTTAAAAAAATTGAATTCCAAAAAATACTTAAAAATAGGTTTTAAAATCCACAATACTTTGTGAAATTCCCATAAATCCTCATAAATATGTTTTCTTATTTGGCAACACTGTGTTTTTTAGTGCTGCCAACCGCAGTTTTAAGAAAGCACAGAGTTGCACACAATTAGTAGTGTGCATTTACATTAGGCTCTAAAGCTAGTTTAAAGTGGATTTCGAGCATAATTTAAATGCAGTTTTAGATCTAAAGTTGTTTGATATTTATTTTGGATGCTTTTTTGTGCTTGTTTTTGAAACAACATGACAGCCCTATGCTAAAAAATATGCGTTTTAAAAGCTGGTTTTTTGCTATTTGGGGTTTCAGTGCAAAAAAAAAGATTTGCTTGTAAGGTTTGCCATTTCACCATGAATAGACTAACAAACAAACAAGGCTTGCAAATCATTGAATTATATAATCAAAATTCGTGCTGTTTATGAAATGTGTTTCTATCGAAAAATTGTATTCAGCGACGAAGCTCATTTTTGGCTCAATGGGTCATCAACAAACAAACTTGCCGAATTTGGTGTGAAAAGCAGCCAGAGGCAGTTCAAGAGCTACTAGTGCACCCTTAAAGATACACTGCTTCAAGAACGATGAAACTCGCAACGTTACAGTTAATGGAGCAAGGTACCGTGCGATGATTACCGACTTTTTTTACCCAAAATAGATGAATTGGACTTGGTTGACATGCCACACAGCGCGCGATACCATGAACCTATTGAGAGGCGAGTTTGGTGAGCAATTAATTTCACGTTTGGAGCAGTCCATTGGCCGCCAAGATCATGCGTTTTGACCCAAGCCAAACACAATTCCAGCTCTGGAAGACAACATTTCAGTTGCCATTGGTGAGATACCGGCCGAAATGCTGGAAAAAGTATGCGAAAACTGGAGCTCACGGATGGACCACCTACGCCGTAGCCTCGGGCAACATTAACATGAAATAGTATTTAAAAGGTAGATGGCAGACATTCATTTAGCGCCCTTAATAAATATTTCATTCACTTTGCAAATTTTCTATTTTTTTTTTTTTTTAGCAATTTTCAAAGCTGTTAAAAAATCACCTTTTATAAAGGGTGCTCCAACCATTATGCACGATGTTAATTGTAAATAAAACAAAAAGTTTTCATAGAATTATTTTAATATTTTTTATATTTATTAAATATTGGCCAAATGATCGCCACGGCTTCAGTGGCATACGTTCCTCTATCCGATGGTCCATATTTTCATCTTCAGCAACGAGGGGCACTTTCACCTCAATGGATTGAATTGCCACATTTGGGCAAATGAGAATCCACGAGTGATTGTTGAAAAGCCGATGCATCCACAAAGAGTGACTGTTTGGTGTGGTTTAGGGGCTGGTGGCATCATCGGACCATACTTCTTCGAAAATGAGATCGGCCAAGCTGTTACCGTGAATGGTGTTCGCTATCGCGAGATGATAATGGACTTCTTTTGGCTAGAAATTGAGGATATAGAAATGGACTATATGTGGTTCCGACAGGATGGTGCCACTTGCCACGCAGCCAACGAAACAATGGCTATTTTGCGCGGGAAATTCAATGGCCGTGTTATTTCGCGTCGTGGCGATATTAATTGTCCGCCAAGATCATGTGATTTGACACCACTAGACTTCTATCTTTGGGGATATTTAAAAGAAAAAGTGTTTAGTGAAAAGCCAAGAACAATTCAAGCGCTAAAGGATGAGATAATTCGGCACATTAACGACGTTGAACCTCAATTATGTGTCAGAGTCTTTGAAAATATGGATCATCCAATAGAGATATGCCACCGAAGCCGTGTCATAGATCCTTCTATCATAATAAAAAATATTAATATCGTTCTCTGAAAACTTTTTGTTTTATTTACAATTAACATAGTGCATTATGGTTGGACCACCCTTTATATAAATGCATTACTTTAATGCAATTTCGAATGTTTCCGACATGGTGGCGAACAAAGTACCTAAAAATATCCTAGCTGACCAAAAAAGTGAAACAGATTGTTCTTAGATTAAATTATCCAAATTTCATCAAAATGGTTGTGAGGGGTACTTTCCTTGTAAGCTCACGATATTTGTTATCTAACGAAATATTATTATTCATGATTTAATTATTGTTGTTTGTTAATTTTGAGAATATTATAAAAAACAAAAAAAAGTTTGTTATTTGTTTGTAATTTGTAATTGTTTATGTTCGTGTCAACTTAACTACTACGGCGACATTAATAAAAATGTAAATTATATATAAAATAAATAATATATAAAATATAAAATATAATATCACCCTATAGTCAATAGATTTGGTAGAAGTTTTTGAATTTTTAAAAACTTTCAACTTTTATTTTAAGCTAAAATTCTATTTTGATAGAATAATCTTTATCCTCAGCTTTATGATTATACTTTTAAACAAATACTTTATCACATTTATTAAATGTTTCGTTAGAGCAAATTAATAAATATTAATAAGCTAATTCTATCAATGTTAGTATTTAATCCGCAATTTAATTTTTCAATATTCTAGTTTCAATTTCATTACTAAATCTTATGGCTTGTGTTGTTTTAAGTAAAAATTTTTATAAGTTTTTAAAAATGTTAAATAAAACATATTTTTATTACAATTCTCTTAAATATTATATATTTTTTTCCTATTAATTTATCTTTGATCACGTATAAACTATCAATAAAATATGCTATTGAATTTATTGACACTATTTATTAATGGTTTGACATTAAATGTCTATTGAAAAAATAATGTAGCAATGTATACAATTTTAAATAAATAATAAATTCTAAAGAATTTATTAAAGTGACAACAAATCAATTAAATTGCATAAATGTGACGTGATACGTAAGTACGTTACTGTGGATTGAAATCAGTCTTTGGATCAATTTCGCAGGAGGGCAGTAGTAGACCAGTTGTGAATAGATGTAAAAAATAGTTTTTTAAAAATTTTAGCTAAACTAAAATTGATCTTCGGCTTGCGCTTTTTATTAAAAAATTTTCCAATAAAGTTAATATTTTTTTTCACATAAACATAACATAAAAATAAAAAACAAAAAAACTTGCCCCTGTATCTCTTCCAGAAGCATGAACACATATAAATACATTTTTTTATATTAAATGTTTATTTTTTTAATGAAATAAAAATAATTAATTGAAGTTTTTTAATAAAATTATGCTTTAAAACTAACGGAACGAGTGAAATGAAATGAAATTTGATAGTCATTTTAAGAACATTTTTTTTAAAACGAGAATGTGAATCGCTCAAAATGAAAACATGAAGTGAAAAATAACTGTGAAAATGATAAATTATTTATCACTTCGCAAAGCATATGAAAAATAGTTTTCACTCCATTGTTGTCTTCTTTAGCATTTTCCTTAGGTACGTACTTTCCTAACAAGCACAATGACGTTACTAAAATTTGAAGACCAAAAATATTCTATTATTATAAAATAAAAATTTGTTTTACTCAAGTAATATTTTTTTAGTTTTTTAGAAAATATTTTTTATAAACTTTTTTTTTTCAGAAAATATTTTTTATAAAATTTTAAAATTTTTAAAATTTTTTTTTTTTAATTTTTTAGATTAACTTTGGCTCAGGTACTATTTTTTACAGTTTTTTTAAAAAGAAATTTTTGTCAAGGACAATATTTTTTATTCTATTTTAAAACAAAAAATTTCGACCGGGCAAAATTTGGTCCAAATCAAAATCACTCACAGTAGTAAACATTAAGGGTATTCATTTCAGCTTTTTTTTTTTGTTGAAAAAATGGAAAAATTAAAAATTACACTCTTATTGATGTGAGCGGTAATTTTTTGAAATAAAAAATATAAATATTTAAACTGTCAAAAAAAAAAAAAGAAAGCAAGCTGCCAATAATGTGACAATCATTGAAATTTTTTAAGATGCCGAATAGAAGTGTCAATTGATTGATTATTTAATTACCGCAGCTTTAATGGAAATTGATAATATTTATAAAAATATCGGTATATAAATTTCTCCAAAAAACCATACAATATAAATTTTGAAATATTATTTTTTTTAGAAACTTTTACATCAGATGATGATTTAGAAACTGAAGAAATGGCCAACAATGTGGTGGAAAAAGAATTGAACATTCTTTATGATGATATGAGCGCAGTGATGTTTTTGCGGCGTGGAATCAAGTACTTCGTTCCCAAATCTAAGGTATGGTGTAAGGATATTCTTTCCCAGTTCGATGACAACGGATTTCATCAAATGATGCGATGCACTAAAGATCAGTTTCCCCATCTTGTCTCACTTATAAGTTCTAGTGATGAATTTCACCATAAAAATACATACAAGCAATTCAGTGTTGATTTTCAACTTGCTGTAGTTCTATAGAGATTCGGGGCTTCAGGAGATGGAGATGGGGCACCATACAAAATATAACAAAATGAGTTGTTAAAAATACAACTTTTGGTGGAAATTTTTTTCCTTGTGTTTGTTGTAACAAAAGTTGCATTTTTCCTCTTTTCGCTGCGGAAGCCGCTTATTTTGTCCGAAGAAATTTATCGTTAATAAGCGAAAAGAAATAACAATTTTTTGGAAAAAAATTCATTTTGTTGGACTGTTACACAGAAGGTTGCGACTACGATCTTCAGCGACGGCAACATCAAATTAGAAAATTATTATGTATAAATTTGAATCTCTCATAGATAACGCAACGTCCTCCTTCGGTGTTCCCATAGCACTTAACCCCACCGAATTAAAATAACATAACAGGGCTATGAACTAAAAAACTTCAACAATTTCACCAACTCTTCATCAGAAGGCGGTTACAGTGTTGTCATATTTGAACCAACTCATCCTTCACCACCCTTCTTCTCTATCACCGTCTATCCCATTAATTAGTAGGAAGAATAATTTCCCGATTGTTACTACTCTTTCCAAAAAAAAAAAAAAAAATTACGAAAACTTTCCAAAACATTCCAAAACATTTTCCAAATTCAAAATTCGATCCACCCTAATGTACGTAACACGTGAAAAACTTTCAATAATCTAAAATAACTAAATATTTCTTTTTCAATTAAAAAGAAATAAATACATTTTTCGCATATAATTTGGGATTAGAAAGACAATATGCCAATCATTTTTATATGTTTTTTTTAAATTGTATTTTATTTTTATTTTTTTTTTACATAATTCTAAATTGTTATGCCTGAGTGATTTAGTTTGTCACAGCTTGATTACAAATTACGTTTTTATTATTTAACAAATATTTTTGTTATTTTTATTTCCACAGCTTAGTTAATTTTTTATTATTGTTATTTAAGTTTAAATAGGAAAATTGCAAAACAAAAAATCAAAATAAAAAAATAAAAAACAATTTTAAATTATATCATAGTAAAATGTATAAACAGGAAAAAATATTGCGCAATATAAAAATCATAGCACCATAATGAAAGTAATAAACAAACAAACAAACATTTTTAACTATTTTTAAAAGAAATATAAATAATTTTACAAACATATTTATAGCTTTCATTATTTTATAGAAAATAAAAAGTTTACAAAAATATTCCAAAGGTTTAATATTTCTTTTCGAATATTCAATATAAATTATCATTAGCTGGATTTATTTACATAATAAAGCACATGGTAAACAATTCTTTAATATTAGTGGTATTCATTAAAAACGTACCTTCTTTTCACGCAAATAGTAACTTTAGAAGTTTACGCGATAATTAAAAAAATTAAAACGCACCTTGTTGAAAATTTTAAATTAACAAGTGTATTTTAAACATATTTCCCCCGTTTATGAAATATTTTGCACAAATTTACTATTTTCTTTAAATTTTGACATAATTTCTTTTATACATATAAACAAAAGAAATTCAAATAAATTTCATATTTGACAATTTTCAAATATATCTTCTTCTATATACAAGGTGGCGCAAAAGTAATCCTCCTATCAGAAAATGCTATAAATTTTGCGATTGGCCCCTAATGTCAGTTCTGTTTTGACATTTGTATAGTAAACACATGCGAAATACACGTTAATAAACAATGTTACGCTACACTGCTCCAGAACGCGGAATATTGGTGACTATTTATTTGAGCAATAATGAAGATGATTTTTCATCAAAAATAATCATGAGTGATGAGGCCCATTTCCATCTTAGCGGGTACGTAAAGAAGCAAAATTTACGCTTCTGGGGCACTGAAAATCCGCGTGTAACCCACGAAGAGCCATTACACCCGCTCAAAGTCACTGTATGGTGTGCTGTTTTCGCTGAAGGAGTCATCGAAACTTTTTTCTTCGAAGACGTCGCGGGCCAAACGGTTACTGTGAATGGTGAGCGCTACAGAGCAATGATCAACGAGTTATTTTTGCCGCAACTTGATGAATTGGCATTGGAAAACATGTGGTTCCAACAGGACGGTGCAACGCCACACACTGCACGTGCCACAACCGATATGCTGAAGGATGCATTTCCCGGGCGCCTAATCTCCCGTTTTGGGGATTTGCACTGGCCAGCAAAAAAAACTTCCGAAGATTATTTTTGCGCCACCCTGTATACAAAAAATTGTTGCAAGTGTGTTGTGACTTTATAGCTCACGAACGGTCAAACCGAATTCGAACCGATTTGTTCGTATGATCGTGTAGATGGTTTATCTATGCACGAAATCTGTCGACGTGTTCCTGAGTTATAACTTTTCATGTCAACATGTGATTTTGTTCATTATAAAAACAATCAACAACAAATACGTAGGCGCCCATGAGCGTGTGCGGTATGTATACTGTGTGTTGACTTCATACACACAATAAATACACGTTGTAGCGCATACACGCAAACACATTGACAGCTGTCAGTGAGTGATCATTTTAAGGTTCTTTTTCATCAAACTCGCGGAACGAGAAACCAAATAATTTGATTCAATGTTAATATTCATGCGTAGCGAAGCACGCCGGGATCCGCTAGTAATTTTTCAAATAATTAAAAAAAATTCAAATATGTATAAAAGAATTATTGCAAAAATTTACCAGGTGTTGTAAAATATTTTCGACTTTTATTGTGTATAAATACAAGGTTTACACTATCTACCAGCAAGATACGATGTTAAATGAAACCCACTATGATTTGTTTTAATATAAAACTAATAAATTATACAATTAATACGTTTTAAAAGAATTTTAGCATAAATAATATTTGTTTACAACAGAAACTGGATATTAAAAGGAAAAAATAAAGAGAAACATACAATTAACGTCTAACAAAATATTTTAATTTGTTTAATAGTATAAAAAATAACTATCATAATTCATTAGATGTCAGAATTATTGTTTAATTTTTTTGTAATATTATACAGTTTTTTTTATCAACAGATATTAAAATATCTGTTAATGAAATTGCGTAAAAATATTATTACCAACACATCTTGGATTTTGCAAGGGTTTTAATTAAACCCTAAAGCCACTTTTCGACGACAGTATTTGTCATCTGACTTGTCACTTTAACGACCTATATGTGATTTTGTATGTCTGTCAAAATGAGCGTATGATTTATAATGTTTGCATTCAGATGTACATGTGTAATTACGTCTCTGACATAACCTCTTGGTTGTTTTTAACAGCTGATTTTTTTGCGCATAAGTTTTTGTAAATTTGTTTGTTAATAAAATAAAAATTATATTATTGTTTGTAAAATGATTCAACAACAACAATTGCAGTGTGCGGTATTATTTCAATAATTCTTTAATTTACAATAAAATACTTACTTTTCCGTGTTCTTTACCCATTTTTTTTTACAACAAACAGTCGATTTTTACTTCTTTTAATTTATTTTTTTTTTTTGGCGCCAATTTCTTTTTGCCAAAAACATCTGATTTACATTTGGTGTGTCACGTCCAAATATAACGTGCGTGCTGTTAGCATCGAAAAGTTAGCATCGAATTTATATTTTTTAAGGTTGGCAACGCGAAACATTTTATACTGCCGAATCTGCTCCCACAACGATTGCAAACTATGTCGCTATGTTATGGGAATAGCTTTATTGTACTTATTTATTTGAAAAATACCATTTGTAATGTAAATTGATTCAAAAATAAATAAATTTTTAAAAAATATAAACTTTTTAAGTTTTTTAATTATCAAAAATATCACTGAAAGATTCCAGTCTGTAATAGGGTGAAACTAGGAAGAGTGGCAAGAAAAAGTGCATATCAAACGAAAGGTATGGACTAGAGGAATCATAAAAACTACTGTGCTAAGAAATCTATCGTCCAGTTTTGGAGAAACGCTGGAAGATGAAATTTATGGTCCGAGTCGGATAAAAGATGCACTTTTCAGAGTGGCAAGAAAAAGTGCATATCAAACGAAAGATATGGAGTAGAGGAATCATAAAAACTACTGTGCTAAGAAATCTATCGTCCAGTTTTGGAGAAACGCTGGAAGATAATATTTATTCAAAAAAAGATTCACTTTTCAGAGTGGCAAGGAGAAGTACACATCAAATGAAAGGCATTGACTATTGATTTGTCTCGTTACTACATGTGCTTAATCATTTCCTTCTACCGAAGGTTCTCATAATAAATTCTCAAATTTTTCTGTGTATAAATAAATAACAATAGATGTACACTTCGGTAGTGGGACCTATCCTCCCTCGAATCATGAAATTCTTTACTAATGCCCGTAATTTCAAGCAATGTATAAGTACCAGTGGTTAGATATCTATAGATTTTGTTCGCCTGCATTGTAGGTATCTTAGCACTGGTTGGCTTCTCCGACAACAATCAACATCTAGGCCAAGGTTATCTAAAGATTTATCCATTAAACTGTAATAGATTAAAATCAGCATACATGGTGTCCAAACTTCTTCGAAAAAGCAGCAATATCCAAGTTTTTGAAATGTATCCCGTTTTGTATAAAACCTTTGGTAGAAGAAAATAATTAAGCACATGAAGTAACGAGATAAATCAATGTTAACGATCTTTTGTAGATGTAGAAAGATGTATAATTTTTGGCCTGTAAAATTCTTATGGGAAGATGTTAACATCTTTGCAAATTAATGAAAGATGTAACTGAAAAAGGCTATATGCGAACAAATCACACGCATAAATTAATCGTCTATGGGCAGCTTAAAATTCTCTACTTGTTTAAGTTTAAATATTCAGCATAACAGTTAATTTTGTGCGTTAAATTTTGTTTAACATCCCATATAAATTTGAAATTAGTTGCCGTTAAGAGTTAACGCGTAGTTTATATTTAATGTTTCTGTTAAACCTTACCACATAAACACAGTTAATAACAACATATAAAAAATAAGTTGACGCATATAGGGATCCGGCGTTTGATGATTAGGAAAAATTTCGACTTTAGTAAAATATTTTACCAACCACGACTGAATGTTTTAGCTTTTATCTGGCTTGAGTGTTGTAAAGCATTCTTGTAAAAAAAAACACAGTTTCAGACTATTACACCCAAAAAAATGGACTAGAATTTAAACACTTTTTACCAAAATTTACACTTTTTACCAAAATTTAATAAAATTTTCCTTGAAATTAAGAAACAAATTTTACTTTAAATTTGGTCAAAATTTCTAAATTTTCGAAAAGAAAACTATTATTAAATTTTTTATAAGCAATAATATATCATTTTAATATATCATTTTAATTTTTACTTTTGGTTAGGAAATGTTTCCTTGATTTCATATATCATCTTAAATTTTATTTTGGGTTAGAAAATGTTTCCTTGGTTTTAAGAATTTTTTTATTTTATTTAAGTTTATTTAATAATATTTTTTTACTTAATACTAGGACTTAACTCCCTAAAAATAAGAAGATATTTTCCAACATTGAGTTATATAGCACTTCTTTTAAGTGAAAATTATCCTTAAATTTGATAGAAATTTTTAATAAATATGAAACTGTTTCTACGGTAAAGGTAATTTATTTTACCATATATTTTAAAGTAATTTACACTCATTGTGTAAGTATTTTCCTACATTCAGAGGACTTTCGCTTTGTAATGATACTGCTTTTAACAACTTTTTGTTATAAAATTTTTATCTTTAAATTCAATTTCATTAGCAATAACGTAAACAAATTAAAAAAATGTACAGCAGGATATCCTGAAACGTAATAAATTGTGACATAATTAAATGGCATCTGTGGTTGAGGAACACTGGGGGTCCTTTGTCTTCTTAAATTAAGTTATTTAAGGAAATCGTTGCAAAACTACAAAATATCAGTTGCATTTTTGTTATCAAAAATAAACAGTTTCAGAGTTTGATGAAAACATGGACAAAAAATTGGTCACATGGAAAAACAAGTAAAAAAGGCTTAAATTCAGCTGTGCCGAATCTTTGAATACCCTCCATCAATATCCTAAAACAATGTTTTCTACTGTTTTTGATACAAATCATGTAAAACACTGTTGAGGTAAAATTATGGAGGTGAAAAAAATTTTTTGTGGTAAAAAAAATGTTGGTGGTGAAAAAAATTTGAGGTGAATACAAATATTATTCACTTCTTAGCGACTGGTGAAAAATAAGAGGAAATATATTATGTACAAAATACACAAATTTGTATGGAAAATATAAAGGTACCTTCACATTTTCACTCATAACGTTTTAATCTCTGGACCGATTTTGCTCATTTTCAATGCCAAACTGCTCGGGAGGATGTCCATTAATCTAGGTAAAAATGAGCACCCCTGCTTGCGTCTTCGCGTCTTTATCGCCATTTCAATAGACAAATGGACATCGCTAAAGAAGCATCGACTTAAAATTGCATTAGGATCGCGAATATACATGTACTCGTATACTTTATGAAGTATTAGACCTATATTTCGACATGTTACAAACGGAATGACAAACTGGTGTAGGATATAAAAAATTGGCAGCTTATACGCCAGATTTTGCTCCCTCAGATTATTTTCTGTTTTTAAACTTGAAAAAATGGCTCGGTAGTTAAAGATTTGGGGTTGACGGATATTTAAAGAAGCTGGACAGTTCTTACTATAAACAAGATATTGAAGCTTTTGAATATCGCTGGGATAAGTGTATCCAGCTAAAAAAAAGTTTTATATTGAGAAATAAGGAACATTTTTCCCAAATTTGTTGTGTTTCCTTTGTTAGGTCGGCTAATTTTTGGACCGCCCCCGTAGATTTCTATCATGCAATAACTGATAAACTTTTTTAGTGTATTTTCAATAAAATCAAAATGAATAGAAGATAACTTACCCTTTTTTATTATTTAATAATTTAAATAAAATTTGTATAAAAATATCTGTAAATAAAAGAAAATGAATTGAATTAATTAAATTTACAGAAAAAGCAATGAAAAAAATAGACATAAAAATTTACATAAACATTTTCAAGAAATAAATGGATTATGCTATAAAAGCAAATTCATTGATAATAAAATGTTAAAAAAAAGCAGAAAAAAACTTTCTAGAGAAAAATGTTTCTCGCAGCGATTAAATTTCAATAAAATTTTTTTTTTTTGAAGTTTTATTACCCCAAAACTGGTGTAAAAAGTACACATATGCTACGAAATATATAAAATAAATAATCCAAAAGTTTATGATACTTAAAATAACTTGTTTAAATTAAATAAGTTAATAGGAAATTATAATATGTTTTTTTATTTATGGAATTAACGTGAAATATTTAAAATATTTAACTTCTTTATTACAAATTAACAAATATTATGGAAAACACATAAATTGGCAACACTTAACTGATTGGCAACATTCAAAATATTCATGGTAATCTTGGCCGCAGACATAAAAAGCAACCCTGTCGTACAACATGTTAAGTAAACAGTGTTTGCAATATTATTTTAAAATAGTATACAAACACTATTAAACTTAAAAAAAATTAGAAAAATTTTGTTTATTTTATGTCGCAATTTACATATATTTAAATGCAATTAAATATGAGTTTTAAATTTGAAATTTTTTTTAAAAGATGATTACTTTTTGATTATTATATATTTTTTTTAAGAATATTAAAAAGTAATTACTATTCTTGAGTGTTTAGAATTAATTTCAAAAAAATATTTTAAAATTTTCTCATCAAATGATGTCATATAAAAAAATTGTCATCATGTCTTAATATCGTTAGCAATAATTAAAATAAATTAATTTTTTATTATTTTTTATTAATAGTTAATGATACAAATTGTTATCAGTTTATATTTAGCAAAATTATTTTTGCGTTCTTTCCATTAGACAAATTACTAGATTAGATGAACAAAAAATTTTACCACATTTTTTTTATCGGAATTAGTTAAAACAAGTTATAAATTGTTTAAATACATTCATAGACATTGTTTTTATGTCGTTTACATTTTATCTAAATTTTATTAGATAAAAACATGTCTCACATTGTGTCTCGCTTTGTAAAATATTTATTTACCAAGTCTGTGTCTAAAGATAATTAAACGCAAACTATATTTTTAGTTGATTATTTATATTTTTTACTTTTTTATGAGGAAATTTCAGAGATTTAAAGTAATCATTTGTTTCCGAAAAAATATATATTTTATAAATTAAAAAGTATTTAAAGCAAAAGCATAATTTAACAAAACTTTTCCAAATTTAACTGTAATAACTTTTTGTATAAATTACTGTAAAACTTAGGTGAAACTGTACTTACTGTATAATTTCAACAACAACAAAAAGAGTAAAAAAAAACTTAGGTAAATTTCTTCCAATAATTTACACTATGCCCAAAATCTAGTTTTATAACCAGATTTTCGGAAAATTTAGTTTCATATTTATGCTTGCACTTCATTTAGTATAAATGAAAATATTGTAAAAAACTGGCGTCACCTTGTGCAATAAAAATGTAAATAAATTATAAATTTTAAGTATTAAAAAAAAAAGCTGCGTTCTTAATTGAAAGTAAAGTTAAATACAGCCTCCGGCGAAGAAAATCTTTGCAAACAATAATGGAATAGTGCCTGGAAGACCAATCATGCACAAAGTGAAAAACCTTGCTTCCAAATAGTCATTCCTTTTTAAAAACACATTAAAAAGCTATATTAACATTGATTCTTTTATTATGGTAATAAGTTTTGCACTTCGCCATGAAATTTTTGGGAGTTTTTTTTTTGTTTAATTTTATAATAAATATATTTTTCAAGTTTTCTTCTTTTAAATTAGTTCGTTGCGGCGAAAAAATTAATTTCAGGACTGAAAAGGCTCTCTCTCTCTCTCGCAGTAGCAGGTACTGCGAATATAATCTGAGCCGATTGATACTATAATGACGTTTCCGTTTTATTGTGCTTCCAAAATAGTAAAATATTTTTTTCTTTTTCAATTTAATTTTTAACAAAGTTATCAATCGAAGTGGTGACCATTACATTTCTCATGCCATGAACAGCAAGATTATTATTTTTATACTTTTGAACCCGAACCTAGTTGATTTTTTGTGCTCAACTCTTATGGGTTCGGGTATTAGAAGATGTTAAGATATTAAAAAATAAAATTAAAATGTTAAAAAATTTGGCACCATTTTTTTCCCCTAAACATTGGAAAAATCACATATAAAAACTAGTACAGAAATTAAAATCTGGCATGCGGACTAAATAATGCCAATTATAATTTGGATTATTTTTCGGGAGGTGATCCGAATTTAGGGAGAGGTCTTGCAGAGAACATAGGAATAAATCTGAATGTAATTCTAGAAGCAATCATTAATTTAAATAAATACGGGAAAGGTGAGTTTTTACGGATCCGATTTTCTTTAATTTTTGATGAATGATTTATGGTCCCATACAAAATTTACAACCCAAATTCTAATTAATTATCTTCGTTTTTCTTGTAGATATGACCTTTCTATGGAAGGTTGGTCTGAATATTAACAGCTTTTAATCTTGGGCCAATAGAAACTTATGTCCAAAATTTATTTATATTTGCGAGCTCAGCTTGATTGCAAGGTTTACAAAGACACACCGAACCGAACAGAATGTTAAATCGAGCCAGAAAGTTATTTTGCGTCAATTGGTGTACTATAAGTTGGGTCAAACACCAGCACAAACTGATAATAATATAAGATTTTTATACTCTCTCATATATCAGAGTTTTATCAAAATCGACTTTTTAGGGATTCTTTGCAAGGCGGTGTTTTTAAAAAATTTTTAGGGAAGGGTTAAAAAAGGGAAACATTTTCCCCTTAACGTCCTTCAAAAAGCCCTTTTGAAATTTAAAATATGAATATATTCTTTTAAATTATCCAGTTAGAACGTAAAACAACCTCTAATACGGGATTTACTAATTCACTGCATACATACTTTTTAGATTTTTTAAAAGAACATGGTATAGGGTAGGCCATTTAAAATTTTAAATCTGAATCGGATATAAAAAGGTACTGATTACGAGTATTTTTTTCAAAAAGATTGAACTTTGTCATTTAAGAATGGAACACAATATCATTCATATGACTACCACGACTGGACCATTTTTCTTCAAAAATGAGCAAGGAGCCGCCGTTACCATCAACGGTGAGCGTTACCGTGCAATGCTTAACGAATTTTTGTTTCCAAAAATACAAGAGAATGACATGGACGACATTTGGTTTCAGAAAGACGTGGCCACATGTCACACAGCCAACGCAAGCATCGATATTTTGCGCACTGTTTTGAAAACCGAATAATCAGCCGAAATTGTGATGTCATTTTGCCGCCTCGAAGCTGTGATTTGAGCTCTTTCGATTATTTTCTTCTTAAATGACAAAATGACAAAATTCAACCTTTCCAATAAAACCAGAAATTTGAAAAAATAATCCGTACTTTTTTTAAAGCCTATTAAAAATTTTAACTTTTAAATGGCCCACCCTGTATAAGAGGGTTTTCAATAGGAAAATGTTCCCTTTAATAACCTGTGCAAAACTTTTAAGCTAGAAATACAAAACTTACAATTGAGACATCGACAAAAAAAAAATCTTAGAAAAGAGAATTAAATTGTTCTCTCAATAGATTCTGATATTTAAAATTGTCGGTAATGGAGTATCGGCTTATAAAGCTAGTGGAGTGGTCTTCATAAACAATGGTGGATTTCTAAAGGTACCAAAAACTTTCGATCTTCTTAAATAATCGTGCACATCAAAATAGTGGACTCGATCCTCTGGAACAGAAGAGAATTTAAAAAGGTAGCAAAATCTTCTTATGCTCTTGAATTAACTCGAATTTTAAACGACACCAAAATGTTTTGATGAACTTTATCTATCAGGGATTTCTAAAAGAGCCTAAAAAGTTGAAGAGTGGATTGACTGCTTCCTTCTTCGCAAATACAAATATTTTGTATCATGTTATCTCTATTTTAATACACTACACTCTGCAGAGTGGAGTACGCCATCATTTTGAATCTAAAATAAATTTCTTCACAATAATGGTACTAATATTTCTAGATCCATTTTAACAATTAAGGATTATAGAATCCAAATCTCCAGCTTAAACAATATTTAATTTCTAGTAAAGAAAAAGTAAATTCTTTGTAAAGCATAATGACTTGATATCTTTTTTCAGATCTTTAACATCACTCTTAACGCAAGTAAGAAAGAAAGTAACAACAAATATTAAATATTATCTTGTTTTTTGTTCACATCAGATTATAACAAATATGAGTAATTTCTTTATCACCTGAACAAAAAAAAAAACAAACAATAAAAAAACGAGATTGAAAAATAAATAAACAATTGTTTTCATTCATACTCATACAGAGATTTTTACATTGTGTTTGAATGAAGCGTATGTAGATCTTTAGAAGATTATGTTTAAGAATCAGATAAATAAAGAAGACAAAGTTTACTTTGCCCACTTTTTACACTTTTTGTTGTAGGAAAAAAATTTCTCATAGTTTTTAATTGTTTATGACTTATTTGTTTATTATTGTTAAGTTTTTTTCTTTATTTACAGGTTGGTTGAAAAGTTCCTGCGCTCGAAATGAAGGAATACTGTTTTTGTTACAAAATATATTTTTTAATTCAATACAATAGCCATCGTCAAAACACTTTTGTGAGCAGGTGCATTGTCTTGATGAAAAATGATTTTTTTCTTCTTTAAACCAGGTCTTTTCTCACGAATTTTTTCATCCAGCTGATCCAAAAGGCTGCAATAATATTCAGAGTTCATTGTTTTACCTTTCTGAAGATAATCAATCAACAAAATTCCTTTTGCATCCCAAAAAACTGATGCAATAACCTTCTTTGCTGATCGTTGTGACTTCTCCTGCTTTGGAGCTGAACAACCAGCTTCAGTCCACTGTAAACGTTCTTGTTTCAATTTAGGATCATGGTTGTAGATCCAAGTCTCATCCATAGTTATAAAACGATGCAATAAGTCGGTTTTATTCGGCTTAAAACGCTCCAAATTACGCTGAGAAATTTGTTTTCGATCCAGTTTTTGTTGAGTTGTTAAAGTGTGCGGCACTAACTTTCCAAACAGTTTTTTCATACGTAATTCTTCATGTAAAATATGGAGTACTCATTCGTCTGAGATGTCTATGGCATTAGCAATTTCACGCTTAGTCAAACTTGGATCTTCACTAACCATATAATGTATCTGCTCAATGATTTCTCCTGCGGTTGCAGTTTTTGGTCGTCCTTCGCTTGGTCGTCCTTCGTCTTTAAGGCTGGTTGGTACAACCACGTTTAAATTCACCAGCCCAAAATTCAACGGTGCGTTTTGAAGGTGAGGACTCCTTATACACTTCTAACAATTGTTCATAAATTTCCTTTGCTTTTATACCCTTCAAAACAAAGAATCTAATGACTGCACGATATTCAATTTTTTCCATATTAAAAAAAATCAATGACAAGTCAATTCCAAATGGCTTGTAAACAAAGAAAGAATTGACAGAATGACTTGCAACTTTGCATATGTTCTCAGGACAGTTATACCAACTTAAGAAAAAAAAGTTTGGAGCTAGCAATGCCATCTCTTGGTGAGCGCAGGAACTTTTCAACCAACCTGTATTTATGAAAGAATTTAATATTTTTTAAAAAGCAAGGAAATTTGAGGTAAAACCCGAACCCTGAAAGGTGATAGGAATTGTATCACAAATATCACAGACTACACAGACAGGTTACCATAGACTTACAGTCAAGGAAAAAAGTCTAAGTACACCCTTTGATTTATGTGTTTTACAGAGTTTGCGAAGAAAATAGAAAAATTGTTTATACAAATATTTAAGGCATTAATAAATAAGTTTATTTATAAAATAAAAAAGTAATTCATTTTTATAAAAAAAACAATAATAACAAAAACATGAAAAATTCATGGGAAAAAAGTGTACATACAGACAAAAAAAATTAAAATTATTCGAAAATTTTGCAAATAAAAAGAAAAGATTTTAACATTTAATATTTGGTCGGCCCACCATGGGCATCAATTACTGCTTGAAGACGACGGGGCATTGATGTCACCAAATTCTTTGTAATATCGGGGCCGTTTTTAATGTTTCACGGCTACTAATGTCGAATTTTCGTAGCAATTTTTCCAAAACGTCCCATATGTGCTCTGTTGGGTTTAAGTCCGGTGACTGGGGTGGTGAATTCAGCTGTCTTGGGGCATAGTAAAGAAGCCAGCCTCGAACTACGTGTGCAGTATGCTTATGGTCGTTATCTTGTTGGAAAATCCATTGATTTCCTAGACCCAAGCTATCAACAGATGCCATTGGATTTTGTTCCAATATGTTTTTATATTGATAGCGGTCCATATTACCTTCAACAAAAACCAAACGACCGCCACCATGTTTAACTGTAGGTATAATATTCTTAGGATCAAGTGCAGTGTTTGGTTTTTTCCAAACTTTGGATCGGACATCACCTCCGAAAATGTTATACTTACTTTCGTCGGTAAATAAAACACGCTTCCAAAAATCCATACCCTTGTCCAGATGTGCTTTAGCAAACTCAAGGCGAAGTTTACGATTCATCGCTGAAATTAGTGTTTTTTTTGCGTGCTAATTTGTTTTTAAAACCATTGTCATGCAAAACGTTTATTATTATTCGTGGAGTAACAATTATATTGGAACATTTTTCGATGTGTTCCGCCAATTTTAGGACACTTATTTTCGGATCCTGGTTGACTTCTTTAATAGTACTGCTAACATCGAGTCTCGAAAGCTTTTTGGGTCTACCAGATCGTGGCTTATATTCGGTACTATTGGTACTATCACAATTTCTAATGATCGTCTGCACAG
Organism: Eustalomyia histrio; assembly: GCA_949748255.1. Taxonomy (NCBI): domain Eukaryota; kingdom Metazoa; phylum Arthropoda; class Insecta; order Diptera; family Anthomyiidae; genus Eustalomyia; species Eustalomyia histrio. The sequence goes on from OX456523.1 coordinate 220,699,708, forward strand.
TAGCACGACTTAATTTATCAATCTTAGCAATTTCTCAATAAGATTTATTTTCCTTTCGGAGATTTTCTATCATATTTCTAACTCAAATATGAATCTCTTTCCAATTTTCCCTTTTTAAGGATAAAAATTTAAATAATATCTTCTTTAGTTATCAAATTGTCAACGTAAACGATTGTAAAGCTTTTAAATTTAATAAATTGACAAAGTTAACGGTTATTCCTTTTTCTTTGTTTTTAATTTTCAATTTGATATTAGGAGCTGCCACGCTGTATGTATACTTTTTTCCCCCGCTAATTATTGTGTTTTTTCCTAATAATTTCTATGTTATATTTTTTTTCTCACAAGCTACTCGAAAGCTATATAACAAATCGAAAATTCACTCTTGCTGAAAAAAGTTTTGTCAGCTCTCCTCAAGATATACAAGCCGGAGTTCCACAAGGTAGCATTTTGGGTTCTCTGTTATATATCATTTATACTTCAGACATGCCATTAGATATTAATACCCACACATCGACTTTCGCTGACGATACTGCAATCTTAAGCGTCCACGATGACTCAAAAAAACTTCTAGAATGTTACAGACTCACATTTCACAATTGGAAGCTTGGTTGGATAAGTGGAAAATTAAGGTGAATTAACAGAAATGTATCCACATTATTTTCACACTGAGAAAAGGGACATGTCCACCCATTAAAATTAATAATCTGAATATACCCCAACACACATGTGTGAAATATCTCGGTATTCACCTTGACCGTCGACTCATGTGGAAAAATCATATAGATGCGAAAATAACTCAGATGAGGCTAAAAACTGCTCAACTCGCTTGGCTTACTGTAAATTACTCATTTACAATTCGATCATGAAACCCATATGGTGCTACGGAATTCAGCTCTGGGGTACTGCCTCTGCGTCCAATATAGGGAAAATTTAGAGAATGCAAAATAAATTCTTGAGGACGATCACGAACGTACCCTGGTATGTCAGGAATTACAACATACATAAAGATCTGAATGTACCCCTGGTCAAAGATGAAATTATTAGACACTGTCAACGCTATTTAACAAAACTAGAAACACACCCCAACATACTAGCCCGTAACTTAACTAACAATCACGGCCACCAGCGTCTTAGAAGGAGGGACACTGCGGATCTAGTCCGCTAATAATAAGGAGAAATAATGGTCTCAGTCAAAACACATAACATCAGTCTGGCACTGGCTGGACTTAATAATTAATATTTAGTTTTAAGATTTGGATAATTATTGTTAGTTCACAGTTTTTAAAAGTGAAGATCCAATAAATAATATAAAATATGGAAAAAAATATATTTTTTTCATATCTTTTGTTTCTTTAAATAATCTATTCTATACATGCCTTAAACATTGTTATAAAATCTTTTTAAATTATCGCTACTAATTCTCTAAAACTTTAATATTGTAGGGTGTATAAAGACTTTTTTCCTTGACTGTATGTCAAACAAGAATTCTCAAACCGTATGATTAATTTGACATTGCAGTGATTTGCAAAATAAGATAGAAGATATAAACTCTATATAAATTGTATGGTACATAGTTATTTATATATCTATCCCTTTCTGTGTATCACTTTTGACATTTGCTTTTACTCATTTTTTAGTTGCCATTTTGATTCAATCAGCTGTTTCAATTATTTCCAATTGATTAACAATGTTATGGACGAGCATTTTAAAACTTTTTATTAATATTTATTAAACATTTAAATAAAATATTTATAAAATTCTTAAATAAACACTTTATTCAAAATAACCTATTACAATGTTTTTTTTTATATAAATATAATTAATTTAAAAAAAAAAAAATTCCAGAAAAATTACAATTGTCATGTTATAATATAAATAATATATGTTACAAAACACTTCAATTAGAAATTGATCTTTGTAGGTTATTAAGATTTTAATGTATAAAATGTGTTTCAAATAATTTTTTAATTATATTAAGAAACTATTACAAAAAAATACAATTAATAAATGGTTTTGTAGTAATAATTAAATTGCAAAATATACTTTGTTTCTTTATACGATAATTAAGCTTAAAATTCAATTGGTTTTCCCGCGTATATTCATAATAAATTTTATCATTTAAAAACTAGACATACATACATCAATTTTATTAAAATGTCGTCTTATAATTATTGTTAATTGTAACCTTTTAAATTGAAATTATATGAAAAATAAACTATTATTTAAACAAATTACTGTAAAAACCATATATGTATCTATGTTAGAATCTTAACATATACAAATTGTAAGAATAATTTTTGTCTTTACAGACTTGATTTTATAAGGCAATTACATGGGCCTTTTTGATTACTAAGTCAAACAGAAGAGATATAAAGTAAGTCAATCTTTGCTGGAAATTCTCATTTATTAATGGTGTAATGAATGAAAATTAAAAAAAAAAAAGTTTAAAAATACTATATTTTCAAATATGTAATACTCAAAAAGATGTTAATCATCATATATGAAATTTTTTAAATTGATGCCAGTCACCTTTGACCATAAACTTATCATAAAGACAACAACAACAACTTTTTGTGGAAGTTGAAAAATTATCTGTACACTGTAAAAATTATAAATAAAATCAAAATTGTATGTGTTTGTACGGCAAGCTGTCAATGTTGACTTATGTAAATTTAATATTATAACTCTTAATATTACTTATACCAAATTTGCACAGACTACCAAGACTAGAAACAGCTGATTGAATTAAAATGACGACTAGAAAATGAGTAAAAAGAAATGTCCAAATTGCAGTGATACACAGAAAGAGATGGACATACAAACAAATATGTGCCATACAATTTATATGGAGTTAATATTTTCTATCTCATATTGCAAATTACTGCAATGTCAAAATAAACATACCGTTCCAGAATTCTTGCTTGACATATGTCATTGGTAACCTGTCTTTGCTTACAAAAATTTAGGAATTTTGGTAGATTTTGATATAAATTCTCACAATTTTCCTAAAGCAATCGAAGAATTTTAAACAAACTAAAATATTACCTCCTTTTTTAACCACTCAAGTCCGGACTCAAATTTAAAAATAAAAATCTTCACTTGTTGCATCGGAACCAAAAGAAAGAGGGCGTATTTAAATGTCTTAGGCAGCTAAGAGATTAGCAATCGTAAATTTTTTGAGGTACTTAAATCATATTCCAAATTCTTTGAATGGTCTTTAACAAACGTTAATTTCTAAAGGTGCCAAAATTCCTCGAACTTCTTTACCTATCATAAATTACTCTAAAACAATTGCGGATTTCAAAAGTTAGCGAAATTGCTTGGTCCCTTGTGGATTTTATACGGTATCAAAATCTCTCAATCTCCCTTAATATTAATGGATTTGATAAATCACCAAAATATCTCCATCTTTTTTAAACAATAGTGAATTTTTAAAGGGGGCCAAAATTTTACGTTGTTTAATAATTATAGACTCGTAAAGTACTCTTATCAAAATCTCTCGAACTTTGTAAATAATCATTGATTTCTAAAGTACAAAAATCTTTCGATCTTTTTTAACAATCGTAGATTTCTTAAGATACCAAAATCTCTCGATCGCTTTAAGCAACGTAGCATTTTATGGATTACGAAAATCTCCCCTCCTTAGCTTTTTTAACAAGCGTGGATTTCTAAAAGTACCCAACTTTTCGACCTTCCTAGTGATAGTGGTCTTCTAACGGTTTCAAAATCACTCAGTTGGTAAATTTTGTCGTCCCTTCCTAAGAATCATTAACAAAATAAGTTTTGTGGGATTTTGGCACATTTAATTACTTTAATGCAATTAGTGTCTTCACGTTAATTATTAACAAATCGTGGATTTATAAAAGTACAAAAATTTCTCGACGATGTTTTGTTATCATGGACTTCAAAAAGTGCTTAAACCTCTCGATCTTCCTTAAAACCGTAGTCTTCTAAAAGTACCAAAATTACTCGACCTTTTTTTAGTAATCTAAGACTTTTTTAAAAAGTCCTGGATTTCTTAAACTTCTTCAAGAATCGTGGATTTCTAAAAGCTTCAAAATTTGTATACCATCATTGGTAATAGTGGACTTCTAAAGGTAGCAAAATCCCCGATCTTCATAATTGTTAACATACGTTTCTAAAAGTACCAAAATGAATCAACATTTTTTAATAATTTTGGACTTCTAATGCACCAAAATTTCAATTTCAAAAGTTAGCAAAATCTTTCGATCTTCTTGAAGATCCTGGATTTCTTGATCTTTTTCTTATAAATTTTTCATATATCATAGATTTCTTAAGCAAATACGATTTTTTAGGAATAACTAAGAATTTTAGTACTTTTAGAAATCCAGAATTTTTTAAGGATTTGGTACTTCTATAAATCCACGATTATTTAAGAAAAGCTTCAGGTTTTAGTAATTCCATAAATATAATAGCTTTAGATATTGGTACTTCTATATGTTTTCACAATTGCTAAAGAATAGCTTAAGATTTTTACACTTTTAGAAATCCCTAATTATTTAAGAATAGCTTAAGATTTTAATATTTTTAGAAATTCACGATTGTTTAAAAATATTTAAGGATTTTGATAAGTCGTGAAATGCACGATTATTTAGAAACCCAAGAAAAACTACTTACCTACCCCTTCCCACTGTATTACTTCTAAAGTGAAAATAATGAGTTACTAACAATGTGTTATATTCCATGCCAGCTCCTTGCATACTGCATTGTTTTCAAAGAGAAAATAATAACTTACTAGTAATGTGTTTTGACTAGTTATTTGGCACCTAAAATCCATTTTTGTTAACAAAAATTAGTTCTACTATATATTATATGAATTGTAACCAGTTATTTTTGCCTTACCTATAACTAGCTATTTTAACCTTACCATTGGCTGTTTATTTTACTCCCTACTTATAAGTTTGGAGGCAAGTAGCTTCCTCCAATAACATTCCTGTGTTATAATAATGAGCTTATCAGGAAAACTTCAACCAGTTACTGCTCGTTCTATAATCAATTAAAGATATAATTATTTAAAAATCCATAATTGTTTAGAAAGATGTTGGGGCATTGGTACCTTTAAAAATTACAATTCTTAAATAAAATCATTAATTTTAGGTTCCTTCAGAAACAAAGTTTTTAAATAGATCTTTGGATCAAAATTAGCCTAAGAATGGGTATCGTCAGAAACTAATGATTGTTTGGTATGAATTTGGTACTCTAGTACACAACAATCACAGATGCAAGCCACCAATTAGTAGACAATTAGCCGCCTCCTCTGTGACCTTTTCTTAGCCGCAAACGCGAAACCCAGCGGCACAGACTACACAGACAGGAAACAGCTGATTGCATCAAAATGGCGACTAGAAAATGAGTAAATGGAAATGTCAAAATTTCGGTGATATACAGAAAGGGATAGATATAGAAAAAAATGTACCATACCATTTATATGGAGTTTTTATTTTCTATCTCATTTTGCAAATCACTGCAATGTCAAAATAAACATACGGCTAGATAATTCTTGTTTGACATATGGCGTTGGTAACCTGTCTTTGCCCAGCGGTTTTAACCGTCTGGCGCCTGAACCATTTTACAAATACATCCTTTTATTCCTCCAAGTGTATTTATGTAATTGACTACACAATATGTTTGTATTGTAGAGAAAAACTTGTAAGTATTGTGAGTATAAATGAGACAAGTGAATCAGCTTTTTTTATTTCGTAATTTTATTGTTTTTCAGATGTTTTATTTATCATATCATATGATGACACTCAAGAAGGGTAGAGTCTCGTTTGTTTTCTTAGAATCTGAAAAATCTTATTTTTTTATTTTTGTATTACTGCCTTTAAATATTCATTGCATAAATTATAATTTATAAAGATTGATGATCATGTTTCTTTGTTTTGTTTTTTTTTTTACTAAATAATCGTTGTTGATCACGTTGTATTTGAATAAAGAAGATGTATGTAGAAGTTTTGAAAAATAGCCCATACCCTACCCTTTTTTTTTTTTTTTGTCCAGACAGAACTGGTGATAGACTTAATTGAATAAAATCAATTTTAATGTCTTCAAATAATTTCAATAAAATAACTAAAGGTAACAGAGACAATAGAAGCTTCTCTACTATATCATAGATAACATAGATCTCTCTTTTACTCTTTAACATTTGCTGTCAGTGGACTTATAAGAATGTATACTAATAAACAAGAAATATTTGAATTTATGTCAAAAAAAAACATGTGTTTGATGTTAAACGAAAACGAAGAGTTAGACATCCATTTAATCTATATTGTATATATTTATGTTATGTGATGAAGACGTTTATTGTCGTCTAGAATATTAAATAACAACATTCTAGACGTTCAATACTGGCATTTATGTATTTTAAAACTAGTTTTGTTAAAATGTTTTGTAACATTCCAATATATTGTGGAGAGTCGTATAAAATAGGGAAATTTATTGGTGTGTTAATTTAAGAAAAAGAAAAATCTTGTCATAAATATAAAATAAGTAGTTCAAGTGCTTCTTATGTCATCCAATTATATATAAATTTCCTTTATGATAAGATCTTTTAAATACATTAATTCTAAGTTATTTCGTTAAAAGGATAACTGTCAGATCCTAATCTAACAAATGTTTCCCGAAAACAAAACCCTTTTTACATCTGAATTCCTTTTTTAATCAAGTTTTGCTTAACCTCTTAACTGCGAAAAACGTATGCATTCACACAAAAAACAGATTCGTTGTAACAAGCGAATTTTGGTAATACTATCACACTATTCAGTACCAGCTCCCGACATTTCGCCAGTTTATTATTGGTTTGACCTGTACGCCAAATAGTTGTTATTGAGAAAAACGGTAAAGAAGATTTAAATTTTTTACATATATTTATATGTTTTTTGTATGTCAAACTGACAGACAGGAAACGGCTGATTGAATCAAAATGGCGACTAGAAAATGAGTAAAAGGAAATGTCAAAATTGCGGCGATACACAGAAAAGGATAGATATAGAAAAAAATATGTAGCATGCAATTTATATGGAGTTTATTTTTTCTATCTCATTTTGGAAATCACTGCAATATCAAAATATCCTGCCTGTGTAGTCTGCTATACTGAATATCTCAGATATGAAACTAAATTTTTCCAAAAATGATTGGTGGGTCAAAGCAGTACTTAACTGTTGATTTGAAGTTATACCTACTGTATTAAAACGATATAAATCTGTTGGCTCAACCGAACCAATTTGGTAAACTTGATCGGTGGAAAAAAACACTTTTTCAATAGTTTTTAATTTTTTTTCAGGGGATGCCCCTACTCATGCAAAGCACTGTGTTGGAAGTAGGAAAATAAGTTATGGGAAGGGGGAAATAGGGTAACAGGGGAGACCTCTGTGGGGAGATTATTTCACATAAACTAATAAACGAACTCTCCCAGTAATGCGTTTTGCGATTCATTAGATAGTCGACCACAAATGGATGTGATCTACTAAATTACAGACCTAGGCAATCTAAATTACATTTAATTTGTTTATATAAACAAATTACACAAGTGAAGAATTGCAAAATGTAATTGATATCGCGAGAATTTCGAATATAATTCCGGACTCTATGGATCAGTTCACTTACCTCGGCAGAAGAATTTCCATGGCAACATCGATAGATACACAAGCCACATTCCGACGATGCTCCAATGAGTTGATAGAGCTAGATTAATGAGTGTCTACGTCCCAAAAGCGTCAAAATATACTTTGATGCTTTTGGGAGTTGTGTTCCATCTTTCATCGGTTATAGGTGGAACAAATAGTAAGGGAATCCGATGGAGTGAAATATTTCTTACAAATTTTTAGGAAACTAAAACACTTGAATGCTTCTTTTGACATTTCAAATACGTACTACGGACATCACACTGATTTCTCATACCCAGAACATCATGAATATCCGATTTACTGACGACATTTACAACACCACAACCTACAACAATGGGTAGCATTGAAATTAACCGTATTAGCAAGCCCTCATTTGGAGATTGACGAAAGGTCAGGGTTAAATGTGTTATTCATAACCTACATTTTAGGCTTAGTCTACAACCGAAGGGAAATGCGTGGCAAATGTTGCTGCCATCAGCGAAAGAGTAGTTAGGGTTGAAACGTTGACCAAGGGATAAATATTTTATAGTCTTTAGGTTTTACTACAGAAAAAGATTCTCAGAAACTTTGGGGATTTCTTAAGAAAGATCTTCCTTTACTAAATAAGGAAACTCTCAGAAGACGAAGAATTTTCTACTTCTTAACCATTTTAAATCCGGGAGTTTACAGTGAGAGAAATATTTTATATGAGAAAAATCGTTAGAATTTAGTGATTCTTCTAAAAAAAAAACGACACAGAAGAATTTCTATAAGAATAAGGCTTTTTAAGGAATATAAGGATCTTTATATATAAAAAATTCTTCATAATCTGTGGGTTTTTCAATAGGAAAAAATCTTCAGAAACTAAGGGTTTTCCTGTAGGAAAATATCTCACAATAAGTGGTCTTTTTCAATTGGAAAAAATACTCGGAATCTGTGGTTTTCGTACAGGAAAATTTTTGAAAGCCTAAGCATTTTCTATAAGAAAAAGTTCGTATAATAATGTACATCAATTTGGAATTTTTTCAAATTACGGAGTTCTGACAATAGATTCTGGTAGAGGAGATGAAAAAAATATATACGTCTGTCGACGTTTTGAAAGATCACATAGGAATTTTATTCTTGGCCTGTTTGTGCAGAATATCGCTATATGAAACTATGTGTTCTTTACACCTGAGGTATAGGGTATGTTCTACTATTTTTCAAAAAATATTAACGCAAATATTTTTGTGGAACATATTAACCCTCTAACTCCCCCACATAACGCTAATTTTTGGCTCTATTCTAACAAATCGTAAAAAACAACCCTAAGAAGGGGGAGGACGGAAATGAAATGTTCTACAAAAATGTTGGCCATAAAATTTTACTGTATATTTCAGAACACACCAAAGCCCAAAACTTAACACAAGCACCAAAAACCAGTCAAATACAAGATTGCTCTATCTGACACATTATGCTTTGTAATAGACATTTGTTATGTGTACACTATTGTTCCACACGTTAAAAATCTTTATTAATTATTATTGCATTGAAATCAGTTAAGTGGTTAAATGTTTCTTATCACACATTTGTATTTTATTGAATTTATTAACGTTAGAATCCAAGTTTAAACATTTTATAAACTGGTTTTATTCTTAGAATATTTGATATTGCTATTAAAATGCGCTTTTTAAAAAAAATACATTCAAATATGTACAGGTTGGTTGAAAAGTTCCTGCGCTCGAAATGAAAGAATACTGTTTTTGTTACGAAATATATTTTTTTATTCAATTTAATCTCCTAGAAGCTCAATACACTTGTTCCAATGATCTTCCAGTATTTTTATCCCATCCTTATAATGGTTTTCCGGAAGCTCTGCAAAATAACCGTCTACGGCCTCCAAATTTAGCCATCGTCAAAACACTTTTGTGAGCAGGTGCATTGTCTTGATGAAAAATGATTTTTTTCTTCTTTAAACCAGGTCTTTTCTCACGAATTTTTTCATCCAGCTGATCCAAAAGGCTGCAATAATATTCAGAGTTGATTGTTTTACCTTTCTGAAGATAATCAATCAACGAAATTCATTTTGCATCCCAAAAAACTGATACCATAACCTTCTTTGCTGATCGTTGTGACTTCACCTGCTTTGGAGCTGAACAACCAGCTTCAGTCCACTTTAAACGTTCTTGTTTCAATTTAGGATCATGGTGGTAGATCCAAGTCTCATCCATAGTTATAAAACGACGCAAGAAGTCGGTTTTATTCGGCTTAAAACGCTCCAAATTACGCTGAGAAATTTGTTTTCGATCCAGTTTTTGTTGAATTGTTAATGTGTGCGGCACTAACTTTCCAAACAGTTTTTTCATACGTAATTCTTCATGTAAAATATGGAGTACTCGTTCGTCTGAGGTGTCTATGGCATTAGCAATTTCACGCTTGGTCAAACTTGGATCTTCACTAACCATATTATGTACCTGCTCAATGATTTCTGCTGTGGTTGCAGTTTTTGGTCGTCCTTCGCGTGGATCGTTTTAAGGCTGGTACGACCACGTTTTAATTCACCAGCCCAAAATTCAACGGTGCGTTTTGAAGGTGAATACTTCTTACCCACTTCTAACAATTGTTCATAATTTTCCTTTGCTTTTAAACCCTTCAAAACAAAGATTCTAATGACTGTACGATATTCAATTTTTTCCATATTAAAAAAAATCAATGACACGTCAACTTCAAATGGCTTGTAAACAAAGAAAGAACTGACAGAATGACTTGCAACTTTGCGTGTGTTCTCAGGACAGTTATTCCAACTTAAAAAAAAAAAGTTTGGAGCTAGCAGTGCCATCTCTTGGTGAGCGCAGGAACTTTTCAACCAACCTGTATTAATTAACCTTTTTAAATGAGATTTACATTGAAATAATATTTGAAACCGGCTGGGTCTATATAAATAAGTGAACCTTTTTCACGTGTTCAAATCGCATTCGTTATTCAAATTATAATTATCTAACGTGAATAGTATTTAAATTCTGATTTCACGTTTTCCTTTAATACTTCAAAAAGCATGTGTCTCTAAAGAACGGAACTCATTTATCTTTTCATTACCTGCCTTAAGAACCAGCAGCAGCAGCAGCAAAAGCAATTATTACATTTTCCACCCATTAAGTAAATGTTTAAATAAGCAACATGGCTTCTCTAACTTTTCTGTTATTTAAAAATAATTTCAATTCTTAGATTTTAGGTATCTAAAGAAATCTACAAGGGGTTGTTATTAGATACATCAGGTAGTTTTTTAGAAATACATGTCTAGAATAAATTTCTAAAATTTATTGACCTCTAGAAAGGCTAGAGTTTTTAATAAAGTTTTGTTATCTTTAGAAATCCTCATATTATAGGAAGTCATAAATATGTTTGTTTCTTCAGAAATTTTTCAAAATTCTATGGTTTTGATTTAATTTTGATAAAGTTCTAGAGGATTTGATACGTTTAGAAATTCTCGACTTTGAAAAAAATATTTAATTTTTTCCATGACATTTAAAAAAATTTCTAAAACTTAATATCTTCGGAAATCCCCGATTTAAAACCACGTAACTTGATAAAATTTCTAAGATTTTAGTAGCTTAAGAAATGATAGCTTTAGAAATCCATTGAAGACAATTTCCAAGATTTTGGTTCCTTTAAAAATTTACAACTTTTAAACAAATTGTTACGGAAATTCGATTCATCAATTTTCAATTACTCGTAGAAACAGAAATTCCTATATGTCAGTCCTTAATTGTAAAAAAGTTTCCATCAATGGCAACTCTTCACCACAACTAATATAGCATTATTTTTTTTCTGGTAACTTCGATATGGCAAAGAATACACTCAACGCTTCCGGTAAACAAATTCAGTATAATGCTGCCACTTTCTATGTCAGTTGTAGTTTGTAATAAACGCCGACAGCGACAGATCTAACAAAAGTAACTGGTGATTAATTGCATAAATTGTGTAATCTGTTAAAGTGTTAATTAATAGAGTTTCAATAAAAGTTTCTTGTGTAATTGTTTTAAAATTTGTGTGTAAACAAAGAATTGCTAATAAAACTTCAACTATGTTTATTAATTGCAATACAAAAAGAACACGATTTATTTAAAAAAAATTAATCAACAATTTGAAAAGGTAAAATCTTAACAATATTTTAAAGATTTTAGTATTTTTAGAAATACACGACTTTTGAATAAAATTCTAAGAAATTGGTGTGTTTGGATGTCTAGATTTTTTTGACGAGTTTTACCGTTTCTAATACCATAAATATCCTCGGGATTTGGTCAAATATTTCAGATTTTGATACTTTAAGGAAACCACGACTTTTCAACTTATAGTTCTTTTATACTTATAGAAAGTTCGGTATTAATCGAGAGGTCATCACCGACACCATTAGGCTTGGCACGTGCTTTAAACCACACACGATCCAATGCTTTAAAAATATCGATAGCAACCATTTTGTTTTTATCAAATCGATAAATAAACCCAGTCCAAAGCTCCGAAAGGATAGTTATCATGTCTCTCGTAGAACGCATTTACAAAATAAATATTGCCGATCGATGAAGAGTAGTTTGGTCTCCAGATTATTTACATCATGGTAAAAATCATGCTCTGCATCACCTTCGAGAATGCAGTACTGCCTGCGATTAATCGGTATTTCTTGAAGTAACAAGCCGTACCCCCTTTAAGCATGTTATATGGACCCGCTGACTCCGCAAAGGCATACTATCTCTTTCTCAAAACAACGAATTCCTTAGAACGAATTTCCTTCGAATATTTTGCTTTATCAACCAAGTCTATAAATATTTGGTCATCCCTTATAAGAGTTGCAATAGAGCGCCTAGAATTAACATTTACTATTTTGACAATTGACTAGACGGACCAGAAAGAACTTTAGCATAAAGATGCTGCTCGTAAAGAAGCTCTTCACGGCTAACTACCCTGGCAAATTTAGACTTCGCCTATTTAGCAGCAGAGAAGAAATGTTTTTTTGTCCCTACGTCAATTACACACAGACAAATTAGTTTTCAACCGAATTGAAAAGTGTATTTTGGTTACTACCCTGCGGGAAAATGGCCTATCCCAGGACACGTCACATGACCGGTACATTGTGATATTAACCGGTAACAGGACCGATGACTTTAACATGGGCTTGTCCTCGGATATGTTTTTTCGGAACAGGTTCAGTTTTCACCTATCCCGGCACAAGTCCCAATTCCCAACTGACCCCTTTTTTCCCGCAGGTTAGTTACAAACAATAATTTCGGCTTGTACAACTATATTCAAATGTGATTCCCGAATATATTTTCACAATATATTTCCCGAATTTTGTTGTGAAAACCAATATTCAGTTATACCTACCGATTTTAGCAGTAGTAACAGATTTTCAGTTGGAAACGAACACAATTTTTCTCTGTATGTACTAAACCTCTCCTCTCTGGATCTAACTACATCCTTGCTACCAGATTAAACCAATACTTAAGTCATGCTTTCATCATTTTCGCAGCGGCATCAGAATCGTTCGATATCCAGTCAACGAGTCTGATTATAAGTAAAACCTACACGTTCCATCGCCGTCCGTGAAACGTTTCGAAATCCAGTGTATGAAAAGAATGCGGCAACGATACTGTGTTCCGAGTTGTGAAGTAAGGAAAATGTCGAGAGTTGTCTGAACTACCCTTTATCATACATAATGTGTTGGTTGACTAGCAACTAGGGCAGGATGATTGTACGCTCTAAAGAGCTCAACGTAGTGCCAACGAAAGTTGTCCCACTCGAATAGCGAATCCAGATAGATCTGTTAATATTAAAATTGCACAACTATGCGCGGATCCAGAGGGGATCATGGTGAATAAAATATTTGTACACTGATAAAATCCAGGTATAAAAATACGAAGTTAATATCAAAACAGCAACGAAAATTGTTTTTTTACATAGAGAAACCGAAATGCAAGATGTGTGCCCTGATTTGGAATATTTCCCAGAGGGGTAAATTCGGTATAATGCGTGGTCAATGATTTGACTCTGTGAACTGCTGGGCTAATTAGTAATGAAGGTTACTAAACAGCCCAACAGTAAAACGAATGTTTGAAAAAAAAAACATTGGGAATCCCTATTACGTATAGATAATTATATTAAACAATAATACAAGTGTGGCAAACAACTCACAACTACACACCTGCATGATACTTTACAATTCAAAGTTCATTATTTTCAAAATGTACAAGTACGTTTTCTTGTTGCCGTATCATATTCTTTATATGTTCTTTTATTCAGAACTTCATTTTGATTTTGTTTTATTACTTTTAATTTAAATGCGAGCATCCGCAGTAACTGACAATAACAACACAACTCCACTATAAACTCCCTGCTTAAACAACGATCATCATAATCATTGTGCTTGTTTTTATGAGTACCTGCTGCTTGTCCCAACCTGGTCTGGTCTGGCCTGGCCTGGCTTAGGTACGTACATATATTTATGTATGTATTGAGTGGCAACATGTGCCAATAGTTTATTTATTTTACGTAGATTTTTATGAATGACTCAGTCAGTGGCCAGAACGGATACGCGTTTTAAATGTTAAATCAACGGAAATGATAGCAAAAGTATAAATATAAAGGTACAAACATTGTATTGTAGTGTTGTTGTTATTACCGAGATCATAACATTAAACTGAAGTAAAGAAAATAATGAAAAAATACAAACACTTAAAGAAATATTGAATTTGTCTACAGTAGTTAAATATTTAGGAGTTTACTTTAGATAGGAAACTAATAAATATAATGACAAAAGTTTACATAACTTACTGATTAATCTCCCCTTGGTGTGAGATTGGTCAGATGGAAATTTGAAATTTTATTTATGTTGTGTCCTCTTTCATATTTCAGGCCGCGAAATTGAGATTACCGCTTTTACTTCAAAGAAGAATAAGAGAAACTCACAGATAGAGGATGGTAATACGAATTTTTGAAGCTCCAAGTACATATAGGATAAGGAAAGTTTATGTAGTAGGCTCTGTGGAATAAATAAAACCCATAAGTACGATTGGGCACATTACTTTGTGTTATTCTGTAAGCCAAAGGGTAATGTATGTTTGTTTTGATAACACAAGCGAAAAAACGAAGCGCAACAATTCATTTAAGTTTAAAGCAATCAAATACTATATGCGTCGATAGCTCAGTGGGTAGAGTTCTTGGCTGGCAACCAGAGTTCCCCGGATTCCTATCTTGACCGCATTATTTTTAATAACTATTATTTTAAATAAAATATTTTAAATATTTTTTTTTAAATTCCTCTTTTTTAAAAATCTATTTTTAGGCTCTTTACTTTTTCCATTCTCGTAGCCATATAAGTAACCCCTTACATTATCACCTCTAAAGTAATGGGTATATACATTACTTTGAGGCTCATCGCCCGTAAAATTCATCAATGAAGTAAGGTGTAAAGTAATCCATTGGCCCCTATGGCTATACATTACTTTAACCATTATTTGGTAATGTGTGGTTTTGCTGGGAAGTACTAAGTAGTTCGTTGCTCTTACAAGTATTAAAGGAATTCTGATAAATAGTATAATAAACCGAAATTTATCTCCCAGAAAGTCATAAATATTTGTCAAAAACCTTCTGCTTCAGCAGCAAGCTCTACGTGTCTATCAGGCAGCAATTCGCGTTTAGATGTTATTGTAGAAACATCTATGTAGAGGCCCCTATGCTCCGATAGGAGTTAAGTGGATAGAAGAAGAATCATTTATCCAAATCTCATCCCAATTGGTGGGTGTTCAGGTAAAAGACCTTGCTTCTAAGATGTCAGTCAGTAGTTTTAAGATTTTTCGATAAAGAAAGATTAGCTAAATAATCAAATTGTAAACTTATGCATATATAGACCTTTATAAATCTATCCAGCAAAATTATCTGTTCCAAAGAATCGTTTGTAGAACAACTTCATCACGATTGTAGCCCCTGATACCGTCATTTCTAATACCGATAATTTTTGTTTGAAATTGTCTCAAAACTAATCAGATCTTTTGTTCCAAAAAAAGAAACTGTATCCTTAGAGCCATCTTAGTTTCTTGGAAAATTGAGTATAATTTAAAAGGTCATCAAGAACGTCGATAGCAGATAACATATCTATACATAAGTTGAATGGTGATCTACATAATGTACCATTACATAATATACCATTAAAGAGCCATAAAATTGTTGTTTCAATTTCCTGTCTATACTACAGACTATTATTATTTCAATTGATAATTATTTTTCCGAGTGTACATAATTTTTAACAAAACTATTGTGTTATTTTATCAATAGATTAATTTTGATTGAGAAACAATGGTATCATTAATTTATTTCACAGTTATCGATGAAATTGGGCTACTGGGTAAACATTTCAAAACAATTGTATTGAGTATTCAATTATTTTCAAGGTTTTCAAGTCTCAATATGCTTTAACTTAAAAAAAAAAACTAATGTAAATAATTATCGGAATAAAAGGTTTTAATAAAGGGTGGTCCAACCATAATGCACGATGTTAATTGTGAGTCAGACCTTAACGTCAAGTTTTTTGCCCAACTTAATTAGACATTTGAGTGTTTGACAAATTCAATCGTGGAGAGGTACACAATTGAACAGCGTGTTAAGATTGTTGAAGCCTTTTACGAAAATGGGCGTTCAAATAAAAATACATTTCGTGAACTTCGTGATTTTTTTGGTCAGCATAATCGACCAAATGTGTCCACACTCAGGAGAATTGTGCATAAATTTCAGTAAACCAGGTCTGTAGGAAATATGAAAACACATGTCCATGCTCGTCCAGTTCGTTTTGCGGAGAACATTGCTGTTGTTCGCCATAGTGTGGCAGAAGAGCCGTCAACCTCGTCGCCGGTGTTCGCTATCGCGAGATGATAACGGACTTCTTGTTGCCAGAAATTGAGGATATGGACCTGGACGATAAGTGGTTCCAACAGGATGGTGCCACTTGCCACATAGCCAACGAAACAATGGGTCAAATATTGATCATCGGATAGAAGTATGCCACCGAAGCCGTGGCGAGCTTTTGGCCGATATTTTGTTCACACATTTATGTCATAGATCCTTCTATCATTATTAAAAATATTAAGATAATTCTCTGAAAACTTTTTGTTTTATTTACAATTAACATCGTGCATTATTGTTGGACCACCCTTTATATGTACTCATTTTACACCGTAGGAAATATAAAAAGAAGGGAAATATAACAAAAAAGACTTTAGAATGAGTCGAGTTATCTCTAGCTCTAGGAAGCCCTTATTTATGTTCTTTTGGACAGTCAAGTGGCACTCAGAGCATTATTGTTCTATGACGAGTTGTCTGGACTTGTCCTACATATACTCGGGAGATGCAACAGACCAATCCTAAATTGGGTTCCTGGCTACGAGGAGCATGCGGGCAACGAACGGGCTGACAGGTTGGCCAACTGCGGGATCCGTCATCCTTCCTCAACCTTTCTGTGGTGTACCTGCGGGGTACATCAGAGAAAAACTTATGATGTGGAGGGAATCCAAGACCATTGAGTGCTGAAAAGCTACCATTGGTCAGCACAAGGCGAAGGGATTCATCGCTACATCTAGTGGAAACTCCAGTAGACTTTTTCCCTGAACAAGCAGCACTTAAGGACCTTAACGGGGTTTCTCACTAGACACTCCAATCTTAGGCACCATTTAAGAGCTCGAGGTCTATCTGATTCGAAAACTTGTAAGTTCTTCGAATTGGATGCTGAGACAACTAAACATATAATCCGCGAATGTCCTAGGCTTCGCAGCAGGAAACCAGAATTAATATGGGGCTTTATTTGAAGCCTCAATACTTAGGGCAAAAAGAGGCTGCTAATCTAAAAATTTTTAATTCTCTTCCATAACAACTTATTTATTCTGTACTTTAAATCTACAATTATACAATAAAAGATACTACAAAAATACAGCTGTTAGTATCGCTATTGTAAATAATTTCAGTTATGTTACCACTACATCTGTGGCAAAATTATAAAACTTGTCTTTTCCAACATTGTAGTATTTTCCTGTGTAAAATATCCTCTTTAGCGAATCATTCATTCATATCAAATCTATAAATTCATCTAATACTGACACTTATGGAATGTGGCAAAACCATGTTGCTTTTCAGTTAATCTTAACAAATAAATCTATACGATATACGAGTATACATTTCTATTTTTCTTAACGGCTTATAATTTTCTACAAAAATAAAATTTTAAACTTGACACCGCCGGAAACAATACAAGTTTCAGATGATTGAAAATATAGATGAAGAAGAAGAAGAAGCAGAAGCAGAGGAAAAATAATCTCTTTCCTCTAGCATTAATAAAACAACAACTGAAAGAGGTGGTAAATGGAATGTAAGTATTATTTGCACAAAAAATCATTTACAATACAGGGTTATGAAAGAGTTAATACTTGAAGGCCCGATTACTGAAATTTTCATTAATTTTTAAGAAAAGAGTTAAATTTAAATTTTATATGGTAAACAAACACAAATGTATCGGTTAAAGTCACAGTTAATAGCTAATGGAGCATTGTAAACATGAAGATGTTGAAAACGTGAAACATGTGTTTACATTGGCAACATCTTTCATCTGTTATTTATTCAGATGTCAAACAAATAATAGAAAACGACGCATAATTTTTGTTAAAAATAAAAAATGGATATAGAGCAAGCATTAATCATTGGAGTAGTTGTTGCTTTGCTAGAACAAATCCGAATTTGAATGCAGTACATTGAAATATTAAAGGCCATTTTGGAAGACGATGAATATGAAGAAGAATTTTTGGTAGACATATGTATGAAATTCTTACATGTGCCGCTCATTTTCCTTTGTTGAATAATTTTTTTCTTTATTTTCTGCAATGTTAGTTTGCTAGTGATGGCACAAAGAAAATCGTTTTTTTTTTAATTTTTTTAGTGGTGACACTTAAAATAACGAAAGATGTAAGATGGAACAAAATGAGAGAGGATCATCTTTTGTAGATGTAGAAAGATGTAGAATTTTTGGCCATATAATTCGTATGGGAAGATGTTAACATCTTTGCAAATTAATGAAAGATGTAGCTCAGTGGAAAAAGGCTATTAAGTACATTTTTTACATATGTTTGTTTTGACTGCTCCCTGCTCTCACATCTTCCAAAACTACCCGAGTCTCCTAGAAAATTCCACTAGAATGGACAAATGTATACATCCTTAAAACTAACTAATTTTCGAAAGAAACTGATTCCTAGATTCTACAGTAATCACTTCAAAAGCGTTCTACAGTTCTGATATGACTTCAAATATACCGAAATATTCCATACATCCAGTGGATACCATACGGCTGTTAACCATATTTCTTCCTTCAGATGTAACCAGAATAACACTCTGTTGTTTTTTTTCGGTATTCCTCTTTCAGGAATGTCTAGAATGACACCCTATTACTTATTTTTTGAAAGTAAGTCAGTGGCTCGATCTTAATGAATCTTGTTAAATTGGATATCTTGCAGATAGACTCCTAGACTTTTCAGGCAGTCCTCCTTTATACGTTAAAATCACATAAGAAAGCCATGCTGCATGTGTACAAAGCACATAAGACCTTTTTTTCTTTTCTCGACATGTATTTTTCAAAAAAGTTTAAGAGTCCAGAATAACACCTGGATACTTTGTTTTCTTTGAAATTTGTTAAGTGGCTTCAACTTCCTTGCTAACAATACAAAATAAGTTCTATTTTTCCGGGATTGACTATCAGACTATTTTGCCTAGCAAGCGTTAATTTTGACGTTTACAGTCAGGATACCCTTTCGAAATGGCTCTTTTCACCATGCTTTATAGCATCCAATATATATTCACAACCGTAAAGATCATTCATAATTATGCCAACAACTTTATTAAAAGTTGTTTCAACCAACCTTGCATTAGGGTATACCTTTTACGCTCAATTTAAATTATCATCCGAGAGGATACTTCTTAGGTACACACATACCAGTCTTTTTAGCGTTTTCAATAAAAATTATGTCACACTAATATTTCTGTAGCAGTATTGTGGTTAGTTTCTTCACTTTAGGGATAAACACCACTCTCACCTCTCCATTTCCGGGAAATTTCCCCCAGTAAATATACAAATAAGCCATTAAATTTAAGAACCCCCAGAAAAACACCGTCTGACATCGCTGAATTGTAGGGTTCTAAATGTCGTACAACCAATCTTCCATTCGTCCTTCAGTGATTCGGTAGACTCACTTATCTTAATTGTGGTTGATGAGAGTGTATCCTGGAATGTAAATTTCCATCTTTTGATTTATTGCTCAACGGTTTCTTGAGTGTCATTGATTATTCTTCTGGCACCACCTTGCTGTATTATAAATCCTAGCGGAATTTTTTCATAAAGGAGTCAAGAAACCATTGAACTTTTACGGGACATTTACTTTCTGGGTTGCAGAGTTGAGATGACCCCTTGTATATTAAAGAATTTACTCTTTTAAAGATCTTCCCCTAGTTAGTTTTGTTATAATAAAACTTACATAAAAAAAATATAAAGAAAATTGTTAGAAATGAAAACATTTTGCAACAAAATCTAATAACAAACAATATCACATAACATTAGCAACAACACAGAAAAAGAAGGAGAAGAAGAAGAAGAAGAAGAAGAAGAAAAGCCACACACACACACAATACAAACTAACAACCGACACAACATACAAAATCTTATTACTTCCGTGGGTATGATCAGCTGCAACAGCAGCACTAACAACAATCAGCTTGCCACACAGCACCTCTTAAATAAATCTATAACGTCTACGATAAGTACCTACTTGGTACCACCTGAAGAGGGAGGAGTTGCAGCTTCAAATACTATTTTTGTTATTTCCATTGAATGAAATGCTGACAGTGAATATTATGTTGTAAACATCATTCAACAAAACAAGCTTTCAAATACAACAGCAGAGTCATGTCACATGTTTAAACTTGACTTTTAAAATGAGTTCACAATACAGCCCCAACCGAGAGGAGGTTGATTGCCGCATTTGATTTACAAAATGTAACGGTTGCTTTATGGTATTATTGTCTGTTTAAATTTGTATAAAACAATTTTGCAACATTTCACAAAGTGAAAAAAGGAGGAAAAATTAAAAAAAAAAATTAACTACAACAATGTTATTTAATTACAATTATTACACTTGATTATATATCGTGTAACAAAATCTATTCACATAGTTTAGGTAACAACTATAAAATGTTTAGTTAACCAGAAATATTTAAAATTGATTAAAAACCAAAAACAATAACAAAATAAAATTTCAAATGCTACAAGCGCTAAATATGGTGTTTTAATTTAAAATTAATGCATAACTTTTAAAACCGATATTAATGATTTTGTATCAAAAATGTATGGTTTTCTTTTGGTTTAGTAAGTTCTTCTAAGAACTGAAACAGAATTTCCGAATTTTCTTGACTGCGATCATAGTTTCTAAAGAATTCAATCCTTCATTAAATTTTCAATTCTGATTGACTTAGGGGAAGATTGAATTCCCAAACAACAATTTTTGAATGGAAATGAATTCGTAGTTGGCAAAACCACACATTACCAAATAATGGGTAAAGTAATGTATACCCAGCAAAACCACACATTACCAAATAATGGGTAAAGTAATGTTAGCCATAGGGGCCGATGGATTACTTTACACCTTACTTCATTGATGAATTTTATAGGCGATGAGCCTCAAAGTAATGTATACAGCCATTACTTTAGAGGTGATAATGTAAGGGGTTACTTATATGGTTACGATAATGGAAAAAGTAATGTGTCTAAAAATAGATTTTTAAAGAAGAGGAATTTTTATTAAAAAAAAATTATTACAAATATTTTATTTAAATTATTTGTAATTAAAAATAATGTGGTCAAGATGGGAATCGAACCAGGGAAATAAATCTGGTTGCCAGCCAAGAACTCTACCCACTGAGCTATCGACGCATATAGTATTTGATTGCTTTAAACTTAAATTAATTGTTGCGCTTCGTTTTTTCGCTAGTGTTGTCAAAACAAATCTATATTACCCTTTTGATTACAAAAAAACACAAAGTAATGTATCTAAAAATAGATTTTTAAAAATATTTCAATTATTACTTTACATTCATAAATTATATATTACGTAATTAATAATGAGTAACTTATTACTTTATGCTTGCAAAAAAAAAAGGTAACGAGCTATCATTACAAGGTAACGCATGAGAATATCGCACCTATTACCATAGTTTTGCTGGGTTGTTTTTTTTATTATTGAATTTGTCAATTATTCAATTTAATCGTTGGGAATCAATCGATTTTTATTTAATCGATTTGCAAATTAGAGATTTTTCGTTTGAGCGATTTTTGTTCCATTCGATTGAGTAATTTGGAAATGACATTTAACTTTCTTCATTCGATTTAAATATTAAGAAAATAAACAACTACGATATTAGTTTTATTTAAAGGAAAATGGAATTTTTTTTTACAAATTTAAGAAAACAATATTACAAAAATTCAAATTAAAAAAATCACCAAAATAAAAAATTGCCAAAATTGAAAAAAAAAATCGCCAAAATTAAAGAATATGCAAAATAAAAATTGGATAAAATCGTTAAAAATAAAAAAATCGCAAAAAAAAAAACACAAAAATTTAAAAAAAAAAATGGAAAAATCGCTAAAAATTGTAAAACGTGCCAAATTGGAAAAAACGGCAAAATTTAAAAAAAAAAACGTCAATACCGAAAAAACGCTAAAATTTAAAAAATCGCCAAATTTAAAAAAATCTGTAATATTTGAAAAATATTTCTTGGCAATTTAAAAAAAAAAAAATATCAAATTGAATCGCTTAGATACAATTTTAATTGTCCATATCGACCAAACGCGCTAAAGAAAAACTAATTGCACCAGAGGTCTCAGGTTTTTAGTTACTTGGCGGTATTTTAAATCGCATTTATCTCGCATTCGTTGTAGAGAGAGAGGGCTATATTTAATTTTTATATAATTTTTTTATTATTTGTACAATATTTTTTTTTTTTTTTATTTTGACAATTTTTTAACTTTTAGCGACGAATTTTTATAAATTAATGATTTTTAACTGGGAATTCAATAATTACTTTTGAATGTTTTCTTCTTGTATTTTTAAGAAATCATTAAATTTACTGTAATAAAATAACATAATTGTTAATTTTTTCAATTTTTTTAAATCGAATAAAGAAAATCAAATATCATTGCCTAATTGCTTAATCACATGCAACAAAATCGAATGAACATTAAATCCCAAATTTGTATATCGATTGCGAAAAAATCGATTAAATTCCCAACGAACGATTGATTAAATTCCCAAATTGTAAATCGAATGAGTAAAAAATTTAAAGAATTTTTAATGATTGAAGTGCTTAGATGTGTATTCGATTGAATGAATTCTTGCGAATGTATAAAAACGATTTCTATCTTCGTAGCTTAAAATCATAATAAATTTAAACGCTTCAAATCAACAAGTTGTGAATTAATTCTGAATAATATTGAAAGAAACCTAAGCAATAGAGCAATGAAATTTTTTTTAACATAGTTTGAAAACTCAGCGAGATAGAGCAAAATGGGCGAAATTTTTGACCTATGAGTATTAATACACCCCAAAAAAAAACCTAAATGCCGGGTCTCGATTGAACAAAAAATTTTTAAATTCTCAAATCACGTTTTTCTCGAAAACTGTACATCCTAGAGCGAAAATATACGGAGGTTAAAAGCTCGCTATAAACTAGAGGGAAAAGCAGTTTTATTTGGAACATTGTACGTATTTTGAAAATTGAGTGAACTAAATAAAATCAAATAACGATTTTGGCCTATGGAAGTCATAATTACCACAATGGAAAAAATCTTAATTTTTTAACATTTTGAAAACCAAGCAAGATAGAACAAGACAGGCCAAATATTATCGGGTTTCGGAAAATGGTACTATCTTTTGAAACATAGTGCTTTTTCGAAGTGGTACTTTTTTGAAAAATGGTCCTTTTTCGGAATCGGGCATTTTTTAAAAAAACATACCATTTTTTGAAAAATTTTACTTTTGACAATTTATAAAAAATAATAATTTTTCTTTCGAAAAATGGTATATAGTTTCTAAATTTTCTTTTTTTGTTTAGAAAAACATCATGTGGCCACATTTTATATTTAAATATGAAATGTGCCAACACCATCCGTAAATGGTACGTCATTAAAGGACTTTTAACGGACATAATTCAGTTTTTATATGACATATCGCATCGTAAACGGTCAGTCATTGACGGTATTTCAACAGATTCGAATCAGTTTCAAAGTTCCTTAAAATCCGTTTTCTGGTCCGTATACGGATTGTTCGTTGAGTTATGTGATCTAGTCAGTTCAGAATCTAAAATTGCCAAATATTAGCAGTCACATTTGGGAGGTAATGATTAAAGTTTACTGCTTCAACTTACTTTCTTTGTATAGATGATAAAACCTAAAGGTTTTTTGGAATTCAAATGTGACAAGCAATAAATGTGTACCATAAACATTTAATTTTATAAGAGATTATAATATCTTCTATAGATGTCCAACACCATGGGCATTGGCCACGTAATGCAAGTATTATGATATAAATTTTACGGATGACAATATCTGAAAACTATATTTTTTCCATCAATTGTATAAAAATAATTGCATGTAACACAGAGATGTATTCATTAAATCTGTTAAAAAAAACAACAGATTTTAAAACATTTCAACATTAACTTCCATATTATTATGATAACTGTTCATTAATGCAGAGTTAGCACACAACAATAACTGCTGCTGATACACTGCATGCAAAACATAAATGTTTTAAGGAAAAGTTGCATTATTTCATTACTTAATAACTTGTGTTAATTATTACGTTGTTGCTTTTGTACATAATTAGTAAAAAACAAGTAAGAGCGGCTAAATTCGGCTATGCCGAATCTTATATACCCTTCACCATGGTATTCTGAAGGAGATGAATACATCGTTGGAATCTACTACCTCATAGCTCTCCACAAACAAGCGGTATCCCCATTTATTTTTTCTTAAATGTCCAAAAATTTTAATCCAAAATAATATGTCATGTAAAATCTCAAATTTATATTTTTCCATATGTTTCAGCGCTTTTCTTGTCAAATTTGGCATTTTCTAGGCAAAAAAAAGTTGGCGACACTACTATTTATTTTTTATTTATATCATTCACAATAGTTGTGAAACGTATTTAACCTACGTATTTAACTTCACACTCTTATTAAACAAAGGGATTTTACTGGAAAAATTAGAGGTAGTCCTGGTTTTTTGCTAATATCTCAGCCATTTATTAACCGATCTGTCTGATTTTTAATAGCAAACAGAAATGGATCACATGTAACAGAAATAAAAAAGAATCAAGTCCTCATCATGTCTGGGTTCTTCGGAAAACCCATTTCAACACACAGACGGACAGACGGACAGACGGACAGACGGACAGACGGACATCGTTAAATCAACTTCGCTCTTCATATGGACCCAGAATATATATACTTTATAGGGTCTAAGATCAATATTGTAGAAATTACAAACGGAATGACAAACTTATATATACCCTTCCACCTATGGTGAAGGGTATAAAAAACAACAAATTTGTTTGTTGTCATGTTGGTTTTATGATTTTTGTTAATTATAAACTGTTGGGTTTAAAATCTTTTTACACCAATCCACTCGTTTTCCATTATTCTTCCTTTAACTAATCTCAAAGCAAGTCATTATGTTTTAAAACCCAGTAGTTGTTAAAATATTACGGACGAAAAATTGTTGAACAATAACAAAAACTGTAGAAAAAGAAAGTCAGAAAAAATTTACCCGCAGTAAAATTGCTTAATAACGTTTGTTGTCTATGGTTAAATAACTAATTATTATACTTTAAAACTAATTAAGTTATTACTGCGATTTTTTTTCAAACAAATTAATTTACACTCAGAAAATTATATAGGTAAAATAATTGCAAATGACAGTTAAAATAACTGCATTTACAGTTAAAAAAAGGTGTACACGACATTTGTATTTAAATCGACTGTAATATGTTATAATTTTTTAATAGTTAAAAGTAACTTTATATTGCAGTTGATTTGAATGCAAATGAAGTGTACATCTTATAAACTTCAAATGCTCCCAGCAAAAAAAAAAACAGCAAAAATAAATGGAAGTGATTCTTAAGGAATTAATTTTTCATTGATTCTAAAGTTTTGTTTAGTTCTGATTTTTCTCTTCTAAGGAAGTTCTTTTTCACAACTTATAAAAATGTAATTTTTATTGAAATTAAACACTTTTCAAATCTATGACGCCACAAAAAATAAAAAATTTATTGTAGTAAAAGTTGCAAGCATTTCGAATAGAGATAAATAAGCCCCGATTGCTGAATTTCCCGCTAAAATTTAACGAACAGTAAAACTCAAACTTTGTATAGGAAACAACAACAAATGTGTCAGTTAAATTCCCAGGTAGAAGTTAACGGGAGATTGTGAAACTGAGGCTAAGGCTCGATTACTTATGTCCTGTATAAATCTAAATTACAAATTCAAAATTTATTTGGGAAGAACAAAAGATTTAATTTTTCACTAAACCATAAGAAGGGCTTTAGATGCAATGAAAAAGGATCATAAAAGAAAACTTCCACCCTATGACACCCCTATGTAAAAATCATTGGTTCCGATCCAAATTTTCACAACACCGGAATAAAAATCACTGCTTCTTTTTCTCTTCTTTTGCTACTTTTTTTTTTGCTGCGAAGTAGCAAAAGAAGATAAAAAGAAGCAGTGATTTTGATTCCGATGTTGTGAAAATTTGGATCGGAACTAATGATTTTTATATAGGGGTGTCATAGGGTGGAAGTCTTCTTTTATGATTCTTTTTCATTGCATTTAAAGCCCTTCTTAGGGTTTAGTGAAAAATTAAATCTTTTGATGTTCCCAAATGAATTTTTAATTTTTATTTAAACGGGACATTCAGTAATCATTTTCCCAATGTTCCGTTAACTATATCAATAAATTTGACTGACACATTTGTTGTTGTTTCCCATATAAAGTGTAAGTTTGACTGCGGGTTAAATTATAACGGGATATTCAGAGCCTTATTTATTAAATTACTTTATTTTCAAATCAAAGTTAAAAATTAATACAAATCACTTGAACCTGATAATTTGTTTTAAAATAAGTTTAGTACGTAACCATACATAGTTATGTGTATCAAATTTTTTTGAAAATATCTGTAGTTAACGTTTAACTTTGGTTGTTTTTTAAAATAAGTTAGCCTTCACATCTAAATTTTATTCAAAATCACATTTTTGGAAGTTGTTAAAAATAACTCCTTTTGAAGAGAAAAAATGATACTTTGGAATCAATGAAAAATTGATTCCTTAATAATCACTTCCATTAATTTTTGCTGGGCTGTTATTTTAACTCTCATTTTCAGTTGATTCTATCTACATAATTTTCTAAGTTAATAGGTGTTCAGAGTAGTGTATAGTAAAAATCTAGTAAATTTTTCTCAAAAAAAATAGCCACAAATGTAATAAAAAACTATAAATATAGTAAGATGTAACTATAAATATAGATAAAACAACTACTTCTGTAGTTAAAAACAACTACAATTCTTATATTTATTACATTTTGAAGAATCTATATAAATGGAAAAGAGAATTGTAAAGCAATAAACAATAAAAATGAAAATATAGAATGATTTTGAAATGTTTAAACAACTGTATATTTAAAATGTTACCAAATTGTTAAAGTTGTTGAAGGTTGTTTAAAAAACAACTATATAAATCATCGAAAATTTATTTCCCAAGTAAAATATTGCCTTTAAAATATATGCCATGTAGTAACTGCAAAACTTTTCTGAGTGTTTTAAAAAAATTTAATGCTTAAAACTAAAAGGAAGTGGATTTTAAAACTATAACACTTACGAAATTTTAAAACGCCCCATGAAACACCTGGAAATTAAAAAAGAAATAATTATTTAAAATTTTATTACATATTAAATACTTAAGATATAAATGATTTATAGAGAGGTACCCAAAAAAAAATTTAACGGCCTCTCCGACATGTACGGATTCATGAATCCGGCTTGTACGTAAACGATACATTAACGGACAGTATAATTGAATTTTAGAAAACAATAAGTTTTGACTCCGTTTTGGTGTGTCCGATTTTCAACCGTCAAACACGGACTTCACCGAAAATCGTTTTGTCAAAAGCGAATACTTTTATACTGTTGCTCTATTTCGAAAGAACATGTTCGTTCGCTTTCTAGTCGAAAGAAAACTGATTTGGATTTCACTAACTCTATTTCTATGCGAACGATGACTCGAACGACAAGTCGAATGAAAACGTAACTGTTTTCATACAAAATTTGGTTTCTCTATTTCGAACAGTGCGAACGCAAATGTCAAAATTAGTCACTTGATATTTTTTGTCTAGTGAATATATATTTGATATTTTTAAAAACAAAATAAAGTAAAAAAAGCAATGGATAACAAAAGGAAACTACAAAATAATACAAATATTTATAGTTTATTAAGTATTTTAAATTTTAGTTTAAAAAAATCAACAATGGACCAGCCGAAGACGCTTGTATTTTATATGAAAGAAAGTCCAGATTTTGCCAGAGGGACTCTGGTGTTCGGACCAAACAAATTTTCCACAGAGGAGGAACATTTTACCTGAAAACTAAACTCCGTTTCATCCCCTATTACGCTGTTGCTGTTTTGTTTTACATTTTTTATTGTTATTTTTTTATTCCATTTGTCATATACAGCTGATCACTGTTAAACAGGGTTGTTTTTATCTTTAAGCAATTTAGTAGTATTTTTGGAACTTTTAAAGAAAATTGTAACAAATGCTCAAAATATATGATCTGGCATCGCTGTGTTAAATGCATAAGAAACAAAAAGTGACACACGTTAGTAGAGACGATCGAAGGCTTTCGAAATAGAGAAACCCAAATTGATTCGAATTCGAGTGACTAGCTTTCGTTCGACTAGTTTTTCGTTCGAAATCGAGGAACAGGGTATTAAATAAAATATGGGACCCTCGCATAGGTTAGGAATATAACTTTAAGTTATATCCACGAGGTAAATATTTTTGAAATTCCAAACAAGTTTTACGATGCTATGTGCAAATTTGCATTGTGTGCTACATCATATCGTAAATACCACCAATTAAACCTATATTAAAGTCTTGTTTTATTTTTTCAAATTTTTTAATTGGCCACAACCGCAGTAATGGATAGAAATGCTAATTGTGCTTGATATATAGTATTAAATAAAATTTTAAAAAGTTTTATTATTTTGTGTGTTAACCTTAAATTTGCTTTTAAAAATTAAAAAATTTAGTCATTTGCACAAATCCGTTTTTGTAGAAAAAAAAAACGGTACGAATACGGATCGGATACGGACCCGTGAACGGTCCGTCATTAAGGGACTTTCAATGGACAACTCCGTTTTTCACATGACAAATCGGTCCGTAAACGCCCCGTCATTGACGGTATTTAAACGGATTCGAATCAGTTTCGATGTTCTTTTAAATCCGTTTACAGGGTCGTATACAGATCCAGTAGTTGGATTCCGTTTATGACGGACTGAAAACGGTACGTAAGCGGATCGTATTGTCTTTTGGGTATTATAAGAAATCAATAAATGTAGATAAAAACAATTTTTAGATTAGTTTTTTATTACACTGTGTTTGAATTTGTCACTCTTTTTAACAAGCTGGGCTTTTTACAGGTACCCTTAATTTGAGTACGCTGAATTCAATGATGCTAGTTGTTTTTCGAAGTTAGTGCTCATATTCGCGATATTCTCGATTTAAAACTTAAATACTAAAGTACCAAAAAACGATATTTTTTTTTTTTTTTACTTTTAAGATAATTTTTGAATTTTAATGAATCTAATTCTGTTAGATACAATTTTTCGCTTTTTTCGCGGACAAATTTTTTTTTCCAAAAAAATTATTTTTTCTTTACTCTAATTAATATTTTTCTAAGCGCTCTTGAATATACCCAGCTAAGTCTGACGAGTATGGAAAGTAAATGACAGAGCTTGCTCAAAATTTGACAGTAGTCTATTAACAGGTGGTACTCGATGGGATCAGTGTTGTATTTCATATAACTACGAGCAAGTTCGAAAAGTCACGGACTTATTGATTCGCCCTCGTAATTTTACCTCCCATTTAAAAATCAAAATATATATGAACTTAGATTATTATACATGGGCCTGCATATGATCATACATGGGTCATATACACTAATGCATTATTCAATATATGACCATACATATTCTTATATATGACCATATGTCTTCGTATTCGAAATTTAAGGGTATATGGTAATATGTATATGATCACATATTCTTATATATTATTTACGTATGAGCATATGTTGTCTTATATAAGAATGTACCCTTAAATTTCGAATCTGAAATTATATGATCATATATTATATAATGTATATTGAATCATTCATGGACGTATATAACCATGTATGGCCATGTATCATCATGTATCTTCATATTTATTTCGAGTTTAACAATAATTTTAATTTAATTATAAAATAAATCCAATAATATAAAAAAAGATACATTTAACTATAAAAAATCGCCGTTTAAAAGTTTTCATATCTCTATTAATGTGGATAAGGTAGACTGCTACCGTTTTATAATGATAATATATTGCCTGGCAACCATTTTTGTTAAGCAAATCTAGAGATTTTATGACAGACTTTCTTAAAAATTTTAAGATTTAAAGATAAAAAACATTTATTAGTTTCGGCTTATTTCTTTTAAATATAATTAAATATAATTTATTTGAAATACTTCTATATACATTTTAACAAAATTTATATTCTAGATGAGATGTGTGTTTACAATAGTAATTAAAAACACATGTATGTGCAAAAAAAAAGACCCATCCCCACTTGTTTACTAGAACGTTTTCAATTTATAATTTTATTGTTTTCTTAATAAAATCTGTTAAACTTGACCTTTACAATAACATAACAATTGACTGGTTAACAGCGATTGTTACGAGTATAAATATAAAACAAGCTTATTGTACAATATTTATATAATACAAGCGGACAGAGGTAGAACAGTCCAACTGACGGACAAGCAAACAGAATCCATGTACTGACTACGCCTTTCTTTTTTTTTGTCTACAAAGTACTAACATATGTAGTTATAAAAAAAAACTAACTACTAGATTCACTACAATTCTACAAACAATTTCTTTTTATTACGAAGCGTAGGTAAGTGAATGTTCATACTACATGGATTGAAAATTACGTGGCTGGTGTGACAAGTGACAATATTTTTTGTTTTTTCAGTAGGGCCAACTGTTAGAAAAAATAAATGTCAAAATTTCATGACATTTCATTAACTAGAAAAAAGTTATCATAATAAAAATTATAATGCTTTTAAAGTTTGAAAAAAAAAAAAAAAAAAAAAGAAATGCAGAGTTTCGTGTTTTGTCTAAATATTTGTTTTTTGGTGGGAAAAATAATGTCCAAGCAAAAAAAAAAAATTGATTAATAAACATTATGGTGAATCTTTATCGTCATATGTATGCAAAGGTTAAAATGTGATGTTCCGAACTTGAACGTGTTCGCACGAGCACAAATAATGCAGATCGTCCTGGTCGTCTAAATGAGGGAGTTACCGAAGAAAACGTAAGAAAAGTGCATCAGATTGTATTGAATTATCAAAATATTAAAGTGAGTGAGATTTCTGACATTATAAAGATATGTACAGAACGAGTTCGGCATACATTTCATGGTCAATTAAAAATGAAAAAGCTTTCTGCTCAATGTTTGCCGCATTTTCAACAGATGAACTAAAACTGAAACGCGTTCATGATTCAAAGTATGTTTGAAGTAAAGAAATGTTTGAAGTAAATTCAACAGAATGTTATTCGTCGATTTATTATAATGGATGAGACGTGGATTCATTATTTTACACCAGAGTCCAATAGACAGTCTGGGGAGTGGTTACAAGCGTACGAAGGCCGACCAAAGCGGCCAAAGACTCAACAATCAGCTGAAAAGGAAATGGCCAGTGTTTTTTGGGATGCACGTGGTATAATATTTATTGATTACTTGAAGAGAGGAAAAACAATAATTGACAAATACAATGTTAATTTATTGGACAGATTGGATGAAGAAATTAAGAAAAAACGACACCACTTGAAAATATTGCTCTAGGAACTTCCCTCGTAGTTATATGAAATGCAACACTGCTCCCATCAAGTACCACCTGTTAATAGACTACGGCAAAATTTTGAGCAAGTTCCGTCATTTACTTTGCGTTTAACAGCTGTTCAAAACATTATTTTTTGCCAAAGAAAAACCGTCAATCAAACTAAGGAAAAGCTTAATAAATACTATGAGAATTCTGCACCATCGATTTCAATGTTACTGACTTTTATTGTGGTCGCACAAGTACAAATGACGCTGGACGACCAATTGAGGTCAATACACTAGAAAATGTCGAAAAAATCCACGATGCTGGCGGATCGAAGCTTAAAAGTGCGTGAGATTGTTGATGCCATAGGCATTTCATATGGCAGTGTGGTTTCGATTTTAAATGATCAGTTGGATTTAAGAAAGCTGTCCGCAAGATGGGTGCCGCCTTTGCTCTCAATTGGCCATAACGTTTAGAGTTGTTTACAGCAATTCTAATGAGTTTTTGCGGTTTTGTAACTGTGGATGAAACATGGATCCATTAGAACACTCCGGAGACCAAGCAACAGTCTAAACAATGGGTTTTTCTGGGTAAATCGGCCAATAAGGTGATGGCAACAGTTTTTTGGGAAAAACAATAAACGGCGAAAATTATGCCAACTTAATGGACAGATTTAACGAGGATTTAAAAAAAGCGAACCCATATGGCCAAGATAATGCACGGGTGCACACGTGTGTATTCTCAATGGCAAAATTCCATGAATTGGGCTACGAATTGGTTCCTCATCCGCCATATTCTCCGGATTTAGCCCCCAGTGACTATATCCTATTTCCAAACCGAAAGAAATGGCTCGGTGGAAAGAGATTTGGCTCCAACGATTACATTATTGATCAAATAAATGCCCATTTTAGGGACCTTGAAAAGTCCCATTTTTTGGAAGGGATACAAAATTTTTTTTTTTTTTTTGCAAAAAAAAACTGTATTTCAATCAAAAACTCACGGACTTATTGAGCCGCCCTCTACATAATACAGTGATCTCAGATTTAAGGTTTGTGTTTTATATTCGAATTTTTTTTCAAATTCCAAAGCCTGGATTTGGCACCAAAAACAGCCAAAGATGTCAATTTATTGAGCTATTGCTTAAAATAATAAGCAAATGGTTCTAAAAATAGAATTGTTTACAATATGGCAACTCAACTACGGTGCGTGTTGTTTTTCTGCAACCGTAGATCTACGCCATCTAGTGGAGAAAAGGCGGATGAAAGTTTTTTAATTATTTGATAAAATTTGGTCATCTCAGTTAATTTTCGAATAATTTATTAACCGATTAATCATCAAGGTGGAATATTTAAAAATTCAACTATTTTGCTACTATAATTTTGTAACAATAATAATAGTTCTAAAATTGTTTATTTGCACAATTTATATGGATGCATGTTAAATGAACATTTTATTTTTGTTAAAAATTGTCATAAAACCAAAAAATGTAGAAAAAACAAATTCTTTATAAATAAAATAAAAAACTATTTGAAATATTAGTAAATAAAAAACTGCAATAAACTATTGAATATATTAGCAAGGTATAAAAAATTTTAGATATAAAACAATTCTCTTCGCCTCCGTTCGTTCCCTCAATGCTCAAGCTGTTGTAGTGTTACTACACTATTTACATTTGTTATTATATAAAAAATATGGAAATTATTATTATACAATTTCAATTCATTTCAAACTATTGCATTTCAAGTTCAAAACAAATAGCCATCATTTCTAACAGTTAAAAATAACTAAATATTTCAATTAATATAAAAGCATATGTAGTATACAACTTTAATGTTAAAATAACTGCATTTGCAGTTGATTCTAACTACAAAACTTCCTGAGTATTTGTTTGAATTTGAAATTAGTAAATTTTTTGAATTTTAGATAATTTTGGATTTATTGGATTTATTAATATTAGAATTGTTATATTTTTAAAATTTAAAATTATTATGTTTTTAAATAACATTTGGAATTGGTGTAGTCGCTTCTGATGGCAATAAAAATTTTATTATTATTCATTGGAATAAACGTATTCAAATAGTTACACCCGCGTCAAATTTTAAACGTGATTTCATATTACACATGTCATTCGAACGCTTCTTTTTTAATAAGGTTAGAAATATGCAATAGACATCATCGCATGACAATTATATATAAAAAAAAATATGGAGGCCATTCCAATATCATATAGTAGTTAATACGCAATTTGAATTTTTTAAATAAATCAAGAAGAAACTCCCCGCTGTTTTTTTAAATGAAAATTTCACTATAAGGGAGTTGAAGTAATTCAGCACTGAACTCAAGAACGCATTTAAAACATACGTATTGGATTTTTTTTATTTGGATCAAAATTGAGTTTTCCATGGTGTATGCAGTGGAGTAACTTTTCCAAAAAAAATTCAATTTATTGTTAAGAAACACATGCAAAATTGAAGTTTTTGAGTTCAATAGACTGTTACTTTGGAACACTCATATCTTCCTAAATAATCACCCTTATTCTAGTTGCCGTCGTCGACACAAGACAATTTCGTCTTGGGATTTTTTTTTGAAATTGGTATTCCCGTTGTCGTTATCGAAAATAATTGATAACTGTCGACAAGTATTTGGTATTCTGTAAGAAAATGTGACGACGATATTGTCTTGAAACGACTCTGATTTTGTCGACACAATTTTTAGTAACGACTTGAGGAAAAGTAATGACTGAAAAAAAAAACGGAAAAAATGGGAAGAAATATCAAATGTATTAAATGCACTTGGCCCACCGAGAATAATATGAGATGGATGGCAGAAGGTAAAGAAAGCATGATCATATAAAGTGCATTACAAAAATAGAACAAAATTTATTTATAGGTTTGGCTAGACTTAAAATTCAAAGTTAAAAAGAAAATGGTAGCCAACAAAGCCGAGTGTAATGCTACAGGTGGCGGAAGATTCAAGCAATTTATATTGAGCCCGCTGGAGGAAGCAGTGGCAAATCTTCTACAGTTTCAGAAACAGCTGAACCCTAAGTTAAAGTCGTTTCCAACATTGAGCTGGTACGACCCCTGGGCTAAAAATTTAATGTAGCTGCCAACTTAATTTGTTTGGAAATAAATGTGGACTTGATTCCGGTTTTCAAATTAGGTGCTATTGCTTCCAGCACATCTTTGAAGGCTGTTTTATTCAGCCGAAAGTAACTTTCAAACCTTTTAAAAAAATTAGAAGATTAACATTCCTTAAAGTAACAGACTTTGATTTTGCTACTCACTTGTTATCCGGCAGATTAAAGATATTGGATTTCTGTATGAGAAGTATTCTTTCCAATACTAGATTTTCTTTATTTTCTTCATCACTGGTATCAGAATTTAAATTACACATAAAAAACATTTTTTCGCAAAAATAATAAACAAAATAAATCTGTCGACTCAATTTTTAGAGATGTGTTTTTGTTTAAATCGATAAACTGTCGACGTCGTTACAACACTGTTTTAGAATACCAACTTGGTGTCGAAGTGATGTCGACGTCGAAGCAAAGTGATGTTGACTCAAAAACGACGACGACATTGATAACGACAACTAGAATAAGGGTGAATATTTCTCAATTTTAGGAAAAAAAACAAGCATATTAAATCAATTTTTAAGAAAAACATCTTAGTTTAAAGAAATTTACATACTAAAATATAATAAAACTAAGTTTAGTTCAAAAATTAGAACATAATTTACTACTATTTAGTTTAAAAAATGTGTAACTTATAATGAGAATGTACTTGAACTTAAAGTGTGTTCATTTTTGTCGTGAGTAGTGAAATTAACAAAATTAACAAAGTTTTAAGTCTACCACTTTCTAATTTTTTAGAATTGTTTTCTAAAAATAAGTTCCGGCAATTAACAACATAAAGTAATAAATTTTTAGCTATGTAATAATACAAATTTATTTTATTTTAGATACCGATGAACTGTTTCTAGGGAAAATTTCCATATAACTTAGTTCAGATAAATTTTAAAAATATTAATAAAATATTCTTTTTTCAATTAAAAATTTTCTAATTTTTGAGAAATAATAATCTTAGGTAGAGGATATATTTTTTTTTTTGTTAGAAAACGTTTACTTATTTTAAATATTTTTTTTTTTCGAAAGAAGAAACAATTAATTAAAAGCAAAGTTACTTTTCCTTGAGCGCCCTGGTAGTCTGGTTGGTAGCGTGCTAGCTTATCAGTGTGGGGGTTGTGGGTTCAATTTCCACCAAAGGCTCTGGTCTCTTTTCGTTACAACGAGCCAATAGTCTTTGTAGCTAGTGCTCGGTTAGGGTATTAGGATATAATTTGTAATTATATAATTAATATAATTAAAAATAAAAAATAAAAAAAATAAAATAATATGCTTTTCCTTATTTTAAAAAAAAAAAATTATTTAAGGAAACAAATTAAAGTAACCATAAAAATAAATTATCTTATAGGGTCCGCCAAAAAACTTTTTTTTTTAAATGCTATAAAAAAACTACTGAGTATTTTCCAAAATTTCTTTTTTTATTTGAAAGTACAATCCTTCCGGTTAATAATGGAAAATAATTTCATTCAATGGCTGCCTCGGCTGGCCGTTACAGTCAATGGCGATCGTTATCGGGCCATGTTGAACGAATTTTTGTTCACAAAAATTGAAGAGGAGGATATTGGCAACAATTTGGTTTCAACAGGACGGCGCTACGTGGCACACAGCCGAAGCTACACTCGATGTTTTGCGCCCTGTTTTTGAAGATCGCATTATCAGCCGCAGAGCTGATGTCGTTTGGCCACCTCGGAGCTGCGATTTGACACCGTTGGACTATTATTTGTGGGTGCCGTCAAAGATAAGTGTTATGCCGACAAGCCAGAGACAATTGACGCTTTAAATATATTTTAAAATTTTTTTATGTAATAATTTTGTTTGCTGACTTCAGTACAAAATATCGCAAGCACATTTTATACATAACGGCATAAAGACTTTCCTATAATTGACGTTATGCCTATTGAACTTTTTATATATCGAAGGCACTAAAACTATTTTTTTCGCTTACATAAATTAAAAAAAGTTAAAATTTGTTTATTTCAATTAAAGTTTAAGCTAAAAATGCCAAAAAAAATAAACTTACGACAATTTTTCCCTTTTGCAATAATAACAAGAAATGAAACTGTGATGTTTTGTATTTCTGCAACAATTTCCTTAAATTAGTTAATTTAAGAAGACAAAGGAC
This sequence comes from Eustalomyia histrio, assembly GCA_949748255.1. Taxonomy (NCBI): domain Eukaryota; kingdom Metazoa; phylum Arthropoda; class Insecta; order Diptera; family Anthomyiidae; genus Eustalomyia; species Eustalomyia histrio. Next base: position 220,736,824 of record OX456523.1, read on the forward strand.
CCCCAGTGTTCCATAGCCATAGATACCATGTATCACTTAGGGCGTCCCATTTTGTAGTTTTCTCAAGCAGAACCATTAATTAATTACAAAAAGGATCTGACTTTGTCGCAATTTATTACGTTTCAGAATATCCTGCAGTACATTTTTTTAATTTGTTTATCTTTTTGCTAATAAAATTTAATTTATATTTTAAATATTGTACAAAAGTTAAGAATAATTCAATTTAATGTAAAGATAAACTTGTATAGCAAAAAAGTTTATTAAAAGCAGTGTCCTCAAAAAGCGGAAGTCCTCCGAAGGTGGTAAAATACTTACACAATGAGTGTAAAGTACTTTAAAATAAATTACCTTTACCATAGAAACAGTTTCATATTTACTAAAAAATATTTATCAATTTTTAGGATAATTTTCAATTAAAAAAATTGCTAATTAACTTGATTTTAGAAAATATTTTCTTATTTTAAGGGAGTTAAGTCCTAGTTTTTAGTAAAAAAAAATTATCTAATAAACTTAAATCAAAGAAAATTTTTCTTAAAACCTAGGAAACATTTTCTATCTAAAAGTAAAAAAGAGGAAATTTTGCAATATTTTTCTAAAAAAATTTAGTTTTCAATAGTAAAATTTTTCTATAATTTAGAAATTTTAACCAAATTTTAAGTAAAGATTATTTCTTAATTTCAAGGAAAATTTTCTAAAATATTGATAAAAAAGAGTATCTTTGATGCCGTTTTCATTTCAATTTTTCCTACAAATAAGTTAATTTTTCTAAATTTTAGTTAATTTTTTTTTCGGGATCCTCATCAATGTTACTTAATTTTTGACAATTAAAATCTAATATTATTATCTTATGTAGGGTATTCACACTTCTCATATAAAAACCAATAATGCATAACATATAATGTAATTTTTTTTATAAATTCTGTAAATGTTTTTAAAACACGCAGATAAAAAATTTTAGCATGTTTTAATGCATAAATATAACTTTAATACGCTAATATTGTTTATTTTTCAAAATTATAATAATAATACTTAATAAAATAAATTAACTACACACTTTAATAACTATTAAATAATAATAATAATAGTTGTAGATAATACTAGTAGTATTAAGTAGAAAAATAAACAAAATTCCTCACATCATCAATAATTTGCACAATATTTGCAAAATATACATTTAAAAAAAAGTATGTAAGTATTTCAAATACGCAATTATTTCTTACAAACACTTAAAATTTTTTGCCATAATTTAAACCCAAAATATCCAGTTAAAATTATAATTTATTTGCATATATAAATAAATTGAAAGATGCTGCAAGCGCCAAACTATAAATTGTACCGCTAATAAAGTGGATAAACCGCTTAGTTTAGCGGTTAAAAAACGCAATAACCCAGTTGTGCATTTCATTATTGTCTTGTAAATTGTATTTGAATTAAAGAAAAAAAATAAATAAAATGATTTTAGTATTGAACTTTATTTGTCAACTGTATATCTTTTATTCAACATAATTAACTACGTAATAATCAATGAGCATCACGTAATGATTAAATATTGTATAAAGAAACAAGATTTTTTAACAACAATGTTGGTAAAACTTAGCAAACTACTTGTCAATCAACTGCTAATAACTTGTTAACCAACTTTAAATTTTAAAATAGTAAATGAAACAATAAGGAGGGAAGCGGATTTAAAGCGTATATTTTTTTTATAAAAAAAAATCATTATCTTAAAACAACCTGACAATATAAACAGTGGGCTTAGAAAAACAATTGTTGTTGAAATACATAAAATTCAGAAAGTTTATTGCCAGATTTCACACTCAACAAGAAACATGAACTAAAAATTAATACAAAATTTTCGTAAAAAATATTTCTTGATTTTATGAAAAAATAAGTATATTAAATAAAAATGTATCAATTTTTAAGAAAAACATCTTAGTTTTAACAAATTTGCATACTTAAATGTAATAAAACAAAGTTTAGTTCAAAAAAAAAAAATTAGAACATAATTAACTCCTATTTAGTTCAAAAAATGTGTGTAACATAAAATGAGAAAGTACTCGAACTTAATGTGTGTTCATTTTTTTCGCGAGTAGTAAAATTAACTAAATTTTAGAAAGCCATTTTCAAATTCAGTTTTTAAGTCTACCACTTTATAATTTTTAAAAATTGTTTTCTAAAAATAAAAACAAAAAGTAAAAAATGTTTTCCTATGTTAGAATAAAAATGTATTTGATTTTAGAAACCGATGAACTATTTCTAGGGAAAATTTTTATGCAACTTAGTTCAGATTAATTTTAAAAATTTTAAACAAATATTATTTTTTTCAAGTAAATGTTTTCTAATTTTTGGGAAATAATAAATTTCCCTAAAAATTTCTTCAGATAAATCTTATATCAAAGAAAAATTTAGTTTTTTCAGGAAAACGTAACTTTTTTCAATATTTTCAAAACACAATAATTAATTTTCCTAATTTTAAAGAACAAATTATTATTTCAGGAAACAAATTAAAGTATCCATTAACAGTCTCAAATAATGAACTTAATATAGCTTAAAATATATTTTAAAATTTTGTTAGCAAAAGATAAAAAAAATTCAAATTCGTGCTTTTCTGTAATAAATTTGTTTTCTGACTACAATACAGAATATCGCAAGCTCATTTTATACATAACGTCACAACGGCTTTCCCATAACTGACGTTGCGCCTATTAAACTTTATATTTATCTAAGACAGTAAAACTATTTTTATTTTTGCAGTTAATAGTAAAGAAAAACTTAAAATTAATTAAATAAAGTTTAAGTCCTAGTTTATAGTAAACAAAATTGTTTAATAAATTGTTTATATAAAATAAAATATTTCTTAAAACCAACTAAAAGTAATATTTAAAATATTATTCGAACTAATTATAAGGAAATTTTGCAATGTTTTCTAACTAAAATTTAGTTCACAATAGTAAAAGTTCTCTGTAATTTAGTAAATTTAACCAAATTTTAAGTAAAATTTGTTACTTAATTTCAAGGAAAATTTTATTAAACTTTGGTAAAAAGCGTCTTTGGCGCCGTGCATATATTAAGCCTTTTTAATTTTCCTAAAAAAAACCAAAAAATTTTAACAGTTAAAGATTTTTAATGGTTTTTAATATCAGTGATTTTCATTTCTGACAAGAATTGCAAAAAAAAATATATTATTGAAATTTTATAAACAGAGAAAAAAATCAGAGTTAAATCTATTATTACGAGGGCGGATGAATAAGTCCGTGACTTTTCGAACTTCCCACGTAGTTATATGAAATGCAACACTGCTCCCATCAAGTACCACCTGTTAACAAACTTCTGTCAAATTTTGAGCAAGTTCCGTCATTTACTTTGCATTTAACAGCTGTTTAAAACATACAACCTCTTGAATTTAAAAAAAAAAATGGAAAAAAGTGAATTTCGAGTCCTCATTAAACATTATTTTTTGCGAAGAAAAACCGTCAATCAAACCAAGAAAAAGCTTGATGAATACTATGGGGACTCTGCACCATCGGTTTCAATGGAAAAAAAGTGGTTTACTGGCTTTCTTTGTGGTCGCACAAGTACAAATGACGCTGAACGAACCATCGAAAAAAACCACGAAATGGTGTTGGCCAATCGAGGAATAAAAGTGCATGGGATTTTTGATGCTACAGTTGGATTTAAGAAAGCTGCAAGATGGGTGCCGCGTTTGCTCTCAGTTGACCATAATGCACGGGTGCACACGTGTGTAGTCTCAATGGCAAAATTCCATGAATTGGGCTACGAATTGATATCTCATCCGCCATATTCTTCGGATTTAGCCCCCAGTGGTTATTTCCTATTTCCAAACCTAAAGAAATGGATTGGTGGAAAGAGATTTAGCTCCAACGATGAAATTATTGATCAAACAAATGCATATTTAATGGACCTCGAAAAATCCTATTTTTTGCAAAAAAGAAAAAAAAAACTTAAGCAACATTTTTTTACAAATGACATGTATGTTAATGTTATTACACATTGCTAGAATTTTACAATTTCCTTCTCTCTGGCCCACTGTACATTAAACAATAAATTGAATCTACAATTAAAATCACAAAAGACTTTAACGTAACATTATACCTTATTATGTCAAAACTATGTATGTATATATTTATATTTTTATATACTAAAATAATTTAAAGTAAATATTTAATTTAAATATATACACTCAAAAATATTTGTCAAGACAATGGTGTATTAAATAAAAAAAAAAACGGTAACAAATAGTGTTACCTTTAAAATAACTAAAAATGTAGTTACTTTTAACTGTTAAAAAACAACTAACAACTGCAGTAAAATTAAATAAAAATAACTGATAAATCTTTAGTATAATTTTTGTTTAAATGTTTGAAAAAACTACTTTTAATTTCTTTTCCATATTAAAAAAAAAAACTTTATTTTATTACAAAATTTATAAAAAAAAAAGAACATTTTTTAATAGCACAAAATATTTGTAATTACCTTATCCTATTTCAAATTTAAAGTTAATCGGTTAATCGATTAACCGAATTGGAAACACTACCTAATACCCTAACCGAGCACTTGCAACAACGGCTATCGGCTCGTTGTAGCGAAAATAGACAAGAGTATATAAAATCTACTGTAAGTACAGTTAAAAGCAACAATTACTTAATACTACACAAACAACTGTCATGAAGTAAGTAAACTGCCTGGTTTAACACTTTCCAGCAAAAAAAAAAAGTGGAAGTGATTCCTAATTAATTTTTCATTGACCCCAAAGTATCATTTAGTTTTGATTTTCCTCTTTTAAAGCAGTTCTTTTTTACAATATCCAAAAATATTATTTTTTAATGAAATTTAACTCTTTTCGAATCTATGACGAGTAATTAGTATACTTTTGAACTTATTCAACATTTTTTTTTTTTAACCTTAAAACTAGGCCTGGACTGCAAATTACTCATTTACAATTCGATCATGAAACCCATATGGTGCTACGAAATTCAGCTCTGGGGTACTGCCTCTGCGTTTAATATAGGGAAAATTCAGAGAATGCAAAATAAATTATTGAGGACGATCACGAACGTACCCTGGTATGTTAGGAATTACAACATACATAAAGATCTGAATGTACCCCTGGTCAAAGATGAAATTATTAGACACTGTCAACGCTATTTAACAAAACTGGAAACACACACCAACATACTAGCCCGTAACTTAACTAATAATCACGGCCACCAGCGTCTTAGAAGGAGGGACTCTGCGGATCTGGTCCGCTAAAAATAAGGAGAAATAATGGTCTCAGTTAAACCACATAACATCAGTCTGGCACTGGCTGGACTTAATAATGAATATTTAGTTTTAAGATTTGGATAATTATTGTTAGTTCACAGTTTTTAAAAGTGAAGATCCAATAAATAACATGAAATATGGAAAAAAAAACTTTCAAAAATTTAATTATTTGTTTAAATTTTTCAAAATATAAAGTTTAAAATCCTAGAAAAAAATTAAAATTGTAATTTATGCTGGAAAATTTTAATAAAAAAGTAAAAAAAATGAATGGGTAACAACAACAAATGTGTCTGTTAAATTTCCAGTTACCGGGTTATCTATTTAGTGGTTTCAAAACCGCCGGTCTGACGAGGCTGTCAGCTGTTAAATATCTGTCATCTCAAGTGTCATTTATTTCGTCAAAGGTTTGCTATATACGAATATGGATCGTTTAACAACTGAAGAATGCGTAGAAATAATTAAATCTTACTTTAAAAGAGGGGGGTGAGGTTCAAACGTGGCCACTTTTCGAGCATTACGTGGTGATTATGGTGATAAAAATCGACCTACTGTGCTAAGAATTGGTAAGATTATAAAGAAATTTGAAGTGACTGGAAGCGTTACAGATGTGGCCTGTGCAGCATCGCAATGTGCGCACTGCCGAAAATATCGCTTCTGTTAGTGAAAGTATGGCGGATAATGCGAATTTGTCGATTTCACGACGTTCTCAGCAATTGGGTCTCACAATTTGGCCTGAAATTGAAGATTTACACTGGATGATATGTGGTTTCATTAATACGGTGCCACGAGCCACACAACACGACCGATATTGGCTCTATTGCATGGAAAATTTTCAGAACGCGTAATTTCACGTTCATGCGATTTGACGCCTTTAGATTTTTTGTAGGGCTACGTCTACGCGGATAGTCCCCTAACGTTGGAGCATATGACAACCAACTTCCGTCAAGTTATCGCCAGGATACCGCCCGAAATGTGCGAAAAAGTGGTCGAAAACTACCTCAAAAGGATTGACTGCTGCAACCAATCTAGAGGTGGTTATTTCAATGGCCGTACTTAACCCAAATCATAGTTTTATGTGCGATTTATTTAACCTTACTTTGGACACCCAAAAATGTATAACCGATTAGAAGCTAACGGGACATTGATAAAATAAGGATAAGGCCCGATTACTGAATGTCCCTTTAAAATTTAAATTAAAAATTCAAAATTGATTTAAGAACATCAAAAGTGTGGCGAATAATCCGCCACACTTTTTATGTGCTTTAGATGCAATAAAACGAGACCATTAAATAAAACTTCCACACAATGACAACCCTTTTCAAAAAAAAAAAAATTTGGTTTGAAACCAAACTTTCACAGCACCGGAATCAATCACTGCTTTTTTCCCTTCTTTTGCAAATTTTTTTATTTCTTTTGCTGGGTTGCTTAATACTTAAGTAAACCAAAAATTTGCCTAAGAAATTTTGTCTTAACTGTAGTCATCCGGTTGCTAGCTGGGAATAAATGGCGTATGTTTGAAGTGGGAGGGAGTGGCCCGATCCTCAGTAAAATTCGAATGAATTCCCTTATTCAGGACATGACTCGGTTGTAAAGATTATCTTGACTTGCGATTCCTCTTTTCAACCTAATATATAAACTGCCAATTTTTTTTTAGTGTAGTTATATTTGGAAAAAAATATTTTGTTTAAAGTCTAAACTATAAATATTTACTGCTAAAAAAAAACAAAAATCGAGAAAAAAAAAACAAATAAATGTACGATAAACCGCAATAAAGTCTACTACTTTTAAATGGATAGAATACTAAACACACAGAAAAACTAAATGGAATCCAGCCTATGTGTCTACAAAATACCAATCACTAAGCAAACAATACCCAGTGTAGAAACAGTGATGGGGTAACATTTTTTTTCTTTGTAGAACTACTAATAACAATACCTTCTGCATTAAATTGACACTTAATCTGAGAGAGAGAGAGGATGTATCAAAAATTATGAGAGTATATATTTCGCTAGACAGCAAGACATTAATGTTGTTATCCATCCAATATAACATGTTGGGACAGCTCAGATGGTACAGCTCTGTTCACAGGCAATTTAAAGCACCAAGTTCGATTCCTGACACGAACAATTTTATAAAAAAAAAATTAAAATGACTCAGACAAAAAGTTAGTAGAAAAATTTGTAAACGATTTTTAATTCCACTTTACAATTTTTGTACAAGTTTTTATTAAAAAAATTATTATTTAGTAATTTTTTTTGCTATTTTTATTATACAAAGTGCAGAATTTTTAGAAAATATTTACAAATTTTTATTGCAAATTTTAGAAATCATTTTACAAATTTTTAAAAACCGATTTGCTCAAATTAACAAAAAAATGTGCTAATTATAAAAAAGTGGATATTGAAGAAAATGTTATTTTTTATAATTAAAACTTATACATATAAATTTAAATATCTTTAAAACTTATACATATAAATTTAAATATCTTTAAAATGTTACATAGGTTGAAAAAAGGGATGGGAAGTGAACATTCTTGTCACAACCCATTCATGTTCAAAAATAGGACACCCACTTAAAATAGCACTAAAAACTATTTTAATTCTAAAAATCAGCCCTCAAAAAAATTAAATTTGACTTTTAAAATCCAAAAAATTCACAAAAAATATTTTTCAAAACAAAAATTAGCAAATGAAAACAAAATGATAAATTCCTTTATGTTTTTACTAATTTTAAGCCTTTGATTTTTTTTTTTAATTTTGTTAAAAATATTTAAAATAAAAGAAATAAAAAAATGTTGCTTGATAAAAAAATAAAAATTTGTATATTTAAATTCGTAGGACAATTCCAACAGAAATGAGCAGCTTTAAAGTGTTTGTTACACTTTAAAAATAATTGAGTTAATTTGGGCATTTTAATAATATACACTCACAATATGTTTTCTGTTACCGACTGTAGTTTATTTAAAAGTAATACGTAGAGTTTGTTTTTAAATGAAGAATCAATTGAAATTTATAGAAATATATCTTTTAACTATTTGAATCAGTCATTCAAAAAAATAAACTATAAAAATTTACAGACATTCAGTAGGAGTTGATATTTTCTGTTATATGTAAAATTTTATGTTTTCTGTTTCTTAAAATAGAAATTCAGATAATTCCTTTTTGTTTTTTACCAAAATAGTTTGTTTATGTACAAAATTATTTCAATAAAAATTTCAAGAAATTATTCAAATATATATAAAAAATAAAAATATATACATCTGTGTGTGTTTTTTTTTTTTGTAAAATAACACACAAATAAAAAAAAATCAATTTGTAAAATAAACCATAAAAATCGTTTTTTTTCTACATTTTGTCAGTTAAAAATTGATAGTTATTTTAAACGACTTTCGATTGCTTTTAATACTTTTGTCGATTATTAAACAATGATTGAAAATAAACAACAAAATTGGCTGAATATAATGACAAATCAGTAGGCCTCTTTTTGACCATATCTCTTTTTATTTCAATAATCTTAATCGTTCTTATAACTATATATAACTTAATAAAATTTTATAACGTCTTTTACTCTCTGACACTGAATCAAAAAAATCTGTACCGATTCCCACCTTCTCGAGCTTACCCCAAAAAATTTTTATCAAGGAATTCCATTTTTAAAGCTCTGTATAAAATGCAGTGTTTTATATTCGTGTTAGTACAACATATTAAGGTTATAAACATTTAATTCAATTCCAATTTGAATTCAATTCAATTCAAATTCATTTCCAATTGATTTGGATTAAATTCATTCCCAATTTAATTCCAATTCAGTTCAAATTCCAACTGGATTCAAATGAATTCCAGTTGAATTCAAATAAAATCCAATTGAATTTCAGTTGGAATTTAATTCAATTGCAATCGGACTCAGTTTAATTCCAATTGGATTCAATACACTGTATTTAATTTCGTAAATTGAATTGTAATTAGGTTCAAATGAATTCAAATTGGAATAGAATTAAACTACAATTGGAATTTAATTGAACTTGAATTTTATTTAACTGAGTTCAATTAGAATTCAATTCAATCCCAATTGAAATTCAGTTCATTGGAAATGAATTATAATTGAATTGGAATTAAATTGAATTCGAATTGGAATAGGAATTAAAAACCAGTAAACAGCAAAAATTTTCCGTTGCCATTACAGACTTTTATTTTTGGTGAGTTTAGTTTTCTACACTGGGTATTGAAGCAACAACATCAACTACATTAGAGTAACAACATTTTGCAAATACCAAAAGTTAAGCAAGTTATGGCAAAAACTAATCAAACAAAAACGGTTAAGAAAAAAAACAGAAATACCAATTTAAGCCACACGTAACTTAAACAAGATTTTGCACTACATACTGCATTCATTATGCTTAAATAAACTCAAAAACTTTAAACTCAATATCAAACAACATAAATTGGCCTCAATATATTTTAGTGTTTGAATAATGTTTGATTTTTAATAATTATTGGATTAGAGGAAGAGAAATATTGAAAGTTATACAAACGTGTTGCCTCATAGGAGGGAGAATTTGTCGTTTTTCTAAATATTTCTGTTTTTCATACACAAGATAACCCTCTGAAATACCTTTCATTTGATACACCATTTATTAATATTGCTTTAAAATACGATACATACATTAAAATTCATTCATTAACAACATATGCGAATTTCTGTGAAATGAAAATCATTTTTAGGAAAGTGGATATTAAAGGAAATTTTATTTCTAATAATTAAAACTTTTACTTACAAACTTAAGTGGCCTTAAATGCTACATTGGTTAAAAAAAAGGATCGGAAAATACTTTTCACAACCGACCAATGTCCAAAAATAGTTCTAAAAATCAGCCCTTAAAACAATTAAAATTTGACCTTAAAATTTAAAAATTTTACTCTTAAAAATATTTTTCAATGCATTAGCAAATTAAAATAAAATGACACCTTCCTTTATGTGTTTTACTAATTTTATATTTGTTTAATATATTTTTTGAATAAAAAAAAAATAAATAAATTAAAAATATGTTGTTGCTCGACAGAAAAGAAAAATAAATTTGTGATTTTTTTTCTTCGCAAGGCAATTTTAAAAGAAATTAGCAACTTTAGAGTGCAACAAACAAATGTATTTAAAAATAATTCAGTTAATTTGTGCAATTTTTAAAAATTCAGATTTTTCTATATTTTACAATTTATTAAGTTTAGTTTTGAAAATTTTTTGTTAATTTGAGCTTATTTATTTTAACAATTTTTACACCGAATTTTACCAATGTTTAGTAGCAGTTAATAACTATCCTGTTATTTCAATTTCACTAATATTTAGTAAAATTTGTTGCTGATTTTAACAGATCGATGTTAAATTACAGTTTACAGGAATTTACTTAAATTTAGTAGCGGCTACTAATTTTTCTACTGATTTCATTGTACTACACTGTAGCAGATATGTGTTACTAGCACCTCTGGGCTTAAATTAGCAAAATTTCTCGTAATATTAAATAATAAAACTTTCAATTGTTATTACATACCGGTCTAGTTTACAGATAAATATCTTAGCAATAAGTAAAATATGTTGGCAGAATAATGGCACAAAGTTGTTTATTGCTGAGCTTATGTTAAGGGTATGATAACACTTATTTGTGTTAGCTCATATTTTAAAAATTGTCAAAAATGAAGGCTATATAATGATTACATGTAAAATTAAAAAATTGTTATATTTTTCCGTTTTTTCCATTTAAATTGTTGAAATTTAATTAAATTTTTTAATTTAATAATTTTTTATTGGTTTTCCATTATTTTTCTATTTTTTTCTTTAATAGCGTCTTTTTTATAATTCTCAAATGAAAATGACAGCTGATTTTAACTTTGCCGAAGAACTATTGCGACATATAACATATGTACGAAATTGAGTGGTACACAGAGAAGATAATATAATTTTGACGTTTGTTGCAATATATTTATTGTATGTCTACAAATTAATCGTGACTGCGGAATAGGTAAATACAAATGTTGTATCGTATTATCATCTAATGTTGTATTTTTTAAAATTTAATTTTAACAACTCTGTTTTCAATAGTACGATACAACACTTAGAAGACCCCTTGTGAACTACCACTTTAAAATATTGGCGCATAATCATAGTTAAAATAAAGTATACTTTAAGAGTTCTAAAGTAAACTTTTTTTAAAAGTTTAAGCATACTATGGACAAGTAAAAATATACTTTAATCGCTAAAGTCTGCTTTAAAATTAAAACTAGCTGAAGTTGACTCTATCCAATTTAACAACACACAACAGCTGTTTTCCGCCAAGAAAATTTTTGTGAAAAAAAATTTTTGAATTGCAAATTATTAAAAGGAAAATTATATCAATAAATAAGATATTTTGCATAACATTTATTAAGTTAATAAATTTTTATTAATAAAAATACACTTTTCAATCCTTTTTTCATATTTTTTTTTCCTTTTTTACATTTTACATTTTGCAATTGCAAATCTTTTATTTAAACACTTTTATTTTTTTTCGGCAAATATAAAATCAGCTGATCAATGTTGCCACCTGCTTCTTTTTTAGTACAAAATGTATGCGGGCATTTAGTACATTTGATATGATACCCATATTGGCCCGTAATCATAGACCTACACTAACGTCGGCTTTTTTTAAAAACAACTTTAAATTGAAAACATGTCTATTTTGCTATTATAGTCAGAATTAAAGCCAGTTTTAAGTTGAACCGGCTCTAAAAGGGTATCACATCAAATGTACCAAACATTGATCAGCTGATTTTATATATGCCGAAAAAAATGAAAAGTGTGTAAATAAAAGATTTGCAATTGCAAAAAGGAAAAAGCTTTATAAAAAAGGATTGGAAAGTGTATTTTTATTAATAAAAATTTATTAACTTAATAAATATTATGCAAAATATCGTATTTATTGATATAATTTTCCTTTAAATAATTTTAAATTCAAACATTTTTTTTTTTTACAAAAATTTTCTTGGCGGAAAACAGCTGTTGTGTGTTGTTAAATTGGATAGAGTTAACTTCAGCTAGTTTTAATTTTAGAACAGACTTTTGCGATTAAAGTATACTTTTACTTGTCTATAGTATGCTTAAAGTATACTTTTAAGAAAAGTCGACTTTAGAACTCTTAGAGTATACTTTATTTTAACTAAGATTATGCGCCATTGTTTTTAAAGAGATTTTTTTTACCCTTTTTCGGGATAAAAAAAATATATGAAAAAAATTCGAAACGCTGCAAATATTTATTTTTATTTTTAATTGAAATGTTCTTCTATTTGATTGTGCAGGAATTGTATATTTGATAAGGAAATTTTCTACTAATTCCATCATGGATAAGAAAAAGAATTAAAATACTAACTGGGTGACAGTAGGGCTTTCCTAATGATTAGGGTTTAAAATTTTTATACCGGAAATATTCATTCTTTGGGTAGAGTTAGCGGCATAACTAAAGATGGCTTTGAATCAGTTAAGCCTGGTAATATGTTTTCAAACCTATTCTGTGGAGTTAATGATATAAAAAACTGCTGTTAAATTATTGTAATAGCAATACTTCAAAACATTAATTTAAACAAATAATGATTACAAATTTTACGTTACTCTACGAAATTACTTTTACCTTTAACTAATAGTAATACCTTTAACTCTTTCAAAAAGTAACGTTTGATATTTATTTTTAGCATTTTTTGTTTACCTCTAAACAAAAAACATAATGAAAAACTAAATTAAAATTAAATTATGTTAAATTGTTAGTAATCAAAATTATGTATGATTTTTTTTTTAAATGTATTTTTTACACCTTAACTGTTTGTTAATAAACGCTTCAGTACCCAGCAAAACCACATAATACCAAATAATAAAGTAATGTGTAGCCATAGGGACTCTTAGATTACTTTACACCTTGATTCATTGATGAATTTTACAAGCGATGAGCCTCAAAGTAATGTATATAGCCTTTGCTTTAGAGGTGACAATGTAAGGGGTTACTTATATGGTTACGAGCATGGAAAAAATAATGTGTGTAAGAATATATTTTTAAAAAAGAGGAATTTTTATTAAAAAAAATTATTACAAATATTTTAAGCGTTATCAAAAATAATGCGGTCATGATGGGAATCGAATGAGGGAACTCTGGTTGCCAGCCAAGAACTCTACCCACTGAGCTATCGACGCATATAGTATTTGATTGCTTTTAAGATAAACTTAAAGGAATTCGTTAGTGTTGTCAAAACAAACATACATTACCCTTTTCCTTACAAAAAAACACAAAGTAATGTATCTAAAAATAGATTTTCAAAAATATTACAATTATTACTTTACATTTATAAATCATATATTACGTAATCAATAATTAGTAACTTATTACTTTATGCTTATAAATAATGATAAATAATTGCAAGGTAACGCATGAGAATTATGAATCCATCACCAAAGTTTTGCTGGGTAGTTTGTAGTTTAGCTCAGTGTTAGTTTATATGCTGCTGTCAAGTAATTAATGATGGAATTTATATCAAGATAACATCAAGTATAAATATATGCATATATAATAAGGCTATTCACGAAGGTTAGGGCAAAAGGAACATTTTTATACCCTTCACCACAGGTGGAAGGGTATATATAAGTTTGTCATTCCGTTTGTAATTTCTACAATATTGATCTTAGACCCTATAAAGTACATATATATATTCTGGGTCCTTATGAAGAGCGAAGTTGATTTAACGATGTCCTTTTGTCCGTCTGTGTGTTGAAATGGGTTTTCCGAAGAACCCAGACATGATGAGGACTTGATTGTTTTTTATTTCTGTTACATGTAATCCATTTCTGTTTGCTATTAAAAATCAGACAGATCGGTTAATAAATGGCTGAGATATTAGCAAAAAACCAGGACTACCTCCAATTTTTTCCGTAAAATCCCTTTGTTTAATATGTATGTAGAATTTTACGCATAACAAACACATCCATTTGTTGAAATTCTTTTCTTTCATCTCCACCTTTTATACACAAACAACAAACACATACAAAGATTTGCCATTTAAATAAAAACTAAACAAATCTCTAATGAACGAAGACTTTTATATATGTACCTCTATTGACGATGATTTTGTGTGAGCTTCAATAGCTCAGTTGTCTAGACGCTATGTCACAAATACTTTTTTGCCTCTAAGGCCGCGGGTTCGAATCCCGCTCAACTCACTTTTTTGTGTACATTTTTTTTTATTATTTTCTTAAGACTTTTTTTTGTTTATTTTTGTTTTTTGTTTTATATTAATAATTAAATAATCCATAAATAGGCTAAAAACATCAAAATTTTTATAAAAACCCTCTGATACGAACAAAATACAAACGTTTTTATATCCTTCACCACAGGTGGAAGGGTCGCGGGTTCGAATCCCGGTCAATTCACTTTTTTTTGTAAATTTTTTTTTATTTTCTTAAGATTTTTTTTTTTTTTTTGTTTATTTTTTGTTTTTTTTTAACATTTAATAATTAATTTAAATAAAATTTTATATTAATAATTAAATAATCCATAAATAGGCTTAAAACATCAAAATTTTTATAAAAACCCTCTGATACAAACAAAATACAAACGGTTTTATTTCTATTTTTTGCTCCGATTTAAAAGAATTTATAAAAAGATTTTTAAACCATTTTATTTCTCATATATTAAGAAAATTTTATTTATAATTTCCCTTTGAGTGCAACTATTTTAGGTCATAACTTATAATAATTTATAAAAAAAAAATTATAAACTATTTTCCTTCAAATTTTTAAAATTAAGCTAAAGAAATTAAAAATATTTTTATTAAAAAAGCGAAATAAAATCCCAAATGCAAATTTGCCAGCTAAATCAAACGTTTTTGTAGAAATAAAACACATGCAGTTCTAGTGATTTCTTTTAACCATTTGTTGAAATTCTTTTCTTTCACCTCTTCACCTTTTATACACAAACAACAAACACTATTCTAGAGCTGTAATATGACCTATGGATACGTCTTATATAGCAAAAGATCGAAAATCTTGAGTATAACATATTTGCTGAAAAACTCGGAAATATCGGTTCAGATACAAAAAAGTTATGCCCAAAACATACATTTTTTTTAAATACCTGTTTTCTGGAACCATAAATCTTCCCAAGTCCAAGTCCGTATATAAATCTGTCCATTGCATATATGTCCATATATAAACTTCAGTTTTTTCCCAGCCATGGTCAAGGGTATATAAGATTCGGCATAGCCGAATTTAGCCGCTCTTACTTGTTTCTTTCTGCTTTTGTAATTTGTAAAAAAAAAACAGAATATATACATAAGTAAAGGGTGATTTTTTTTGCCATTTGGTTTTTCAGTGTAAATTTTTTCAGTGTAAAAAAAAGGTTCGTGACATGTGGAATGCAAACAATGCTTAGTAAGGTTTGCCATTTTACCATGAATAGATTGAAATTTATTATAAATATTCGTGCTGTGTAAGAAATGTGTTTCTATCGAAAAATTGTCTTCAGCGTTGGAGCTCATTTTTGGCTCAATGGGTACGTCAACAAACAAAATTTCCGAATTTGGTGTAAAGAGCAGCCAGAGGCAGTTCAAGAGGTGCCAATGCACCCTGAAAGATGTACTGTTTGTTGCGGTACTTCTGTACATCTTCAAGAACGATGAAAATCGAAACGTTGCAGTCAATGGAGCAAGGTACTGAGCGAAGAATTGGACTTGGTTGACATGTGGTTTCCACAAGAGTATGCCACATGCCAAGAGGCGAGTTTAGTGAGAAATTAATCTCACGTTTTGGATCAGTGCATTGACCGGCAATATCATTCGATTTGACCACACTAGACTATTTTTTTTTTTTGGGGGGATACATGAAGTCTCTTATATACAGCGACAAGCGAGCCATAATTCCTGCCTTGTAAGACAATGTTACAGCTGCCACTGGTGAGATAAGGGTTGAAATGCTGGAAAAAATATGCCAGAAATGGAGCTCACGGAGCTACGCCGTAGCCGCGGCAACATTTACATGAAATAATGTTTAAAAAGTAAATGGCAGCCATTCACATATCGCCCCAAATAAATATTTCATTCACTTTTGAAAATTTTCGGTTTTTGTTTTTTCAATTTTCAAAACCCAAACAGTTAAAAAAATCACCCTTAACAATCTTTGATGAATACCCTTAATGATTTACTGTACCTATGCTGCTGCTGCTGTTATAGCTAACATTAATCAGTTTAATGAAAAAAGTTTATGAAAAAAAAAAACAGAATACATACATAAAACGTTATGTTAATATCTGGATAGATTTATGCAAAATGTCTTACTAAACACTAAAAAGTGGAACATGTGAATTTTACAAACATATCTATGTTTCTGGGGATACAGTGTATAAAAACGATAAAGTGAATGTAATGAAATTTAATTGGTTTATAAAATAATAAAAAATAATTTTTTACAGCTCAGTTGTTGATTAATCTATATATTTAATAAGATTTTAACTAAATGTTGCAACAAGATGATTTTGTAAAACAAGGATATTGTTATTAAAAATGTCCACTAAAGGAATTTTGATGCATGAAATTATAATTTACAATCAAACTTATTTTAATTTTTTAACTCTTTCCGTGCCGATGGTATAAAAAATATAGCACTATTCTAAATAATGTGGCTCTTTGTCCATTGTGCCTCTTTGTCCAAGCAAAACTAAATCATGTTTGAGTGATTTTCATAAATAAATTATTAATTTTATGATAATAATACTATGACCATGTTCAGAATCCTACAAGAATAAATATTTTTTTTAATACATATTTTTCAATAAAACTCGATAATAAGTGAAAGCAAATTAAAATTTTGTTTAATTTTCACTGATATCTTATAGTGCCCCGGAAAGAGTTAATAACAAAACAGTATTAAAATTTAAACTGTCTCAGTGATTAAATTTTTTAGTTTTTCCAGTTTATTTTTGAAAAAGTTCCTTTTATAAAGTTAGAAAAACTAATGTCTATAAGAAATGTTGGAGTTATCAAATTATCTAAGTTAAACCGGTTTTTAAACCGGTTTTTTTTTAATAAGCATTTTTTATTTATAAAAGATACTCTTAAGGTTAACCTCTCGAAACTCTGTCCTGTTGTGTAAAGCCCATGCCAGATAGTGAAAATGCCAGTGAACAGTGACAATTCTGCCAAACTTTGATCTTGAATTTCACGGATACGTATTCAATATTTTTAAGATTTTCTAATTGAATTTTGTTACACGGCATTTGGTATGAAAAATCTCATATATTGATCCTCCTTAAATTTCAGCAAAAGTAGTATTTTTTCTCTTTTTGATATTCGTGCCAGATCTGCTCTAATCGGTTTCAAGTGACCATATTTCGGTGCCGGACTTTTTAAAATTTTTGTTCTTCTTATTAAATGTAAAAATAAATATCTAAAGGGTGTCCCAAGAAGAACGCAATTTTTAAATTTTAAATAAAACACAGATATTTAAAAAAAAATTGTGAAACTTTATTATATCGTAAAGTAGACAGAATGAGGTTATGTATGGAACAATATATCGTGCAGATGGCCGCCGCGGCTTTGCTGGCATGCACGCGATCTTTTAATGAAATTTTCAATGACTGTTTTGCATGTATTTCATTAATGCAGCGTCCAATTTCCTCTTTTAAGGCTTGAGTCGTCGTCGGCTTATTCGCGTAAACCATCGACTTCGAAAAACCCCAAAGAAAAAAATCTAATGGTGTTTAATCGCACGATCTAGGCGGCCAATTCTGATCTCCAAAACGCGAAATAACACGACCGGGAAATGACTGATGCAGCAATTGAATTGTTTCTCTGGCTGTATGACATGTGGCGCCGTCTTATTGGAACCACATGCCCTCCACATTCATTTCTTCAATTCTAGGCAAGAAAAAACTGGTTATCATTTCACGATACCGAACACCATTGACTGTTTGCGCTTGACCTGCCTCATTTTCATAAACAAAAGGTCCAATGATTCCTCCAGCCCAAAAACCACACCACACAGTGACACGTTGAGGATGCATTTGCTTCTGGTGAATCACTCGAGGATTTTCCTCACCCCAAATACGACAATTCTGCCTATTGACGAAGCCATCAAGATGAAAATGGGCCTCGTCACTGAAGATGATTTTATCGGCAAAATCAGCATTTTCATGTTGTCTCTCCAATACCCAATTAACGAACTCCCTTCGCTGTCCATGGTCAGCTGGCTTCAGTTCCTGAGTCAATTGAACTTTGTATGCATGAAGATGCAAATCTTTCGTCAAAATTCGCTGCAAAGTGGATTTGGAGACACCAATTTGCTGAGCTCGGTGTCGAATTGAGGTGGATGGAGTTTGAGCGACATCATCACGTACAGCTGCGACATTTTCGGTCGATCGACCTGGTCGATGGCGCGTTGTTGTCTTTACATCACTAACAGACCCAGTTTCGGCAAATTTATCCATTAATCTCTTTACAGTTGACTCTTTTGGAGCATTATTGTGACCCCAAATTGATCGCAATTTGCGAACTGTAGCCGCAAAACTTTTACCATTTTGGTAAAACAATTTCACAATGAGGATGCGTTGTTCATTCGTGTAGCGCTCCATTTTTACTAACCTCGTACCTTCTACTAGCAAACAATAACAATTGTTCAAATGTCATACAATGACACTTCGAATGTTGCCAGATTTAAAAATTGCGTTCTTCTTGGGACACCCTTTATAACCCTAAGCTCTGCCTAATTCAAATTTCATATAACATGTATTTTTTTCCTTTTCCAGTATTCGTTTTGTATCGGATTTTAACGAACTTTTACCATTATATAAATAGAACACTTTTGAAGTTCAAATTGTAAGGAAAATACCCAGCCATGTGTTTTATGCTTTGCCCAGCTTTTGCAAAAATTTTGGATTCTTATGGAATCTTTTGCCAAAGCGCGAAATACATAAATCAAATAGGCTAAAAATAATCAATTTAATTGGTGTATCGACATTTAACTTTGGAGTTACACCCCGATTGTGTTTCCAAGTAGGGACGAGTCAACTGGTTCTGCACAGTTGTCTGAAGGGTCTTCAGTATTTACGGATGGGTTCAAGATGGAATCTTGGAGTTTACCTAACGGATAGTGACATTAAAATGTCATACAGGCTTCCGGATGAGTGCAGTGTCTTCCAGGCAAATCTGGAGGGCCAAAGAGTTGATAAGGGCAAACGTCATAGAGGGATCCGTAGGATAGTCAGGCAGCACTTAGGGCTTTGAAGAGTCATTCAGTACATTTAAGTGTAGTTAAGGACTGTAAAGGGGCTCTAGAAGCGGTAATGGAATTTTACTCAATCAATACTGGAGCAGTAGGACAGATTGCAGGGTGCCCAGGGCTATATGGCCAAAAATGGATACAAAAGCAACCAAAATACTAATTGGATTGGATAGGAGAAATCTCTGGTCTTCAGATAGAGGCACACAAGGCTTTTGTAGGTGGTGCGAGGATATTGAGGAATTAGAGACAATAGAGCACATTTTGTACAACTGTCCTTGATTACAGGGTCTCAGACTAAGATGGCTGGAGAAAATATTCCACAATGAACTGGGTAATGTGGCTAGATATGATCTGGGAACTTTATCGGTTTTTTTTTTTTAATTTCGTTTATTTACGTCTATGGATATACAAAAATCCTTACAGACTTAGCTAACAACTAACAATATTTTCTTATTAATTAACAATGTTTTTAAAAATTATGTTAAATTGCGTAAATTCTAATGGCAAATAATTAATTTCTTTGGATTTATTGTTAATTTTATTAAATAAGTTAAGAACTCTTGTGATTGGTTGATTAGATGCATAATTCGTTATATGGACTTAAAAATAAATAATCATTTTGCCGTAAATGTATTACTGGTATGTTCCAATTTATAATGGACAGTCACCATTATAGTTGACAATATCATATAAGAACATAACAGCTTGACTTGATCTCCTTTTTTCTAACGTTTCTAATCCAATTAAATTAGATTGAGATTCATATGATGGAGTTTTTTCGGAAAATACTAAAGAAGACAAATCATACTTGATTTGATTTCTTAAGGGGATAAGCTGGCTATTTTAGGCAGCAGTCTCGGGGTCACCCCAACCAATAATTTTTCTCTACTTTTTGGGGCGGGGGCTCTCAATTCTTTATTTTTACCTGTCTCTTCTCCATTTTCTTCCAAAGGGTAACACAATGGATCCTACGGCTCTCCGAGTAGTAGTGTTTTGGATCGATTAGATTGGGAATGGGCGCAAAGGGCTAATTACGACGATTTTTCCATCCATAGGACCCAAGGACGTACCTCCCATAGGGGACCCGAAAAACAATTTCCGAGATTAGGCGCTGTCAAAGGCCTTTCCTAGGAAAAGTGAGGTCATTGGTGGTCTATCTATGTTAAGAAAAAATCAGTAATCATGACTCTATAGCGGTCGCCATTCACCATTATAGCGTTATTGTCAGCTCATTCAAAAAAATAAGGTTCCAATCACCTTTTGCAAAGTAATTGCATACCACCCCGTGACTGTGGGAGCTTCATGAAAAAAGCGTGGATTTTTCCTTCACTTAGAACCAAGAATTTCGCTTATTGACGTTGCTCATGATTAATTTTAATGCAGAATCATCCACTCGGTCGTGAGTTCCTTAAAAGCGATTTGTTGTTATTCACTATAAATTTAGCAAGTGTCTACTTCACGAATATAAAAACCAGCAAACTGACATACGAGGGCGGATCAATAAGTCCGTGACTTTTCGAACTTTCCTCGTAGTTATATGAAATGCAACACTGCTCCCATCAAGTACCACCTGTTAATAAACTACAGTAAAATTTTGAGCAAGTTCCGTCATTTACTTTGCGTTCAACAGCTGTTCAAAACATACAACCTCGTCGATTTTTTAAAAATTATTTTTGCGAAAAAAAAACCGTCAATCGAACCAAGGAAAAGCTTGATAAATACTATGGGGACTCTGCACCATTGATTACAATGGTAAAAAAGTGGTTTACTGACTTCCGTTGTGGCCTTACAAACACGGAAGATGCTGAACGTTCTGGATGCCCAGTTGAGGTCTCTACACTCAAAACAATTGGATAAATTCACGATATGGTATTGGCCGATCGGAGATTGAACGTGCGATAGATTATGGAAGATAAAGGCATCGAACATAGCTCAGTGGTTTCAATTTTGAACGATCACTTGGGTATGAGAAAGCTTTCCGCAAGATGGCAGCCGCATTTGCTCACAATCGACCACCAACGGAATCCCGTGACAGCTTAGTTTCCATAAAAAAATCTTGAAGTAGACTACGAATTGCCCCCTCATTCGCCTTATTCTCCGGATTTAGCCCCCAGGGACTATTTCTTATTTGCGAACCTAAAGAAATGGTTCGGTGGAAAGAGATTTTGCTCCAACGATGAAATTATTGATCAAACAAATGCCTATTTTATGAAAATCCTGCTGTTAAACGCAAAGTAAATGACGGAACTTGCTCAAAATTTTACAGTATGTAGTATATTAACAGGTGGTACTTGATGGGAGCAGTGTTGCATTTTATATAACTACGAGGTAAGTTCGAAAAGTCACGGACTTATTGATACGCCCACGTAACATCTTATATTTATAAATATATTTTAAATTTGCAAATTCAAGTTAGAATATTCAAAAATTAGTTATATTTGTCTAATTTTGTTTTACAGTTTTTATAGTAAAAAATGCCTTAGTTATTTTTATTGAATTATTTGTTATAACTGCATAGTTTTTCATTTGTTTTGTCAGTAGCCAAAAATAACAGAAATTTTTTAGTTAATTTAAATGTTTTTTTTTTTAATATGAATTGATTAATTTTGTCCAATGCAAATTTCAGCCGTCTAAAAATATCCTAAATATTAGGTTTAATTATTGCAATATATACAATAAATAAAAACAGAGATATATACATATTTTATAAATAAATATTTCATTGACTTTTTTATTACAAAATATTTATATTGTTATACGCTGATATTTGCCGGTTCACAAAAAAAAAAAAGATTTATTAAATAATATTATTTTATGATAATTTTCAGCAAATATTGCAAAATTTGCATATTTTAAATATTCATCAGTTGTTTTTTTTTTTTATAAATATATTTGGCTGGATTAAATATTTATAATGACGGTTTTTTATAAAAAAAAATTAATGAGATGCGTATTTGTTTGTTTTTTCATAATTTTTAAAAATAAAATATTTTTGCATACAAATTTTTTTTAAATAAAAACAAATAGTGTTATTTAATTTTATATTTGTTTGTTTTTTTTTAATAAAATTAGCATATGACTACACTATAATTTGTTATTATATTTAAGGAAAATTTTGTTCTTGATTATATCAAATTATTTAAGCACCTTTTTCACGTACACGTTAATGTACTTAATGTATTAATATTTAAAAAGCGTTTAATATTTATTATACTCGTAGCTTATAATTATAAAAAAATAAACTCATATTCAAGGATATAGGAATTATTTCGTTTTATTACAATAACAACCTTATTTTCCACATTAAAATTGTATGTTTTAATTTTTGTAAAAACAAAATATAAAACAAAATATTCCATTGATATTTATTTATTTTTTTATTTTTAATTCTATATGATTGTTTTCTATGTTTATTTACTTTTTATTTTAAATGCCTCAAAATAACCAGCTGTATTTATTATTAATATTTAATCGATTCATATGTATGTCTGTCGGATTATTATTTAATAGTATTTTTAATATTCTTCTTTTATTTTAAATTATTTTTAAACACTTGTAGTATTTTTGTATTTTGCAAATAGACAATTTTAAAGTTTCACTTATTGGGCACTAAGCAAAAAAAAAATATTATTATTAAAAAATATTGTTTTATTTATACGAGTATTATTTATTTTTTTAGTAGTTCAAGGTTTTATTACTATAGCAATTATGAGTTTTTTTTTTTTGTTATTAAAAAAAAATATTTATCAAGAATCAAAATTGTATTTAAAACTAGTTTTATTTCAAAATTTATTTTGGCCTTACAAGGGAATCCTCCCAATGCGTACACTCCAAATCAGATGTTGTATAGAATAAAAACCTAAGGTTTATGAGTTTGTTTAATGTGCCATCTCTGATGTTTAGGCGATAAAAACTGGTACCAAAAAGTGGTACTTTTTAATAATTTTAATTATTTAAAAAAAAATCTTAGAAAGAGAAAGAGATAATTCGCCTTAGTTTTGTACTGTCAAATTTACATATATTATTCCTTAATAAATTTCATTTAACACCTAGTTTTTTTACCCTCCACCATATATGGTGAGGGTATATATCAGTTCGTCATTCCGTTTGTAACATGTCGAAATATAGGTCTAAGACCCCATAAAGTATATATATTCGTGATCCTTATGCAGTTTTAAGTCGATTTAGCGATGTCCGTCTGTCTGTCTGTCTGTTGAAATGGCGATCACGACGCGAAGACGCTGGCGGGGGCGCCTATTATTTAACATCCTCCCGACCAGTTTGGTATTGAAAATGAGCAAAATCGGCCAGCGGTTAAAAAGTTATGGGCGAAAATGCGAAGATACCTCTAAATTTTCCATACAAATTGGTGTATTTTAGTTCAGTTTCATAGTAGCGACTGGTATATAATATATTTTCTCATATTTTTTCACCAATCGCTTAAAAATTAAAAAAGTTTTCACCTCAAATACTTTTCACCTCTAAATTATTTTTTTCACCACAAAAAATTTTTTTCACCTAAACAATTTTTTCACATCAAAATTTTTTTAACGTAAAAAAATTCATTTCCGCATCCAAAAAAGTTTTTCACCTCAAAAAATTGTTTCCACCTCCATAATTTTACTTCAAAAGTTTTTTACATTGTTTGTATCAAAAACAATAGAGAACATTGGTGGAGGGTATTCAAAGATTCGGCACAGCCGAATTTAAGCCTTTTTTACTTGTTTTTTTAATATTCGTGTTTTTTTTTTTTGATTTTATCGAATTGAGTGCATTAATTTAATGAATAGAATTGGGAATATTTCTGACATGTTACAGAAAAAGTTGTATTTTTATATTCCGATTTTTACAGGCTTAACATCGGAGACGCCACTAAAATAATAAAATTTCAACCTTGGGTTTAAATTCTTTATTACATATCCGAGTTTCATCCAAATCAGTGTGTAAGCGATGTGGATTCAATTGGTAATTTTAAAAACTATGTTTAATTTACAGAAAATTACAGTTCGAACTAGGGCCTATGATCAAGACCGGGTAGCCCGGGTAGACTGGTTTACACTCACCAAAAAAAGTCTATAATGGCAACTTAAAATTTTGCTGTTATTACGGGAAATTTTGCTTATTTGAGCCCAGCGGTATTTTTGGCTAATCTTAGCAACACATGTCTGCTGACGTGTAGTACAATGAAATTTGTAGAAAAAATTTGCTGCCGCTACTAAATTTTAGTGAACTTTTTGTAAAATGGAATTTAAAATCTGTTTGCTAAAATCAACAAAAAAGACTTACTAAATATTATAAATATTAGTACAAAATTTAAAATTTATTTTTTTTACCGAGCATCAATTTTTTTTTTTTTTTTATTTTTTTCAAAAAAATGTTTTAGACAAAATTAAAAAAAAAAATCAAAGCCTTAAAAATTTTATCATTTTATTTTAATTTGGTAATTTCTGTTTTGAAAAATATTTAAGTAAATTTTTTTAGCTTTTAAGGTTAAATTTTAATTGTTTTAAGGGCTGATTTTTAGAACTAAAAAACCTTTTAGTGCTATTTTAAGTGGATGTCCTATTTTTAGACATGAGTCGGTATCTTTACTTTCGATCCCTTTTTGTAATCTATGTAACATTTTAAGGCAATTTAAGTTTGTAGGTGTAAGTTTTAATTAGAAATAACATTTCCTTCAATATCCACTTTTTTAAAATTAGTAATTTTTCTTGCTAATTTTGGCAAGATGGTTTTCAGAAATTTGTAAAATGATTTCCGAAATAAGCAACGAAAATTTGTAAATATTCTGTAAAAATTCTGTTATTTGTAAAATGTAAATAGCAAAAAGATTTGCTAAGTAATATTTTTTTTTACTTAAAATCAGTACAAAAATAGTAAAGTGGGATTGAAAACTGTTTACAAATTTTTCTATTAACTTTTTCTTCTGAGTGTACCCGGTTAGACCGAGTTTGAGACCGGTTCGCCCGTGTAGATCGGGTGACCAAAACCCGGGTAATGGGGGGGCTCAAGTTAGAACATATTTGGAGTGTGACATTAAGATTTCTTGTACACACAGAAGAAAACACATTTATTTTGAAGATGTGAAAACAAAGAGGGGCCTGTTTGGAAATGAACCACTGCGCTGCATCTGATGCGCATTTGTGATTAGTTGCGATGCTCAGCTGATGGCGATACTTGTTTGTTAAGCAGTTTGTTTTACATTTTCGAAAGAAATATAATTAAAATATAAAACTTAATAAATTTAATTTGTAAGTTAGATTTTGGATTGCATCAATCTCGACTCTAAAAAAATACATAAGCAAAGAAATTAAATAAAAATAAATAAATAAAAAAATAAATAAATAAATAAAAAAATAAATAAATAAATAAATAAATGAATGAATAATAAATAAATAAAAAAATTATACTTTTGCATCATATGCATTTTCGAACATCTGACATTTGCAATGTTACCCCATGATCCTTTTATAAACGCAATGCTCATCACCTGCAAAGCAGTGATGCATTTCCGAACAGGCCCCAAAACCTAAATGTTGACATATTAATTTAAATAAGAGGAAAGCTATTTTAAATAGAATTATATTTACTTTAATAAAATTTATACTTAATTTAAAAAAGTTCTTAAAAAATAAGATGTTAATTCAAATATGATATGTTGAATAGGACACCTTTTTTGGTAACAGGCGGGACACCCAGTGTGTAACCCTAATTCAAATACACTGAATCCAGTGGTGCTAACCATTTTTTTTAAGGTTAGCTCTTGTTTTCGAAAAATTTTAGATTGCGAATTATGATTCCAAATACCAAAAACACGATTTTTTTTTAAAATTTTCGACATTTATTGAATATAAGTAAATCGAACATCTTATTGATGAATATGCATCCAAACAGAAATTGAAAAAATATTTTAAAAATTATGATTTTTTGCAGACTGCAGCTTGGTAAAGAAAACTGCAGTTTATTTTTTATTTTCTTGATCTTCAACAAAATTAATGTTATGCCACAAAAAATTAGCTCTGTTCATTCACATAATAAATAACACGAATATATTTTTGTCCCTAGAATAAAGAAACTTTTTGATGAAGTAGCAAAAAAAAATATGATTGGGGCAATCATATTCGAAGAGCAACATATATTTTTGGGATTATGATTGTTGTGTTATCATATTATGATAATAAAAAAAAAACATAATTTTACCATAATCTAGTCCCTACAGTTATATTATGATATGAAACTATGATAAAGTTCTTTAAATTCTTTCCTAAGAGTCTCAGAATTTTTGTTTTAGAAAAAGTTCTTAAAAAATAAGAATATTTCTACTAGAAAAAGTTTTTAGAATTGAAATATTTTTTATGATAAAAAGTCCTCAAAATCTGAGAATTTTTTATTCAAAGAAAGACTAGAATCCCCCGTAGTTATATGAAATGCAACACTGCTCCCATCAAGTACCATCTGTTAATAGACTGCTGTCAAATTTTGTGAAAGTCCCGTCATTTACTTTGCGTTTAACAGCTGTTCAAAACACACAAACTTGTGACTTTTTTAAAAATAGAAAAAAGTGAATTCCGAGTGCTCATTAAACATTATTTTTTGCGAAAAAAAACCGTCAATCAAACCAATGCAGTGTTGTATTTCATTTAACTACGAGGTAAGTTCGAAAAGTTACGGACTTATTGACCACCCTCGTATTTAGGAAAATATGAATTTTAACCTAAGAAACAGTTTGCAGAAATGTTTCTATCAGAAAAATTTTACAGACTTTTTCTTATAAAAAAAATTATTTTGTTAATATTCTGAGTAATTTTTTCACAAGAAAGTCGTTATTTTACAAAAAATTAATTAATAAATATTTATTATTGTTTTTATTGAAAAGAATTAAAAAATATAAAATCTTAATATAGAATTTTTTTTTTGACAATTACATTATTAGTGTAAATTATGTTATATGTATAAAGCATTTTAAAAATAAACCCCCCAGGTAAAAATAATCATATATTATAATTTGTACATGGGTGACTGAACTGATACAATTATGACTGTAAATATCAAAGTCACGTTTTATTTGATTTATAATTATTCATTGATTGTTGTCAGCATTTTGCAGTTCCCTAATTATCATATTTTTTTATAGTCAGAATTTTTATTAATACAGTATGGTTACAGCCAATCATGTTATAAAATAGAAAGTGACAATAATGAAATCACAAAATATTTACTATAACAATGATGGTAGTGACCATATTGATAATTAGAACCTTTTTATAAACCAATAACTTGATTGTGACAACTATACCCGCATGCATTAATCATAATATAGTAGCAGTGATCATGTTGTAACCATGTTTTTTCACTGCATGCAGTATCTCACGTCGACAGAAAATCGGCGGTGAGCCTACTTAAGTAATTTATTTCAGATTTGCGCCGCCTTTTGTGAATCAGATCGTAAATAGTAATCATCAAGCTTGTAAAATTTTTGCATATCCAGGTGTCCCACTTTCGAGTTTAATAGTTCATCTACCAAAGTGCCTGGGGGGGTTTCTCATCAAAACACAATTCCACCAGCTGGTAATAAATAACTGCATTCGGTAATTTATTACAGACGCCTCCGACATTCGAGTTTATTATTTTATCGGTGATTTAGTATTTTAAAATTTTTCATTCTCAGTGCAGAGTAATTAGATTTAACTTTAAGCATTTTATGCAACATATAATTTAAATACCCCTCGGGTCACACAAAATTAAATATTTTACACGTGTATTTCATTAGTCTGCAATTACTGAAAAACTATATAAAACAAATTAGATAATAACTACAAAAAGTATCACTTAAATTGTTAGAAATTTAATTATTGCTGTAATTTCGTTGTATTTTAAATAGGCTACGATATCAGCCTATTAAACAAAAAAAATTAATTTTAATTTAATACTAAGCACGTAAAATAATTAAAATCGTCATGAAATCTAATAAATCGGCATGATCGCCTGCGAATTATATGTATTTATTTTAATTTGCGAATTAATTGCATCTACACATATAACCTATTGAAATTGTTTAACTCGGTGATTTAATGCAAAATTGGAAATACAGCCAAAAAATCTTATTGACAGAATTTATTAAAAATGTCAGTTAAATTTTTTGTTTGTCGCTTTGGAAATTTTTCCTACTAATTAATGTGTTGCTTTCTTTGGAAAGGGGATAAAGAAGAGAATAAATGTGGTGAAAGATAAAGGGCTTCCAATATGGCAACTCTGTAATAGCGAGAAATGATAAATTTTAAAACAGTTGCAGCCCGCCATCTGATGGAGGGTTTAACGAAATCGTTGAAGCTTTTTAGATCATAGCTCTGTTTTGTTATTTTACTTCCGTGGGGTTAAGTGCTATGGGAACACCAAGAGGGGAATGTTGCGATATGTTACGGAAATTATATTCATCAATTCCATATTTTAGTAGAAACATAAATTCCCATATGCCAGATTATATGGCAACCCTTCACCATGACTACTAGTGTATGGGTGTTCTTCTTTCAAAATTCAAAGAACATTCTAAAAGTTTCCGGTATGCAGCTTCCGGACGGTGCTACCACATTCTAGTTATTTTTCCCCGCACATATAAATACTACCGCAATGTGGCATGACAGTTAGTTGATAATAAAACGCTTAAGAAGCAACATTGGTGATTAATTGAATAAATTGTGTATTCTGTTAAAGTGTAACTTAATAGAATTTTAATAAAATCTCTTGTATTATTATTTTAAGTTTGTGTATAAAAGGAAATCAACGATTTTAAAAGGTAAAATCGTAACAATATTATTTTTCTAAGTTGATGTTACCGACGCTGGGGATCGAAACCGCAACCTAATGTGCAACAGACCAAGGCCCACAGTTAAAAGGACAACAAATGCATTTAAAATACCTAAAAATTCAGCTGTTTTTGATTGTTAAAAAACGAAAAAATAACTACCAATTGCGTAGAACTACCATACAAAAAATAATTAGAAAAAAACTACAGCTTTTTACAATTAATTTTTTATGGTATTTCAATTTAAATAAAACAATCTGTTTCTTTTAATTGCAATAAAAAAATGTGTAATTTTTTTTATTTTTCTAAAAAAATATAAAGTCAAAATTCTAACCGTTTTTTTTTTGCATTGCAGACACAATACAATTTTTTAATTTTCATTTGCACACTTAAAAAAAATTAATAAACTGAAAAAAAACTTTTAAACTAACTCACCAAAATTTTTATTTTTTAACAATAACTAACAAATATAAACTGTTTTCCGCAAAATTACTGTTTTGGCAGTTATTCATTATAATCTTAAAATTAACTGCTTTACTGAAATACAGTACTTTTTCGTTTTCGTTGCTTTCTAAACTTGTAATAATCGTTGTTTTGTTGTTTGCCATAGGAAAACAACAACTAATGATTACTTACAAACAACTATCATATAGAGTTACTGACAAACTTTTTTGAGTGTATCAAATAAAATTAATTTCTAACAAATTAAATGTTGAAAATGAAAATCAAGTTATTTTAACCTTTTAAAAATAAAAATTAATTCGCGAAAGTTGCATTTTTTTAAAAACGTCTTTAAATTAAAAACCTGTTACACTTACAAAAAAAAAAAAGTCCGTAATGACAACTGAAAATTTTGCTGTTATTACTGGAAATTTTGCTAATTTGAACCCAGCGGTATTTTTTGCTAATCTAAGCAACACATGTCTGCTGACGTGTAGTAAAATGAAGTTTGTAGAAAAAAATAGCTGCAGCTACTAAGTTTTAGTAAACTTTTTGTAAAGTGGAATTTAAAATAGATCTGCTAAAATCAGCAAAAAAAATTACTAAACATTATAAATAAAATTTTAATTGTTTTAAAGGCTGATTTTTAGAACCAAAAAACCTTTTAGTGCTATTTTAAGTGGATGTCCTATTTTTAGACATGAGTCGGTATCTTTACTTTCGATCCCTTTTTTTAATCTATGTAACATTTTAAGGCAATTTAAGTTTGTAGGTGTAAGTTTTAGTTAGAAATAACATTTCCTTCAATATCCACTTTTTTAAAATTAGTAGTTTTTCTTGCTAATTTTAGCAAATCGATTTTCAAAAATTTGTAAAATGATTTCTGAAATTAGCAACAAAAATTTGTAAATATTCTGTTAAAATTCTGTAGTTTCTTAAATGTAAATAGTAAAAAGATTTGCTAATATTTTTTTTACTAAAAATTTGTACAAAAATAGTAAAGTGGGATTGAAAACCGTTTAAAAATTTTTCTACTAACTTTTTTTTCTGAGTGTATTATATATTTGTTTTGCTATTATAGTCAAAATTAAAGCCAGTTTTAAGTTGAACCGGCTTTAAATTGGTATCAAATCAAATGTCCGCATACATTTTGTACTAAAAACTAAACAAGTGGCAACATTGACCAGCTGATTTTATATTACTCGTAGCTTAACAAAAAAAAAATTGTGTAAATAAAATTGTGCAAAATGTAAAAAGGAAAAACTTTATTAAAAAAAAGGAAAGAAAGTGTATTTTTATTAATAAAAATTAATAAAAAAAAAAATAATGCAAAATTCCTTTCAATGTTTTGCAATTCAAACACTTTTTTGACAAAAATTTTCTTGACGGAAAACAGCTGATTGTAAGTGTTGTTAAATTACATAAAACCAACTTCAGCTAGCTTTAATTTTAAAGCAGATTTTAAGGATTTTTAAAGCAGACGATTAAAGTATACTTTTACTTTGTCTATAGTAGGCTTAAAGTATACTTTTTAGCGATACATAACAGATAAATTTGACAATTTAAAATTTTACTATTTAATTCGCTAATTTAAAATATTTGTTTATTTATAACAGACTTTTAACCTCCGTATATTTACAAAATTAAATATTTCGATCCAGTAAAAGATCTCATCGGACACCAAATATTTAGAGAATTTAGACTCCCAAAAAGAGGGAAAAGCTGAAACAAAACAAAAAACCCATGAAAATGTATATTTTGCTCTATACTTGTCCTCTTAGCAATCACTGCAGTGGTTAAATTGTTTTCCTAACAGGCACAATGTCGTTACTAAAATTTAAAGACCATAAATTGTTCTATTTGTTTTTAAAAAATAATTAGACTCTGGCTCAAAAAAAAAAATATCAGCGAGTAATATAATAATTTTGTTTAAATCTTGTTTGAAATTAGCTTATTGTAGATAATTTCATATTATTATAAATTTAAATACAATAAAAAATTAACCTTTAATAAACGCAATTAACATTTGGTTTTTTTACATATATACAATATAATTTTGTTTCTATTATTAGAGCATGCAGAAATTTTTCGACTATGATTATCATCAATTAAAACTTGTGGTTGGATGAGTTAAAAAATCTCAATTAAATTAAGTGTTTAATTGAAAATGAAAAAAAAAACATAAAAAGTCATCTAAAATTCGCTTAAAACAATGTTATATCTTAAACCACGTAAGCTCCATTTTTTTTTATGGTAGACAATAACATTTGTCATCATACTGCATTCTCAACTTGACAACTTTGAATGAAAAAAAATTTAAAATTTAAGACATTTCGAAAATCTCGTAAGCGCCATATAATACAATGACATTTGCATGCAAAATATAATAGTTTTTATATTTAAAGTTGGAAATGTTAAAGTTTCACCCAAAATATTTTTTGTTTTTGAGATAAAAAAAAATCCGGAAAGTTTTAGGCCAATCGGAGAATTTTTAGTGCGTCGCCAGAGTCTCAAAGTTAGTAACTTCGGTAAAAAACGACTCTTTTCGTCAAGTAACTCAAAAACTATATATCCCATACAGCACAAATGATCCTCGAGCATCTATTATTTTAATAAAATGCAGCTTTTTTTCCTGTATGTCAAAGATCTATCTCAATATCTAAACATGGCTCCCATACAAAAAGCCGTTCTGCGCCGAAACTCGTTTTCGGACCCTAAGAGGTAAACACATGACCATAGAGGTTTAATTTCTAAAACCGACCCCAATGATTTTTACATAACCAATATTTATTTCAAAGGATTCAAAGCTCTATCTCTGCTCCCTATAGTAGCTTCTATACAAACTCTAAAATGTATGGAAAAACATGAAATTTTTCGAATTGAAGATATTATTTTTTTTGTTGAAAAAACCAAAAATATATCTTAAAAAATCTAAATATTGGCGCATAATCATAGTTAAAATAAAGTATACTTTAAGAGTTCTAAAGTCAACTTTTCTTAAAAGTATACTTTAAGCATACTATAGACAAGTAAAAGTATACTTTAATCGCAAAAGTCTGTTCTAAAATTAAAACTAGCTGAAGTTAACTCTATCCAATTTAACAACACACAACAGCTGTTTTCCGCCAAGAAAACTTTGTGAAAAAAAAAATGTTTGAATTGCAAATTATTAAAAGGAAAACTATATCAAGAAATACGATATTTTGCATAACATTTATTAAGTTAATAAATTTTTATTAATAAAAATACACTTTTCAATCAAGTTTTTTCCTTTTTACATTTTGCAATTGCAAATCTTTTATTTACACACTTTTCACTTCTTTTTGGCAAATATAAAATCAGCTGATCAATGTTGCCACCTGCATCTTTTTTAGTACAAAATGTATGCGGGCATTTGGTACATTTGATGTGATACCCATTTAGAGCCGGTTCAACTTAAAACTGGCTTTAATTCTGCCCATAATAACAAAATAGATAATAACAAGTTTTTAATTTAAAGTTGTTTTTAAAAAAAGCCGACTTTAGTGCGGGACTATGATTACGGGCCATTTTCTTCAATTTTCTTATAGTGTCCCTGCAGCGAAAAAGGGGTCAGTTGGGAATTGGCACCTGTCCCGGGATAGGCGAAAACTGAACCGGTTTCGAAAAAACTTATCACGAGATAGGTCAAAAGAGCACCGGTTTCTAAAGTACCTATCACCGGTTTAAAATTAACGACATGTCCTTTTAGACCAGTCCTGTGACATGTCACAGAAGACAATTCACCCCCTCCTAGGACAAGCCCATGTTAAAGTGATCGGTCCCGTGACTGGTCCCTACAACAATGAACCGGTCATGTTACGTGTCCTTGGCTAGGTCCTTTTTCATCTGGTGTATTCAATAAAGAAAATTTTGACACCCTTCAGGTCACAATTTATGGACTGGTTCAGTTTTAATTATCACTGAATTTTTCGGAAAATGAAAATTTTCACGGTGCAATGCATAAAACATAATTTTTTTAAGTTAAGAGTCATAATATTGGTGATATATTTTGATAATTGACGCCAGAGGAATTGAAGTACCTGATTTAAATTTTAAGCGGGGAGAAGGCCGCTTTGATAATTAAATTACAAAATAAAAATATAAATACGAGGGCGGATCAATAAGACCGTGATAGTTTTTTTTGCAAAAACAATTTATTTTTCAACATAATCTCCTTTTATCTCAATACACTTAGTCCAACGTTTCTCCTTTTTTTTGTCAATAATTTCATCGTTGGAGCTAAATCTCTTTCCACAGAGTCATTTCTTTAGGTTTGGAATAGAAATTGACCATAGTGCACCCGTGCATTATGGTCAATTGAGAGCAAACGCGGCACCCATCTTACAGACAGCTTTCTTAAATCCAACTGATTATTATTTAAATTCGAAACCACACTGCCACATGAAATGCCTATGGCTTCCACAATCTCACATCCTTTCAATTTCCGATCGGCCAACACCATATTGTGAATTTTTTCAACATTTTCGGGTGTATTGACTGACCTCAATTGGCCGTCCAGAACGTTCAGCGTAATTTGTACTTGTGCGACCGCAACAAAGGTCAGCAAACATCTGTTAAACGCAAAGTAATGGACGGAACTTGCTCAAAATTTGACAGTAGTCTATAAACAGGTGGTACTTTAAGGGATCAGTGTTGCATTTCATATAACTAAGAGGGAAGTTCGAAAAGTCACGGACTTATTGATCCACCCTCGTATATGACTGAAAGTTAATTTACACACAGAAACTTGCGTTTTTTAGTTTTACAAAAAAAAAAACTAATAAGCGACAAATTGGACTACAGTTATTTGTAAGTAAAAAAAATTTTCAAAAAGTGTTTATACACCAGTAATCGGCACTCATAGCACTCAGAGGCCGAACACAATCGGCAATTTACACGTACACTACACGAATGTCAACAAATCTCACAGCTAAGAGCACGAAAAATACAATTATTTCATTCAGTAGTACGGTAACTTTCAACAGAGCAAGTATATGCCGCTTTGTTGAAGAAATAAAGTACACTCTAAAAATTTGTTTTTTTTTTTTTGTTTATTATTTGTTTTTCGTTTACATTTTAAATTAAAAATGTGGAACGCAAAGTGGGAAGAATTTTTTTTATTATTATTATCATTATTATGAATTATTTTTTATAATAGAGAAAACAAAAACATGAACTATTTTAATTCAATGAATACGGATATTCTCTTATCGAATAATTCATTTATTAATTTATTATATAGAAAGATAAAATAATTTCTTACGGTGTGAAACACCAATACATTCATATTCTCTCTTTCTGCCGACCACCCTTCAGTGAGTCGCAAAGCGATGTTTGGTAAAAAAATTGTTCTAAAACCCATATTTAAAAAGTTATTAAGTTTTTTTCGTTTTCTGAAAAATGAGTTGTTGGCGCTTATGTGGTCTAAGAAGAAACGCGACGATATCACTAGGCAACAGCCATTTTGTTATTTATTTCTAGCATACTTTTTCTCATGGATTTGGACCTACTGAACACGAAAATGAATTTTAAAAATTTTTCTGTCGATTGGTTTGCGAGATACAAATTTTTTAATTTTTTTTTTTTAATTTTTGGAGGTACACTTACTATTTTGAGCATATCTTTAGTCTTCTTTGACCTATTTTATCCTACTACTACTCAAATTAAAGACAATTGAGCCGTCTACAACTTATTCTCAGAAAATTTTCAAATCGGGTTAGTAGTTTTGATGTTGGCGGCTTAAAAAGGTTAAAAAACTGCGTTTTTTTAGTAAAAATGTGGCTGAAAAATTCATATAAAAATTCATATAAAATGTAAAACGCGATGTTAACAGCGATTTTAATTTTTTTACGTATAGCTGACACTTTTCCAAAGAAAATAAGCCCTTACTTAACAAAATCTGATGACAAATGGCCGACTTATTATTTTTTTGGTAAACGACCGAAATTCCGCTATTTCACGATTTTTTGATTTTCATTATTTGCACAGCTTACCTACCCAACGCAAACGAATAAATACATTTGAACTTAATTTAAAATAAACAAATTAGTCTTCGTATATTATTTTTTAATTTATTTACAGCACTACATGCTCAATGTATCGCACAATTAGCTAAACTAACGAAATTAAACTAACTAATTAAATTAAGCAAATCAACGCACAAAAAAATGAGTAAAAACAAAGATATAAGTGTACATTTTATGCCATGTGGAAAAACTGCTGACTTCTTCTTTGTTTTTTGTATTCGCTGCAATCGGTCTCACGTATTAGGGTCCAAATATAGTCACCCATCATAGCCGTGTCATAGTTGCCCTGATAGCGTCGTTCCATAGCCTTCAATTCCTGATGAAAGCGCTCGCCGTGTTCGTCGCTCACGTCTCCTAAATTCTCAGGGAAAAAATCCAAATGAGAATCCAGAAAGTGTATTTTAAGTGACATGTGCACTCCCATGGCTTCATAGTTCTTTACCAGATCCTCAACTATGTCCTTATAATTCGGGCTTTTGTTGTTTCCTAAAAAGTTTTCCACAACAAGCCTGAAGGAATTCCATGCTGCGGCTTCGATGGGTGATAACAGCTTTGGGAATTTTTCATCTTTCAACATTTTTTTTATCTCGGGTCCTGCGAAGACTCCTTCTTTAATTTTTGCCAGCGAAAGGTAAGGGAAAATTGACCGTAAATAGGCAAAAGCTTCACCTTCTTTGTCTAATTTTTTGGCAAAATTTTTAATCAAACCCAATTTTATGTGCAGCGGCGGAAGTATTATATTTTCACGGTTCTCTATTAGTGGTTTGCGCTGAACATTCGCTTCTCCAACTACAGGTTTCGTTCGTACCGGCCATTTTTTTTTTTATATAATGCTGATCATCAGCGCGGCTATTCCAAAGGCACAGAAAACAGCAATGTCGCGTATAGCCTCCTTGGAGTCCACACAGAATGGCCACAACTTTAAGGTCGGCGCATATTTTCCAATTGTATTTCCTATACTCTATGCATTTCAGCAAAATGTCCATAGTTTCATAGTTCTCCTTTGAATGAACCGCATGAGCAATAGGAACAGATGGCTTTTCATTCCCATTATGTAAGAGAACTGCCTTCAAGATCTCTTTGTTGCTGTCAATAAACAACCTCCATTCGTTGGGGTTGTGAATTTGGTGAAGCTCTTGGAACAAGCCTGAAATGTCGCTGCAAAAACATATTTGGTCTTTCTTTGTATAAAATTTTGCATACTCCTTGTGACGGTTTCTGTACGCTGATACTTTCACTTCTGAAGCCGCAAATCCACACTGTATCATCCGAGACGCAAAAAGTTCGGATTTCTCCTTAGTGAGACCAAAATCGCGCACCCAATCGTTTAGTTCGGCCTGTGACAGTAATTTTCGCTTTGCACCCGGCTCAAATTCGCTTGCATTTGACTCAGACTCTTCTTCTGACGATTCTGCTTTTTGAAGAGATGCACCAGGGCACACTGGATATGGCACATCATGCGAATGTGGTACTGGAAGCGCAAACGATCCCACTTGAGCGTAGTTCCATTTAAAAAATCTTCCTACCCCACTGTTTGTGGTGAGGCAAAAATAACAGTCTGTGGAATGGCATAGCGGCTTTTTCCACATCATTGGTGTATCGAATTTCATATGGCGGCTAAAATTAAAATAAATTACTATATTCGCTATGTATAATGTGTTTAAATAAAAATTCTTACCTTCCGCCAGCTGCCCAGTTGGTTAAGATTATATAGCAAAGATCACACAGCGACTTAGGTGTCCATGGTTCTGTGATATTTGGTGAAATACCAAAATAATTCAAATAGTGCAATTGTACTGCTGGAGTAAACTTGTGTGCGTGATTTTTTTTTATAAACTGGCCACAAACATTGCAGAAATTGTCTGGATCGTTCAAACACTCGAACACACGTAGTCTTTTACTCATTGTCTTCCTTGCGTTTTCTAAATATTAACTTCTTTACACTTTCACAGACAGTTTTGAAATGCAATTGATAACCGTGTCTCCTTATGTTTAAATATGTATGAGCATGTAGTGCTGTAAATAAATTAAAAAAAAATATACGAAGACTACTTTGTTTATTTTAAATTAAGTTCAAATGTATTTATTCGTTTGCGTTGGGTAGGTAAGCTGTGCAAATAATGAAAATCAAAAAATCGTGAAATAGCGGAATTTCGGTCGTTTACCAAAAAAATAATAAGTCGGCCATTTGTCATCAGATTTTGTTAAGTAAGGGCTTATTTTCTTTGGAAAAGTGTCAGCTATACGTAAAAAAATTAAAATCGCTGTTAACATCGCGTTTTACATTTTATATGAATTTTTATATGAATTTTTCAGCCACATTTTTACTAAAAAAACGCAGTTTTTTAACCTTTTTAAGCCGCCAACATCAAAACTACTAACCCGATTTGAAAATTTTCTGAGAATAAGTTGTAGACGGCTCAATTGTCTTTAATTTGAGTAGTAGTAGGATAAAATAGGTCAAAGAAGACTAAAGATATGCTCAAAATAGTAAGTGTACCTCCAAAAATTAAAAAAAAAAAATTAAAAAATTTGTATCTCGCAAACCAATCGACAGAAAAATTTTTAAAATTCATTTTCGTGTTCAGTAGGTCCAAATCCATGAGAAAAAGTATGCTAGAAACAAATAACAGACAAAAGTTTGTTATTTGTGACCTAGTGTATGTAGTTAAAAAAGCCACAAAGGATGAATTGCTTTTAAAAACAGTAAATTTGTAGTTACATTTAACTAGTAAAAAAACAACAAAAAATTTAATAAAAATAACTAACAATGTTATGCAAACAACTGACAAACATTTTGAAAGAACCGAAAAAATTGTTAAAAACTGAAAAAATTGTTAAAAACTGATAAAATTGTTAAAAACTACTGTTTATAGTTAAGATTTTTATAATTACTTAAAAAAAATTTGAATTTGTTAAATTTTAACGGAACCCGTAGCAATCGGTCCTTAAAACTCATCATTCCAAATTTCAGTTACTAAATTTATATGTAGCATTGCAGATATAAAAAAAAACCTTCTGATTTTTATTTGCAATTTAAGAATATATCAGTAATCATTTTTAAAAACTATGAAAATATTCATTTTTTAAGTAACCAACAAATTTTAGCAGTTTACTAAAAAAAAATACTGTTTTAATAGTTGTTATAATATTAAAAATAACAATTGTTAAGAAATATAGTACTTTTCGTTAGTTGTCTGTTTTTAATATATTCCATAGGAAAACAACTGTAATTAGAGTTTAAAACAACAACTACTGATTAGTTACTACACAAACAACTGTCACGTAGTAACTGACAAACTTTTTTGAGGGCTTTTATCTATATGTTTGCTAATGAAATAATAAAATTTTTTTAAGAGTACACATTTTAATTATAAAAATCTATTTAATTTATTACTATTTAATTGTTATGATTTACAAGTAAAAATGTATATATTTTTTTAGCTTTATTAGTTTCATTCGTTTGCTGGATAATTTCTAAAAAATTTTTCTGCATACCGTTCATTTACACTAATACTCAGTAAACAGAAAGAAAAAAAGAGAAAATAAATTGCTAATTCGATGTTAAGAGTTTGCGAATTTTTACTGGACAAATTTTTGGCAGCAAAAATACTCGTATTTAAGCAGAAAAAAACATATAAAAAAATTTTTGTTAATACAAATAAAAATGTTTTACAACTATGTACTTTGCAAATTCAAAGCAATAAATATTGTAAAATCCGATATGGAAAGTATAAGAATACCTTCTTAAATATTTCTGCTTAATATTTTACATCAAAAATCCTGATATTGCAAATTTTCCGTTCGCTTACGTTTCGTAGAAAAAATATTTTTTTTTTTTTTGATAGTAACTTTATATTGAGTAATTCTTACTGGACTTGTCAAGTCCAGAAAAGTAAACGAATTAACCTATTGTTAAATAAAGAATTTTCATTTAAATGCATGCAATAAAATTT
Organism: Eustalomyia histrio; assembly: GCA_949748255.1. Taxonomy (NCBI): domain Eukaryota; kingdom Metazoa; phylum Arthropoda; class Insecta; order Diptera; family Anthomyiidae; genus Eustalomyia; species Eustalomyia histrio. The sequence goes on from OX456523.1 coordinate 220,776,630, forward strand.
AAATAAGCAGGAAGCGATATTTTTATACAACTCGTTAGATCTTCATTATATTACTGCGATTAAATACTCTCGTACATAAATATTTAAAAAAAAAAAAAACATGAATAACTAGTGAACAGAAAATACGATTATAAGGTTTCATTGTAAAATTAGGTATTTATTATTTAAAACAGGTTTTAAACATAAAACAAATGCGGTGGAAATTTTTAAAACAAAATATTGTTTGAAATTACAAAAAAAAAAATATTTTAACAGTTTGTAAGAAAAAAAAATCGAAAACCAAATCTTTAATTAACATTTATATAAATTTTGAGGAACATTAACCAAATTATACTAAAATGTAACTACTCGATAAAATGTAACACTGATAGTTGCCCAGCATACAATTTCATTGTTGAATAAGTGGTTTATATAAAGAAATGAAAATTGTTTACTACGTCAAAACTAGTTAGTAGTAATATTTGTTAGACGAAATCATTTTCATACACTCAAAGAAAAATCATGGTTGGGACAATCATATTCGAAGAGCATCATGTATTTTTGGGTTTATGGTTGTGCCAACCATGGTTGTACTATAATATGGTTATCATATTATGATAATAAATTAACCATATTTTTACGATAATATGATACCTACAGTTATATTATGATTCAAAATTACCATATTATGGTCCTGAATAAACATGTTATATTGAATTTATCATAATATAATTTCACGTAATCATAGTATGCTCAAAATGTTATCATATTATTGTCTCTCATAACCATTTTATGATTCCTGGATTATCATTATATGATCCATAACCTAAGAAAATTTATTAAAGGAAAAGTTCTTAGAAACCATGAAAAAGCTCTTTAAATTTAAGAATATTTTTCTTTAGAAATGTTTTTTCTAAAAAAATTATATTAAGGACTTTTTGAAGAAAAATTGTTAAGAAAAAAATCATAGATTCTAAGAAATTTTCTATCAAGAAAACTTTGACTCTGTGGACTTTTTTTAAGAAAAATACATAAAACTTTTCTTAAAATTCTAATAACTTTTTGTAATAAAAAATCTTAAGACATTTTTAAGATTTTCTTAGAAAGTTTTTAGAAATTTTTCTTTAAGAAAAAGTCTTTAGAATCTAGGAATATTTCTACTAAAAAAAGTCCTTAGAATCTAAGTATTTTCTTCAGAATCTATGAATTTTTATTTCAAAGAAAGGCCTTAGAATCTTAGTTTGTTTGGAATATATAAACTTTTATCTAAGAAACAGTTTGGAGAATCTGAAAATTTTAGTTTTTAGGAAAAGTCCATAGAATCTTAAAATGTTTTTATCAGATAAATTTATAAATATCTATTATTTTGTGTAAGAAACCTTTTAATACAAAAAAAAATCATGTGTTCTACGGACTTTTTCTTATAAAAAATATTTTATTAATATTTTGGGAAATTTTTACAAGAAATGAATTAATAACCATATTTAAAAAAAAAATCTAATTGTTTTTATTGAAAAGAATTTAAAAATATAAAATTTTTTAATAGAATCTTTTTGACAATGAATTGTGTAAATAATATTATACATATGTATAAGGAATTTTCGAAAAACCTCTTAAAAAAAATCTTCTAAAGCTAAAAAAAATTAACTGGATCTTAATGGGTCAATTGATGAAATATTTTAATGACATGTGAAAGATATTTTTCAGATTTAGTAAACATTATATGATTGTTTTTTAAGATATTTTGTAGTAAAAACAAATTGACTTAACTGATCAAATTTTGATTTTTATGAAAACTATAAAACTGGTTTTTATGAAAACTGTAAATGTTTTATTTGATGTATAATTATTTATTGATTGTTGTCAGCGTTTTATCGTTGTATAATTATCATATTTTTTCATAGTCAGAATTTTTGTTACCACAGTATGGTTACAGCCAATCATGTTATAAAATAGAAGGTGACAATCATAAAATAGTAAGATATTTACTAAATAATGATGGTAGCGACTATGTTAATGATTAGAAAACCAAAAACTTGGTTGTGACAATCATACCCGATTGCAGCAAGCACAATACAGTAGCAGTGATCATATTGCAACCATGTTTTTACTCTGCGTGTACACTCAGAGAAAAAACATGGTTGGGACAATCATATTCGAAGAGCATCATATATTTTTGGGTTTATGGTTGTACCAACCATAATCGTACTATAATATGGTTATCATATTATTTTAATACAATAACCATAATTTTACCCTAATATGATCCCTACAGTCATATGATGATTCAAAAATTACCATATTATGATTCTAAATCATAGTATGGTCAAAATGTGATTTTATAATAATGATTCTATAATTAATTAATTTATAATAAATATAAAATCCCAGCATTAAACAATATATGATTGCTTTTTAAGACATAAGCAAACTGACTGAACTGATAAAATATTGGTTTTTATGAAAACAAGACAATATTATGACTGTAAATGTCAAAGTCATATTTTATTTGATGTATAATTATTTATTGATTGTTGCCAGCATTTCGTTGTTGCATAATTATCATATTTTTGACATAGTCAGAGTTTTTGTTACCACAGTATGGTTACAGCCAATCATGTTATAAAATAGAAGGTGGTAATCATAAAATAGTAAAATATTTACTATAATAATGATGGTAGCGACCATGTTGATGGTTAGACAGCTAATAATATGTTTGTGACAACCATACCCGATTGCAGCAAGCACAATATATAAGCAGTGATCATATTACAACCATGGTTTTTCTCTGCGTGTAAGAAGTAAAGATCATGCGCCATTACCCAGCAAAAATAAATGGAAGTGATTCTTAAGGAATAAATTTTTCATTGATTCCAAAGTATCGTTTAGTTCTGATTTTCCTCTTATAAGGCAGTTCTTTTTCACAACTTCCAAAATTGTAATTTTCAAAGAAATTTAACACTTTTTAAATCTATAACGGGTAACTAATTTTAAAAACAACCAAAGTTAAACATTGATCATAGATATTTCTAAATAAATTTTACATTTATATCGTAACTATGGTTTAAGTATAAGTGATTTGTTTGTAAATTCTTAAAATCTCAACGCAGTTATTATTGCTACAAATAGTAAAAAATTTATTTTAGTAAAAATTGCAAGAATTTCGAATAAAGTAATTTAATAAATAAGGCCCGATCACTGAATGTCCCGTTATAATCTAACCAACAGACTCAAACTTTATATGGAAAACACTAGTTAAATTTCCAGATAGAAGCTAAGGGAAGTTTATGAAAATGAGGCTAAGGCTCGATTACTGTTGTCCTGTTAAAATCTAAATTATAAAATTAAAAATTTATTTGGAAACATCAAAAGATCTCATTTTTCTCTAAACCATAATAACTGTTTTATATGCAATGAAAAAGGAACATAAAAGAAAACTTCCACCCTATGACACCCCTATATAAAAATCATTGGTTCCGATCCAGATTTTCTTAACACTGGAATCAAAATCACTGCTTCTTTTTCTCTTCTTTTGCTACTTTTTTTTTTGCTGGGTACTTATTTAATAACAAATATGTCATATTGATAACCACTTATTTTTTAATTACTGATAAGTATTAGAGTAAGCCTTATTTTATATAAAATTGTAACCACCTTTTCACAGTTTTTTGTCTAGTAATCAGTAATTGCTGTTTTTAACTGTAATTATAGTTGGAATTTTGACTTAAAATTTTAATTAGAATGAAATTATTAATAATTTTTTTTGTAATTGAAAGAAAAGTTAACTGTCAAAAACAGTAAGTAATACCAATTTGTGTCAGTTGTTTTTGTTGTAAAAATTTGTAATAATTTTACCGACATTCTTAGTTATTTTTACTTAAATTGTTTATAATTGTTTAGCACTTAAAAACAACTATGGTTTTAGTTATTTCTGTCGCCTTTTTAACTGCATATACTTTTGTTTTTTTGGTAGAATCTACTACCAAAAAGCTCTTATAAGTGTGTGTAAAACATCGTCTAAAAAGTCCGTAGGATAACTAATAAAACAACAACAATTTTTTGGACAAAATTTGACTTTATTCATCACCATGGTCTCCTACAATGCCTTTCTAACATTTCGTTACATTTTTGGCTCCAAAATAAGCCTCTGTTTCGGCAATCACCTCTTCATTCGATCTTTAATCTTTTTTCGGCGAGCATTTTTTTGAGGCCTGAAAACAGGTAAAAATCGCTGGAAACCAAATCTGGCGATACGGTGGGTGCGAAAGTAATTGAAAGTGTAATTCGTGCAATTTGGACATGGTAGCCAACGATTTGTGACACGGCGCGCATTGTCTTGGTGAAGAGCTAACACAGCACGCAATTCGAAAACAGCTTTCTCATGGACAAATGATCATGCAAAATCAAGCCGACACCTTCCTTTGATGTCTTTAAGGTATCAGCTATCTCTTGCAACTTAACTTTACGGTCTACCAAAATGATTTTGTGAACTTTTCTGATGTTTTCCGGTACCACCACCTCTTTTGGGCGACCGCTCTGGTCGGCGTCATCGGTGCTTGTACGACCACGTTTACAGTCAGCAAACCACTTTTCTACAATATGTCTCGAATAACATTTGTCAAGCCAAGCTTTGACTTTAACAGTACTTTTCCTATTAAAAAGCACAAACTTTCTTTAAGTTCGTTGTTTTCAAAATCGCAAAAGTACGAGGGTGGATCAATAAATCCGTGACTTTTCGAACTTCCCTCGTAGTTATATGAAATGCAACACTGCTCCCTTCAAGTACCACCTGTTAATAGACTACTGTCAAATTTTAAGCAAGTTCCGTCATTTACTTTGCACTTAACAGCTGTTCAAAACCTACAACCTCGTGGATTTTTTAAAAATGGAAAAATGTGAATTTCGAGTGCTCAATAAACATAAGTTTTTGCAAAAAAAACCGTCAATCAAACCAAGGAAAATCTTGATAAATACTATGGGGTCTCTACACAATCGACTTCAATGCTAAAAAAGTGTTTACTGACTTTCGTTGTGGTCGCACAAGTTCAAATGACGCTGAACGTTCTGGACGGCCAATTGAGGTCAATAAACCCGAAAATGTCGAAAAAATCCACGATATGGTGTTGGCGGATGGAAGAGAAAAAGTGCATGAGATTGTTGATGTCATAGGCATTTCATATGGCAGTGTGGTTTCGATTTTAAATGATCAGTTTGATTTAAGAAAGCTGTCGGCAAAATGGTTGCCTCGTTTGCTCTCAATTGACCATAAACGTAATCGTGTGACCTGTGTAGTCTCAATGGCAAAATTCCATGAATTGGGCTACGAATTGGTACCTCATCCACAATACTTTCCGAAATGGCTCGGTGGAAAGAGAATTAGCTCGAACGATGAAATTATTGATCAAACAAATGCCTATATTATGGACCTCGAAAAATCCTATTTTTTGAAAGGGATACAAAAATTGGAGAAACGTTGGCCTAAGTGTATTGAGCTAAAATGAGATTATGTTGATCCGCCCTCGTAGCGTCACCAAAACAGCTGTTGCTTGTTCCCTAATGAACGAATTATTATTAAATTTTGACAGGTATCATCTGAAGGTTGATAGTTCAAAAATTAAAAAAATTAAATTCGGCTGTGCCGAATCTTTGAATACCCTCCCCAGCAATACAAATAATGTAAAAAACTTTAAAAGTGAAATTATGGTGAAAAATTTTTTTTTAGGTGAAAAAAAATTTTTGTGGTGAAAAAAATTTCAGGTGAATATAAAATATTATTCTAAGCGACTTGTGGAAAAACAAAATGAAGTATTTCACTTGCCAGTCGCTACTATGAAATTATTAAGGGTACCTTCACATTTACACTCATACATTTTTAACAGCTGGCCTGATTTTGATGTCCATTAATCTAGGTAAAAATGAGCGGCGTCTTCGCGCTGTGAAAACTTCATAAGGATCACGAATATATACTTTATGGGGTCTTAAACCTACACTCCACTCACAATATTATTTCGTTGAAAATAATCTAATATACATATTAAATTAATTGCAAATTTTGTCGTTTATTTTCAATTATTGTTTAATAATCGATAAAAGTGGTAAAAGCAATCGCAAATCGTTTAAAATAACCATCAATTTTAAACTGACAAAAAGTAGAAAAAAAAACAATTTTTGTGGTTTGTTTTTCAAATTGAATATTTTTTTTTATTTGTATGTAATTTTACAAAACATAACACACACACAGATGTATATATTCTATGTGTGTATCTATATTTAAATAATTTGTTGTAATTTTTATTGAAATAATTTTTTTAAATAAACAAACTATTTTGGTAAAAAACAATAAGGAATTATTACAATAACATTACACCAAAACAATTTTTCTTTACTTACAATATGAATTTATATTTTTAAACAGAAAAATTTTTATAGTTTATTTTTTGAGTGACTGATTCAAATAATTAAAAAATATATTTCTATGAATTTCAATTGATTCTTCATTTAAAAACAAACTCTACGTATTAGTTTTTAAATAAACTACAGTCGGTAACGGTAAATATATTGTGAGTGTATATTTCGACATGTTACAGACGGAATGACAAACTGATATATATCCTCACCATATGGTGGAGGGTTCAACAATTTATTTTACTTAGATCGGCTAACTTGTGTAAAAGTATGCTCAATTTAAACCTAACCAAAGTTATTTTCACACAAATTTTATTCTTGGTTAAGGTTAAGGACCAACTTCGTTACCTTAACCAAAAGTAAATTTGAGCATTATTTTTGATAAGTTACCTGACATAAATTAAATTTAGCTTTTTAAACCTGTTGCAATATTTATCAAAAAAAATATTTTTTTAAATATATAAAAAATTATTTTTATAAATATATAAATATATAAACAAAAAAAAAACATTTTTTTTGTATTATTAGTTTTAAAAAATCCCCCAAAAATCAATTAGTTTTTAATTATACGCTATTTAAAGAGAAAAAAATTAAGTAACATGTTTTTACTTCATTAATACCTACTGAATAATAATATAGAGTTTATTTTAAAAACTACACGTGCAATATAATTTAAAACACACTCTAAAAAATATAAAAATTTATAATTTTTAGTTTCATCAACTTTTATAGTGTTCACACTGAAAAAAATGCCCTGCTGCAAATTTTGCGATAATATATAAATATATTTGGAAACTCAGTAAACTATATTTGCCGTGTTTTTAAAAGTATACATATGCCTGCAAATATAAATATGTTTGTCTCTAATGTTTTTTAGTTATTTTATTATTTTTATTTATATTTAGACGCTGAGGCAAAACAAAAATGTAAAACTGAATTTTTGATAATAAATTAACAAATAAAAAAAAAAAATCATTTAACTACAAATCGTTGTAGCGAAAACAGACCAGAGCCTCTGGTGGGAATCGAACCCACGACCCCCGCACTGATAAGCAAGCACGCTACCAACTAGCCTACCGGGGTGATCACACTTTTTATTAGGAGAAAGCCATGTGAGAAAATGTGAAAAGGTGCTAGATCGTCTAAAAAAAAAAGTTGATGTTGCCGTTGCAGGGGATTATATGTTTGCCGGTGGTGTTTACCTTCACACAAAAATATATATTTGTTTAACATAAGTATGTGCTACTACGTACTATATCTCTGTTTAAGTGGAAAAATAGAAATATTACGAGGCGGATCAATAGGTCCGTGACTTTTTGAATGAAAAAGTTTTTTTGCAAAAAAAAAAAATTTTTTCAACACAATCTCCTTTTAGCTCAATACACTTAGTCCAACGTTTCACCAATTTTTGTATCCCTTCCAAAAAGTAGGTCCTTAAAATAGGCATTTGTTTGATCAATAATTTTATCGTTGGAACTAAATTTCTTTCCAACGAGCCATTTCTTTAGGTTTGGAAATAGTCACTGAGGGCTAAATCCGGAGAATATAGCGGATGAAGATTTGTAGCCCAATTCATGAAATTTTGCCATAGAAACGAAGTTGTCACACGATTGTATTTGTAAGCAAACGCGGCAACCATTTTGCAGAAAGCTTTCTCATACCCAAGGGATCATTCAAAACTGATACTACTGAGCCATGTGAGATGCCTATGGCTTCCACAATCTCACGCTCTTTTAATTTCCGATCGGCCAACACCATATCGTGGATTTTTTCGACATTTTCGCGTGTATTGACGTCAATTGGCCGTACAGAACGTTCAGCGTCATTTGTACTTATGCGACCACAACGAAAGTCACTAAACCACTTTTTGGAGTTTGGTATTGAAAATGAGCAAAATAGATCACGGTTAAAAAGTTATGAGTGAAAATGTGAAGGTACCTCTAAATTTACCATACAAATCGAAAACCAGCCTCTTAGAGTTGAATAGTACTTTAAATATTTTTACCTCAAAATTTTTTTCCAACCACAAAATTTGTTTTTCACATCAAAAAAAGTTTTTCACCCCAAAAATTTTTTTCACCTCAAAATTATTTTCCAACCACGAAATTTGCTTTTACATCAAAAAAAAAATTTTCGCCTCAAAAATTTTTTTCACCTTCATAATTTTGCTTCTAAATTTTTTCACCTTCATAATTTTGCTTCTAAAGTTTTTTTTTTTCCTTTTTTTGTATGAATAACAGTGAGAAAATTTTTTTAGGACATTGGTGGAGGGTATTCAAATATTCCGAATAGCCGACTTTAAGCCACTTTTACTTGTTTTATAATAAATTGCTTTTAAAGTACAGTGGAGACTTAGTTTCGTGTCGCGCAAATTATTGATTTTCAATTAATCATCGACTAAATTACAAAAAAAAAAAACTAAAATTAATTTATTAAAAATATAGAATTGAAAAAAATCACTTAAATAAGACAAAATTCAATATAATTTTTGGGACCAGTATTGGGGTGACTTTAAGTCACTGGTGCAAAATTTGTTTCTCCATATCAGTTAGTTACGACATATAAAAAAATTAAACTTAATTTTTTTATGACATAAGGCTTATTATGATCATTGTCATTTTTTTTTTAACTACCTCAACTAGTTTTTCGCGTAAAAATTTCACTCGAACGTTAATAGCCTCCCATCGTATTTTAAATTATAAAAATTTTGTATTTTATTAGAAAGACACAATTACAAAAAATCCAAAATGTCACTTTTTTGCAAGAAAAAAAAATAATCTATATTTTCATGTAAAATTGAGTATCGTAAAAAAAAACATTTTTTCACAGTTTTTTCACTTGAAAACTGAACAACTTACTATGCTTAACAAAAATAAAAAAAGTAAAAAAATAACAACAAAAAATTAACAGGAATATATAAAATATTAAGAAAACCCCCGATTTGTGGTTATTGGTCGAAAAATTTAAAACAAATTTCCTAAAAGAAAAAATGATTTAAATTTGCGGAATTATTTATGTAAGAAAAAAACCGCGGAAAAATATGCTTAGAATTAAAAAAAAAATTGCTCTGTACACTAAAAATTTCTGTACAAAAAACGCAGTAAATTAAGTTTTCTAACGGGATAACTTAATTTCGGAATATAAAACGATCATGGTAAATTTAATGATCATTTTATATTCCGAGGTTGTATTGTCGATTAGAGGCTTAACATAAAATTTTCTTTAAGTGTATCCATTGGCCACTAAAATGGGCAGACAAAACTAAAAGAAAAAACTCAGAAGCTTTTTCTAATATTTTTTTGCAAAAATAGTAAACACGCATCATATAACAAGCTGGCAACTTGTTGCATGCAACTTAAACACACTACATTTATGAAGGTGTTTATTTAAAACAGAAAAAACTCTTAAAATAAATAAATATAATTGTTTAATAGTTTTTGTTTTTTTTTTTTTCTTCTTAAAAAACGCACTGAAATTCATTCCCACCACCATCATGACATGATCATATGGACTTGGTAGTCGATGTACTCGTACTATATATTTTGATTGGTAACGGAGTGTAATCAAAAGAAAAAAAGTGGTGGTAAGTGTAATCATCATTTAGAAAAAAAAAATAATACAACAAAAAACTAAACAAAATCTTACTTTGGCTAAATGATAAAAATGTTTCTTTTTTTTTTTTTTTTTTACTTAACAAAAAATTTGTTAAACCATAAAAAAATAAACTGCCTTTTACAAAAAAAAAAAAAAAAGAAAAAAAAACTAAATCCCCCTTGTGCCGCTAAGTTCTACTTATTTTTCTTATTGCTGGCTGCCACACACATCCAAGACAAGATTTCAAAAATATTTAACCAAAGCCAAGAAAATATAAAAAATGTTTTGCTGTAGAAATACTTTTTGCCATGGACTTTTGCCAGCCAGTACAAGTAGATTGCGTTAACTGCAATAATCAATGTGTACGTGTGTTTTTAAAGAAACATCAGCGGGGAGGCTATTGGCAAGTGTTTCGATTTAACAGCAACAACACAACGTCGAAATAATGCAAAAAAAAAATCATTGCATTGGCTCAAAGCGGTTTTACCACCACCACCAACATTACCAAAAGTTGGCTTCAATTCAACTCTGATCATTTTGTCTTTTTTCAAGCCGCTTAAGGTAAGTGTTTTGTAAATGTGCTCCTATAAGAGCACATTAAAGCAGAGATTCTCAAATAGCAACTGCATTTGAGGATTTCGGATAGACCGTAAAAAGATTCAAAAATAATTGCAACTACACAAAGCAAACACATTCAAACCGTGGCTACAGAATTTGTTGTCAATCGATTGAGACACGGCTTCCAGACAATTCCAATTCCACATCATTGAAAACAACCTAATGACGAATGCTAGTTATAGCACAGAGAAAAATATTGATTGTCTCAATCGAACAAAAAGAAAACATAATCGAATTTGTTGCCAATCGAATGATTCGGTTGCAACAACCAAATTTTTTCGTTTGTGACAACCAAATTTTTGTTGAATCAACCGAAATTCTGATGCCACAGTCAAATTACTGAAGTCTTAAACGGTTTTTGTTGCCATAATCTAAAAAATTTGGTTATCACGACCAAAGCATTTGGTTGTCAGCAGGAATATTTTTCCCTGTGTTCGATGATAACCATTTTAGTGGAGACAACCAATGTTTTTCTCTCCGATTCAAAATTCGTCATTAGATTTTTCTTAATTTAGTTGTTCGGTTGCAGCAACGAAATTATTCCACTAAGGAAATAGCTCTACACAGAGAAACAGATTCGTGCTGACAACCGAAGTTCTAACCAATCGAATGGTTCGGTTGTGGTTACCGAATTTTTCGGTTGTGACAGTTAAAAGCCAATTGAGACATGAGTAATTTGACTGTGACCACAGTATTTCGTTTGCCTCAATAACACTTCGGTAGCCACAAACGAAAAATTTTATTGCTGCAACTGAACCATTCGATTGACAACAAATTCGGTTGTCAGCACGAATCTGTTTTCTGGGTGTAGTTTGCCGACCGATTGCTAAAAAAACCCGTCAGAGATAGTCAAGACTTCTATGACCGTGGCCGGAGACCTGACAATTTGAGAATGGGATTGTATGTATATGGGAGCAAGATTATGATTTCAGAATCTATGCGTAGCTGGCCCATCGTTCTCCAGGCAGAAATCCAGGACAGGGTTCTTAAAGGCGGAAATATTTCCATCTTTTCTGGTAGTCAGGCGGCGCTTTAAATGTCGTTAGTATATAAATTATACTTGGGATTGTTCTTAAGCGATTCGATACTTTGCAGCTCTTGTCTGCGCCGAATAGGCAACTCTCTCCTGAAAAACGGTTCACAGTGGCCTGGGTGCTAATGAGGTAAAGGATGAATTGAATGAAAAAGCTTCATAGCTGCTATTGTTGGCCTCAAATACGTTCTGTGAATTACTCTTCTATTAGAACTTTGATTGTTGAGGGTAAAATACCTACGGCAATAGTTCGATTAAATAGCACCGAGAGTCTGCGTTAGGCAAACGCTCTTGTCAACCCCCTTCCCTTGTAGAGCGATACTGGTACTTCCTACGAGTAATAATAAGCTGCTTATAGGTTTCCTGTATAGGCTTCACCAGCCACAACATTCCTCTGGCCTGTCGAGTGCGTTTATATCGTGATGAGGATGAGACCTTGAACTGGTATACTATTATAAATCTGGTTCTTGGGGATGAAATACCTGCGGTGATAGGCCGACGGGATCGCACCGAGGGTCTGTGGCAAGCGTTAGCTCTTTAATACGGGGATACTGAAACTTCCTGGAAGCCACATTAGGCATCTTATAAGTTTCCTTTAGAAGCTCAACCATATCGTTTCTCCTCAGTGTTGTGTGTACCTCGAGGAGGATGAGACCACGGCACTTTTCCTGTGCAACTGTCCTGTGGTCTCCAGCTGTTTACAGAGGGAAATCTTGGAAACGTGGAAAATCACGGAACCATAGGAAAATCATGCACTGTGAATTTAAATTGGAATTTTTAAAACTAGTATCGAGTTCCATCTGCAGAAACTGCCCTTAACTGCATTAGGTTTGATTCGAACGCTTAATGTCATTTTAAAAAGAAAACTTATCAAAATTTGACATTTTGTAACAACAATTCTGACAAATTGTACGACATGTGAATTGCCCTTTGGTTAATGGATTGGTTTTAAAGAGTTACTTTTGACAGATTTTAGACTCAATTTGTTTTTTTAAATTTAATGCTGATTTCGATTGGCTATGAATGGCAGTGAGAAATTCTGTCTTAAACCGTTGCTTGTTTTTAGTTCGTTGATGATGTAGTACAAGTATTTACGTGAAGTTTCAACATGAATTTTAAAAGTAACAACAGTAACAGCGCATTAAAAAAATTCAAAGCAAATATATAATTACACATAGGTAACACTTTTTTCTTGATTCTTACTACTTTTTATTTGACAGTATTATGAATTAGGTTTGTGAGACAAGAAACGTAAAATGCATTTTAGAACATTGCAAAATAACCGGCAGCAGTTGGAGTGCTTTATGCATTTTAAAATCAGGCAAAGTTCTTATTTTCATGTTATTCCCAGAAATAACTTGAGTTTTAGTATTTTTATTAATTTTATTTTAGAATTGTTAAATTAGTTTTAGCTGAATAGAAAACATTAGTGTATGGGAATCCTCACTGCTCATGCTTCTTAGATATATGTAGAGGGAGCATTCAATAATGTTAAGGTACTTTCTGTTTCTGAAAGCAAACTGATTATAAGCCAATAGATAATTTAAGTGCTCAAAAATAGAATAATAGAGGCCGAACTAAGCGAAGAAATGCATAAAGGAAAACGCTACCAGATGCACTCCTGAAATTGGTGTCATGTCACTGTTTCATTGTCAACTCTTTGAACGAGGCTCTTTTAAAACTAACGAGTGCTACAGTTAAATTCGCGACAATGTTACACTATTTATATATAACATAATGAAATGCGCTTTAAGAATACTGTATAAATGAGCAACTGAATGTGATCCAGGAGTCAACCCTAAAAAACTAGAACAGTTCTCTTTGTTGGCAATATAAATAACCCGAATATAAAATTGTTAAAGTTGAGTTAAAAAGTCTTGAGTTTATCATGAGTAATCTTCGACAACTTATTTATTTGGAAAAACATGGGGACTGAAACCAAAACTTGTTTATTGGTGATGTACTAGTTTGGTGGCCTATTGTTACGAAGAGTATTCATGTAAATTATCTGGGAAAACATAACTAGAGCACGCAGAACAACGGCAGATCTCTGCATGGCAGATCACTTAAATTTTAATCTCCTGTAACTACTCGTATATGTCCAGAAACATGCACTTAATACTGAGAGAAGATAAAGACAAAATGGCGAATTTGCGGGTAAGCAGAAGTATACACACGGATGGATCAAAAATTATAGATGATGCCGATCTAAGGAAGAAACATCATGATATACATTGAGAATCAAGCAGTTTTTAAGGCACTAGGGAACGGGAATATAAGATCAAGGGTGATCAGCCGTTGTTGCCGAGAGCTACTGGTTCTCGTCGAACAACACTCATTGAAACTTTTCTGGGTATAATCCAGGAAATAAAGATGCGGTAGAGTTGGCGCGAAAGGAAGCGAAATCGTCCATCAGTATCGCCGCAGATGATAAATATCCTAATACATAAATATTAGGAAACATTTTGATGACTTGGAAAAGAAAAAGTGAAACGCGAATACGGGTTGCATACAAACAAAATCTTTAGAGAATGCTAATAAGAAAATCGCTGTAAGGGCGATACTGTTTATGGAAAAGACAGACATGAAGTATGTGTATAGATACACTAAGTCACATTAATTTAAAATATTATAGAAGAAAAACCTGTTGATTTGACACTTGCTTGACACTTAAGTAAGCCAAGAAATATTGTATTGACTGAAGTCAGCCGGTAGAAAGCCCAGGAAAGGAGGAGAGGAGTGGTCCCATCCTCAGTAAAATTTGAACATACATGGAAGAGTACAACAAACGAACTTTCGAGCCTCCTATTTTTGGACATGGGCCGATTGTAAAAAGTATCATCACTTCCAAATCCTCTCTTTTTTAAGTTAATATTAGGTTAACTAAGAAAATTTCTAGAATAACTGATGACTTATGTAGATGGTGCGGTTATTAATTATTATATCTTCCGAGAACTAGAGAAACTAGTCGATATTAACTCATGGAAAATGCTAAAGTACATCAAATTAATCGATTATAATGAACTCATTTAAGGAAACACTAATAAGACTGTGAAGAAAAGGAAACCCTGACATTACCACCTCAACTTCTCTGTCAGAGGAATCACTTGAGACCTAAATTTGAGCTTGCAGACACACGTGTCAACTTCTATACATAACCTACCCTAGCAGGTCTTATATGATATCTCGGATTTATGGACGTTGTTAAAAAGAACGGGGACATTTTTTGGTTTTTACAATGAACACTTACAACTTTAAGGGTATTCTTTATGACTCACATGGCTGCATGCTGAGGTTACTAACGTAGGACTGAAGAGGATAGTATTTAGAGAGCGTCAATAACTGAAGAACCAAACAATGTCTATTCTTGGAAGTCAGTTATTTGCAGGCCCAAACACTTTCAGGGATGTTTCTGCACGTCATTAACAACGTTTAAGTGGAATTCTATTTTATATCATTGGATTAATAAAGGGTGTTGTTTGTTTTTAAGCCCGATAAAGCTGTTAATTATAAAAAATAACAACAAAAAAATTAAATTTTAATTCAATACATTTTTTATTCGAAAGATCAATACATGACATAAATATTTGAAAATGATTTCAGGCATATGACCACCGCGGCTGTTCTTAACGAAGCGCATTCTAGACGTTCAATTTTAAGACACTTTTTCACGAATAACACAAACAATTTTGGCCTCCAAGACGTCAATTGTTACTGGTTTATCAACCTAAATCAGTGACTTCACGTGCCCCCACAGGAAATAATCGAGAAATGTCAAATCGCACGACCTTGGAGGCCAATTGACTGGTCCATTTCTGGAAATCTATTCATCGCCAAATTTTTATTTCAATAAGTTCATGGTTACGGTCGCCATATGACACGTACCACCATCCTGTTAAACCTCATGTCGCCAGAATCAACATAATCCAAATCATCAAAAGGTCCGGCTTCATTTTGAAAAAATAATTTCCAATGATGTCACCAGCGCATAAACCTCAACCAGCATTAATTTTTTCTGGCTCTAATTGAGTCTGTAGGGTCTGTTATGGATTGGTTTCACTCCATATGCGGCAGTTTTGTTTACTAACAAACCCGTTAACCCAAAAATAAGCCTCATCGCTGAACACAATTTTCCGATAAGACAACGGATCAGATTCCAACTGCTCTAGAGCCTAATCAGCAAAAGAACGACGCATATCATGGCCACGTGGCTTTGATTCCTACACCAGCTAAATCTTAATAGGCCAAGACCTTTGCTTAAAATTGTCCAAGTGAACGGACAGGGCCCCAATTCCTGAGACCGACGACGAATCGATAAATTTTGATCTTCTTTCACCCTTTCGTTTACAGCGGTGATATTCTCTTCAGTACGCAGTACGTTTAGAAAGTATGTGATATGACGGATGTTGTGCTTAGATGGGCGATTATGTGCGCCATAAAAATCACGAAGTCGTCTATAAGTAGGGCGAATTGATGACAGATTTTCAAAGTAAATCTGGATAATTTGGAAGCGTTGTTCAAGCGTCAATCTATTCATGATGATTGACCAGATAAGTGTCAAAAAGTGAGCGCAGTATGACAGTTCGTTTAAAAAAAAACACCCTTTATTTGAACAAGTATTTCCCAACATTGTTGCAAACACTAAATCAGCATACATTGTATTTTATCGAGAATAATCTAAACATGTTTTTCTTTATTAAATTTAGTTTCTATTTTGTTTCTCAACAAATATATTATACCTGTAATTGATTTTTAGTAATTGTTACTAGAAACGCAAAAATATTTATCCATCCAATCACTGACTATGAATGGAATGGTATCGAGTAGTCAAAAGTATTCCTGTACTTATTTGCTATTGTAATTTACCATTTACCCAGTAGGAAATATTGTATGAAGAATAATTTAAAAGGGCAGCAAACGTGCGACTTTTTAACTACATCTGTGGTGTTTTTTCTTAGTATCCGTCGATATATATTTAATTTTTTTTTTTTTTGATTTTTGAACCACATCTACATTTTAGAGCAAACAGCTTAAGAGAGAGAGAGCACAACAAGATTTCTGAAATCGTTAACAATAAAAGTTATAACGGTGTATTTTTCACTAGGAATTTTCTCTACCTTATTAATGAGCCTTTTAAGTAATTAAATTTAATTTAAATTATTAAGTATATTTCAGTAAATCGACCAACATTACAAAAACATAGTTGCAACATGATCACTGCTACTATATTGTGCTTGCTGCAATCGGGTATGGTTGTCACAACCATATTATTGGTTGTCTAACCATCAAAATGGTCGCTACCATCATTATTATAGTAAATATTTCACTATTTTATGCTTGCCACCTTCTATTTTATAACATGATTGGCTGTAACCATACTGTGGTAACAAATATTCTAACTATGAAAAAAATATGATAATTATGCAATCATAAAATGCTGGCAACAATCAAAGAATAATTATACATTAAATAAAACATGACTTTGACATACACAGTCATAATACGAGTATTGTCTTGTTTTCATAAAAACAAAAATGTCTTAAAAAAAACAATCATATATTGTTTTCTAAAACTGGACAAATATCAGATGGGTAGAAAATACCTTTCATGTGGCATTAAAACATTTCATCAATTGACCTATTAAGATCCAGTTTATTTTTTTTTTTTTTAACTTTAGAAGATTTTTTTTGAGGGTTTTTTTCGAAAGGTTTTTTTCGAAATGTAATATTATTTACAATAATCAATTCATTGTCAAAAAGATTCTCTATAAAGATTTTATATGGATCATATTATGATAATCCAGAAATCATAATATTGTTATGGGGACCATAATGTAATAACATTTTGAGCATACTATGATTACATGCAATCATATTATGATAAATTCAACATCATATGTTTATTTAGAATCATAATATGGTAATTTTTGGATCATAAAATAACTGTAGGGTCAGTATTATGGTACAATTATGAATATATTATTATCATAATATGATAACCATTATATAGTACGACTAAAGTTGGTACAATCATAAACCCAAAATATATGATGCTCTTCGAATATGATTCTCCCAACCATGTTTTTTCTTTGCTTGTACAGTTTGGATTTTCCAAGGAATGATATTAATAGTGATTCAATAACATCTTGGATAATTTTCCAATTGGTTATTGAGTAAAAATAATTTGTATGGTAAAACTTATAAGAATAAATACTTATTAAACTCGTACGTGTTAATATTTTTGTTTATGTTGTTGTTTTGTAAAACAATTGAAACAGGTGCATAGAAGCTCTAATGTTTAAGTGGTAAACAATAACATACATACATACATACACACAACATAACATAAATATGTAAGTAAAATGTTCTCAAATACTTAATACTACATGAACTAGTGTAATGCAAATAAATACTATATAAATTGTTAATATAAAAAATTGTTGTTTTTATTGCAGTTTCGAAAAAAATTAATTTTCACATATGAGGTACACTTAAAAAAATTTGTGTCGGTAGAGTCTCCAGAAAATGGCAGTTCAAACAAACGTATACGATCAGTTGTTGTGTCACAAAACATCGATGCAGTGCATGAACTGATAATGGAAGATCATCATGTGACATTTTGTGAGATAGAGGCATCCTTGCACATTAGTTCCACTTCAATACATTCGATTTTGCATGAACACTTAGTTGTAAAAAAAATTTTGTTCTCGTTAAATACCCCTTAATTTATCAATCGCTCAAAAAAAGGCTCGCGTCGGTTCGTGTAAGGAAATGATTGAAAAGTTCGACCGTGGTGCTTCAAAAGACGTGTATAAAATCGTGACAGGTGACAAATCATGGATACATGCGTATGAGCCGGAAACAAAACAACTATCGACCGTGTGGATATCGAAGACGAGCTAAATCCAATAAAAGTTGTTCGTGTAAGAGGCACAGCGAAGCAAATGGTCGCCTGTTTCTTCAGCAGAATGGGTCATGTGGCCACTGTTTCACTTGAGCATCGTAGGACGGTCAATTTTGAGTGTTACACGACCATTTGTTTGCCGGAAGTCGTCGTAGAAATTCGTAAAACCAATCGCCGAAGACAAATCATGACAATGCGAGTTCTCACACATCTCGTCAAACAGGTGAATTTTTGAACATCGAATTGATGACTCATCCTCCGTACAGTCTTGATTTGGCACCCAATGACTTATTCTTGTTCCTAAATATTAAAGGTAAAATGCGTGTTCAACGATTTACGAGCGCCGAAGAAGCAGTTGAAGCGTTAAAAAACCATATTTTGGAGGTGTCTCAAGCGGGATGGAAGAACTGCTATGACAAATGGTTTGAACGAATGCAAAAGTGTATTGATCATCAAGGGAAATATTTCGAATCAAACAATAAAACAAATTATTTGCTTTTCCTTGAATTTTTTTTCTTAAATTTTACGTAAAAAGTTGAATCAAATTTTTCCAGAATGCTTCAAAATACGAGGGCGGATCAATAAGTCCGTGACTTTTTGTGAAACACAGTTTTTTAGCTTAATACACTTATAGGCTTTTTACACTGAACAACATCTTTGTGAAACGCGTGGAAGATGTTGAAAATATGAAACAAGTGTTTACATTGGCAACATCTTTCATCTGCCATTTATTCAGCTGTCAAAAAATAAAAGAAAAAGACGCATATTTTTTGTTAAAAATAAAAAATGGATGCTTGCTCTAGCATTAATCATTGGAGTAGTTGTTGTTTTGCAAGAACAAACCTGAATTTTAATGCAGTACATTGAAATATTAAAGGTCATTCTGGAAGAAGATGATGATAAGGAAACATTTTTGGTAGACATAAGAATGAAATTCTTACATGTGAGGCTCATTTTCCTTTGCTAAAATTTTTTTTTTGTTTATTTTCTGCAATGTCGGTTTGCTAGTGATAACACAAAGAAAATCGATTTTTTTTGTAATTTTTTTAGTGATGACACTTAAAATAACGAAAGATGTAAGATGGAACAAAATGAGAAAAGATCATCTTTTGTAGATGTAGAAAGATGTAGAATTTTTGGCCTGTATAATTCCTATGGGAAGATGTTAACATCTTTGCAAATTGATGAAAGATGTAGTTCAGTGGAAAAAGGCTATTAGTTGAACGTTTCTCCAATTTTTGTATCCTTTCCAAATAGAACTTTTCGAGGTCCATAAAATAGGCATTGTTTAATCAATAATTTCATCGTTGGATCTAAATCTCTTTTCACCGAGCCATTTCTTTAACTTAGGAAATAGTCACTGGGGGCTAAATCCGGAAAATAAGGTGAATGAGGAGACAGTTTGTAGTCTACTTCATGTATTTTTTAATGAGAACTCGAAATTCACTTTTTTCCATTTTAAAAAAAAAATTCACGAGTTTGTATGTTTTTAACAGCTGTTAAACGCAAAGTAATAGACGGAACTTGCTTGAAATTTGACAGTAATCTATTAACAGATGGTACTTGATGGGAGCAGTGTTGCATTTCATATAACTACCGAATACACCCCAATTAAAATGTTTTTCAAAAATACTAAAGTGTTTAAAAATTGCTAGATTTGACGAGAAAATAGTTTTATTTAAAATTTCAAAAATATTCTAGTTATTACAGGGATATAACATTTTTTGCTGCACATACACACATAAATATTTAGAGCCATCCGGATTGTAAGCATATTCTGGATACTGCCACAAATAAATTATGTTAGTACAACCATATTCAAATGCGATTCCCGATAATTTTGGGTGTTGCAACTAAAAGTCAGTTGTATTAACTGAATTTTGTTCTGAAAATTAATACTCAGTTGTAGTAACCGAATACAAAAAAATTTTCATAAAGTTTATACAAAAATTAAAAAAGCTGTCACTTTTTATTATAGTTTCGATCACGATATATGTGTGTACATATATTTTGACTTTATGGAAAACCTCAATATGGCCCTATGGTATTAAATGCGTGCCCACCCCTGTATATGTAGCTAAAAAGACTTGAAAATAGCAAGGAATGAAGTTATTTTTAACTGTTTAAAAACAACAAATGCAGTAAAGGGAAAAAAATGTCAAAAAATAACTAACAATGTCAACACAATTCATTAAAACTATTACTTTTCAACAGTTAGAAAAATATATTTAAATAAAACAAAATACAAAAAATTTAATGTCAAAATTCTAAATGGTACTCCAGTTATTACATTTTTATGCATTAAAGATAAATCATATAAATCAATAATTACAAATATAAACTAAACAAGAATTATCGAAATCTCAACAAAAGTTTGTTTTTTATTTATTTTTAAATAACTAACAAAAATTAAATATTTTTCTGCAGAAATATTATTTTGATACATAAATGTTAATTATACTATTTAAAATAACTGAGTTTAACTTAGTTAAAAACAACTACTACTAATTACTACACAAACAACTGATATGTGGTACTAACTGATAAATGGTACAAAGGACAATTTTTAGTCCAAGAGCCTCTAGGTATGTCCCAACCCACCTCAACTCAACCAACTGATAAACTTTTTTCAGTGTAGTTATAAATTTTATTTATGTATTTCTACAATGTAAATTGACGACATTATTATTAAATTTACCGCTTTAATACACATACATATAAAAAAAATAATAACCTTGTTCCAGTAAAAATGTTGTATGCTCATTTACTAAATTTATGGATAAATTATAAATCGATAGGTGTATTAAGTTTAATATTTTATAAAACAAAAAAACACAAGCTACTGATTGTAACACTTGCTATACTAATTGAAGTTGATACATTTTTGTAATTATTTACAGAACTGACAAAAAAAATCAATTGTAATCAAAGAACAAAAATAACAAACTATTACTTGACCTATTTAAACGGTTTATTTTGAAAAAGGCGTAAGTCCACATTTGGTCGAAATTTATATAACAATAAATATTATTAGATTTAATTTAAAACAAAAATATTTATTTTAAAAGCTGCAGGTCTAATATACAAATTAAAAAATTAATGTTTGTTAGTGTAGAAGTGGATCATCATGACTATAAATAAGCACATCAATGGAATTAATATTATTCGCAAAGTGAAGATAAATCACGAAGTTTTAGGTTTTTTTACTAAAAAATATGCATAGAATATGTGGACTAAGATATCCAGCATCAACTTAGCTCTGCATCCGTAATTTTAACATTTAATTAATATTGGCTTGCTGCTTACACCACTGTTTGCCATATACAGCAAATTTTGCATACAAAAATAAGAAAAACAGTTCATTATTGTTTAGCTGCATTTGGCATATGCATCAAATTTGCATACACAAATTTTAAAATATATTTCAAATGTTTTTTGTTGCAATACCATAACAACGAATATAAATCAAAACAAAAAGAGAAAACTGCTTTTGGTGCCCTTTAATGAAAGGATATACAGCACAGACAGTCAAATTAAGAAACAATAATTGATATGCAGTACAAAACAAGAATTTTTTTTTGTGTAAAATCTTAATAAATTTTGAAAAATTAAATGAAAATTTATAGAATAGTTTTGTTCAATGGTAAAAAATAAAAAAACAAATATATATATATATTTGTTATGTAACATAGATATTAAGAAAAAATTATGTAACCCTTCTTTATCGTTTTTCTCCATACCGACTATTCGGCAAATAAATAGGTAAAACCGATAATAAGCTTAATAAGCTGACGATATGCATATAATTTTAAATGATTAGAAAAATTTAGGGTTGTAGGATGAGGTATGCATAACTTGACCAACTTATTTTGATCTAAAAGCGGCATATTTTAATTTTGTATTCAAAAAAAAATTAAAACAACTTTAAAAGAATTTGCCTTTTTTATAACAATTTGCAATTTTTTTTAGAGAAATACCCTGCAACGCTAAAAATATTTTTCTATCAAAATACTGCTCGGGGAATATAAAATAGGTCCGTTTGGATACTTTTCCAGTAAATTTTAGAAAAATTGACTCAGTAACAAAATTACAGAGAGTAAGACAAAATTTACTCTCAAAAAGAAAAATATTCAAAAAAAAGTACGCAAACGTAAAATTTGTAAGAATTAGTAAGATAGTTAAAACAGCTGATTGTAAATGTCCAACAAAAAAAGATCAACCGGTCAATATATAAAATATGAGTAAAAAACGGAAATTGGATGTAAAATGGTTCTCCATCTTACCCCTTCCATCGTAAATAAACTTGTTTTTACATCTTTTTTTTTTACCTTAATAAAAGAAAAT
Organism: Eustalomyia histrio; assembly: GCA_949748255.1. Lineage (NCBI taxonomy): Eukaryota > Metazoa > Arthropoda > Insecta > Diptera > Anthomyiidae > Eustalomyia > Eustalomyia histrio. The sequence goes on from OX456523.1 coordinate 220,799,506, forward strand.
ATTTACTGTGTTTGGGCAAATTCTTTGTTTTTCAATTAAAATTTTTCCAATCAGCTGTTTTATTTCTGACAAATTCTTACTGGCAAAAGTTTTTCAGTAAAATCCAGTAAGTTCTCTTGCATCGAACTGTCACTTTACTCTTTATTTTTGCTCTCACCTTACTGAGTATTTGTGTAAACAAACACCTTCCAGTAAAAACTTTTACAAATTTGTACAAATTTTTGAGTTCCCAAATATACTTAATTTTTACAATAGAAAAATTTTCAAATTCCCCGAAATTACACTTTTTATTGACAGGAAACCTTAATTAAAAATTATATAGATTATTGTTTATGAAAAATTTGTTTAGAAGACCTAAAATATGAAAGAGGGATTTGTTTTTTAACTGGATAAAAAAATCAAGGTTTTTAAATCAGCATTTAAAAAACGGAATAATCCCGTCAAAAGTAAGATGATTGTGGTAAAGTAAGGTATAACACTACGACTAAAAAGTTCGTAGGATAACCAATAAAACAAAAAGTTTTTTTTGGCAAATATCGACTTTATTCTCCAACAAAGTCTCCTTCGAGAGCGCTTACAATCGCTCCAACGCCTTTCTAACATTTCTATACCTTTTTGTAGAATGATTAAACGTAAGCCTCAAAATAGGCCTCTGTTTCGGCAATTGCCACGAACCAAATCTCTTTCCAGCGAGCATTTTTTGAGGTTTAAAATCACGCACAAATTACTGGGAGCCAAATCTGGCGATTACAAATCTGGCGAAAGTGCAATTTGGCCATGGTAGCCAACGATTTGTGACACGGCGCATTGTCTTGGTAAAGAATAAACGCGGCACCCATTTCGAAAACAAATAATGTTTTCCGGTATCACCACTTCTTTTAGGCGATCAGAGCGTTCGGCGTTATTGGTGTTTGTACGACCACGTTTAAAGTCAACAAGCACTTTTCTACCATTTGTCTCGATGGAGCGAGTTCGAATAACACTTATCAAGCCTAGGTTTGACTTGAACGGTGTTTTTCCCCATTAAAAAGCAATAATAAATAAACACACAAAATTGGGCGCCACCTTTCAAAATAAATGGCTCATTTTCACTTTACAAAAATAATTCACAGTTTAGGCATATTAAATTGTTTTTTTCGTGAAAAAATTTCACTCAAACTTTACCTAAATCGTAATTTAAATTGTAAAATGTAAACTCAAATGTCATTTATTTACTAGAAAAATAAGAGTCTTGTATATTAAATTTGTGTAAAACAAATAATGTATACTAATAGCCTGTTCCTCGATCTCGAACGAAAAACTAGTCGAACGATAGCAAGTCACTCGAATTCGAATCAATTTGGGTTTCTCTATTTCGAAAGCCTTCGATCGACTTGACTTACGTGTGTCAATTTTTGTTTCTTACGCATTTACAAATCACAGAGATGCCAGATCATATATTTTGAGCATTTGTTACAATTTTCTTTAAAAGTAGCAAAAATACTACTAAACTGCTTAAAGACAAAACAACCCTGTTTAACAGTGATCAGCTGTATATGACAAATAAAAAATAAAAAAATAACAATAAAGAAATCAATTTTTATTTGAGAATGTGTTTATTTGTAAAAATTTTTGTTATGGATTGGTTGTGGGTGAGATTGTTAAATAATTGTATTATTTTGTACTAACCTTTTGTTATCCATTGCTTTTTTTACTTCAGTTTGCTTTTAAAAATATCAAATATATATTTACTCGACAAAAAAATAGCAAGTGAGTGATTTTGACATTTGCGTTCGAGCTGTTCGAAATAGAGAAACCAAATTTTGTATGAAAACAGTTACGTTTTCATTCGACTTGTCGATCGAGTCATCGTTCGCATAGAAATAGAGTTAGTGAAACCCAAATCAGTTTTCTTTCGACTAGAAAGCGAACGAACGTGTTCTTTCGAAATAGAGGAACAGGCTATAAATTTTCACGAGAAATTCATTGTCGTGAAAAATTAATCTTAAAAGAGATTTTCATGTGTTATTGTTGTCAAATATTGTGTTAAATAACTACTTAAAACAATACAAACTGTGATTGCCATCAGTGATGTGTGGCTACCGCAAATATATATATATTTTAGTGATATGAAATTAATTATACAAACCCCAGGTTTAAGCATAAGGGATAGACAATTTATAGATAACACAAAGGGGGGTATTAAGTTTGCCCTCACTATGTAGTGCTGGTAAAATAATGGGTAATGGATATCGTGAATGTGTCCTCTATACGGGTACTCGACACTTTAGAGTTGCATTTAGATCAGATATCGCCTTATATTTTGATAACACTCAGAAGAATAGCCTTTTGGAGTGAATCCTTAAATTTTAGATAATACTTAAATCCACTTTTACCTTCCCTCAAATCGGCTTTATAATATTTTCATACTAAGCCCCAAAATATGTATTTTCGTATTTTTTCAAATTTTCGATTTTCAATATGTATGGGATTTTAAAATCAAAAGCTTAAAAAACAACATATTTTGGGATTCATTATGAACATAGTATTAACCCTAATTGGGACTATAACGGTTTTATAAACGGTCATATGCCCCTTTGTCTGTTTGGGAATTATATTCGAAAAGTTTCCAAAGTGAAAATATTCCAGCGTAATCAAAATTCTTATTTGGGAAAGTCTGCTTGACAATGTTTTTGTATTAGGGTGTTCAATTAATCGAATTTTCATTTTAATCGATCAATCGTTCAAATAATTATTCGGGGTTTCCCTTAACGAGTTAATGGAATAAAATTTTAAAATTATTTGATTAATCGAAAAAAAATGTAGAATAGAATATAAATTTTTTTGTTGTTTTAATATTTTCATTTAAAAAGGAAACCAAAAAAAAAATCAGTAACACTTTAAAAATTCATATGCATAAAAACATATTAATTGAGAACCTGTTTTGTAAGCATTCCTAGTTTTTCTGTTCTATCTAGGTATCACATATTAAAATTTTATCTAAATTGGAATGAACCTCACTGCACTTTTTATAAAGTTGGGGCCAGATTAGTCAGACGTTCGTTTACGTCTATAATCTAAAAAGTACAGGAGTTAAATGTTAAGTTTGAATATTTAACATTTATTACTAAATTAGGGTCCTCGATTTGTCTTAAATTTGGGAATAAAGAAAATAAGCATATGTACCTTTTTGGCGGCCGATTCTCACGTTTAAGGGTTAAAAAGTTGGTGAAAAATGACAACTGTTTCTGTTTATTGTTTTTTTCATTTGCTCAAAGCACTACGGGGAATTTATAAGGAGTTATTGGCCAAAACGTCTATTTTAATGTATTTCAGAATAATTTTTTGTGATGCCCTTATAAAGTCAACTATTTCGAAGTAGGCAGGCACATATATATTGTTGTTCACCAAACCATTTTACCGCTAGTACGTAAGCGTTAAAAATAATTTTTTGCAGTACAATACTTAAATTCAATATTAAAGTACTTGAAATACTTTTGCAAATTGTTTCGAAATTTATTCCAATTAGCAATAGAGTAAATAAATATATTGTGTTAAATTTTAAAATTCCGATTTACATTTTTTTAATTATTTAATTTAATCATTAACACAGGCCGGCAAAATTTGATGAAATTTTCTAACCAAGAATCAGACTATACTTTCCCGAAGGTTTTAGACGTGCTGAATCCGAATCTCAGAATAGCCGTATCACTTCAGGTTTTCGAGATATTCTAACAGAGCAAAAAAGGTTCCAGAAAATTGTTTTTTCTTTTTTAAAAGATCATTACGTAATCTAAAAGAGCTACTCCTTTTCTATAAAATTCATGTTGATTTTTTTAAAAAATCTTCATTTGTCACTAAAGCGGAGTTTACATTATCCGATTTTCCATCTGATTTTACCTAAAGAAAATCAACTTAAAAATCCTATGAAATGATGCGCTTGTTTTTTCCGCCAATTTACTTCACAACTGATTTGTTTGCGTTTTTCTTTGTTTGTAAGAAATTGCAACACTGATACCATAATTTTCATGAAATCATAGTTTTATAAAATATTTTAAAAATCGAAAAAAACAATCTGTCAGACAGATCCTGTGATCCCGCTTAAATTATCTGATTTTACCTAAAGAAAATCAACTTAAAAATCCTATGAATTGATGCGCTTGTTAAAAAAAAAACTCTTTGGTAAACAGCCTTCGGTTTACACCTTCAGATGCAAATCTTATGCAATCAGATGAAAACAACTGTTTTTGATTGTTGCTCAATTGTTTTTTCCAATTTACTTCACAGCTGATTTGTTTACTTTTTTCCTTGTTAGTAAGAAAATACAAGACTGATACCATATGATTTTCATATCTTTATGAAATATTTTAAAAAACGAAGAAATTAATCTGACTGTCAAAATTAGTAATCGGATTTTTTGTACAGATCAGACAAAATGAGTTTACACCATAGGATTTTTGCAATCTTACTCGTTGTTTTGACAGATCCTATGACTTGTGGTATAATGTAAACTTCACTTTAAAAAGCAGTGATACACAATGATACAGTTAAGTATATTTGTGCGTTCTACCAGCGCCACTTATCGGTCACATAAAGTTATGAAAATCGAAGGAGAAATTGAATATATGGTAGATATATTTAATGGTTAAAGATTTATACACATCAACGATTTTATAAATATAAAATATAATTTTCTTTTCAAATTCGTTTACACAGATCCTAACCAAATTCCGAGTCAATATGTCGTAATTTTTGGCCGAAAAATTCGGTAAAATTCCTAAAAATGGGTATCAATTGCAAAAAAGGAAAAACTCTCAAACAAATTTTTTATTTTCAAAATCCATTTTACACTCTAAAAACCAATAATCAAGTTTCACGGAAATCTGAAAAAACCCCTTTAATAGACTATCCTTATTAAGTAAAGTGTTGTACTATTTCTGTACCAAATTACACTTCCATTTATTGATAGTGTTTTATGGAATATAAAGTAAACTTTAGTTAAAAAAAAATAATTAAAATTAAAATACATTAAATATATAAAACTTACCATAGACAAAAATTCACAAATGTATTGAAATAATTCACACCAAAATGTTGCACAGAAGAACCAAATTAATATTTTCAAGAAAAAACTTAATGAACCTTAAAATTTGAATAACAAAAATGTATAAATTTGATGCTGTTTTATAAAAATATATTTTTTTTATTATATTAAAACCCACTTGGTTTAGTACAACGAGAAATTGAATTTCTAAAATACCGTAGTTTTTTTATAGTATTTTGGAAATGTTTAAACTTTTTTTTTCCTATGTTGTTTTCAACGCTGTAAGGGTCAATACAACTTTTTTTTTTGTATATTTTCTGTAACTTGGTATATTTCACTTTACAAAATGTTGTTGTTGTTGCTGTTGCTGCTGCTGTTTATGAATATTTTAACGTTGTCGGTCTTTGAATTTGTTGTTTTTATGTTTTCGATTTAGATGGTTGAATATTTTGGTTTTAAGGAATTTATGAACAAAAAAATTTCGTTTTCGTTATGATCGTTGTTGTCGTTGTTGTTTTTGTGCAACATACATTTTTGTTGATTTTTTTTTTTTTCTTTTTTGATATTTTAATGTTTTAAAGTCGCAGCGCCAAGCAAGTACTAGCTGAGTAACCGGTTTTTTTTTCGTTTCGTTTATGAAACGAATATGTGTGCAGTTGGTTTAGATAGTAAGAGATAAATTTAACACAACACATAAACTTTATACTACAATTTTCCAGAAATTATACCACACAACAAAAAACTAAAAAAACAAAAACATACACACGAGGAGAGAGAAAAAAAAATTACTCTATATACAAAAAGAAGATAAAGTGCAAGAGAAGGAAAATTAAACTGCAACAAGGTAAAAAGAAATATCTTAACAAAACGGGGGGTCTTGAAATTGGGATTTTTATGATAATTTCCAAATAAGTTTCTATGAAATTTGCCAAAGATCGTTTTTAATTTTCCTAGCAGGGGGAATTTGTATAAATATTTTAAAACTTCACTATTTCCATATGTTTCTCTCTCCCTTTTTTTTTATTTTTTATTGTACACTTTTTTGTTTATTTGATCTGTATTTCCTTTTTAACTTTATTCGGTTTTAAATGACTGCACTTCCTTTTTATTTGTGTTATTATAAAAGTTTTCCAATTTGTTTTCTTAAAATTCTTTTAAATTTTTGTAGTTTCTTTGTTTAAATAGCTTCACTTTTGTGGTGAATTGTTTGTAAAAACACCTTTTTTTTTTTGTTTACAATTTACTTGTTATTAACAAAACTTTACTTAAACGTACCGTTATTTTTAATATATATTTAAAACAACCTCTCCACACGATTACTGTCGTTTGACTGAATTGTCTCTTTGTTGTTAAGTAGTGGCTTAGTTGGTCTCTAAATACGTACACACTCGCACACAATTAAACAAATACAGGTTTTTGTTGGTTAAGTTTCTTCATTGCTTTAGTACTTTATTATCAACGTACTATATACAGAATTTTGAAGATTTAATTCATTAATGAAATTAATTTTTAAATTAATTTAATTTTGAAATTGAATTAATTTGCATTTTTATTCCGCTCGACTTCTTTTTAAAAGCATTAATTCATTTTTAACATTTCGTTTTATCAATTCAAAGGAATTAAATCAATTAACCAGCACTTCCAAAATGTGTTTGTTCTGCAAAAAAAATCAATGGGTTATTAGTCATGCCCTTAACTTTATACCACGCCGCTCCAATATTCATAAATTACGATGATTTGAAAATATAACAGTAGCCATAATAAAAATTCTATGGTGTAAACTCATTTTCTCTCATCTGTACAGAAAATCCGATTACTTATTTTGACAGTCAGATTTACCCTGAATTATCACGACTAATTTAGACTTTGAACCGCTTAACGACTTTTTTTTATTAACTGAATAGCAAAAATTTAATTTTAATTCATTTAACGGTGAAATTTAAAGTGAAATCTTTCTTTCGTACTTATGAACGGTGGTGATAAATTGAACGATTTTTTTCAAAAAAATTCAATGGTTTATTAGTCATTGCCTAAACTTTATACCAATATTCGTAATATTAGATGCTTTGAAAATATAACAGAAGTCATAATTATTGGATCAGAGGGAGTTACCATTTATTAGCCAGCAGTTAACGTAGCGACACTAATTCAGGCTTAGAACCGCTTAACGATTTTTTATTTACTGGATAGCAAAAATTTAATTTTAAATTATTCAACGGTGAAAATTTCCTTTCGTACTTATGAACGTGATAAATTGAACGAATTCATCGTAATTCAACGTATTCATCATTAACTCATTTTATTTGATACAAATAATTGTTGCAATTAATTTTTAAATCATGATTGCATTTTAACACGTTTCAATTTAATGAATTCACTTGCTTTCATTAATCAAGATAAATAGGATTGGATTTATGGGGAATACATTAAAAAAGAATTAATTCTTTAAAGCTCTGACTAGTCAATAAGTACAGTGGTCTTTATTTTCGTTTAACTAATGTTATGATTTTAATACCCTACAAGGTATACATTTGTCATTTCGTGTGTTACTCTTCGAAGCCTAATAACATGGGAAGTCGATGTGGAAATAAATGGGGTTCCTCCAAATTTTGATGCAATTTGAATGTAAGATCGAGAAGACAAAAGTAATAAAAGAAGATAATTATGGGTAAAAATTTGATTTGAAAATTTTTTGTTTACAAACTTTTTATTTTTTGTGAATTCATCATATAAGAATATCATGTCTTTAAAATAAATATGAAAAAAAACAAAAAATGGGGTAATGTTTGTCCTCACATTTTAACATTTAACCGTGAGATTGGACCGCTAAAAAAACACCAATGCTTATTATTTTATCCCCTCTATTAGATATCCAAATATTACCGCAGTCGGAGGGATATATAGTAATCTAAAAGTGAGATGGCTCTCTAAACTTATAAACTTTAATACGACATCCTCGGTTTAATCAGGTGACTGGGACTAAACAATACTTTTCTAAAGATTAAGGTGTGCTGAATCAGAATTTCACTCCCACCTCAGGCTTTTGACATATAAATACAAACGAAAAACATATTTTTTTCGAAATATTCCATTATAAATATATAATAATATTTATATTATATATAATCCATTCCTAACTCCTTTTTTTCAAAAATATTAAAACCAAGAATCAGCTGACAAATTGTCTCTGTTCTAAGATTAAAATTATCAATTTTTTTTTAAGGAATTAATAATTGTCATCTATACTGTTTATACCTTATGCTTAATTGTGTAGGGTATATAAAATTCGTATTTAAAACAAATACTTGCCTGTTTTTATTTCGATTTGTGATGGCTACTTGCAAGTAGAGATTTAGTACGATGCTAACAAGTGTATTGAATAAGAGAGCGAGTTTATAAATTGTCTTTCTCTATATTAATAATATTTATGAATGAGAATTTTTAAAAGAGTGCTAGAAAGAGAAAAGGAGATACAACAAGTTGTGATATTGATAAATCGGAAATTTATTTGGTATTTAAAAAACTTTATACAATATAAATGTATTTCCAACCCTAAAATGTTTCGTGTTGAAGTCATTTCAAATTTAAATGTTTATTTATGTCAATATGCACTCCATGTTTTCCATACATGTATTTATTTTTAGGCATGTTATAATTACACAGGCCTACAAATAGATTTTTTTTTCTTTTTGGGTGCCGCAAAGGTTGGAGGAGTTGGTTATTAGCTGTGTTTATGTGGCAGGCTATCAAAGTTGGCTTATATCATTCCTATTTAAATATGATATAATGCAACGTTTAGTGTTAGAGTTACTTATGTCGAATTTGTATGGGACTGACAGAAACCAACGTCGATAGCTTCCCGCATAAACACAGCTATTAAAGGTCTGTTTACACTTACATACTAAACATTAATTGAATAGATTCTCTAGCTTTAGTGCGCTGATAAAAAAAATCATATTTAGTAAAAGTTCCTACAATTATTGTTCATTGAATTGTTTTACTTATTTTGTAAAACGTTTTATAAACACTATGAAAAGTATTTTTATGATATTTATGATTAAATATTTTGTAAATATGTATGTATAATGAAAAGTTTTATTGGGTGAACATCAATTAAGCTATGGAATCTTTTAAAATCGCTGTCACAGAATTGCAGTTAAAAAAAGTGTTTACAGCGATTGCATTTAAAATTAACTGAAATTGCCGTTATTTTAACTACAGAAATTTTAAAATAACAATAATATTAATTAATTTTGAATGAAATTTCAGTGTATACCTTTTTTTTAATATTACCGACAAAATCCTCTGATTACATGATTGCAAAATTTTTTTTTAAAATCTTTCAGCATATGAAATAATATCAAATTTTTTTCAACTACGAAAGCAGTTTGAAATATTCTTAGCCTAAAAATTTAGATTTTCAAAATTATATATTTTTATACAGGGTGTCCGCCGGGAAGGTGTACTACTTTCTTTGTTTATAATTTTTGATTCAATGAAAGAGAATGGATCTTATTTTGATAAATGTTTTATTTAATGTCGGCAAGTATGTATGGAATACAATATCAGATTAATGTCCGCCTCACAAATGCGAGGCCTTTTGATCACATTTTTCATTACATTCTCATACATTTCACGCGGTATTTCATTAAATCCATCACGAATATTTTGTTTAAGTCGCTCAAGCCTTTCTAGTTTGTTTGCATAAACCTTGCTTTTCAGATATCCCCACAAAAAGAAGTCCGGAGCAGTCAAATCAGGCGGCCGTTGAGGCCAATCAAATCACAAGTTATTTCTTGAAATAACTTGTTGTGGAAAGAGGTCTCGCAGTAATTCCATTGCAATCCTGGCTGTATGCGATGTGGCACCGTCTTGTTGATACCACATGTTAATCAAGCCCAAAGCATGCAGTTGTGGCGTTAAAAAGTTTTCAATCATATCACGATATCGCTCCCCATTCACAGTTACCGTTACACTGTTTTCATTTTCAAAGAAGTAAGGTCCAATAATTCCTCCTGCCCAAATTGCACACCAGACTGTCACTTTTAATGGATGCAAAGGTGACTGATGAATAATTTGAGGGTTTTCCATTGCCCAGAACCGACTATTCTGTTTATTCACATATCCATTCAAATGAAAATGTGCCTCGTCACTTATTATGATTTTTTCATAAAAATCGGGGTTGTCATTGGCAAGCTGTAACATCCTATTGCCATATGTACGGCGGCGTAAATGGTCTTGTGGAAGAAGCTCTTCTGTCACCTGAATCTTAAATGGAAACAAATGCAAATCCTTGTGCAAAATTGTGGCCAAAGCTGTTCTTTGAAGGCCAAGCTCCTGAGCACGGCGTGTATATTCGTAATCCTTATGCAATTTTAAGTCGATTTAGCGATGTCCGTCTGTCTGTTGAAATGGCGATCACGGCGCGAAGACGCACGCGGGGTGCCTGATTTTAGCCAGATTATTGGACATCCTCCCTAGCAGTTTGGTATTGAAAATGACCAAAATGGGTCTTTCGGTTAAAAAGTTTTTAGTGAAAATATGAAGATACCTCTAAATGTTCCATACAAATTGGTGTATTTTAGTAGAAATTCCTAGTAGCGACTGGTACATAATATATTAAGAAAGGAATATTTTGTATTCACCTCAAATATTTTTCACCTCAAACAATTTTCTACCTCAAAAAATTTTTTTCATCTCAAACTTTTTTTACTAAAAAAATTTGTTGTTGCATCCAAAAAAGTTTTTCACCTCCATAATTTTACTTCAAAAGTTTTTTACATTATATGTAAACAGTAAACATTTTTTATGATATTGGTGGAGGGTATACAAAGATTCGGCACAGCCGAATTTAGGCCTTTTTTACCTGTTTTTTTATATAATCTCCTGAAACTTCAATACATTTAGTTAAACGCTTTTCTAGCAATCTTGATTAAAATAATTTTTCTGAAGCTCTGCAAAATAATCATTCACAGCTGCTTTATTCGAGCTAAAACGTTTGCCAATAAGGATTTTTTTTTAGATTTTTGATTAGGGAGAACTCACAGGTGGCTAAATCAGGAGACTAAGGTGGGTGGTCAAGCAATCCATACTTCAATTAATTGAATTTTGCCCATCTTAAAGCACTCTTGAGTGCTGGTGTGTTGTTTTGATGAAAAAATATTTTTTTTGTGATCACATTCAATTGATCCAAAAGGTTATAATAATATTCTGAATTTATTGTTTTAGCTTTTTGAAGATCTATAACAGCGGTTCCCACTATTTTTCACTTCACGGACCCCAAATTATAGAATTTTCAGAATTTACCAGATAACATTTTTGAAAGAATCTTTCAATTAAATTACCCTAAAATAATTTTTAAACTCTAGGAGTGATTTTTTAATAGAAAAAATATTGTGTATTCAATTAAACAAAAAACTGCCATTATTAACTTCTCATTTTTAAAGAATTTTTTTCGAACTCTTCCCCAGCCCCTTCGTATGCAGCTACGCACCCCCTAAGGATCGCGAACATCCATTTGGAAACCATTGATCTATAAAAAACTTTTGTTGATCAATAAAATTACTTTGTTGCCCAGCCGGTCCAGGTGAGGGTTGAAGTTGCTTTGTCGCTTCAAAATATAAACTACTTTCACATAGCACACTATTGTATATAAATGCAAATTCCGACTAACAAATACCATAAACTAGCAAAAATAACATTAAAAAGTATTAATTTTACGAACTAAAAACTGAATTTTTAATGTAAGTTGCAAATGTTTTGTCCGATATTGTATTCCTCAAATCCCCGAAACAACTTACGTTTAAAGTTGTAGGTGTTATCTTAAAAAAAAATTCCCAGAAATTTTTATTCATATCTAAATGATTGAACACATATACATATGTACATATTAATGTCAATATGGTTTAATAATGATAATCCTTAGAACATTATCTTGATGATATTAAAGCAAATTTAATTGAAAAACTATGTAGATTTCTTCTTCTTCGAGTTATTGTACTTCAAAGAAAAGAAAACTACACTACTTTGTCTATGAGATAGTTGTGTTCATTTTCTATCTAAAATCAACAATCTACATATAATATTTTATTTTCACTTATAAAACCCAATAGAATGTCAAAACACTACAACTCCAACAACCAAAAGACAAAGACTTAACAAGAAAATCTTAAAAATCAACTAAAAAAGTCTTGAGACATTCAATAGGCAAAAGAATGCAGAACAAAATAATAAAGAAAATATGCCTACAATGCAGTTGTTGTAATAATGTGACCAATAAGATTAATTTTAAAAAGGAATTGTCAAATCTATAAATTCTAATTAACGACCACTGTTCAGTTCAAACAATAATTTAAATTAAAAATCTTTAAAACGATATTTCTCGTAAACTAAGCCATGCAGGGCGAAAAGGATCTTAATTTTTAAATCATATTTATTAAAATTTTAAATCGATTTCTCTCGTATACTAAGCCCTGGAGGGACAGTACTTTACCGACGTTTAAAAAAAGAATTGACCAAGCTCAGTGCGCACCACCGTTAAAAGCTGTGTATCAACGATTTGTCGTTCGTATTTTTCTGGCTAGTGACGTCCAAATGTATCGTACTATCATGTAAAGGGTGGTCCAAACATAATGCACGATGTTAATTGTGAGATACACCTTAACGTCAAGATTTTTGCCCAACTTTATTTAACATTTCTTTGTTGCAGTGTTTGAGAAATTCAACAATGGAGAGGTACACAATTGAACAAAGCGATAAGATTATTGAAGCCTTTTACGAAAATGAGCGTTCAAATCAAAATGCATTCGTAATTTTTTTGGTCAGCATAATCGACCCAGTTCGTTCTGCGGAAAACATTGCTGTTGTTAGCGATAGTGTGGTGGCAGAAGAGTACGTCAACCTTGACTCGTCGTCGGTGTTCGCTGTCGCTAGATGATAACGGACTTCTTGTGGCCTAAAATTAAGGATATGAACCTGGACGATATGTGGTTCCAACAGAATGGTGGCACTTGCCACACAGCCAAAGAAACAATGGTTCTTTTGCGCGAGAAATTCAATGGCCGTGCTATCTCACGTCGTGGCGATGGTAAAAGAAAAAGTGTACGTCAATAAGCCAAGAACAATTCAAGAGCTAAAATATGAGATGATTCTACACATTAACGACATTGAACCTAAATTATGTCTCAGAGTCATTGAAAATATGGACCATCCGATAGAGATATGCCACCGAAGCCGTGGCGAACATTTGGCCGATATTTTGTTTCACACATAATTGTCATAGATCCCTCTATCATATTAAAAAATATTAAGATAATTCTCTGAAAACTTTTTGTTTTTTTTTGCAATTTACATCGTGCATTATGGTTGGACCACCCTTTATATTTTTTATTTTTTTTAAACTAAATTTTAACAGCTCTGTTTCCAATAGGACGATACAATACTTAGCAGGCGCCTTGTAAACAACTTATTTAAAATGTTTAAATTGATTTTTCTCCTAAACTTACCCCTGAAGAGCGTAAAGAAGCTAAATTTGAACTTGATTTTTTTTAAAGTAAGCACCAAAGGCGAAAAAGAAGCTTAATTTTAAATCATATATTTTTTTGACCAATTATTGAGTTTTATACGTAATTTTATTAAAAATGTTTAAATCGATTTTGCCCTAAACTAAAGGCCCGGGTGGCAAAATATTGGTTCGTTTGTAAATGCAAAAAATTTCTGCATCATTTTTGTTGCTGATGCCTGATTATCTGTTGCAGATCCTTTGCTACTGCTCAACAACTGTAGTTTGCTTTTTAGAACGTTTTGCAAAGATAAAAATAACATTAACAAATATTATTGAAAATCTTGTCGGTAAAATGACAACTTTTGTTAACTTATAATAAAAAAAAATTAATAGAAAGATGAAACGACTTTTGATTATTAAAAATCTATTAAAACGAAAAAGAAGACTGATTTCGCACTATTGCATCAGAAATAGTTAAAAAAAAACGTTTGACGTAAATCAGTGCTGCCAAGTGATGGTTTTTTGAACGTTTTAATTTTATTAAGCTGCAGTTATGCGCAAATACTGCATTTAGGAACGTACCCTTTAGCCTAATCGAATTTTATAAATAATGGATTTTTTCATGAAAATTTAAATAAATATAAATAAATAAAAATACTTTAAACGGTCTTACGTCCAATTTTATAAAATTTGATTTTTACATTATTATAGAAAAACGGAACGAAATTTTAAGTCAAAAATTCCAAATAGAATTTACAACAGATAGAGAAAAACAAATGAAAAATTTAAAATTTATCATTTTTTGTACAAAAAAAAAAATAGTTGGTTACACTTTTAGCAACAACCGCCAACAACAACAAAAATAACAAAGAAAAAATAATCAATTGAGTAGTAAAATGAACCGACCGAACGACCATCTACGGAATGGGTGCGTAAAAGTCTTTTTTACATCTTTGAAGATGACGTCCAAGTAGAAGAAAAAGGGCCAGTAATAATAATAACAACAAGATAAAGAATGTAAAATGTTAAAACATCTTGCAAACAAGATCAAAAGCGGCAAAAGAAACATTTTTCAAATGTACCAAACAACACAATCCAGCCAAACAATACAGGATAAAGTAATTTTCTCAAATGATTATAGTTCTACACACAAGAATACACCAACCAACCAACTACTAACAACAACAACAATTCGTCCAACTTTAAACCAAAGCAACAACTTAACAATCACTGCTTGTGTTTAACACAAAATGATGACGATATTGGCATCTATGATGATGATGATGGCAGAATGGAGTACTCGTATGTTGTGTGGTGGTGTTTGCAGTAGGCATACAGGAAACCTAACAAGTATCATGTATAGAAGTTAATCGTTGCAGAAAAGAACAAAAACAAAACTTGTTTGATTGTGGGAAAATATGACTACACTTTTTTTTTCTTATACGAAATTTTGTAAGAACCTTTCAAAAACTATCGCATATAGTTTATAATATAGCGCAAAAAGGAGGATATTAAGGAAGGAAGAGGAGACCGACAACTTTGTTATAGCAAAAGTTTATTTTGTACAGAAGTTGTTAATCTGAGAAGGAAGAAAATATATAAAATTATAGGGTGTTTCTAGCTCATTTAAAAAATTATATAGAATTTTCTGTTAATAATAGATTTGTGGATTAATAATAAAGTACTTTTGGAATATTTCAAATATTATTGTAAAATATGCAACATTGAATTGTTAAGGAATAGTAACTTACTCAAAATACTTTAAAAATTTCTTATTTTTATACTATACAACACTCCCCAATAAAATACATTTTCAAGTTTTTTTCTGCATTTCATTTGAAATTTCTCAATTTCAGACTAACTCAATTTGAACCATGGAAAGATACACAATCAAGCAACGCG
This sequence comes from Eustalomyia histrio, assembly GCA_949748255.1. Taxonomy (NCBI): domain Eukaryota; kingdom Metazoa; phylum Arthropoda; class Insecta; order Diptera; family Anthomyiidae; genus Eustalomyia; species Eustalomyia histrio. The sequence continues at coordinate 220,814,934 of OX456523.1, forward strand.
TTATATTTCTGCAAATCGGATCTGTAGGAAATGAAAAAACACCTGTGCATGCTCGCCAAGTTCGTTCTGCGGAAAACATTGCTGTTGTTCGCGATAGTGTGGCAGAATAGCCGTCAACCTCGACTCGCCGTCTGTGTTCGCTACTATCGCGAGATCATAACGGAATTCTTGAAGCCAGAAATTGAGGATATGGTTATGCACGATATGTAGTTTCAACAGGACGGTACCACTTACCACACAGCTAACGAAACAATGGGTCTTTTGCGCGACAAATTCAATGGCCGTGTTATCTCACGTGACGGCGATGTCAATTGGCCGCCAAGATCATGTGATTTGACACCGTTGGAATTCTTTCTTAGGGGTTATTTGAAAGAAAATGTGTACGTCGATAAGCCAGCAACAATTTAAGATATTTTGTTCCATACATAATTGAACCATACCATATTATCAAAATAAAAAGAAATGACAATAATATCCTAAATAATTTGTTTTATTCAAAATCAACATCGGTCCTTAAAATTTAACCACCCTTTATATCCTTCGTATGTCTTTTATACCCAATATTTTTAATTAAAAAATTTACCTAAATTTTCGAGGAATTTCCTATAAAATCCCACTTAAGTTGATTTAAAGTAGGGTGTCTAAAATTTCCTACTTTTGTGAAACTGCGTTGGCAAAAATATAACAAAAAATACTAAAAAAAACTACTAATTACAAGTGATAAATCACTAAAAAAACTCTAAATAATTCATAGTAATATACCTTTCATCCGGCAACACTAGATATAACGGTCGTTAAGTTGCCACTATTTTCTTTGACAGTATTGCCAGAGTAATTTGATATTTGGTTTGTTTTAATAAAAAATTATGGTTTTTGTTTTTAGGCCAACTTTTCTTTTATAGTATATTCTATTAAAATATTAAAAATTAACAATATTTTTAATTTTTTTAAATTGTTGTTTTATTAATTTAAAAAAAGTATTTGCTTATATTAGGTCAACATAAGTTTTAAGCGACTTAAATTCTGGATGGGTACAACATCTGAAAAGAGAATAAAAATGGAAGAAATTAGTTTAAAAATAAAAAGGTTGTTCACAAGGCGTGTGCTATGTTGTATGTTGTGCTATTGGAATCAGAGTTGATAAAATTTGATTTACAAAAATACAATAGATGATAAAACGATACAACATTTCTACCTTCAAGTTCAAGTTTGCTAACAAAAAGAAAACTGGAGAGAAAATCGATGTTATTGTAAAATTGTTGTCAAAGAAATAACACCTAAACGAAGAATTGAAATAGTTCCCAGTCAGAGTATAAGTACGATGCAAACATACAATTTGATGTTAAAAATCCGTTAGAAGATAAAACTTTTTTTCCTTTTCACAATTTTGGAGTACTCCACTCTTCAGGCTAGATTTTGCACTTACAGATTTTTCGAATAATGCAATCTCTATTTTAGTAAACTCAAATCTGAAGCATGGAGTACTCCATCATTGCTAATCTAGCTTTATAACAGCTGCTTTTATTCCGAAGACTTTTAGCATTGTTGTTCTTAATGCCTTAAAATAGCTGTGTTTATGCGGCAAGCTATCAAACGGTTCGTTTGTGCTCTTTTCCAGTAAAGTTTAGTAAAAATGACACAGTAACAAAATTACAGAGTAAGACTAATTTTTCTCCCAAAAAGAAAAATATACAAATAAAAAAATGTAAGAATTTGCAAAATATTTAAAACAGCTGATTTGACAAAAGCCAACGTTAAGTGTTAATGCTTAAACGTTACCTATGTCAAATTTGTATGGCAATGATAAAAGCCAACGTTGATAGCTTGCCGCACAGCTAATAAAGAACATTTCAGAAATGGAATGAAATTCTGAATGAATCAAAAATATTTTTAAAGCAATTTTATTTACATTGAAAAACAATGGGAGGTTTGCAAAATATTAAATTCTTCTATATAATTTAAACGTTAAAACAAATATACTACGACTATTTGATAATTAAGTCGATAGTAAATAAACTGAGGTTAATCAATTTCTAATAACAGATTATTCCTCAAAATTTTTCTTATAAAATACAAATTTTTCTCAATACTTACAATGCGAATACGATGACCCATAGCATGACCGGGTAAATTTCTATTGAAACGAGCACGTACACAACCGCTGTTGCCATGTAAACGAGTTACTTTACCCCAAACAGCACGGACACGGGTCTTACGTTCTGGATGTTGAGGTACGCATTTCTTGGTTTCTGCTTTGTAAACGTAAACGCAACGTTTTCCAATATAAAATTGACCGTGTTCCTTTCTACGGGCACCTTCGATCTAAATGAAAAAACCAATAGAATACAAATAAGTGGAATCCTTTAAACAAATGTAAATTTATACCTACACTCAAGATAGCTTGATTTTCGTGTTGATTTCTCAAACCACGTTTGTAGCCAGTGAAGACAGCTTTGGCAAACAAACGTCCATGACGCTTATATTTGGCAGCAGCTTTAGTGTCAACGGCCTTTTCAGTTTTGGCAGCCTTAGGGGCTTTGGTAGCCTTAGCAGCTTTAGGTGCCTTGGCAGCGGGTGCAGCAGCAGGAGCAGCTTGTGTGTCAGCCATAGTTTACTAAAATCAATAAGAAATAAAAAAAAAAACAATTAATTTTTTTTTTGAATTTCTATTAATTTTTATGAATATTGATTTATTAATTCTAATTTTTGTCTTAAAATATCTTGTTGGATTCTCATTAAAACGTTTAATTGCAATTGTTTGTTTTTTGTTTGCATCAAATAAATTGTTAATAGGTCGTCCGTTTGATTACTTTTGTCAGTCAAGCCCAATAAGAATTTGTAACAAGCATATAAAGATAAAGACAAATATGCAACAATTCACCAGCTTGCTAAACTAAAAATTAATTATAAATGTTCCTAGAATTATGGCAGAGTAGTTATAGGTCCATATTTTTTCGAAACGCATGTTAGTAAAATTTTTGATTTCAGCAAGATTTGAGCTACAGCTCCTACCGCGAGACTCAATGGTGATTCTTTGAGATCTTTTTGATGACTGATCAAAGTTGGCCAAACCTGTACTATTCAAAATTATATTTTTGTTCATTTTTTTGTAAATCATAGGAATGAGCTGAAATAGTTGACTAGTTAACCTTAAAATACCGTTACCGAAATAATTTGAACCATAAAATACAGTTACCGAATAATATACAATACCGTTACCCCAACAATACAAATAAAATAATTAAAATAACGTTACTCTTAAAATACCGTTACCCAAATATTTTAATATATCACTACCGTTACAGAAATGATTAAAAATATCACTACCGTTACCGATAACCTCATCGCTTGGGTTACCATGTTTTTCGTTTACTGTGCTGAAGTAACCCACGCTTAAGTCTATTAGAATAAAGATGGCATGATACAAAAAATATGTGAGTGCGAATGAAAGGACCAAAATCCATTCTGCAGAGTACTCCGGTATTGTAAATCTATTATTTACATTAATTGTATTTTATTTAAATTTTTATTAGATCTGATGTAGACGCAAAGCTTAGCAAACTACGAAAAAAAAGAAACATGGCCGCCAAAACATGATATTTTATGATGCACGCGTTTTTAAAATTGGTACGCTATTATATGGCGAATTAATATAAATGCCTAATAATGTTTATGGTATTTTACCCAGTGTACACATTATGAACCAAGTAAAGATATTTTAACTATTTATATGCAATAAAAATGTTCCAGTTTGTCACACCAACAATATCTTTTACACTTTTCTATATAATTTTCTTATTTTCCACATCTGACCATACATAAACTTAAGCATATATTTTTTATTTTGTTGCATAAAACTAATTAAAATATTAATTCACTTAATTTTTTAATTATATTTAGAAAAATTTTCAAATTGATAAAAAATAACCTACCCTTTTTGGTAGCTTAAATTAGCAAAGAAAGAAAAAAGGAAGAAACGTGGCCGTCAAAACCATTGACAGCTGTCAAAATGCAGAAAATCAATATGGCAACGCTTCAAAACCCATGTGGCATCACTTAAGTACCAGCCCTGTATAACAGTGATGTATTTGAGTATAGAGTTGCCGATTATTAAAATCGTGTAACTTTGCTCGACCGATCGTATGACATATATTGGAGCAAGTATACTCGGCTTAGTTAGGTTAGGTTAGCCAGCTAACTTATTTTTTTTTATTCAGCAATAAAAAACATAGCTAGTATTTTTCCAGCAGGAATATTTAACAGTTTTTTTTCTTTCTATCCCTTATCAAGCCATAAAATATATTTCATCCCGCCCGAAAGTTTTCTGATGTTTTTCTGAATGTTGTATTAACATTATAATCTCAGTGTTATATATTTTCTTAAGGCACAAATACGTCGCAGAACAGCGACACTTAAATGTTATTTGGGGAGCTTATGTTAAGGGTATTTAAGTATTTAAGTTACCTCATATATTGAAAAATTTCAAGGAAGTAGGTTCTTTTATGATTATTTGTAAATACACTTGTAAAGTGAAAAGATTGTTATATTTTTATTTTTTTTGCTTATAATTTGTTAAAATTTATTTAATTCTTTTAAATTTAATAAATTTTTGTTGTTTTTGTATTATTATAATGTTTTATTTGTGACTTCCTTTTTATAATTGTCAAAGGAAAATAACAGTTAGTTTGACGTTTTATCCTAGCAATAATTGCTAACGAATATTGACGAGGAACTATTGCGACATATATTGCCGGCAATATGAATGTACTATGTGAAATGAAGCCTTGTTTATTTCCAAGTTTGTAAAGAAACGAAAATTTTATTGAAATTTTAAAACTTAAAAACAATACAAAATTCAGTTTGTATGATAAATCATTTTTATAAAAATTTTAATTTTGTTGAGTGGCTGGTCGCTACAGTCCACACTGAAATTAACACAACTTTAACGTTTGCTGCAGTAGATGTCTGCATATATATCGCCAATCTAACTTACCATCTATATTTGAAAGAATAATATTAGCATTAAGTAAAATGCGTCGGCAATATAATTGCTAAGGAATATTGCCGGAAAATTATTGCGACATATATTGGTGGCAATAAATATGTACACAAGAGATAATGTAATTTTGACGCTTCCTGCAATAGATGTCCACATATTTACCGTCAATCTAGACTGCGTAATAGACCCCATATATAGTTTTGTGTATTAGTATGGCATCACTACTGTCATTCGCTTTATTAATCATTCTTGAATACGACACTGTAGCTTTCAGGCTTTTTTGTTGCCAAAATTTTTGAAATTCATTCGTTTATTCCATTACAAACTTTGCAAAAAAAAAAAAAGAATTTTGTGGAAAATCCAGTCCCCTTTTTGTGTTTTATAAGTGTCTCGTAGAAATTAACCAAATAGCTTTCAAAATCTTCGTTAAATAAGACAAAATACAGCAAGTAATGATGGCGGAGTTAGAAGCTCTCAGCAACAAAGAATTAAGACAAAAATGCCTAGAATTTGGTATGCCAAATGTGCCAGTCACGGATTCCAGTCGTAAAATTTTAATAAGACGCCTGGAAGCAGCAATGTCGGGTAAACCGATTGCCACCACTCCGGCAAAAAGTAATCGTCGTGAAACTATGCATGTCTCGAAACCTTCAGAAGTGGCGTCATCGCCGAAAATAACAATTAATACGACAACAAAACCAGCAGCTGCAAGTAATAGGCCTTCACGCAAAACTATAGCAGTACCAGAGAGACATGTAGCTACAACAACAACTGTAAGTGAACCTGAATATTCCGATGTATCACCAGATCGTGTTGAGCCAGAACCAATTAGGGTAAAAGCTAAGACACCAGAAAAATCTACAGGTTTATATCCGAAATTACCGGCTAAGGAACCATCTCCTAAGCCACAGCAATTAAGTAAAACTGGGGTGGTTACCACTTCATACATGCAGGAAACTAAATCGGTTAATACAACTTATGCAGCACCCGAAGAAATTGATTCTGCTGAAGACTATGTGGAAGAACCTATTAAAAAGTCTGTAAGCATACCACCACCATTGTTTAGTTATGTTCCAGTATCTGAACCCAAGGTTACTACTACAGCTCCTTCATCACTTAGTTCTACTAACCGCTACAGCTCATTGGGTTCTTATAATCTACCACCCCCCTCGTCGTCTGCTTATTCTTCAACAAATGTACGTAAAAGTTATATACCACCTTCTTCGTTAAGCTATAGCAAACCATCTGTAATGCACAAACAGCAGCAACAACACCAATATGCATATGAACACGAAGCTGAAATAGAAGATGATGATGATGACTATGATGATGAGGAAGATGTTGTTTTGGTGGAAGAATCTCCCATTAAAGATGTTGAAACTCCATTTCTCAGTCAATTTGCTCGTAATTTGGAAACTCTTAAGGCCACCCCGATACGCCATTCTGTAGGTCCTACAAAAATCACTCCTCCTAAATCGAATCTACGCAATCGTGATGCCTATTCCAGACGCACTATAGCCACTCCTTCAACAAACATTAATCCACGTCGTACCATAAAGTCTAATGATGAGGTTGATTCCCCGTTTCGTAAATTAATACTTGCCATGGAGGAAAAATATCATTTGAAACATTCTTTTATACTTATTTCTATATTTATTGTGGCCGTTTTCATTTATGTGTTCTTTATTCAAAGTGTTTAAACAAAAATAATTTGTCTATTTTTTGGAATAATATTCTTTTTTTTTCCTATGTTTACTGTTTTTTGAAAATATTTGGATTGAATTTTATCTAATTGATTCTTTTGTATTTGTCTTTATTTGTATAAATTTTGTTTAAAAAAGGAAAAATTTAATAAAATTTTAATTTTCGTTTCAATAAAATGTAAAACATTTCAATAAAATAAAATGTTTGGTTTTTGGTAGCTTTTTTAGGAATAGGATTTCTTATGGGATTTTTCTCTGAAATAAGTATTCTATGGTCATAGAAATCGACATGTAAATCAATCTTTAGAAATATAAGCGTTTTTACTTTACAAATATTTCGTTATACATTTTTAGAAGTGAATAAATATTTTTTAATCACCACAAAAATGGTCTTACACCTCAAAAAATTTCTAATCACAAAATTTGTTTCCCTTCAAAATTATTTTTTTTAATCTCTAAAATGTTTTCTAATTGGAATTTTTTTTATATATTGGGGGGATTTATAAATCGGCACGCACCTTTATAGTAGGGGTGGGCACGCAAATAACACCAAGGCCATATTGAGGTTTTTCATAAAGGACCGCATTATATTTGGAAAAGTCAAAATATCAGACATGTGTAACGTTCATAATAATACTATACCAGCACCTCGTTTCCGTATTTCTTGCATCCATAAAGTTTTCGCAAAAATCGTGTAAAACGCAACCTTGTTCTGCTCTCTATAGGATGAGTAACAGGCAATTAAATATGTTATAATCTGAAGAAGATAATAAGGCGCTGTATTTTTCTATCTAATAAGATTTTTTTTATTATTACTACTATTTATTTATTACCATATATGGCCCAATTGGGTTCGGTTAATTTGAATAAGTAAAAAAAAATTGAAATTTAACAAAATTAAATGTGCGCTACAGCTTTAAAAGTTAAAAGCTTGAAAAAAATTTCCAGTAAAAATGCAATCAACTTTATTATCTATTAAGTGACCTTGTATAAAATATGGTGACTATAAATTTCTAGATGCGAAAACTTGTCGCATCAGATACAGACACAGGGTGCAGACAATCAATACTTTTGTTTTCACAACAAAATTCTGTTAATACTACTGACTTTTAGTCAGGAATCATATTTGAATTTGGTTGTACTAACAGAATTAATTTGTTGTAGCATTCAAAATACGTCTAACAATTCGGTTGGCACAAAATCTTTAATGTGTGTAGGAGCAGCAAAAAATGTTATTTCCCTGTCATAATTGGAAATTTTTAATAAAACTATTTTCTCGTCAAATCCAGCGATTTTTAAACACATTCGTAGAGATTTTTAATAACATTGTACTTGGTCTGTATTCGGAATTTTGAAGCTTTATGAACAAATTTTGCTAGCAAAAATGTTTTTTGAGCCAATTTGATTCGAATTTGATTTTAAAATTTAAGAAAAAGTCTGAGGTGAAGTAAAGAATTTTGTACAATGTCTCCAAGAAAGAAAAAGACCGAGCAAATATCGTTTTTTCGCCGAACTGTTTGGTTGAACATATTCAGCATTATCAAATATTTATTAAATGAATTTAAATTTTATATGGTAACAACAACAAATGAGTTAGTTAAAATCCCAGTTAGTGGCTAATAGGTCATTGAGATAATGGGGCTTAGGACTAGTAAATTGTTCTTGCCGTAATAAATTTTTTTTTTATTAAATAACCCAACAAACAATTAGTTCCGTCTACGTACCGCTTTCGGTCCGTCAAAAACGGAATCATAACTGATTCGAATGCGTTGAAATACCGTCAATGACGGACCGTTTACAGGCCAATATATTGTATGAAAAACAGAGTTGTCATTTAAAAGTTTGCGGACCGATATATCGGTTAAAAACGGAGTTATCCGTTCAAAGGCCGTCAAAGACGGACTATTTACGGATCCGTATTCGTTCCGATTTTCCAACAAAAAACGGTAAATTTTATTTTTTTTTCCAAAGATATTATTTTAAAAAGATATTTAAAATAAAAAAAAAATACAAACGAAATTGCAAGCATATACCATTTTTATCTTCAGCACAATTAGCATCCATTAATCACTGCAGTGGTGCAGTCCGTAAAAATGTTTCTTGGGAAGACAGACAGAGTCACAATTAACCCAAAATGTCACTTTTTCACTAGAAAAGTAATAAGTGTTGTATATTTAATTTGCCTGAAAAAAAATTGTACTAAATTTTCACCAAAATTCACATGGAGTATAAAAATTTTTCCACCTGAAACCCGAACACTTACTATGCTTTAGACCAGCGGTCGGCAGAAAGAGAGAATATGAATATATTGGTGTTTTACAAAGTAAGAAATTATTTTATCTTTCTAAATAAATGAATAAATTAATAAATAAATTGATTGATAAGAGAATATCCGTATTCACTGAATTAAAATAGTTCAAGTTTTTGTTTTCTCTGGTATAAAAAATAATTCATAATAATAATTTTTTGATTTCATACAAGGCACTCTGCCTCATTTAAAATATTTCAAGAAAATAAAAAAAATCTTCCCACTCAACGCTCCACATTTTTAATTTAAAATGTAAACGAAAAACAAAATAAATATCTACAATAAAATAAATACCTACAATAAAAGAAATACCTACAATAAAAAAAACAAATAATTTTTAGAGTGTACTTTATTTCTTCGACAAAGCGGCACATACTTCCTCTGTTGAAAGTTAGCGTACTACTGAATGAAATAATTGCATTTTTTGTGCTCTTTGCTGTGAGATTTGTTGACATTCGTGTAGTGTACGTGTAAATTGGCGATTGTGTTCGGCCCCTGAGGGCTATGAGTGCCGATCACTGCTTTAGACGAAAATCAAGCTATATTTTGTATCTAAATATTTTATAAAAATATTGTATGTTGGGAAAAAATTTACGAAAAACAATTGTAAAAATCTAATAAAAAGACAAATTCAAATTTCTACCTCGGTATGTCTTCCGGATCTATTTTTATCATAGCAGTATATTTTGTCCGTTTTGAACTATATCGCTTTTTTTCGAGATACCGGCCATTTTATCTCGGAAACTAAGCGAGATAGCGCAAAACGAATAAAACGTTTGCAAAGCTCGACAAAGTACACCCTTCGATAGAATACAGCCACAGGGTGACTTTTTTTTTATCAATGTATATGATATAATATAAATTAACAAACTCCCATAAAACAAATTCCGTTCCATTTCCTTCGTATAAAAATGGGCTGTTTTATAAAATTAGATACCTCGGGACGTCTTCCGGACAAATTTTTATTATCGCGGTATGTTAATACTCTACAACAGCAAAAATTTTTTCTGTTTTGCGCTATCTCCGGGACCAACCATTTTAAAAAATTACCATTTTACAAAATCTATTACCTAGGAAACTAAGCGAGATTCGAAAGTCAATTTTAATATTTTTATTTTATTTTGCAAATCAAATCAATCTTTATGTTTAAAATGATTTGATTCAATGGAATAAAAAAAGATTTAAATGAAATATATTTTTTAACTATGAATTTAAATCTGATTTATGAAATATTGAATCAACGCGCTGATTTATATAAATACACATGTGTATTTGCAGAAATGTACCTAAACAGTTGTTGAATATTTTATATTTTTTTACCTAAAAACAAACGTTAAATGCGACGTTTCGAGTCCACATATTATTTGTAACAAATACAGTGGTGTGTTTTAAAAATTCCATAAAGTTAGAAATAGTTTTGATTGTTACAGTCATTTAAAAAGCCAAATTTTTTACTCTCAACAGTTTAGAGATTATGTGTACGCCAAAGTAGTCATTGATGACTACTACAGTCCTAAAACGTATCGTAAGGCTTTAGATACCAGAGTTTACTGATACAGTCTAGAAATGCTTTTAACCGAAATCAAAATCTATTAACAAACCACAATTATGTTAAATTTATGTATCTTTAAATTTTATTTTTTTTAATATATCGTTAATTTTTTTTAATTCGTTTTATCTTAAGAAGAGTCTTTTTTTAAATTAATTTCATGGTACAAAAACATAAACAGGCTTTAAACTTTTCCTTTTAAACACTTACTAATTTATTATAATTTTCCAAGAAAAAAAATAAGTTCAATTAGTATCAAGTTTTTTTTTTTGTGTATTAATAAATTAAAAATTAATTTGTTTTATTTAAATGTTTTTTTTTCATATTTTCATTTAGAATAACCTACTATTTACAAAAAAAAACAAAAAGATAATTTAAAGAGAAACAAAAAAAATGATATGATGGCAAACAGTTTTTGCGTTAAAAAACCAAGATGGGGAATTGATATAACCCCAAGAGGAAGAGGTAGTCTTAAACAAAAAAAAATAAAATTACAAAAGCAAAAAGGCATTATAAATTACTATACACATGATATAAAACGAGAAAACAGACAATTTAACAAATGCTTTAAATTGTTTGGGTTTTTATTATATGTATATAAGGAAACTCCAAGAGCATTCATTGTTTGGGAAAGGGAGGAAGTTGAGTGTTTAATAGTCGATAGTAGAAAGTGTTTCGTTACCTTCATGACTACTTATAACTTAAATTTTAAAGAAACTTGACTAAAAAATTAAGCTTAAGATGCCTTTAAATATCTCTGCAAGTGTATGTTAGTTAAAATGGAACTTAAATTGGAACGGTGACCCGTGGTGGAAGTGTTGGAATGGACTGCCACCATGAAAACCATTGGGACCACGTTGTCCTTCAGGATCTAAAGGATCCTGACCAGCATCAAATTGTTTTCGTTTTTCGGGATCTGTCAGCACTTCTTTGGCGGCTGCAATATCAATGAATTTCTTTTCAGCTATTTTCTTCTCATCTCCCTGGAAGTTATCGGGATGCCATTTTTGTGCTGCCCGCCGGTAGGCTTTAACAATTTCTTGTTTATTGGCGGTACGTTTAACATTTAAGATTTTATAATAATCACGTCGTTCGGCTTGTTTTTGCAGTCTTTTAGCTTTTTCTATACCCTCCTTGGCTCGCTGTAGATTTTCGTCCAGTCCTAAGGCTTCTTGGAAGTCATGTATGGCATCATCATACATTTCAGAGCCGAGATAGGACTCGGCACGATCACAGTAAATTTGGGCATCACGCATTATCTCCAAGGCATCTTTGCAGTGGCCCAATGATTTGGCATATTGCTCATCACGCATGTAACAGGTACACAATAGACGTTTTGCCTCAAATATCACCATAGGTTCTTCTTTTTCATGTTTCAATGCAGCTTCCGCTGATGTTATACAGTCTTGAAATTGTTTTTCATCACGTGCTGCCTCAGCACCCGATATACCCTTTTCTACTTTTCGCAATTTCTTATAGAATGGGAAACAGTCTTTATGTTCTGGATCATATTTCAAACATTCGCGTATTTCTTTTAAAGCACTCGTAGCATGACCAATTTTATACAATAACAATGCTAAATGATAATAACCTTCGGTGCTGTCTTGTGATAATTTATTTACCGTTCTCAAATCGGATATGGCTGCCAAGAGATCATTCATTTCAATGTAGGCATCGGCACGAGCTTGACGGAATACCGTAGACCATGGTGATATCTCGAGAAGTTGTGTTAACATTTGTATGGCATTACGATGATCACCACGTTTAATGAGATCCTGAACAATATCCCATTGTTCTGTGGCGGGTCCAATGCGTGTATAACTTTCGTGGGCAATTTCATTATAGGGTTCTTCTTCAAGCTAAAAAGAAAGAGAGAAATGGGTTTTTTTTTAAATCCCTTATTTCATCTACGTCGAATGAGAAATAACAATTTTTGCCAAAAAAAAAAAAAAATATTTTTATAAGCAAAATTAAATTGAAAGTTTTTGTTAGATCTTAATGGAATGCCGGTATGTGCTTGTAAATCTCATGTGTGTCAATTTCATGTTTAGTTGAAGGTTAAAATTGAACAAATTTTTAATTGTTTCCCATTTTTTCTCATAATAAAAAAAAAAAAAAAGGCGAAGTGCTTTTCATATAAAAAGTTTTTAGAAGTTACATCTACTGGTATATTAAACATGGTCAACTTTTTGGGTAATCAAATTAAAATGAATAGTTTAACTTATAATTTGTATAATCATGAAGCATACACATAAAAAGTCATTTGTCACTAGCCGAACGGAATACATTTTCTGGGTACGATCTTCATCATAATTTTTTGCGTGCTTGTAGTGTCAGTGTAAATAAAAAAAAACTCAATCCAACTCGTCTACACATGTTTGAACAGCTTTCTTGGCATCTGTTACTTGTGTCATGTCAGTTTAGTCCGTGATATGGGTATCAACATTTTTATTTTCTCGATTTCTCTGACAAAAGCCATTTTGTATATTTCAGATATACAAAAAACTGATTAATTTTTTTTTTTGGGTAATAAACCATAATCAAAAGATTGGGTCGAATCAAATAAACCTAAATCACATAAACCGAATGTCATTAAGATTTCAGGGAACTCATCTAAGAAACACCAAGGCCTAGTTTTCATTAGTTCATTAGATGTTCATTAGTTTTTCAGATAAGGATTCTTTAGTTTATAATTTAAGTTTAAATTAGGCAAAAGTGCACTTTATCGGGCGTTCTAAATGGGGCTTAAACCCAAGAATAACCCATTGGCTTTACACAATTCTCGTCAGACCCATATGAAAACTCCAAAGGGTTCAATGGTTATGTTGTTTGAGCATTAGCGGCGCCATTGGTTAGAAAGACATCTACAAGTGCAATATATTAGATACTCCAGACTGATAGTGTTCGGGGAGTTGTCTCTTGGAGGACAGCGTATCCAGCATCAGAGAGTCCTAAAAAGTCTACAAGGCTCACACAAATTTTGGATAAAGAATGTAATAAGATGGTGGAATAGCGTTTATTGGGGGACTGCGATTCTCTTATTCCGGACAGGAAGCTGTGGAAAAATGAAGGAATATAAGATGATACCAATGGAATTTATTTTTACACTGATGGCTTCAAAACTGAACGGTAGAACTTGCTTCAAAATTAAAGACCTTTTCGGATGACGAAAACGGAGCTTGGACAATGGTCCACCAGCATGCACAAGGAAATTTGAAATTGGGATAATGTTGGTGCCGTCACAAAGAAACTGTGGAGTGACCCGGACATGGACAGGACAAGGAGAATCCTAAAACTGGGGAAGATCGAGCTGGCCAACATGATGGGAATTCTCAAAGGCCACTCTACACTTCGATCACCCCTTTCGAAATTGGAATGGATTGACTGCGGTGTTTAAAGTCTGTGGTTAGAACTATGAGACTGTGAAGCACCTCCTTTGTTTTTGCCTGGGGTTGATTTGGAAAAACTTAAGGGATACCTGAGCTATACTGAATTCTTCAGATAGACCGGAATGTTTATTATGAAGAGTGCACAATATGCCGATTTTGGATGATCATGCCCTTTCTCCTTTCAATCAAAGTTTAAATGAGCCTGAGTTTAGAGAACGAATTTTGCCAGCCGTTTCCAAGTTTATTAAAATAAATTTGTTAGAGCAACTTTTCCTTGCTTAGAATTTTGGTCTTCAAATTTTAAAAGCAGTATTTCAGTTACAAACTGCGTTAAACTGAGTTTAAAGATAATCTACATCTTAAAAACTTGCCTTAAACAGCTGATTACAAGTACTTTATGCTCCTACAAAGAGCATAGGGCCGTATTTTTTTTTTGACAATTACTGTTGGAATTGAATGGTTACAAAAATCAATTTGGCAAAATCATGGAATTTGATATACACTGGTGCTCAAAACATTTGGAAACTGGATCGCCTTTGAACGTTTCTTTGTTTTATTTTCTTTTGATGATTCTTTGTTATTATATATTTTTTGCTAACATCATTAATTGCTTTTGTTAAACAAATTAGAAAATAGACAGATTCCGTTAAATTACTACAACAAAAATTGAAGTGTTCAAATCATTTGCAACTGTCATTTCTCTTACTCTTCACGAGGCAAATAACTATAAAAAATGCCTGCATTTTTTAATTATTTAATATTTGCTTTGTTTTACTTAATTGGTACCATGGCCTTAAAATTGCAATAAACCTGTGGCTCTGGCCTGTTTACGCTACAACGAGCCGATAGCCTTCGTAGCTAGTGCTCGGTTAGGGTATTAGAATAAAATTTTATGAGTAATATAAACAAATAAAAGTGTATACAATTGTTTAAGTTATTACCAGCCTATAAGCCAGTTAGTTAGGATTTTCTATTTATATTGTTAAAAATATTAGGCATGTTTAATTGTACACTTAAGCTAGCAAGTTATTTCATTTATATGGAGAATTAAGCGAGTTAAGAACTAATCGCTTAGTACTTGGTTAATTCTCCATATAAATGAAATAACTTGCTAGCTTAAATGTACAAAGAAAACATGCCTATTGTTTCTTACCACTTGTGCAAAATCATGAGCAGCTTGTTCATATTCTCCCGTTTTCATAAAAACAGTACCACGTTGTAAACGGGCAGCTGTAAAATCTGGTTTTAATTCTAAAACCCGGCTAAAGTCCTGTATAGCAAAACGGGTTTTGCCCAAAGCTAAATAAACAGTACCACGTTTGAACAAAGTCAAATAATTTGTTGGATCACCCTCTAAAATAAAAACACATAAATTAATATCATATAAATCTATTTGAAAATAATTTCAAACAACTACATTTTACGGACACAACACCAATGTACTGCGTTTTTTTTACAATGTGGTCTTAATATTCGTCCTGATTAAAAACAAAGGAAAGTGCAAAGTGCCCTTTCAAGTAGAGGTTTTCGAGATTATGTATTTTAGTGAGGTGATCGTAAACTGTAGATAACACAATGGCAAAACTTACCCACAGCTGCATGATAATGCGTTAAGGCATCACTTAATTGATTGTGTGCCAAAAATTGTTTGCCCAATTCCAGATGATTCTCGATATCAGCTGTATTTGGAACAGTTTCAGCACCTGTATAAAATAATTACAACAAAACGAAAATGTTAACGTAAAACACAGGTGCATCTTAAAATAATTAAACAAATAAGTGTGACATGACAAATTTTTTTGCAGATGTTGGTTTTTATAAAAGCAAATATAAGTTCAAGGTCGTTGGTGTTTCAATTAAAACTATTATTAAATTTTATTTCCATTACTAAAACAATACTTTTTATGGAGATCACTGACCTTCTAAAAATAGTTCTATTAGCAGCAATAACAAACAGGCTGTCAACTTTTTTTCGCCCCCCAGGAGCAATAAATCAGGCAATGATACTACCATATTGGTTTCCACTGGTAGCCGTAACTTATAAACAACTTAACATTCAAAATTATTTCTAATCTTTTGTAAATTCTAGATATTCCCTTAAAAGCTAAATATTTGTGCGTTTGGTGGTAGCGTGGCAGGCAGCTAATGAAAAATACTTTCTATTGCTTTTTATCAGTACACAGCTTTATTATTCTTTACACTAATTTATTGGTATTTCTTGCAAAGTTCGTAAATTGTTTTTGTAAAATGACTTTGTGTTATAAAATATATTTTTATTTTAATAATTTTTTATGTGCACTCTTGGATATTTTAATTAATAATGCATTGCAGATTTGATTGCCGATTTTGTAGCTTTTGTGATTATCTTTCATGTTCTTCTATTTTCAAAACACACGTCAGTCCTATCATTAAGATAAACAGAGTTGTATTTAGTATGTGGTTATTTCTGATTGGTTAATTGTCTGGGAAATAACAAAATACCACTGACAGGTTTATCAATTTTCTATAGAGTTGTATTTAAAAAACCGTTATGTATTTAAGTCATGTTTAGTAAGCATAAAACAGACAAGGAAAAACGATATCTGAAAGAGAACTTAAAAAAAAGAATTTTTAAGCACCAAACAACATTTTGGGAGGTTCGTGATGTTTTATTTTGAAAAAAAGTGTAAATTTTTATTAAATAATCATATAAATTACCTTAAGGTAAAACACTATTATAGTTTTTTGCATGGAACAAATTAAGTTAATTTTTGCATTGATTAAAAGCTCCATTACCCAGAAAACAATTTTATTATTTTATGTTAAATTTAATATGTACCATCATATTAATTATGTTTTAATAGGAAGACTCCTTCCCATTACTTTTTGGACATCGCAAACGAACGTAATTAAACGAGTGAATAACCTTGTAAGTAGTTGATATTATATTTTGGCTGGAATAGATAGAGAATATTGAAAAAAACCACACAAATCCATTTCAATAACCAAAGGTGAATGGTGAACAAAACAATCATACAATTTATATTTAGAATCATGGGGAACATATATTAGTTTGAAAATTTATTCAATGGATAGGCTTAGAAAACTATCAACGCAATCAATCTCATGATCCTTGTTTTCGTTAAAAGTTTTTAAAAAAACATCAGCAAATTTAGACCAAAGAACATCTTTAAGGTTAAAATCACCTATAACGTACACGCGAATTTACTGTCAATTTCATATCTGAATATAAAAAAGTATAAAGCTTGTCAGGGCTATCTGTCAGAATATATGACACACGTTATGCCAAAATGACACGTTACATCCAAATACATACCCTGTAGGAAATGTCGATAGTGAAACTGTACTGATTCACTTTTGACTTTGTCACCAGTACTACTGACTAATTATGCCCCAGCCAACGCTTTCTGCTATAGACATTTAACATGTGCGTGTCATTGCGAATCTACACAACTATTGACTAGGTGTTGACATTGGAACCACAGATTCACTAGTACATTTTAGTAATTTTAGCCTACACTTTTGGAACTTTTTACTAGATTTCCCCACTAGGAAGGAAATAAGATTAAAAAGGTGCATTTATTTTCTTAAATTAGATATTTTATTAGCAACATTTTTTTTATAAATTTCATTAAAGTAAAAAAAAAAAAATGTTCGCGCAAATTTAATTTTGGAGCAGACAAATCTTCAAAAGACTGCACAAAATCATCCACAGGCTCTGTAAAATCTTCATCAGGCTCCACAAAATCTCTAGAGTTGCAACTTTCATTAAAAATTGTTTCTTGTTGTTTTTATAGAAAATTTATTGTTTTTTTTACAAGGTTTTTGTAATTTCTTTTGCTCATTATATTTATTTTTATTTTATTTATATTAATCATATAATTTCAAATTATATCTTAATACCCTAAACCGAACACTAGCAACAAAGGCTATCGGCTCGTTGTAGCGAAAACAGACCAGCGCCTCTGGTGGGAATTGAACCTATGACCCCCGCACTGATAAGCTAGCACGCTACCAACTAGCCTACCGGGGCGCTCATTGCTCATTATATATTTTGTTCAAATATGTACATATATTTAACTTTTAAATTCATTTTTTTTTATATTTTCAACAAAATAAAACAATAAAAAAAAATCAAGAACAAGCACAGCTTTGCAGCTGCAAAAAAGGAATGTAAAAAGTTTAGACGCTTTGTGGACATGTCACCAAAAAGTTACCCAAAATAGTCGACAAAAGTGGTGACTTGTAGACACTTGACCCCAGGCTTCCTACAGGGTATATACACAGCAAGTTGATCTAGCAAACCATTTGAATAAATCATTTATATTAAGATTTAAGAGCAACAAGAATACCACCACCTCTAGAGCAGCCAGTTAGATTTCCAGTTCTATATTTGTGATAAACATTGTAGTCTTGTATCAAAAAATTCGGCATCATAGAAGTCAACGTTCAACTACGATGCCACCAAAAATCATCTGGCACGTGTCAAATAATTTCTGGTAATAAATTTAAAAGCCTTTCGTTACCTTCCTTTTCAAACGGCAAATTTCGGAAAATTTCTTTTTGCAAAATATTTTTGTGGGGAAAAGTTTAATAAAATGACTAGACTTGGGCAAACCGCTTGTCATTTATTTCGCTCATATCCATTTTTTTTGTCTAAATTTCATGATTTTGGAGTAGTGTAGAATAAGAATTTACAGTTGACGAGTGGCATTCCGTTCTTAAAATAAATCTCGTTATAAATATATTTCGTGTGTAACATTTATTTCCTTATTACTTTATTTTAGCCATTCTTTTTAAATTTGAGCATAAAATATAAATAAAATATAATTTAAAAATAACTAACAATACTAAAACTCAATAAATTAAGACTTCTCTTAAATGGACAAATTTTAAGGAAAATAAATATTTTGTTTTTTTTTTTTTTTTAATTTTAGTGATATCTTAAAGGCCTTTGGCTTTTATCTACTATAAATATTTTCTAAACATTTAATTTAAAACATTTCAAAATAAATGCAATAATATATATTTTTGAGCTTTTCATTACTTTTTACTAAATTGTGTTTAAATATTAAGGTGAAATTATCACTACTGATTTTGTTTAAAACTACTGGTCAATAGTGCTGATTTAAAATTATTTTTGTTTAAAAAAAAACATTTGATTTGTGCAATTGTTTCCAATGTATATTTTTGGTAGTTTGGTTTTTGTGTTATATTGTCCTAAATGACTTAAAATAAAATTATTGCTAGGTAATCACAATATTGACCAAGTCATCCAATGGCAGCTCAATGTTATTGTTATTATTAGGATTTAAATTTGTAGCGGCCACTTCATCTTCATCATGCATTTTTTTCATATGCCCTAAGGGAAAACAAATTTAAGCAGCATCTTTGAATAATTACACGATTAATTTATTTATTAAAATTTGGGAACAATTAAAATCATGATTCTGGGATCATGATTGTAATTGATTAATTATATTTTCAGTAATGATATTAATTAAATTTTAACTATTTAAATTTTTATATTTCTAATGCGTAAACATTTAGGATTTTTTATTCAATTTCGATGACTTTACCAATCTCCCCTTTTTATACCCTTCACCACAGGTGGAAGGGTATATATAAGTTTGTCATTCCGTTTGTAATTTCTACGATATTGATCTTAGACCCTATAAAGTATATATATTCTGGGTCCTTATGAAGAGCTAAGTTGATTTAACGATGTCCGTCTGTCCGTCTGTGTGTTGAAATGGGTTTTCCGAAGACCCCAGACATGATGAGAACTTGATTGTTATATATTTCTGTTACGTGTGATCCATTTCTGTTTGCTATTGAAAATCAGACAGATCGGTTAATAAATGGCTGAGAAATTAGCAAAAAACCACTTCAACCTCTAATTTTTTCCGTAAAATCCCTTTGTTTTTATATGTATGTTGAATGTTACGCATAATAAACACATCCATTTGTTGAAATTCTTTTCTTTCACTTCTTCACCTTTTATACACAAACAACAAACACATACAAAGATTTGTCATTTAAATTAAAACCAAACAAATCTCTAATGAACGAAAACTTTTTATATACCTCTATTAACGATGATTTTATATGACCTTAAATAGCTCAGTTGTCTAAACGCTATGTCACAAATACTTTTTTTTCTCTTAGGCGCGGGTTCGATTCCCAGTCTATTCAACTTTTTTTTTTGTACAATTTTTTTATATTTTCTTAAGACTTTTTTTTTTGTTTTTTTTAACATTAAATAATTAATTTAAATAAAATTTTAAATTAATAATTAAATAATCCATAAAAACATCATCATTTTTATAAAAACCCTCTGATACAAACAAAATACAAACGGTTTTATTTCTATTTTTTGCTCCGATTTAAAAGAATTTATAAACAGATTTTTAAACCATTTTATTTCTCATATATTAACAAAATTTTATACATAATTTCCCTTTGAGTGCAACTATGTATTTTAGGTCATAACTTATAATAATTTATAAAAAAAAAAATTTATAAACTATTTTCCTTCAAATTTTTTAAATTAAATTAAAGAAATTAAAAATATTTATAAAAAGATTTTTAAACCATTTTATTTCTCATATAATATTTTATTTCTCATATACATATTATTTTATTTCTCATATATTATTTTAGAGCTGTAATATGACCTATGGATACGTCTTATATAGCAAAAGATCGAAAATCTTTAGTATAACATAATTGCTAAAAAACTCGGAAATATCGGTTCAGATACAAAAAAAGTTATGCCCAAAACATAAATTTTTCTAAATACCTATTTTCTGGAATCATAAATCTTCACGAGTCCAAGTTTTATCACCAAACTAAATGGTTAATTTCCTCTTAAAGGCGTCCGTATATAAATCTGTCCATTCCATATATGTCCATATATAAACTTCAGTTTTTTTCCAACCATGGTGAAGGGTATATAAGATTCGGCATAGCCGAATTTAGCCGCTCTTAATTGTTTATTGTACTTACATTTAAATTTAATGTGAGTTACAAAACTTTCACTGCATAAATCACATTTGTAATAAGTTTTGCCACTGTGTATGCGCTCATGTAAACGTAAAGATTTCTCGAAAAGATATGATCGTCCACAAGTAGTACAAGTAAAGTTTTTTTCTAAAACTTTAAAATATAAAAACAAATACATTTCCAAAACCACTAAAATTTAAGAAAATACTTTTTTTAAAAAAACACTTACCTTCATGACTTCTTCTGTGCTGAGTTAAAACATATTTTAAAGCAAATCCTTTACCACAAACATCACATATATTTGGTTTCTCCGAGGAATGTGTTTTTAAATGCCATTTCATATCTTGGGAACGTTTAAAACGTTTAGGACATTGCGGACAGGCATGCGGTCTTATAAAAATTTATTAATTTTCAAAGATTAAATAATTTTTATGAAATCTTACCTTCCTTCTGTGGAATGCACAGCCATGTGTCTTTCTAATGCAGATTTCATATTAAATCGTTTATCACATTTTTCACATTGAAATATTCCGGTAAAACTTTTTGGTTTCTTATTCATAATAACGCGTTTGTTGTTGGCTATTTTGACCGCTCCTTTATTTTCTTTATGATCTTCCAGCATGTGATCCCTAAGTTCGTGTTCATTTTCATACCTTTTGTGGCACAACATACATTCGGTCTTTTCAATTAGAGTTAAGTTATCCAGATGATATTCCAGCATATGTAAACGCTTTTCAAAATATGATGTAAAAACTGAAAATGAAAATAGTAAATAGTAAATAAAATATTTGTTGCTGATGATTGATAACGAAGTTGGAATATACGAGATATGGTCCGCCTCAGAACTCTAATATCGTAAGATTTTGCAACTCAACGACGAAGTGGACGATTTTCCATCAAACTTGATTATGAGCGACGCATAAATTCATAAAGCTCCATTACTACACGCAGAGAAAAAACATGATTACTGAATGGTCACTACGACCATATTTATTCATTTTAGCCTAATATGTTTACCCTAATAAATTTATTATAGCCCTAGAATAAATTGAACAAAAATTTTTGGTCTTAAGCATTTTTAAATTCACCATAATAATATTTTATGGTGTTTTACATCATAAATATTAATTTATGTGAAATGTTTGCTACTATAATATATATGTTTTCAACTATACAATTAAAATCATAATATTAGTTGCACACAAAAGTATATGTTTATTACAAAAATTTATATTTGCCTTTAAACACATTCTCTAAATGAGCAAACATTTATTGTCAAAATAAACAGTGTGTGTTTATAAAAAAAAAGATTTCTGCCGCGTCATTTTCCCTTCGCCAGCGATAGTTAATAACATGTGTGAATATAAAATAATAAAAACATTTTTCGGGGAGCAAAAGGCCATGCTGCCTTGCAAATTTAATTATATAAATTATTATACGTTTATTGAAACAGGTAAGTAATTTAAATACATATAATTAGAAAAATACATACCTAAATTCTTACATGTGTAAAAACGTATAAATTACATTGTCTTTCTTGCAGCCAAAAAAACATACAACATTAAAAACGCCATTGAAATTTTGACGCAGAATTTTGTGATAAGTCCCAAATTTTTTCAAAAACAGTTCAACAATATATTAATACAATCGATTTCATAATAGAAATTAAAGGTACGTTTGTCTTTGACTTTATGTTACAACACTCAGAAAAAAAAGTTAGTTGAAAAATTTGTAAACGGTTTTCAATCCCACTCTAATATTTTTGTACTGATTTTTAGTAAAAAATTTTTATTAAGCAAATCTTTTTGCTATTTACATTTTACAAATTACGGAATTTTTACAGAATATTTACAAATTTTTGTTGCTAAGTTCAGAAATCATTTTACAAATTTTTGAAAACGGATTTGCTATAATTAGCAAAAAAAATTACTAATTTTAAAAAAGTGGATATTGAAGGAAATGTTATTTCTAATTAAAACTTACACCTTCAAACTTAAATTGCCTTAAAATGCTACATAGATTAAAAAAGGGATCGAAAGTGAATATAGGACATCCACTTAAAATAGCACTAAAAAGTTTTTTTTAGTTCTAAAAATAAGCCCTTAAAACAATTAGAATTTGACCTCAAAAGTAAAAAAAATAATTGACCAAAATATTTTTCAAAACAGAAATTACCAAATTAAAACAAAATGATTAATTCGTTTTTTAAAAAATATATTCAAAATTTTTGATACTCGATAAGAAAAATATATTCAAAGCTTTTTACTAATATTAATAAAATTTAGTAATTTTTTTTGCTGATTTTAGCAAACAGATTTTAAATTCCACTTTACAAAAAGTCTACTAAAATTTAGTAGCGGCTACTAATTTTTCTACTAATTTCATTGTACTACACGTCAGCAGACATGTGTTGCTAAGATTAGCAAAAAATACCGCTGGGCTCAAATTAGCAGAATTTCCCGTAATAACAGCAAAATTTTCAGTTGCCATTACAGACTTTTTTTGGTGAGTGAAGTCTTAAGTGCAAGGCAAAAAATACTCGTATGTTTGCAATTATATTTTAATGTACAATATATGTATACCTATTTAATAAAAAATAAATCTTTGAAATTACATTTTCTATTTGTTTTATTGTGAGAACCATATAACATGTTGACATAGACATTTTGCATGGTATAATAATATGTTTGAGATAATAATTAGCTACAAATATTATATCTGAACATATATTGTTACTTAAAACATGTTTGACACAATCATAACCACAAACATTAATGATAGTTTGCGATTGTGATTGTATCAACCATGTTTTTTCTTTGCGTGTAGGGCATTCAATCGATTAATCAAACAATTTTGTCAAATAATTCTTCGAATAATTTAAAATGCACAAATTTCGAATAATAAATAATTAGAATAATTTTATACGATTAAACAAAATTGGAAAAATAGACAAAATGGTTTCGAAAATATTAAAAAGATTTTTTAAAGATTGATATAACTCAAAGCCATTCATAATATCCTGTAGAAAAGAATATTTCAAAACCCTTAAGATTCGTTTTTTTTTTTTAAATTCAGTTTAAAAAGTAAAACAAAGAAATCTAGAAATAATTTATTTAAAAGATTGTATTTAATGGGAACTAAACATATGAGCGTTTCAGAAGCCAATTGAGCCAACTATCTTAGAAGAAATTTTAACAAAATTAATCACAGTTTTTTCAAAATTCCTTTCGAAGTATTTACTAAAATAAAATATACGGACGGAGTTTCATAAACATAGAGAAAAAATCGATCCCCAAGATAATTTTCTTTTCATTTGCTTTTAGTGCTTAACCCTTTCACCCTGAGTTTTTTCGAAATCTGATAGGTTTTTTCAACTTTGATGACAAATACAATTATAAGGCTAATATATAAGATGTTTGGGATAAATGAGTATTCGGAGATCCTTTCCCTTATCCTGGGATATATAATCCCAATAAGGTTTCACGGTGGGATATTATATCCCAACTACATTTTTCTTTTTATTTATATGAAAAAGAAAGGACAATCAGAAATTTATAGCTTTCTCAGCACCTGAACTTAATCTGGCATATGTACAGTACTTCCTTAGAGTCCATCCATCTTTCAGCTGATTAACAATCAGCACTCATTTGAAATTGGCTATGACCGCGATCCAAGTGTTCTTCGAAAATTGGCGTTTCTCTTGGATTCTTTATACGTTCCCTAGCAAAGAGACTGACGTCAAAAAATCTGTCGAAAATAACAGCAACATCGTTGTTGCGAATCATGGATGTGAAGTTAAGGACGACCCCAAGAGTGTCGGTGATCTCAGAGTTAGTTTCTTTTCCGGTATAAATTTTTAAGTCATTAGTATATCCGGTCTTAGCATTATACCGCAGCCACATTCTCACTCCACGTTTTGCAGTCTGCATTGGCATGTACTGCTTTAGCAAGGAATGGCTTGAACTTCGTCATGCACTCATCTATTGATTAGAAAGGACTTTCACTTCTAGCCTCCGAAAACGTTTTCTTTACACAAGGTTCAATTTCAGGGCATTATGTAGGAAATATTCCTGGGACAGATGATCCCAGAAGGGGCGAAAGGTTTAAATATAGTTATAAATGGCCAATAAATATAGAAATATTCGAACTTAACGTTCGACTTTTGTTGTTTTTAGATCTTACCCGATCCGAATAAGTTTTTAA
This sequence comes from Eustalomyia histrio, assembly GCA_949748255.1. Taxonomy (NCBI): domain Eukaryota; kingdom Metazoa; phylum Arthropoda; class Insecta; order Diptera; family Anthomyiidae; genus Eustalomyia; species Eustalomyia histrio. The sequence continues at coordinate 220,840,090 of OX456523.1, forward strand.
TGAAATTATTAAAAAAAATATATATATTATTCTAAATGAATTTTTTCTATTAATCGATTAATTTTAAAATTTTAACTGGTTAAGAAAAAAACCTGAATAAATATTTGATCGATTTATCGATTAAAATGAAAAGTCGATTAATTGAATATCCTAAACATTACATTCCTCGAAAAGTCACCGTGTATTTTTTATTAATTTTTGTAGTAGCCGACGGTAACGCTATTACAGTGATCGGCACCGCTTAAGAACCATGTTGACATGATTGATTTGGAGGACATGGCCACTTGTCATACTTCGAAACAATGAGTATATTGAAGGATACCTATCCAGCGCGAGGATTCTCGTGTCACTGCTGCGCACAGTTATGCAAAATATAGTCAAAAAGCCCAAATTTGCATCAACGCCGACAGCGGCCATTTGTCGGAAATGATTTTCCACAATTAATTGAAATAAAATTTATAAGTGTTAATCAACAATGAGTTTTCACTTTAAACAAAAGTTATAGCGAAAAAAAGTCAGATATAGATTTGTCGTTGGTAGACCACAAACCTCGTGCATTTTTTAAAAATGGAAAAAAGTGAATTTCGAGTGCTCATTAAACATTATTTTTTGAGAAAAAACACTGTCAATCAAACCAAGGAAAAGCTTGATACATACTATGGGGACTCTGCAACATCGATTTCAATGGTAAAAAAAGTGGTTTACTGACTTTCGCCAAGTTGAGGTCTCTACACACAAAACAATTGAAAAAATTCACGATATGGTGTTGGCCGATCGGAGATTGAATGTGCGTTAGATTGTGGAAGACATAGGCATCTTAGATGGCTCAGTGGTTTCAATTTTGAACGATCACTGGGGTATGAGAAAGCTTTCCGCAAGATGGCTGACATGTTTGCTCACAATCGACCACCAACGGACTCGTGTGAGAGCTTAGTTTCCATGGCAAAAATTCATGAAGTAGACTACGAATTGCCCTCTCATTCGCCTTATTCTCCGGATTTAGCCCCCAGTGACTATTTCCTATCTCCAAACCTAAAAAAATGGCTCGATGGAAAGAGATTTAGCTCCAACGATGAAATTATTGATCAAACAAATGCCTATTTTATGGACCTGTTTTTTGGAAAGGATACAAAAATTGGAGAAAAGTTGGACTAAAAGGAGATTATGTTGAAAAATTTATTTATTTTTTTGCAAAAAAAAAGTCACGGACTTATTGGCCCACCCTCGTAGCAGATTTAAGTTAATGTTAAATCCCGAAGATGTTGAAAATGTTAAAAAACATATTTTAAAAACGATTAAAATTTTAAAAAATTTGCAAATGGAAAGAGAAGAAGAGAATTTTATGAGAGAATCAATATCTTGTTCTTCAAAAGATGATGAAGATATGCTCGAACAAGTTCTTAAAAAGGAGGAACGATTTTCAAAACAAATTCCTTTTGCCTTTTCAGCCTTGAAATTCATTTTTGTCGCCTTAAAGAACAAATTTAAAAGCAGAAAACTTTAAAAATATATTAATTATAAAATAAACGAACATTTATTAGAAAAATAAATAAATTTCCTATAAATAAAACATTTGTACTTTTTATAAATGTTAAACACGAACTCTGAACCGAATCGAACCCGAACCTGAACTTTTTTTCGATTAATCCAAACCTGAACCCATTTTTTTTTAGGGTTTCAGTCCCTGATTACAACACGGCTTTGAATACTTACCTTCTGTACATCTACCGCATTTGTATGGCTTTTCACCGCCATGTTGTCGATAAATATGCCATCTTAAGGTTTTCAAATGAAAGAAATCTTGGAAGAAAAAAAAAACACATTAAAATTATGCCAAGATTAAAAAAAAAATAACACTTTCCAAATTAAAATCTTACTTTTACCACAAAATGAACAAACTTCTTGACTTCGATAACCCGTATGCGTCTCTTCATGACTCTTCAAGTGACGCTGATTGATAAATAAACGATCACAATAGCTGCATTTCAATTGTTCCTCCGGATTATGCCATTTCATGTGATAATTCAAACTTTTACTAGAACAAAAACTCTTACCGCAGAGCGTACAATCGAAATCCGTACCGCTATGATATTTTTCAATGTGATTTTTTAAATTAAATTTATCAGCATATTTTTTACCACATGTTTCACATTCATAAAGTTTTTGACTATGTTCATCCTTTAAATGGGTGGTTCTTGAAGCAGCATCCATAAAATGTTCCTTACAATAAGGACAGTTATAGGGTTGTTCTGAATTGTGTAACTTGGTGATATGAGCTAACAGTTCATGTTGAGTAAGAAAATGTTCGATTGAACTATTTTTCCATTTATAACAGTATTTGCATTCGAATGTTATATTTAAATTATCAGCTATATAATCATCTTCGTTGTCAGTTATATTCGAAATGTTGGCAATTCTTTCTCTTTCATTTTCCTCTTCTTCTTCTTCGATTTCTTCAATGATATCTAATTCTTCGATAAGTTCTTCTATAAGATCATTATCATCTAAATCGTTGGTATTTTCTGGTAGTGGTGTTGTAGTTGTTTCGTAATTATTATTATTATTTATATTAATATTAATACTTGTGGAAGCATTATCATTATTATTATCTACTATTAAGATGTTATTAAAATTTTGATTTGTATTTTCGTTTACTAAAACGGCAGTGTCTGATAAATTATTTGGTATGGTTCTATATGAAACCTCGGTGTTATTAGAATTAATATTTATTATTTCACTAAAATTTGTGATATTTTCTAGAAAATAAAATGGTTAAAATTAGTAAATTTTGTTTTTTAAAAAAGGTGGTTTTAGAAAATATTGTTTGTAAAAGATTATTCGTTCAGACTTTTAAGAATATAATTCTTAAATCAATTTTCAAATCTTATTTAAATTTTGACGAATAAATTTTTCTAAATGAATTATTTACTACCATAATTCAATCTTTATACAAGGGCGGATCAATTACTCCGTGACTTTTCGAACTAGCATCGTAGTTATATTAAATGCAACACTGCTCCCATCAAGTATAACCTGTTAATAGACTACTTTGAGCGAGGTCCATAAAATAGGCATTTGTTTGATCAATAATTTCATCGTCGGAGCTAAATCTCTTTTCAGCTAAATCTGTTTCTGGAGAATACGGCGAATGAGTAGTCTACTTCGTGTATTTTTGCTAAGGAAACTAAGCTGTCACACAATTCCGTTGGTGTTCGATTGTGAGCAAACGCGGCAGGCACCTTGCGGAAAGCTTTCTCATACCCAAGTGATCGTTCAAAATTGAAACCATTTAGCCATGTGAGATGCCTATGTCTTCCACAATCTATCGCACATTCAATCTCCGATCGGCCAACACCATTTTTTCAATTGTGTTGAGTGTAGAGACCTCAACTGTGCGTCCAGCACGTTCGGCATCTTCCGTGCTTGTAAGGCCACAACGACAGTCAGTAAACCACTTTTTTAACATTGAAATCGATGTTGCAGAGTCCCCATAGTATTTATCAAGCTTTTCCTTGGTTTTATTGACGGTTTTTTTCGCAAAAAATAATGTTTAATGAGCACTGGAAATTCACTTTTTTTCATTTTTAAAAAAGCCACTAGGTTGTACGTTTTCAACAGCTGTTAAACGCAAAGTAATGATTCCGTCAAAATTTAACAGTAATTTATTATAAGGTGGTACTTGATGGGAGCAATATTGTATATCATATAACTACGAGGGAAGTTCGAAAATTTACGGACTTTTTGATCCGCCCTCGTATTATTAGAAGAATAAAGTTGACTTAAACAATTCTTTTTATAAATCAAACGAAATAATTTAATTTTAAATCAAAGAACCAAATCAATATTGATTTCATTCGCGAATCAAAAAAAATATTTTGATTCTCGAAAAGTATTTGATTCGCGAATTAAAATATTTTTTTTTTTTTAATTCACGATTAATTTAATTTTAAACCCAAAGGATTTTATGGAATTTTTATAAAACAGACCTGACCCATTTTTATTATCGCAGTATATTAAAACTCTACTAAAGCAAACAGTTTGTCCATTTTCCCCTATCTCGCTTAGTTTTCGAGATGGCGAATATATCGGCGAATACCTCGGAAGCTAAGCGAGATAGCGCAAAATGGACAAAATTTTTGAAAAGCTCAACAAAATGTACCTTTCGATAGAATAGATTCGGTAGGTCCCCGCAGGGTTTGCTGGTATTCTTATAGAACAGCTACAGGGTGACTATTTTTTTTATTATCCATTTATATGATTATATAAATTAACTAACTCCGATTAAACAAATTTCGTTTCCCATTCTATTTCGTTCGTATATAAATGGGTCACCCTGTGGCCGTTTTATAAAAATAGATAGCTCGGGATGTCTTCCGGACCTGGCCTATTTTTATTATCGCAGTATATTAATACTTTACTAAAACAAACATTTTGTGCGTTTTGCCCTATCTCCCTTAGTTTTTGAAATACCGGTAATTTTAAAAAGTTACCATTTTACAAAATGGCGAATATCTAGAAAACTGAGTGAGATCTGCAAGTCATTTTTAATGTTTTTTTTTTTTGTGTTAATTCGCAAATCAAATTAATCTTTTTTTAATTCGCAAATTAAAAAAAAAGAATTATTTGTGAAATGATTTGATTCAATTGATAATAAATCAACTATGATTTTAAATCTGATTTAATAAATTGATTTATAAAATATTGAATCAACACTCTGATTTACATAAAGAATTATTTTTTCGCGAATCAATTCAATAAAGATTTGTCTTTTTCAAGATCTGTTCGTTATATTGTTTGTAGAAGGGATATTAAAAAAACACTTGTCAGTTCTTAATTATAAATAACAGTTACTTTATATAACATTTTTTATTAGATTCCATAAATTTTAATATATTCCTAGATCCCAAATAATAAAATTTCACTTTATCACATGTATTTAAATTACCAAACTTCCTGCAACAAATAAAAGTTCATTGGCCTACCTCAATTAAAAACAAAAGGACTCTTAATATTACTATTTGTTTTACATTTTTTACTGTAATTTTTTTTTTTTTTTTGCTACATACTCTAGTACATACTCACCATTGTTACTATTGTTGCTACTGCTCTTTTCTTCGTTTGTCTCTAATGTGTGCTCAATTGGTTTTAAGTGTACTACCATTTCTGGTACAACTCCCCCTACTGCGACTTGTGGTAATGTTGTTGGTGCAGTAGTAGAAGAGTTTGTCATAGTCGCCGTCGAATTTAAATCATTATCCTGTTCATTAGCAAAACCCTCAAAAACTTCATCATCTTGTATACTTTGTGTATCGATTTTATCGAATAGATTGCTTAATATTGTTTGAGCCTCCAAACATTGTAAACGTAACGCAGAGACCGTGCAAAATTTAGAAAAACAATCAGTGCAAATTTTCTGGGGCAAACCATCGTTGCAGGATATCTGGGAAGAAGATTTATGTAAATTAATATGTAGTACATATGTATGTACTTAAAATAAAGTTGTTAGAAAGTTAACCCTCAAATGTGTAAGATTTTACAATTTTACAATTTTTGAAAGTAGTTTATAAGATAATTATAATTATTTTTGAATTTATATAATTTTTTGTTAATGTGCGTCGGAGGGTTGATAAATAATACATCACTCATACGCCACATATTGAATAAAATTATTTCATAACTGGGCGTATGAGTGTTATTTTTTATTATTAATTAAACACTCATACGTAAAGTCCCCGGCCTACCATAGTAAAACACATTTTTTTTGCAAAATTCGTTTTTTTATTCAACATAGTTCCCTTCGATACCATTTTTGTAGTACGATTTGTTCTTTGCTTCAACATAGGCCTCAGTTTCGGCGATCACCTCTTCATTCGAACTAAATTTCTCCAGCGAGCATTTTTTTGAGATCGGAGAACAGGAAATAGTGGCTGGGGACCAGATCTGGAGAATACGGTGGATGCGGAAGCAATTCGAAGCCCAATTCATGAATTTTTGCATCCGTTTTAACTGACTTGTGACACGGTGCATTGTCTTGGTGAAACAGCACTTTCTTTTTGTTGAAATGCGGCAGTTTTCCGGCGATTTCGTTCTTCAGACGGTTCAATAACACTATGTAATAGTCGCTGTTGATGGTCCTTCCTTTTTAAAGGTAGTCAATGAAAATTATTCCACGCGCATCCCAAAATACAGACGCAATAACCTTGCCAGCCGACTGTTGCGCCTTTCCACGCTTTGGAGTTGGTTCATCACGTGCAGTCCACTCGAATGACTGCCGATTGGACTTCCGAGTGAAATGATGAAGTCATGTTTCATCCATTGTCACATATCGATGCAAAAACTCGGGTTCATTACGCTTAAACATCTCCAAACACTGCACCGAATCATCAACTCGTCGTTGTATTTGGTTTAAAGTGAGCTCGCGCGGCACCCACTTTGCACAGAGCTATCTTATACCTGAATATTCGTGAATGTTATGATGTGCACGTTCAGTTGATATCTTTAGAGTACCTGCTATTTCATTCAATTTCAAATTACGGTAATTTGAAATCATTTTGTGGATTTTTTTTGATGTTTTCGTCCGTAACAACCTCTTTTGGGCGTCCTTTGCGTTCACCGTCTTCGGTGCTTATTTCACCACGTCTAAACTTAGCATACCAATCCTTGATGGTTGATTTTCCTGTGGTAGTGTCCGGAAACTCTCATCAAGCCAAGTTTTTGCTTCAACAGTATTTTTTCCCTTCAAAAAGCAATATTTTATCAACACGCGAAATTCCTTTTTATCCAAAAGTTGCTTCACTCAAAATGCTATAATTCACAAGCTAATGCTCCGACAGCTGTCAAATTCATACACGTGTCTTTTGAAGGTTAGGGCTCACCAAAAATCATATCGATTTAAGTCTAGTAGCGCCATCTATGTGTCAGGCCGGGGACTTCTCAATTGACCTGTTAGTGCACGAACAAAAAGGATATTCGATAATTTTTTTTTGTTTGTTTATTTATAACGAGATTTAAAACTTCCGTTTACCAGAACAAACCCATAAGAGCTAGTTTTTTGGATGTGAGTTAAACTTGGTTTAATGGCTTATTAGTTAAACTGAAAATAAATATAAACTGTCTTTGATCCTACTTGTTGTTTTTCAGTAGTAGCTTAAGACTTGAGAGATAAGGTAATGCTGCCATATTTTATTCCAACAAAATTTTATATTTTATAGTCAAACATATGGTTGCATTGAAAATACTTAATAAAAAATCAAAACAAATATTTTTTCAAACAAAAGCTCGTGTTCACGAATATAAATAAATTATTTGGACGAGTTCTAATTGTCTTAGGTTTCCTTGTTATGGTCTTATTTAAATTTGCATATGTTTCAGAATCGCTGAAATCTTCATAATATGAGGAATAGTCAATTTTTATTTTTTTTTTAATTTGTAAACAACATTTAAGTATTTGCGAAACAGCTGATTTATTTAGAGACGCTTTTCATCAGCTGTGTGTTTTGACATCTGTAACTTAGGTTTAACTGGCCAATCTTGCTCAGTTAAACTCAAATTAAAGCAAAATAAACTGGATTTCAAAAACAGCATTCCAAGTTTAAACAAAGGACCCTTCAAACCAGGATGAACAAACTACAAAATTTTTAGCCACCCATGATGTCATGCTGCCAAATGGTGCGTCTACAAAAAATTCTTAGCCGACACCATGAAATTCTTAGCCGATTTACAGAAACATTTAGCCTCTAGCAAGGGTTGTATCACAAGTACAGTGATTGCGTTGTGAATGTATACATGTTTGAATTTTTTGTTTGTTTTTTACCGATGTTTTGTCAAGGACCCTTGAAACCAGAATGAACAAACTACAAAATTTTTAGCCACGCATGATGCCACGAAGCCAAATGATGCGACTACAAAAATTCTTAGCCGAGACCACAACAATCTTAGCCGATTTACAGAAAAACTTAGCCTCTAGCAAGGGTTGTAACAATTCAAACATGTATGTATTCACATCACAATCACTGTACTTGCGCTACAACTCTTGCTAGCGGCTAAATTTTTCTGTAAATCGGCTAAGAATGTTGTGGTCTCGGCTAAGAATTTTTGTAGTGGCATTATTTGGCTTCGTGGCATCATGGCATTATGAGTGGCTAAAAATTTTGTAGTTTGTTCATCCTGGTTTGAAGGGTCCTTGGTTAAACCAATAAACAAGGTTGAACTATATTCAAAAAACTAGCGCTGAGTCTTTATAAAAACCGATTAACCGATTCTTCGATTAATCGACTCTATTTCGGTATATGTCGAAACAAATAATTTCAAATTTAAATAATTATTCGACTCAAGTAATCGATTAAAATAGGTCGATTAAGCATTTAAATTTTTAATATGAATTTTTCTGTTATTTTTCTTAAAACTTCCTAATTTTTTTAACTTTGGCAAGAAAATCGTAGAAAAAAAAATCAAATTATTTTCAAATCGACTACACTCACAAAAAAAAAGTCCGTAATGGCAACTGAAAATTTTGCTGTTATTATGGGAAATTTTGCTTATTTGAGCCCAGCAGTATTTTTTTTTGTTAATCTTATCAACAGATGTCTGCTTACGTGTAGTGAAATGAAATTAGTATAAAAAATCAGTAGCCCCTACTAAATTTTAGTAAAATTTTTGTTAAGTGGAATTTAAAATCGGATTGCTAATATCAGCAAAAAAAATTTACTAAATATTATTAACATTAGTACAATTTAGTATAAACAAATTAGTAAGCGCTACTAAATTTTAGTAAACTGCTGTGAACTGCAATATAAAATTGATCTGCTAAAATTAGCAATAAATTGTACTTAATATTAGTGAAATGGAAATAGCAGGAAAGATAATAATCGCTACTAAAGATTGGAAAAATTATGTACAAAGTTTTTTAAAATAAATTATCACGAATAAACACAAATTAAGTATAAATATTAGTGAATTAAACTCAATGAATTGTAAAATATAAAAAAATTTTAAATTATAAAAAAAAATTATTAAAATGCACAAATTAATTCAATTATTTTTAGATACACTTTAAAGCTTCTTATTTTTTTTTTGAAATTACCTTAAATTCTTTTAAATTTTATTTATTGTTTTCAAATAATATTTTAGACAAAATTAAAAAAAATGTAAAAGCTTAAAAATAGTAAAAACATTAAAAAATTTATCATTTTGTTTCAATTCGCTAATTTTTGTTTTAAAAAATATTTTGAGTAAATTTTGTGCATTTTTAGGTCAAATTATAATTGTTTTAAGGCTGATTTTTATGTCAGAGCTAAGAAAACTTTTTAGTCCTATTTTAAACGGATGTCCTATTTTTGGACATAAGTCGGTTGTAAAAAGTATTTTCACTTCCGATCCCTTTTTTCAGCAATTTAAGTTTTTAAGTATAAGTTTCAATTATTAGAAAAAAAAATTCATTTAATATCCACTTTGACAGTAGTCTCCCAACATACCAAATAACTTGAGAAAAATATTGTTATAAGCTTAGAAACACAAGCCTTAAGCTTGAAAAAGACTTGAGAATATATTGAAAAACGCTATCGTAACAATTGTAGAAAAATCAAAACGGAACCATCGTGAAAATATTATGTGTGTATGATTACTATAAGCTTATTCTTGCAATTGTAGAATAAGCTTACAAAAATAATATATTATTAATAGTTGAAAAAGAGAAATCATAATTATTTTCTTTAATTTCATTTATCTTTTATTTTAATTTTAAAAATAAATAATAATAATTAATTTTAAATATAAAAAATAAAAATTCATTTTAAATATTAATAATAATAACTAATTTTAACCATAAATAAAAATAATTAAATTTAATATGCAATTGCACGTTCACCATATAAAATTTACAACTAAATGTACACGCAAAACAAGTTTGACAAATTTAAAGAAAAAGTAATGGCACTTGTTGTATGCATTATAAGCATAGAACAAAGACAACAAGACTAGAATGTATTGAAAAATATTTCTATTTCAATCGCCATATTGCGTTGTTCAATATGTGTATGTTGTTCATAAGAATACTTTAGAAAAAGTTATGTACAATAATCTTTTCTCAAGCATTGTTAAATACTGCTTGTGAATTCAAATCTTATCAACATTATAATAAGCGAAGTTAAGAAAATCTTAAGACACACTATTAATATAAGCTTATTCTCAAGTTGTATTACAGTTTGATTGCTATATGGTATATTGGGCTATTAACAGGTAGTACTTGATGGGGGCAGTGTTGCATTTCATATAACTACAATTCATTGAGTTTACAGCAATTTATTAATATATAAGAGCACTTAGTAATTTTTATACCAATTTGATTGCACTAATATTAATAATATTTAGTAATTTTTTTTGCTAATTTTAGCAAACGGATTTTAAATTCCTCTTAACAAAAAGTTTACTAAAATTTAGTAGCGACTACTAACTTTTATACTAATTTCATTGTACTACATGTCAGAAGACATGTGTTTAGCAAAAAAATACCGCTGGGATCAAATTAGCAAAATTTCCCGTAATAACAGCTAAATTTTCAGTTGCCATTACAGACTTTTTTTGGTGAGTGTATACTTGTTATATGAAACGGGTTTTTTAATGAAACTTTTAGTTTTTTTTTTTTTGAAAAATAATATAAGTCTCTGAGTGCATAAGATATAATTGGATCACAAATTCAAGTTTCTTGATTAGATTGATTTTCTAGATTGGGGTTCAACTTCTTCGGCTATTATCGCCTAAATAAAGTGATAAAGCGAATTTGCAAATAATAAACGAAATTAAAGGGTTAAAGATAAAAAAGTTACCTTAATTTTCCAAGTATTTAACTCCACATGTATACGTTCCGTTTCAAGTTTCCAACGAGGAGCATTAAACAAATCCAACCATTGTGTTTCATTATCAAAATCACATTTAGCACAAGTACGACAAGTTTCCATAATGATAATGAACAAATTTTCTATTAATTAACACACACACACACACAAATTTTTCAAAGGGATTTTATTTATTCACAATATATATTTTTTTTCTCTAATCCTCTTAATAAAGTTGTAGGTTCCTTTGTATTTTTTTTTATGGCATTCAATAAATGTTTAAACTTTCAGCATCGTTCTCTGCACTTAACAAGCTCCAATTGGCAACTGATGTAACACCTCCTTAAAAAGTCCTTGTTTTCACATAAATAATGTTTTCTTTTTTTTGGTTTGGTTTGGTTTTTGCAAATTTGTGTCCCTTTTTTTTTTTCTTCTTCATGCAGCCTAATATTATTTTTTAACTTTTAATTTTTATTTATTTTTCTTGCTCCCAGCACAACAACAACACACAGTAGTAACATAGATTTTTCAGCTTGAAAGCCTCGGCCAAACTAATTTTCTTTGGTGTAGTACATACATAAATGTTGTAGTATGTTAGTTTCGTAGAGTGAAGTTTATTTGCCAGCCTCGTTAAGAGTGCAAAAATTTCATGTCCATACACATCCTGCGGGAGCAAATGTTACTAGGTTGAGTAAAGTGATTGTGTGTATTCATCATACAACAAACATTTGCACACTTCTTATTATAAACAGGCGACCTTCATAATTTTATTGTTTTGTTGTTTGTTTTCAGATTAAGTCAAATAGAATACAAGTGTTTTGCAGTTGTTGTTGTTCACAAAGTTTGTGTGTGTGTTTGTGTGTTATATTTTATGTAGTACAACAATTAGAAGGGGTTAAAAACCTGGCTGGCACCTTGTTCATATTTTCGTAACACACTTTATTTTTGTATTGTGTCGTTTGGCAAAATCTCAGCTGGGTTTCTTACGCCTGTCAGAGATTTTTTCTTTTTTGTTTGCAACAGGAAAAAGGAGCAGCTTTTTCATATTTGTTTACATTAGATGATTTTATATTTGGATTTTGCGCACTTCTTTTAATTTAACATAAAGTGCAATAAAAATATTAAAAATAAGCGCCAATTATTCCATTTATTTACATTAAATCATTATCATAATGTCATCATAAGTTCATAAGTTGTTGACTTTATGGATTTTTTTTACCTTGCTTTTTTGGGTGTATAATTGCTGGGGAATAGTGTTTTGAATTATTCACTTTTAGAAAATTTTATATATTTAAAAATTTTCATATTTAATTGTGGTTTCCCTCCGAATTGTGTTTTTTTTTTTTTGATTCTTTTAAAAACAAAAAAAAATTTAAGGCATAACAATTCAAATTGTTATTTAAATTATAAAATTAATAATTTTTACATTTTTAAGATTCAACACATCACAATAAACCCACTTTTTCACTTTCTTAGGCATAGTAAATTGTTTTCCCATGGACACATTTCACTCGATCTTTAATGGCCTCAAATTTGAAATTTTTTAACTCTTTAATGGTAAACTTCACCTATGAGGTGACTTTTATAGAAAAAAAAACAAATTTATTACGTACATGTTTGGTAGCAAAAACCAGGGACTGAAACCGAATCAAAACGGGTTCAGGTTTGCTGTTTATAAAAACTTTGAATCCGAACCCGCTGAACCTAAAAATTTAACCATGTTCGGGTTTAAAAATATAAAAAAATATCTTAAAAGCAATTAAAATTTTCAAAAATTTGCATATGGAAAGAAGAAAATTTTATGTGAGAATCAATATCTTGTTCTTCAGAAGATGATGAAGACATGCTCGAACAAGTTCCAAAAAAAGAAGTAAAGATTTTCTAAATAAAATTCTTCAAATTAGAGGGCCTTTTCGGACTTGAAATTCATTTTGTCGCTACAAAGAACAAATTTAAAAGCAGAAAACTTAAAAAATGTGTTAATTATAAAATTAAAGGAAAATTTCTTTGAAAAATAAATAAATTTCCTATTAATAAAACATTTGTACTTTTTTTAAATGTTGAACTCGAACCCCGAACCGAATCCGAACCTGAATATTTTATTTCGATTAACCCGAACCTGAACCCATATTTTTCAGGCTTTCACTCCCTGACAAAAACAATTAATTTTTTAAATATCTTAAACATATTATAGGCTCGCTTTGATACGATACAACCTCGTGGACTTTTTAAAAATAGAAAAAAAAGTGAATTTCGAGTGCTCATTAAACATTATGTTTTGCGGAAAAAACTGTCTAATCAAATCAAGGAAAAGCTTGATAAATACCACCGGGACTCTGCACTATCGATTTCAATGGTAAAAAAGTGGTTTACTGACTTTCGTTGTGGTCGCACAAGTACAAATGATGCTGAACGTTCTGGACGGCCAATTGAGGTCAATACACCCGAAAATTACTAAAAAATCCACGATGTTGGCCGACCGAAGAGTACAAGTGCGTGGGACTGTTGATGCTATAGGCATTTCATTTGGCAGTGTGGTTTCGATTTTAAATAATCACTTGGATTTAAGAATGCTGTCTGCAAGATGGGTGCCGCGTTTGCTCTCAATGAGCTAAAAGGAGATTATGTTGAAAAATATTTTTTTTTTTGCAAAAAAAGTCTTAGACTTATTGATCCGCCATCGTATCGCAAAAAAAAATGCTTCGCCTCACTTTCCATGTTGACCATTCGAGGGTTAAGAAAGTAAAAATCACAATAAACCCAAAATTACATTTTTTTCACTAGAAAAATATGAACAATTTCTGAGTATATAAACTATTTCGTGTTTACCCAAACATAGAAATTTTTTATTAATTTTAAGAAAATTTTTCCAAGTTTTAATAAAATTTGACTTAAATTGACAAAATAATTTTGAACTATTTTAAAGAAAATTTTGGATTAATTTTTTGTTCATTTTTTTTTTTTTGAGTGTAAGAAGAAATCAATAGTTTTCGTAAATTTTTGTCAGTTGTTTCAACATTTTTGTAGTAAGAATTTGTCAGTCATTTTTACGATATTGCATTTGTTAGTTGTCAATTTAACAGTTAAAAATAACAAAATTATTAGTTAATTTTAAAGTAAATAATTTTCTTTGCCTTTCTAACTGCATATGCCTTTGTTTTTACTGTAATCTTCAGTAAATTCTAGCGACAAACATTTTAAAGTGTTGTTATGCCTGAAGATTTCATGACTTAAGTTGTTATTTCTTCAATTGAATTTCAGCAAATGAAGGCAAACTAACATCCTCTTCGTAAAGGCAACTCAGTTCCGGCCTTGCCGAAGTGAGGAGATAATGACCACTTATTACTTTTGGGACATCGCGAACAAAAGTAATTACGCGAGTAAATAGGCTGGTAATTGTGTATATCAGTGTGTGGCTGCATGCTTAACTCACTACAACTCTGGCAGACCCAGGCATTGTCTTTTTTATAATTTTAATATTTTTTTAAATTAATTTTTTTTTAATTTTTATACGTACGTTTTTTAATATACTACACCATATTCAACTGAAATTGAGACTTTTTAAATGAAATTGAGAAAATTTCAAAAGAAATTTAGATTTTTTATTTTAAATTGAGAAAATTCCAAAAGAAATTTAGATTTACCATTTAAAATTGGGAAAATTCCAAATGAAATTGAGATTTTTTTTTAACGATTTATTTTTTTAAGCGCCTCCTCAAAATTTTTTCAGATGAAAACTGATGGATTCTGACATACAAGTAATTAATTTAATTTTCTTAAATATTAAAACAATTATTGTCAACAAAAAAAAATAACAGTAGTAGAAATAATGTGGTAAAATTTGTTTTAAAAAAGTTTTCTTAACCATTTTGAATATTCTCAATTTGAAATAGAAAATCTCAATTACATTTAGAATTTTCTCAATTTCAAATAGAAAATCTTAATTTTATTTTGAATTTTTTCAATTTTAAATGGAACATCTCAATTTCATTTGGAATTTTCTTAATTTCAAATGTAAAATCACAATTTAGTTTGGAATTTTCTCAATTTAAAATCGACAATTTCAATTTCATTTTGAATCTTCTCAATTTCATTTAAAAAAATCTAAATTTAATTTCGAATTTTCTAAAATTTCACTTGAAAATGGTGTAGAATCTGTATATTTAATTTTGTTGGATCTAATCTGATACAATTCGATCTGTTATTTTTTTGGATAAATTTGGATCTTAATCCTTAAATATATTGCTGGATCTAATTGGATCTACCATTTTTCGAATCAATTTAGATCCTTTTAAATAATCAAATATATTGCTGAATCTATTTTATCTCCCATTTTCCTATTATTTCCAATTCGGTTTATCGATTAACCGATTTCTCGATTTTTTGCCTCTATTTTGGTTAATGTCGAAACAAATAATTTCAAACTCAAATATTATGCGACCCGAATATTTGATAAAAATAGGTTGATTAACCGGATAAATTTTTTATATGAATTTTTCTGTTATTTTTCTTAAAACTTTCTAATTTTTTTAACTTTGGCAAGAAAATCGTTGAAAAAAGCATCATCTAAAATGCAATCAAATTTATTTTCAAATCTTTAGAAAAAATGATAGATAATTTTTATTTTTGTTTTAATTACTTTAAAAAATAAATTTTTAATAATAAAAAATTATATTTTCGTGTCCAAAAAAAATAGAAATAGAGCTTTCAACGTCCGTATAAATGTATTTCGAGCTGACAAAAGATCTCATCAGAACGCAAGGTTTTAGAAAAGCTAGAGCCTCTAAGCAGAGCTTTAACAAAAAGCCTATTAAAATATATATTAGCAATGATACACGTGACTAGGTATATTCCTAACAAGCACTATGACGTTACTTATGTTATAAAATAATAATATGAACTTGCTATAAATTGGAAAACTATTTTTTCTATACAAACAGTTTCATTTAAAATTCTATGAACAAATTTATAAAAACTAAAAATAACATGGAATTTTGTTTCTAACTTTACAACAAATTTTGATGAGGTAGAAACTTCAGTAGAACTAAGTTGTTTAGTCAAAAATATTTAAGAATTCGCTTATTTAAATTGTTAATTGCAAAAAAACAGAAAAATCTGTGAGGACTTGTCAGGTAGTGCAAGAGCCAGGGAACAGTGGCAGTTCTATCAAACTTTATTTGTGAATTTCGCAAAAACTATTCATACCATATTTTAAAGAATTTGTTATTGGTTTTTTTTTTGAAGCAGCTCTTTTTTATTTAGGCATTTTTTTATTTTGGACAGTGTTATCGAGGCATAATTCTTTAAAATATCTCAGGATTCTTTGAATTGTCCTAAACAAACACTTTAGAAACCAACGCAATAGACTTAACTTGATATTTCAGCAAAAAGTAGCTCTTTGTGTTCTTTGATGAAAGTAGTATATTTATATTGCATTCAACGATTAATCGCCAATTTTTTCCGATTAATCGACCCAAATAACCGATTAATCAATCAATAATTGTAAACACTACATTTTTCGGATTAATTTAGACCTTACTAAATCCCCAAATATATTGCTAGATCTAATGTGATCTGCCATTTCTTGGAACTGTTTATTCAAATATTTTGCTGGATCTAAGTTAATCTGTCATTTTTCTGATCAAATAAGATTGGCTGGATATTACAGCAGATATAAAAGAATATTAAATTGGATATGATTAAACATTGCACTAGATATTTTTTTTTGCTGGGGAAATATTAAAGAATATCAAATTGGATACAATAAAATTTTGAGCCAGATCAATTTTTTTACTCGGATCGTAATACAAATATTGGTGATTACAAATTTAAACAGTTTCTGTCCTATCTTTGCGAAACAAAAAACTACTTTAAAGATTTATAATCTGAAGAGAACAATTATGTCCGCTTTCAACTGAAACTTGGTTACCAGAGAACTGCAAAATCATATTTTTTTCTTGATTTAATCATACACAAAAATTCTTGTTCACATTTAATAATTCAACAAAATTCACTGTAGAATAAAATCAGCATCATGTTACTGAACGCGTAATGCGGATCAATTTGAATCATATGTCGATTATGTTTACTGCAAATTTAATGACTCAACAAAAAGTCAGCGTTGAATAAATCAGAAAAAACAACAAACAACGAGTGTATTTATAATTAAAACAAAATAGAAACACATTTCCTAAATGATATTTTTTACATTAGGGTGGGACTTAAATCCGTTTTTTTTAATTTTTATTAGTAATAAAAATATTCTTCTTTGTGAAATATAAATATTTTTTTGGAAAAAAAAAAATTTAGGTCGATATCTCAGGCTTGCCTAATCCGGAAAAATTTAAATATTGTCTAAATTTTTTTTCATCTGTATTGATTGGAAAATTAGGCAATATTTAACTTTAACTGGATTGGGCGAGCCTAAGATGTCGACCTAAATTAAAAAAAAAAATTTCTCAATTTTTGGTATTCCTAATAAAAATTCTAAAAAACGTATTTTAGACCCACCCTAATATACGTATAACATTTATGAAATGTGTTTCTACGAAACCACCCCCTTTTTATAGATAAGAAACTATTTTATTTTAATTATGATTACACTCATACACGTTGTTTGTTGTTTTTTTCTGATTTATTCTACATCAAAATAATTATTGTTGGCTCAAATGAACAGAATAAAATCAATGGTTTAACAACGACCGATGATTATAAATCAGTCACAAGACAATTTGCACGTCGTTTGATTGATTTAAATCATCAACAAATATGTGTGTTGGAGTATATTCAGCGTTTGAACGCAAACACATATTTATTCTTGTGTTGATTGCGTATAAACGTTTTGCAATCAGCAAATGCAGCTCTCTGTTGGTTACTACAGCTAAAATTGGTTGGCACAACTAAAGATGGGCCAATACAAGCGAATTTTATTTGCAATTTACAAAATATTTGGTTACCAAATTTGAATAAGAGCGTACTGAACAAATTTTAAGGTTAACCTATACAATTTTTTATTGAGCTAAAGATTTTTTATTTATAAAAAAAATTAATTATAAATATTTAAATTAAAATAATTTTAGTTTATTAATGAGTGCAGTTATTTGTTATTACATAACTTTTATTATATTTTTAAGCTAGTTTTAGTGATTTACTTGGAATTGTAAATTGTTATGCAATACGTTTTTTTTGGCCTGGATGGCTTTGTATTGCAATGTGAATAAATAAAATAAATAAATATTTGTTTATCCCAATATTTCGTCACCTCATTGGATGACTTCTTCAGGGGAAATTGTTTTTTATAATTAATTAAATTATAATTAAAAAAATTAATTATAAAAAACAATTTCCCCTGAAGAAGTCATCCAATGTGGTGACGAAATATTGGGATAAATAAATATTTATAATTAATTTTTTATAATTAAAAGACCTTGGGCTCAATAAAAAATATTACACAAAAAATATTCAATAAATCTATAAAAACCTAAAATGACGGTAACACCAAAATTAATAAACCAAAAAGTTATATTTAAAAAAAAACTAAATTGTTTATTTACATGTAATTAAAACAATAATTATACAATTAAATTCATTGATCTTATGAGATGAGAATAGATAATAATATATTTTATAAATATAGTATATATATATATATCATACAAATAACATACAAAAGAAGTCTTAAAGCGATTTTGTAATAAAATATGTATATAAAAGTGTCCCGATATTTTGCAAAAATGCGAATAACGTTAACAGTTAGCACTAAAACGATGCGTAACCCATCAAAAAAGAAACCTCCACTCTAAAACTACTAATTTCGAAAAAAAACATGCTTAAAAAATCGCCTTAGGGTGGGTAGCTTTTCAAAAATTTCACCAAAGCTTTACTCGTAACCTTTGTTAAATCCATTCATTACCATTGTTTGGCACTAAGTTGTGGTTATTTTGAGATAAGTTACCAGGCATTAATAGCATAACATAAACAGATCCATTAATTCATCGTATCATTGCTTCAATTAAATTTGTGTATTGTAAAAAAAATGTTCTGCGAGTGGATCTATTTATGTTGTTCTATTAAAACTTTTAGAATTTATGCCATTTATGATATTCATTCATTTTCAAGTAATTCACTTTTTGTGCTGGAAATTTTAATAGCTTTAAATGTTTTATTAAATAACTCTTAATCCGTAAAAAAAACTCAAAAAAAAAATTTTTTTGTGTTTCAATTTTGGTCCACAACTACATTTTAAAATTTTATTAAAAACTTTTTATTTTTTTTAATATTTTCTGAAACTATTGAGACTTAAGTATTTCTGCAAAAAACAACCAATTTTTTTTCGCGAAATTTTAAACTTCAGAGGTATTCATAATAAAAAGTTGGTAGCCCCTTATCAGAGAAGACAAACTTGTATTCTTTTGCTGTATTTTAATTTTTTTTTTTTTTTTTGATTTTTCAGTTTTGAAAAAAAGCTTTTTCTTAAGATTTTTGAACTTTAAATTGTATTTTTTTTCACTTAATGTTTTTTTTTTTACTAATAATATATATTTTTCCTGCTCGTTTTGTCCTTTTTTTTATAAAAAAAAATGTGGTTTCCCAACTTTTTTTTTTTTTGATTTTTTCCATTATTTTTTTGCTTTAAATTATTTTTGTTTTGTTTTCTCTTTGCCTTATTTGTCGTACTCAACGACAAATAAATAAATAAAATAATTTAAAAAAAAAAAAAAAAAAAACTAGAATGTATTTTAGGCCTAGCAGCTTCTAACAGTGGTTAACATGGCCAAACAGAAATTGCCAACAGTACCAAAAATAATGTACTGGCAGATAGGCCAGACCATCTAGATTTGACGTTATGTCAACATTGGCAAACAAGTTCCAACAGATAATGTTTTAATGTTAGCAACTGTTATCATAAATTTTTGATTCAAGCTATCGCGTGTTAAATGTTTCGCTGGCAATTTGATTGCCCAATTATTATTTATTTTCCAACATCAACTTAGAATAGCCAACTTTTTGCCTACGTTTGCAGGTTTGCTCCCACCACTGTTATCATTTATTTAAGTTGTTAGCTATCGTGTATTGTATGCTTGTTAGAGGTCTCGGCTAACAATCTGGCGGTTCGATTTCCATTCCTACCATTTGCCGCTGTTATCAATCGCATAACAGGACACAACTGTAAAGAGCACTAATCACATATTCTGTCAATTCTTAATCGACCGTCGCCAAAGGTCTGTCAACATTGTGCCGATCGTATTTTTTTGATTGTGAATGGAGTATTTTGTTTTTTGACTTTTAATCACTGAACTTTAGAAGGAATTTAGCAAAAATACTAAGATGAGTTTAACATTAGCATTTATAAATTATACTCATATTAATGCTGTGCGGGTATCAGTCTATAATTATTTTCCCATAATCAGTATAGATTTACGCATCGTTTGACATATGAATAATTAATGCGTCTTACGATTCGGGACACCCTAATGTATACGTTTATAGCAATTCCAAATTTACTAAAATAAAACAACGAAAACTTTTTAATGCTAACATCCCGGTAATATTCCTATTTGTTGTAGACAATATTTAGCTGCTATCATTTTTGCCTCTTTCTTCGTATTACTAGCACGATCCGGCGTAAACGATTGGCCATTAACTTGTACAGAGAATAAAAACATTTTACTGTGGGACGGTCCTTTTTCATTGACAAGTGTGTACAAAGGTGGTGTCCATTTACGTTTTGAAGTCAATTCATTGAGAAGGCAGACTGGATGTTTTTCTTCAATATTTTGTTGAGCTTGGGCAACGGAAGCGCCCCCAGCGCCACCAGGACGTTTCTTACCGGCCGCTGGTTTACGACCACCACGATCTTCTTCGGCTACCAAACCACGTTTATCGAGTTTAACATCGAGTAGTAATGGTTGTAAGGAACCGTTTTTTTCACGACCCAAGCCTTCACCTGGTTTCCAGCCCATTTTTTGTAATAGATGCATGCCCATGCCACCGGTTACCGGTTTCGATGATGTTAATTGATCTCTGCGTGCCCACACTTGTGGTCCAGAATGAAGCTCGTTTGGTTTAAGCACGTTAACACCAGTACTACCAATAAATTGTCCTGGTAAATGTTTTGATGAAGCCCATGATGACATTTCTCTTTGGGAATTATACATCATTTTGAGAGCCTCCGAGTCCATGGGATTGTCCTGAATTTAAAATAAAATAAAATAAAGTAAAATGTAGATTAAAATATTTTTTTCGTTTTATTAATTTTTTTGATTTTAAATTTTTACTTTAAGGTGAAATATTTGACCGGTTGTAAAAAATTCAAAAAAAAAATATTTTAGAAATTTTGATATTTTTTATTTAAAAGGCATGATATTAGATCCATTCGCTTACTTTTTCATTCAAGGCCAGTAACAAACTTACAGCGGGTAAGATAAATTTACTCTCAAAATGAAAATTTTCTAAAAAAGTACGCGTACGGAAAATTTGCAATAATTGTAAAACCAAATGCAAAAAAAAAAATATATATATAACTGATCGATATAGAAACAAGTAAAAAAGGCTTAAATTCGGCTGTGCAAATCTTTGAATCAATGTTCTCTATTGTTTTTGATACAAACAATGTAAAAAACTTTTGAAGTAAAATTATGGAGGTGAAAAAAAATTTTTGAGGTGAAAAAATTTTTTTAGGTGAAAAAAATTTTTTGTGGTGAAAAAAATTTTTTGTGGTGAAAAAAATTTTAGTGGTGGAAAAAATTTTTTGAGGTGAAAAATATTTAAGGTGTACAAAATATTATTAATTTCTAAGCGATTGTTGAAAAAATATGAGAAAATATGTTATATACCAGTCGCTACTATGAAATTGTACTAAAATACACCAATTTGTATGGAAAATTTAGAGGTATCTTCACATTTTCATCCATAACTTTTTAACCGCTGTACCGATTTTGCTCATTTTCAATACCAAACTGCTCGGGAGGATGTACAATAATCTGGGTAGAAATAGGCACCCCCGCTTGCGTCTTCGCGTCGTGATCGCCATTTCAACAGGCAGACAGACGGACATCGCTAAATCGACTTAAAATTGCATAAGGATCACGAATATATTTACTTTATGGGGTCTTAGATCTATATTTCGACATGTTACAAACGGAATGACAAACTGATATATACCCTCACCATATATGGTGGAGGTTATAAAAATGGAAGATTCTTGTTGTAAAATATAAGGCAGAAACATTTTAGAGAGTTTTTTCATCCTTTCCATAATTAATTTTACCATACGTCTGTTCGAGGTAATTTTGGATAAAGTCTGATAAAATGAGAGTAAGCAAAAAATTCTCTCACAAAACCATAAAATGCCCAAAATTCTGCGAACGCACAAAATCACATTTCATACCCAAAAATAAACGTCAAATGTATTCATATTAAAAAACAGCCTAATTAATAAATATATTTGGAATGACAAATAACTATTTACATTTTAAAACGTATTTTTCATTATTAAGAAGAAAAAGTTCTTTATAGTAAATTTTTTATTTAAGTTTAATTTTTCAGAAATGCAAAACAGCTGATTTATTAGCAGCATGTATTGATTTGACAGTTTTACCATTTAACGTATTTTTCACTATTAAGAAGAAAAGTTCTTTATAGTAAATTTTTTTTTAAGTTTAATTTTTCAGAAATGCAAAACAGTTAATTTATTAGCAACAGCTGATGATTTGAAATTACTCTCTCATGAACGCTCTCGTTTACTCAATTTTCGTTAAAAGAAACGGTTTTTGGTAAGATTGGGTTCCAGCGGGCACCCGCGGTAACGTACGTCAAACCCATCTTATATTTATTGCTTTGCATTTGCATACAACAACGTAGTTGAAATTTATTTTAATTTGTATTTACAATATTTTTAAATCATTTTTTTTTTTGCTTGAATATTTTTGCTGGCAAAAATTTGTCAACTGTCATTTTATCCTCTCTTTTTTTTCTTTATGTTTACTGAGTATTTGTGTAAACGAACGCCATCCAGTAAAAATTTGTACAGATTTGTACAAATTATTTAGTAAACGAAGGGAACTATTATAGTGCTCTAAAGAATATTAATTTTAAAAACCGTTAATCAAAATTGCCAGTGTTGCCACTCTATTACTTTTTTAAAGAAAAAGGCAAAATCGGCTGCCACTGTGGGACCCCTAACTAATTATGAGAAAATAAAAAATGTAGGTCGATTTTTAGAGCCAAATAAAGTGGCTAGTCCTTACGGTATCCCGATTTTAATTTTTTATTTATTTGAAAAGTGGCCACACAAACTAAATAACTAAAAAAATGGCAAAAATTAACTTTGCCTGCGGATTTAAAATTTATTTTTTAGAAGAGTAGACCATAACCAAAATACATTAAGGGTTTTCACTCTTGGTAGTAAAGTACCCTTGTAGACCCTGCAAAAGTTGTAGATGTAGTAAAAGTTCTAAAATTTACTACACCACAACAACAAAATGTAAAGAACTAAAATTTACAAGGGTGTGGTTAAAATACAAGACAAAAAGATATAGATAATTAAATCAAACACAAGTATCCCAAGCAACATTCAAACAAAATAACAAATATTTAAAAACACAATTTCAACAGATTTGAATAGTGCATTTATTTATTTATTTATTCGTAATACAGTAAGCCTATAAGGCCAAAAAACGTATTACTAAGCAGTACATAATATTCAAATAATTGTTAATAATAATAAAAATATGAAAACTATATAAAGTATCAACCTAAATCTAAAACTAAAACACTCTTGTAAGATACAGCCGAAATACACAAATATGAAACCCAAGAATCAGTAGTCACAATCAGCGAAGTTCAGACAAAGTTACTGATTCGTCAGAAATTGGTTTCTCTGGAAATAACGAAAAAGTCTATTTTTAAAAGTATCGGTGGAAACAGTTAAATCATGCAAATTCTCTGGCAAGCGATTCCAAATCCTCGCAGTTCTCACAAGAAACGATCGTTCATAAACTGAGCAATTGTAAATAGGATAAACAATGTGTGTGTTTCCCTCAGATCTAAAAAACACAAATTTAGAAGCCAAACAATGAGGTACCTGAAATTTGAGGATTTTAAAAAGGAAAATAATATTACGAAATTGGAGATATTGTTCAAAAGTACAGCCCAAAAATTCATAAACAGCTCCAATAATGCGATCATTATCATCAAAAGCAATTCCAAACACAAAACGTACTATTCTTCTAAGAACACGTTCAAGCCTATCAATATTATAAGATAGCGTACCACTTATAACCTCAATACCATAATTAATGTGCGACATAAGTAAAGCGTGCGCAATTGTACGCTTAGATTTTAATGGCAAGTGCAATCCAGAGTGATATAGTGATCTAAGACCCAAGGTAACCCTAGCAGATATAATATCCACCTGGGGACCAAAATTTAAGTACTCATCAATTAACAGACCTAAACATTTGAGACTATTAACAAACATAATATTCTCACCACCCATCCTAATATTGGGATGAACAAAATCACGAAAAAGTGAACGAAACATGATAAACTTGGTTTTAAGGGCATTTATATAAAGTCATTATCCACCATCCAATCATTTAACTTAGTAAGATTAAAATTAATTACCGCCTCCAAGACATCAGGAAACTCCCTTCTACTACTAAAAAGCAGTTGAATGTCATCTGCAAATATAAAGGGTTTAACCAAATGTAAGTCTAAACAATCCACACAATCATCTAAGTACAACAAAAAGAGAATAGGTCAAATGACAGAACCCTGAGGAACTCCAGAATAAAGAGAAGCAACATTAGAATTAGAACCTCGTAAACTGACAAATTGTGATCTGCCCTGCAAATATGAATAAATTAACTTACAAGCCACCTTAGAAAAACAAAAAATTCTTTGCTAAGCTTTTCTTGTAATTTTTTTTATTTTTTTTTATCCATATTCAAAATTTAAAAAGTTAACCGACCTATTTTAAACCGATTTTTCGGGTCGAATATTTGAGTTTTAAAATATTTGTTTCGACATTAACCAAAAGAGAGGCGATTTGGCGAGGATCCGTTTATGGGTTAACCAAATTGGAAATACTACTATAAATCCTCTTTAAATTAATTCATGACTGAGTATTCATTTGTATTTAGAGTTTATCATTAAAACAATTTTGTTATTGAGAATATTGGAATATTGATTTTTTTTATTAGCTGCAATTAAAATTGTCAAAACCGGTTTTCGAATTATTCAGTATGTAGATTTTATTTTATAAAAAAGAACCGTTTCCGAGATATTCGAGAAAACTGATTTTTTCATCTCGAATCATTTGAAAATTTTTTAAGCTGGAAATTTCTAATAATTTGAAATATTTTTTAGATTTTTTTTCCTTTTCGGAAATCTTAATAAAACCATTGAAAATACTTGTTTTCACTACCTATTTGTATGTCACTCATTTGCGAGAAGACCGGCATAACTGAAAAACACGATTTTTGAGTTAATAGGCTTGATTACGTTTGTCGAATTTGTAGTCGAAATTTTCGACTCCATACAAAATGGTTTTGAATAAATTGAAAATTATAAAGAAACAAAATTCTGATTATATATTTTTCATAATCCGATTGTTATTTATGCTAAGTTCAGCAAATTCGACTAACTGTCGAATTCGACTACGACAACCGTAATAATGGCTAATGATGCAAAAATATGGGTCATACCATAATCTTAAACTTAACATAAAATGGTATTGAGATCTCTTTCTATCATTGGGTGGCGACCAAAAGTGTTTTGTACTTTTTCAGCAGTTAGGTTTAATTGAAAACTTTGAATGCATTTATCACGGAAACGCTTTTTTGAGCTATGCCGGTCCTCTCCCAAATGTGCGATATGATAATCACTTGTGATACTAAAACCATAGATTTTTTTGTTCTAAACAAATCATTTTTCCAAGAAATTAAGATGCTGTTTTTAATACCGAAATTCCCTGGAAAAACGATTGTAAAATTACCAAAGTTAGGTCTAGTAT
Source organism: Eustalomyia histrio (assembly GCA_949748255.1). Classification (NCBI taxonomy): domain Eukaryota; kingdom Metazoa; phylum Arthropoda; class Insecta; order Diptera; family Anthomyiidae; genus Eustalomyia; species Eustalomyia histrio. Next base: position 220,865,938 of record OX456523.1, read on the forward strand.
CGAAATACCATCGATATTCCAGGGGATTTCGATATGGATAACGATATATATGATAATAAATGTTTATAATGAACTTTTTTTTCGTTTGATTTATAACAGTTGGATTTAAAAAGTTTTATATAATATATGGTTTGAGTGTATAGGTTTTTAAAGCTTTTATTTGGTAGAAAGTATAATTGATTACAAACATTTTAAAACTTACCTGTAATCTTCTCATGGCATTAAGTCTTTTAGAAATAATCGATGAAACATCTAATGAAATACCAGCTGATCGTGGAAATATAGAACTGCTTGTGGAAGGTACAGGAACATCTGGTGTAAAATAACTATCAGTTGAGCTTTTAATTTCTACAGCATCTGTAGCTGTAACTGCAGCTACAGGTTCAGGCAGAGAAATAGGAGGAGGAATCGCAATAGGTGTTTCAATTGTAACCGCAGGAATTGGTGCTGCAGCAGTTTCATCAACTTTTACAGTTGTTGTTGGTATCTCTTCTATATTGGGTGGTGGTACTGGTTTAAATGCTGGCTCTTGTTCCTCAGCCACAGGCAAATGTTTACCTAAAGCATTTTTAGGCATATTAGTTTTAAATATCGAAGTAGATTGTGTTACTGCTGGCAAAGCGGGTAAAGGAGCTAATTTATCTTTTGTCTCTACGGGCACCCAATGTTCCGTCATGCGATGTTGTTGTCCCGACGAAACGGGAAATTGCATTGTTATTGCTTTAGTTTGTTCATCCGATTTGGGCAAAATTGGTAAAATCGGTTTAGAATTCCGTATATGCATAACTATAGGTTCTCTTTCCGTCAATTGAAAAGGGTGATGGAAGGCTTTAGTATTACCAGCCTTATCGACATCTGAATCTTCATCGGATGATAGTTCAGAAAGATCTTCGCCTTTGGAAATCTTTTTGCAAAATTCTGTTAAATCCTCTACAGTGCGACCACCGTAGCGCATTTTAAGTAAAACTTTATCTTTGATTTCTTGAGACATATTATCACATCCTGGTAGATTACCACGTTTAAACATACAAATGGCATTTTTACGAGCAATTTCCAAAAGTCGTTTTTTGTCTATGCCCAAATCACGTGATCTAGAACGGGAACGTGATCTTGAATATCTTGAATGATAATGCCTTGAAAAGCCACGATTGCGGTAGGAGCTATCACGGTCTCTATCTCTATCACGATCATGATAGTGATCTTTGCTATGGCCATGATCCCGATTACGATCTCTATCTCGACTGCGACTACGTTTTATGCCATCATAGAAGCTATTGTGTACCTTACGTTTTGAGTAGTCACTAGAACGTATATCCTTTTCCTTTAAGTACGTTTCTTCATCTGATAGAGATATTTCCGAAATTTGTACATCTTCTGATATTTTGCGAGATCTCCTACTTTCCCCGGGTTCATTTTTAAATTTAATATCACGGTCTCTACTCTCTTTACGGCTGTCACGATGTTTGTCTCTTTCCCTGGAACGTTCTCTTGTACGATCTCTTTCTTTACTAAATCCATTGTGCAAAGAATTTTTTGTGTGCCTAGATTCTCGCTCATCAGTTTTCCTACGTTTGCTAAGATCATCTAAAACGGGATCTTTATCAATATGCCTTTTTTGACTTGATGAGGATTTCGGGTATGATTTGTCATATTTGTCCAAAGATTCTTTTTTGATGTCCTTGTCATTACTTTTTCTATCTCTTTCCTTACTTTTAGCTCTGTCCCTACTCTTAGCTCTCTCTTTACTTTTGTCTCGTTCTTTGCTCTTGTCGCTCTCTTTAATTTTCTTGCTATCTTTGGATTTCCCTTTATCTTTTGATTTATCTTTAGCCTTACTCCTTCCCTTATCTTTATCCTTGTCCTTATCTTTTGATCCATATTTATGTTTATGTTTTTTTTTCTTTTTATGTTTACTTTTTTCTCCCTTTAAAGATTCGTCCACATCATCATCGCTGTCCTCTCCATCGACACCCTTCTTTTTCTTATGTTTTTTCTTTTTTTCCTTCTTTTGTTTTTTAGCCTTCTTAATTAAATTCTTATCATCCAATAATTCCTCCGGAGGAGCAGCATTAAATACTTTGAAAAGTTCGGTTAAAATTTCATTAGAACTTTTAACAGGTTCTATATTCTTCTTTTCATCTTCGTCCGCCTCGTCTTCGCCATCTTGGCAATGCGAGCTGGATTGGGAATCATCAGAATCTTCATCATCATCTTCGGATTCCTGGGAATCTTTATCGGCGTTTTTAGAATGTCCGTTTGTGCCTCGGGTAACATCATCATTTGGTTCAGATTTTATTTCTTTTTTTAGTAACTCAATTTTCGTTTCAATTTCTACATCTATTTTTTCTTTTTTAATATTAACCACTTCGTTTGCAGCAGCGGCAGCACCTTCACCGTTAACCGTATCCTCGTCTTTGCTGGATGGTGGCTGAGGTGTTGTATCATTTAAAGGTAATTGTGCCATCTTTTTCCTCAATATATTCTGTAAAATAAGTTTTATTTGTCAAATACTGTTTGTTGTATATTTTACTATTGCTTTTTCGACATTGTTTTATTAAATTTTCACAAAATAACTATTTTTCAGAATTTCTACAATTTTCCTCAATTTGCACTATTTTTTCATGAACTGTCAAATTATGGCTGTGTTCAGTTGTTATAACAATTATATATTCTAAGTGGTAGCCAGATTTTTTAATTATCAAATAGCGTTTAGAAATTAATCACAATTACATCGATAACGACAATTGCTTTTTCATAAATTTTGTATGAGGATTTGTTTAAATTACGCTTCACTTTTAACTAGATTTTGATCATATGGTAATGTTACTATTTCTAAATTTAGTTTAAATGAGATTTAGCTGGTGAACATTTTGTCCAGGTACCCAATTTGAATTGTTAGCGAAGCTGTGTCTTGGTAAAAGCTGTGTTTTTACATTATTTTTCAATTAAATTAAATTCAAAAGTATTTTTTGTAAGTTAGTTAAAATGTGCATTTAAATTTTTAAGTTTTTTGTTTTGTCAACTTGCCTTAGATTTTGTATCATTCCATTGCGTCGTACTTCAAAATACGCTAAGTTAACTAAGTTATAATGTATTTTAATTGACAAATTGCTTATTTGACCATAAAATTGTTAAAGTTGTGTCTCGATAAGTATACAATACGAATTACAACGGCAATTATACACATTTTGTTTTTCGCGTGTTACTTACGAAATAATAATGTTTGGACTTATTTGAAATTTAATTTGAATTTTAAATTTATGAATTTTTTGAAAACAACAAAAAGTATTGCATATAAAGTGTTTGTGATTATGAGGCAAACTATCAACGTTGGCTTGTGCCATTTCCATACCAATTTGACATAGTAACGTTAAGCTTTTACTCTAAACTTTGACATAAGCATAAACACAGCTAATAAAAAGTTTTAAGTACGAAACTGTGTCAGTAAATTAATGTTTTTGCTTTTTTACCAACAAGGTGTTTCATAAAAAATTAAAAACAGCAATAATCTGGCAGTACTTGTTGACAACCACATAAATAATATTTTGACAAACGCGGCAGCCCATCAGTTTGTAGAAAAATATGAAGGAAAAAAATACACACACTGAAATGGAATAATTAATTTAGAAAACGACGCGTATTTAATTGTTTATAATAAAAACAATAGTGTTTTATAAGAAAACAAGAGTTTTGTTGTAATAAGCAAAGAATAGTATACAAAAAACAATGCAACAAAAAAAAAAAAACTATTGGAAATAGATTTTTTTACTAGGGGTGTGGTTGAAAAAACAGCTACACACAACACAGAAACAAAAATTTTACGGTTTACCGATTTATAAAATCGCGAAAAAAATAAAAATTAAAGTTTTCTTTATTAAAAATTGAATAAGATATTAAAAAAGCAACAACAGTTAAGGAGATATTAAAGAATTTTTAATTCAAACAAAAACGTGAATAGAATTAATTAACCCTACGGTCAATAACCGGGTACCCGGGTAACTTTTTCGACTTAAAATTGCTCGCAATTTTTAAATAATGAAGATATAGCGATGGGACTTCAGATCGTCGCTCTTAAGGTCTTTATAAACATAAATAAAAGAAAAAAATTTAATATTATTAACTAAATCTATGTTTAAAATAGTTTAACATTCGACACCTACGCGAGTCAATGACCGGGTACCCCGGTACCCCTACAAAATCTATTTGTTTTCCTCTACAGCTTGCCATTATTTATTATTGAAAAGACATTTTTTTTTATTTTAAGTAAGCTTTTTATTTTTATTTTACATTTTTATAAACTTTTTCTGATATTTTTTGATATAAATACCTACGTACATTCAAAACATTTTGAAATGGTATTGGTATGCTGGTCACATATCGGCTTATTGCACACGTTGCATGATTTTCTTGTTTTTCTTCTTCTCTTTTCTGGTAATGTTAGGCACAAGTAACATGACCCAACAATGGGCTTTCTTCCAGTAGTTTGACTGGAGGTCGACGGTTGTTCACACGTTGCAATTGTGGGTATCGGTTTGCCCAAATAGCATTCAATGGCGGACCTTGATGAAAAGTGGCGTGTAATTTGGCTATTTAGAGCACGGTCTTCAATAAGAGGAAGACAAAGCTCCTCGCTGAGCCTCCGCAAAAAGCATTTCCTTTGTGTATTTTTATATGGTATGGTGCTGTTATTTTGAAAATATATTAGATATGCAGCAAACGCACTGATATCTATTATGTTATAGAATAGTGACAACGGCCATCTTTTTGTTTGCCGTTGTGTTGTATATTGGCCCAGCATTTGATCCATGACATCTACGCCCCCTTTTGTTTTGTTGTAAAATGTGACAATGTCTGGTTTGCCATTACTACCAACACTGTCGTTGTCGTGCATTGTGGATAACAAAATAACGGAATTTGTTTTTCTTTGCGCATATGAACACATTGTCACATTTCTCCGAAAGGCAAATATGGATGACCCAATAGATCGTTTTTATCTTTCATTATATCTGGAATATATGTCTTGTTTTTGCGTAGAGTTCCCACCATTGTCAATTTGTAGGAAAGGAGATGTTCCGCCAAAGCAAGTGTGGTAAAAAAGTTATCCATTGTGATATTGCGTCCACTACCATGAAATGGACCTGTTAGATCTTTAACCACTCTTTCTCCTTGTCGAATCTCACGACCTGTTGCAAGTTTCCCGGTATACAGTTGTCCTTCGAGAGGATAGGAGTTTTTTGCATCACAAATCCACCAAACTTTAATCCCATATTTTGCTGGCTTTGAGGGAATGTATTGAATAAACTTAGTTCTGCCACGATAAGGGAAGAGCTGTTCGTCGATCGATAAATTCTCACTTGGTTTGTAATATGCTGCAAGATTTGCATTGAGCATTGTCCATATATCACGGATTGGGGCTGCTTTATCCGTAAGTGTTCTTTCACCTCTAGTGTTTGCGTTGTCAAAACGTATAAAACGTATCAGTGACCAGAATCTGTTAATGCCCATCGTTGCCCGGTAAAGAGGATAAGATGTAAGGGCCCATAAATCTTTTGCATTATCATTACATGAATGATTTGCACCAGCCATTATCAATATGCCAATGAAGGCGTACATTTCATTCACTGTTACATCTTTCCAATTTAGCGCTGGTTTTGTCGGATTTGTTTCGTTGTATGCTGCATAAGTGGCATGTGCTTTTTTGTTTGTGTGACGCACTATTATGTCCACCATCTCTACGCTCAAGTAGCATTTAAAAGTTTGAGCCTTTGACAGCATTTCTGTTGATCGTGCTGGCCCACAACGTTGACGTAGAATATTAAAGCTCCTAGTTTGATGGGACGGCAAATTATGCTTTTGCCACTCAGAACCATCACGAGCAACATACCTTTCATTTGTGTCACTAACAATTACTGCTGCCACTTCGTCATCACTTTCATCTGTAGACTCGTCATCTACCTCATCATTAGGCTCATCAATATTCGCATCACCAACTGGGAAATCTTCTATGTCTGACATTTCCACATCTCCAGCATATGAGGTTTCTTCATCTTCTCCTTTAGACAATTGTTCCTCGTCCACAATATCGTCGAAAATAGATTCGATATAATTTGATTTTTCTTCATCTGATAAGTGTTGGTATTGTCTTTGTGATATCAATTCCACTTTTCGCGACATTCTTACTTGATTTTCAAATTCAAATGATACAGTTGCTGAAAAATGTTGTGTCTAAACTCTTTCAAGTATTTCGTTCTAACAATTCCTACAAAGGCAGTACCGCTACTTCTATAGAAAGAGCTGTACAAAAACAACAGGCAAAGACTTATAGTTTTCTTCTACAAGTAATTTGCCTTGGTATAAAAAATGCAACAACAATTAAAAAATGTACCGTTATAAGAATGAACAAAGTATAGCAAAAAATAACCATATGCCATACCGACATGTCTTGGTAGCTACAAATGACTTAGTGACAGACGAAGCAGCGGCATTAGACACAAAAGCTATGGCGAATTTATAAAACAAATTTGTTTTTTTATATATATTAACAAATATTTAAAGCAAAAATATAATTTTTAATATAAAAGCTCAAAAAAGTATATAGGGGTACCGGGGTACCCGGTCATTGACTAACGTATATTTTTTTGGTTATTGACCGTAGGGTTAAGACAAGAAAATATGATATGAAAAGAAGTTTACATATTTTTTGGTATATGCAAACTAATAAAAGAAATGAAAAGATATTTTTATAACCAACTAAATTGATGTGATAAAAAAGTGGTTTTGGTCAAGAAACAAAATACTATATGTATAAATTATTTTAAAGTTAAATAAATAAATTAAAAAAAAAAATTAACGTTAAAGAAAAATTAAGAGGTCTTTGTTTTTTTTTTATTCTAAAAGATACCATAATAAGAAATTATAAAAAGACCGATTGAAAGGCAATGCAGTAATTGCAATTGTCATTCATTTTGGAGAAATGTCACGGCTTGCTGATTACTTTGTTGTTGTGGGCTATGATAATGAAAAAGATCGTAAGTTTTTTTATTGTCTATATAAAGATCTTTAACAACACTAATATGGTATTGATCCTTTAATTTTAGGTACTACGACCGATAACCAATTATTAACATGTGGCAAGATTATACAACGTTTTCCCGAAAAAGATTGGCCGGATACTCCATTTATAGATGGCATAGAATGGGTATGAAATAATAAATTATAATTTTCTTATCACTCGTTTATGATTTTAGAGAATATTTATTTTTTTGGACAGAGAGAAAATTCTCCAATTGAATCCACTTGACCTATTTATATAGGGAACTTCTTTTTGTGACATTAGTTTATTGGAACCGATAAAAAAAAGTGTCTTGCATGTAAAGCGGCTTAGAAAGTCAATATTTGTCAATCATTCTTAGCAAAAATAGTATTTTGTGGTTATACATTTATTTTTAAATTTTCACTATTTTTTTTTCTCTTTCATTTAAGTTTTGTCAACCATTGGGATGGAATTTATCATATGAAAAACATGAACCGAAATTTTTCACTTCCGTTCTAACCGATATCGATGCTAATAAACATTATTGTGCCTGTTTGAGTTTTCACGAAACACTCGCCATAACACTCAATAAAAAAGTAGTCGATGAAGAAGATGAAACTATAACCACCTCAACAAAGTATCAACAAAATTCATCACCCCTCAATTCTACCGTCTTATCGAATAATGGTTGTGCAAACACTTCAGCAGTATCATCATCATCGTCAACGTCATCATCGACTTCCCTAATCTCTCATCATACTGTTATGTATGCACCAAAATGTTTGGTTTTAATATCTCGCCTAGACTATGGTGATACATTTAAAAACTGTCTTGGCACCATTTACACGGTGTATATAGAAAATTTACCATATGCATTGGAAACATTAATTGGGAATATATTGGGTTGTATACAGGTACCACCGGCTGGTGGACCACAAGTACGCTTTTCTATAGGAGCTAGTGATAAACAATCATTACAGCCACCGCAATCATCGTCATTACCGGTAACGGGAACGTCGGTAAATTTTTTATTTAAACAATTGGGTGAGTGAAGAAAAATTAATCTAAACAATTTGAAATTTTGATTTTTTCAAAAAAAAAATTTTGTTTTAAAAATTAATGAAAAAGTCACCTTTTCACCAGAAAAATAATAGTCTCTTAAATATAACATATGTATATAATTCGTATTAAATTTTCACGTGGAATTTATGATCGTGAAAAATCAGTTTTTTATATTTTGTACAATTTTTATAAGTTCTTCAACAAAAGAGTTTCGAGCAAGTACGAGGGCGGATCAATAAGTCAGTGACTTTTCCAACTTTACTCATAGTTATATGAAATGCAACACTGTTCCCATCAAGTACCACCTGTTAATAGACTACTGTCAAACTTCGAGCAAGTTCCGTCATTTACTTTGCGTTTAACAGCTGTTCAAAACATACAACATTGTAGATTTTTTTAAAAATGGGAAAAAGTAAATTTCGAATGCTCATCAGAGAACTGCAAAATCAACTTTTTTCTTGATTTAATCATACACAAAAATTCTTGTTCACTTTTAATAATTCAACAAAATTCACTGTAGAATAAAATCCGCATCATGTTACTGAACGCGTAATTGGAATCAGTGTGAATCATCTGTCGTTTATGTTTTATGCAAATGTAATCACTTAACAGTGTTCAGTAACATGATGCTGATTTTATTCTACAGTGAATTTTGTTGAATTATTAAAAGTGAACAAGAATTTTTGTGTATGATTAAATCAAGAAAAAAGTTGATTTTGCAGTTCTCTGATGCTCATTAAACATAATTTTTTGCGAAAAAAAACAGTCAACCAAACCAAGGAAAAGCTTGATAAATACTATGGGGACTCTGCACCATCGATTTCAATGGTAAAAAAAGTGGCTTACTGACTTTCGTTGTGGTCGCGCAAGTACAAATGACGCTGAACGTTCTGGGCGAAAATCTCGAAAAAATCCACGATATGGTGTTGGCCGAACGAAGGGTAAAAGTGCGTGAGATTGTTGATGCCATAGGCATTTCATATGGCAGTGTGGTTTTGATTTTAAATGATCAGTTGGATTTAAGAAAGCTGTCTGCAAGATAGGTGCTGCGTTTGCTCTCAATTGACCATAAACATAATCGTGTGACGTGTGTAGTCTCAATGGCAAAATTCCATAAATTCGGATACGAATTGGTACCTTATCCGCCATATTCTGCGGATTTAGCCCCCAGTGACTATTTCCTATTTCCAAGCCTTAAGAAATTATCGTATTGATCAAACAAATGCCTATTTTATGGACCTATTTTTTGGAAGGGATACAAAAAATGGAAATACGTTGCACTAAGTGTATTGAGCTAAAAGAAGATTATGTTGAAAAATATTTTTTTTTTGCAAAAAAAAACTGTTTCATTCAAAAAGTAAAGGACTTATTGATCCGCCCTCGTATGAAATTCTGATTCCGAATTTTGTACTTTGTCACATGGTCAAGTTTTATTAAGATCAGATGGGTATAGCACAGTGTAGTTTCCCTGTTAGTCAGTTTTCCATACGACAACTTTTCCACAAAATAAGAAACTTTTTTTTTATAGGAAAAAAACGTAAAGGTTAAATTCGATTTCAAAAATTTTAATAAGAAAAATCTTACACTGAAAATTTTCAGAATTTGTAAATTTTTTAACACTTGGAAAATCTGTATCTGAAAAATATTTAAATATTTTGAGAATTAAAAAAAAAAAATTAAAAATATAAAAAGTACTCAATCTGAAAAATTTTCCATATAAAAAGTACTTTATTTTATTTATTTTATTAATTCATCTATAATACAAAAAGCCATTATGGCCAAAAATACTGTATTACATAGTAAAAAATCCTGAGAAAAGAACTTATATATAGTTTTCTTATACCCAAAAATATTTAAATTATCAAAAAAAAAAAAAATACATAGTATTCATAAAAATACAACAATAAAACACTAATCATCCTAACATATCGGCTCCCCAGCCATAATATTCAAGAAAATTGAAAAACTTATTAAATATTTTAAGAAAAAAGAAAGATCAAATAGACCCATAGAATGACAACTATTATATATGTAATCAGCCGTTAACAAGCTCTAAAATTTATATATGAGAAATTTTCCATTGGAGAAAATTCTCAATTCTTCTTCTCTTATTCTATAAAATTTTTTATTTACTTTAAATATTTAAAAAAATAAATGATGTATAAAAATCTGAAAAATATTTTGGGAAAAAATTTAAATATTCTGAGAATTAAAAAAAAAAATAACAAAAAGTATAATTCGATGTGAGAAATTTTTAATATAAAAAGTATTCCATCTGAAAATTTTTCAAAGACAAAATTCTCCAGAATTTATTCTATAAAACTAACGAATCAGTCCGGAACTAATATTTAAAATTTAAATTCGTTAAAAACTGTGAGCTGAAGACAAATTTCCTCAATATAAGTAAATTTTTTCCTCACGGTGTGCTGCATCGAGTGAAAACTTATAACTCGGCTTGTGAGTTCGCCATTTCAACAGAAGGACAGACAGACAGCAAACTGATAGAGATACATTTTATTATCGACCTAAAATTGCATAAATATTTATAATTTAGATTAGGGTTTTCCGAACTTTTTCTCAAGATCCTCAAACGACGCTAATTGAAGAGCTCATTAAAATATGCTAAAGATTTCCAAACTTTTTAAAGCATTTTTTTTTAATTATAAGTTTTTTCGTTTGAAAATGTATTTTAGTCTGGTTCAAGAAAATTTTTTTCAAAGAAAAATTTTCTTATTTTTATTTAGTAATCATGGGGAATACAGAGAAAAAGTTATAACACACACGAAGTTATAAGGGCACGAAGAATGTTGATAAAGGTCGTAGCGGACCCGAAAATGCATTCCATTTAGCTTGTGAAAATAAGAAAATTTCTCATTTGAAAAAATTTTCTATGATCTCGAACCAGCCTAAAAATACATATAAGTATTAAAATGATCAACTATAAAATATAAACTTCACTATTATAAGTTATTTTTCTCGCTATTTTTCAATAACATCATATTTCGGCATGTTACAAACGGAATGACGAACTGATAAAGTACACTTTCATACAGAATTCCAAATTGAAAAAATTTTAGTTTTATGTAAAAATTTTTTGTACCAAAAGTTTCTGAGAATCTAATTTTTATAGACATAGAATTAGAATCCCTGAAAAGACTGTGTATCTTCAAAGTCATGAAAATCTGAAGTTGTCTTTAATGCAATACTTTTAAAATATAATTTTTTTTTAAATTATTATCTGTACATGAGCATTTATTACAGTTATTGAATGAAAATTTCTTGAAAACTTTTTTTAATATCTTAATACAATTCCTTATCATCTTATTTGCAGGTATTAAAAATGTTTTAATTTTACTTTGTGCCGTTATGACTGAAAATAAAATACTCTTTCATTCAAAAAGTTATTCCCACCTTACGGAAAGTTGCAAAGCTATTGTCGCTCTTATGTATCCCTTCCGTTATACACATGTGTACATTCCCATATTGCCGGCACCACTAACGGAAGTACTCTCAACACCCACCCCCTTTATAATGGGTATTCATAGTTCTTTACAAACTGAAATTACCGATTTATTAGATGTCATTGTTGTCGATTTGGATGGTGGTTTGGTAACGATACCACCCACACTAACACCACCAGTACCGGTATTACCCTCTCCACTGTGGGAACAAACTCAGGAATTATTGACAATGATATTATTTCCAAATTTATCGCAAGCAGATTTAGCATTTCCATCACAAGAAAAACCCACAAATTATCCAAAAACTGATGCTGTCATTGACAAGGAATTACGAGCAATATTTATGCGTTTATTTGCTCAACTATTGCAGGGCTACAGATCATGTTTGACGTTGATAAGAATTCACCCAAAACCTGTTATAACTTTTCATAAAGCTGGTTTTTTGGGTGCAAGAGATTTAATAGAAAGTGATTTTTTGGTACGTGTTCTAGACAGTATGTTTTTTACAACATTTGTTAATGAACGCGGACCACCCTGGAGACCATCCGATGCTTGGGATGAATTATATAGTTCTATGAATGAACTGCTTAAAACTGAAGCTAATAATAAAAGTCTTTTACACATACATATCTCGGAACTGGGTAAGGTACTATATGAAAATGAATCGCCCAATCAACAAATGTATGTACAAAAAGTATTACGTCCTCCGGAAGGATCCTCGCATCGTATACATCAACCAGCATTTCCTCGCATATGTGCGGAAAAAGTTGAATTGATTATTAATGATGGCATACGAAAAAACTGTATACAACCACGTTTAACGTCACAACGCAATCAAAATCGTACTATACCCATGGGTCCACGATTACCCGAAGTATTAGATGTTAGACCTAATCTTTTAAATTCCGCTAGACGTTTGGAAGTTTTAAAAACTTGTGTCTCATATATATTCGAAAATAAGATAGCCGATGCCCGTAAACTAGTACCGGCTGTAACTCGGACACTGAAACATCGCGATGCTCGTTTAATATTTTGTCGTGAATTATTCGGTTATGTTTATGGCAATAAAGCCATACTCGATCATCAGCAATTTGATTTAGTTATTAAATTTATGAATAAAACCTTACAAAATTCCACTGGCATAGATGAATATACTGTAGCTGCTGCTTTACTTCCCATGTCGACGATATTTTGTCGTAAACTTTCGACGGGTATTATACAATTTGCCTATACTTGTATACAGGATCATACCATTTGGAAGAATTTACAATTTTGGGAATCTACTTTCTATCAAGATGTACAAACTCATATCAAAGCCTTGTATATGCAACATAGACGAGCAAATGAATATAAAAAAGAATCAAATTGTGTTTTAGATAATGTTCCCCTAGAGGAGCCTACGGCATTAGAAATAACTGCTGAGCAATTACGTAAATCTCCCACCATCGATGAGGAAAAGAAAAAGGAATTGGCACAATCGGAAGAATCGACTTTATATAGTCAAGCTATACATTATTCTAATAGAATGGTTTCATTACTTATACCACCGGATGTTAATGCTGTTGGACACAAGAAACCACAGCAAACATTTCGTTTTGATGATAATCAAAGTGTTTCAAATAGGTAAGTTGTTATTCTTTTTATATTTAAAAAACTGTATATTGGAAAGCAAATAGAGAAGAGATGAAAGATGGAGAAAGATGAAGCTTTTTAGTTCAAGTTATTTTAATTCGAAGTGTTTAAGTGCTATGCGAACACCGAAAGAGAGGACTGCGAGGGGTAGAAAACACATATTATATTTCGGCAATATACAATAAAAATTTAAGATATTCTTTAAAAAAAAAAACAAGACATATAAGCCTCAACGGTTTCAACGGCTATATGCTGCAGAAGGTGGGAGTTAAGGGGAAAAGAAGAAGAATGTTTCAACGCGAAATAAATGTATACCAAACCTTTAAAAACATAATTCCTTAAATCAATTTTCTAATCTGATTTAAATTTTGACAAATTAATTCGCGAATTAATTTTTCTGATTGAATTGGTTACTACTATAATTTCAATCTTTATCTTATTAGAAGAATCAAGTTGATTTAAATAATTCTTCTTATAAATCAAACAAAATAATTTAATTTGAAAAATTCAATTTAAATGAAAGAATCACAACAATTATTTTAATTCTCGAATATGATTTGATTCGCGAATTAAAATAATTCTTTTTTAAATTCACGATTAATTAATTTTAAACCCGAATGTTTTCATATAATTTTTATAAAACAGCTTCCTCGGCATATCTTCTGGACCTGGTCCATTTTAATTATCGCAGTATATTAATACTCTACTAGAGCAAACATTTTGTCCTCTTTGCCCTATCTCGCTAAGTGTTCGAGATGGCGAATATCTCGGAAAGTAAACGAGATTGCGTAAAACGGACAAAATTTTTAAAAAGCTCAATAGAAGATACCCTTCGATAGAATAGATTCGGTAGGTCCGCGAAGGGTTTTCTGGAATTTGTATAAAACAGCCACAGGGTGACTATTTTTTTTTATCAGTTTATATGATAATATAAATTGATAATAAAAACAATTTCGTTTCCCGTACTAAAAAGATTTTTTGAGATAAATAAAATGTTTTAGATCAAAAATGATTTAAATGAAATGTATCAATTATAAAAAAATATGTTTTAAAAAAATTTGAGGTGAATTAAAATATTATTCAACTCTAGGCGGCGGTTGAAAAATATGACAAATATGTTTTATTCTGCAGACGCGAAGTTGTTGATTTGGCTGGTTGGCTGGGCTTCACATATAATTTTTTAGTAATAATTCGATGTGGCGTTCATTCAATACTGAGGATATACAAAATCGTCTTTCAACGTCTGTCTGCTTCTACTCGTGTGCTACTCAATTTTCTTTCTTTTTGATTCCTTGCAAACGTTTTGAAATTGCTGCTTCAGTGATTTTGCAAGTTCTTCTCGAGTTTGACAATAATCTTTATCGAGTAATCCCCCCAATTCAGTATCTTTGAAGCCTTTTGACTGACCAGTACCCCGTTTCTGGATCTGATGCGAGAAGTTTTTGCATCTAAAAATTCATGGTCACCCACTTTACAGGTTGGTTGAAAAGTTCCTGCGTTCGAAATGAAAGAATACTGTTTTTGTTACGAAATATATTTTTTTATTCAATATAATCTCCTAGAAGCTCACTTGTTCCAATGATCTTCCAATAATTTTATCCCATCCTTATAATGGTTTTCCGGAAGCTCTGCAAAATAACCGTCTACGGCTGCTATGGCCTCTTCATTCGACGGAAAATGCTTTCCACGAAGGATTTGTTTGAGATTTCTGAAGAGACAGTAGTCACTGGGAGCCAAAACTGGTGAATACGGTGGATGTTCAAGTAATTCGTACTTTAATTCTTTGAATTTAGCCATCGCCAAAACACTTTTGTGAGCAGGTGCATTGTCTTGATGAAAAATGATTTTTTTCTTCTTAAAACCAGGACTTTTATCACGAATTTTTTCATCCAGCTGATCCAAAAGGCTGCAATAATATTCAGAGTGGATTGTTTTACCTTTCTGAAGATAATCAATCAACGAAATTCTCTTTGCATCCCAAAAAACTGATGCCATAACCTTCTTTGCTGATCGGTGTGACTTCACCTGCTTTGGAGGTAAACAACCATCTTCAGTCCACTGTAAACGTTCTTGTTTCAATTTAGGATCATGGTGGTAGATCCAAGTCTCATCCATAGTTATAAAACGACGCTCCAAACGGCTTAAAACGCTCCAAATTACGCTGAGAAATTTGTTTTCGATCCAGTTTTTGTCGAATTGTAAATGTGTGCGGCACTAACTTTCCAAACAGTTTTTTCATACGTAATTCTTCATGTAAAATATGGAGTACTCGTTCGTCTGAGATGCCTATGGCATTAGCAATTTCACGCTTAGTCAAACTTGGATATTCGGTAACCATATTATGTACCTACTCAATGATTTCTGCTGTGGTTGCAGTTTTTGCTCGTCCTTCGCGTGGATCGTCTTCAAGGCTGGTACGACCACGTTTAAATTCACCAGCCCAAAATTCAACGGTGCGTTTTGAAGGTGAGGACTACTTATACACTTCTAACAATTGTTCATAAATTTCCTTTGGCTTTAAACCCTTCAAAACAAAGAATCTAATGACTGCACGATATTAAATTTTTTCCATATTAAAAAAAATCAATGACACGTCAACTTCAAATGGCTTGAAAACAAAGAAAGAATTGACGGAATGACCTGCAACTTTGCATGTGTTCTCAGGACAGTTATACCAACTTTAGAAAAAAAAAGTTTGGAGGTAGCAGTGCCATCTCTTGGTGAGCCCAGGAACTTTTCAACCAACCTGTATACAGGGTGACTTAATAGATAATAAAATTGCTTGTAATTTTACTGGAAATTTTTTCGAGCTTTTAATTTTTAAAGCTGTCTGACTCACCCTATAGAAAGCAGAACAAGGTTGCGTTTCACATATTTTTTGTGAAAACTTTATCGATTTGAGAAATACAGGAACAAGGAGCTGGGTGGTCTTTGTCTTTCGTGTCAAAATCACCACTTCTGTACTGCACAAACCATCTCTCGCACGTTGAAATCGATGGAACATATTCAGGATAAGCTTCTGTGAGCAATCGATGTGTTTCAGCTGCACTTTTTTTTGGCAAAAAATCGAAATATTCGAAGCAACAAAAAAAAAACTTTGTTGTTTACACTATTTCGTTCAATGACTAAGTATATCTACATCTTTCATCAATTTGCTAAGATGTTAACATCTCCCCATAAGAATTATACAGGCTAAAAATTCTACATCTACACCTACAAAAGATGATCCTTTCTCATTTTGTTCCATCTAACATCTTTCGTTATTTTAAGTGACATCACTAGCAAACTGACATTGCAGAAAATAAACAAAAAAAAAATTATTCAACAAAGGAAAATGAGCGGCACATGTAAGACTTTCATTCTTATGTCTACCAAAAATTTTTCTTCATCATCATCTTCTTCCAGAATGACCTTTAATATTTCAATGTACTGCATTAAAATTCGGGTTTGTTCTTGCAAAGCAACAACTACTCCAATGATTAATGCTTTCTCTAAATTAATTTTTTTATTTTTAACAAAAAATATGCGTCCTTTTCTTTTATTTTTTGACAGCTGAATAAATGGCAGATGAAAGATGTTGCCAATGTAAACACTTGCTTCACATTTTCAACATCTTCCACGCGTTTCACAAAGATATTGTTGATATTGTAAAAAGCCTATAAATGACAGATATTTATCCTCCAAAATGCCCTAGAAATTATTAAAAGCACAAACCATGTGTAAAAGATACTCCATCTGTTGTGAATCGTGCATTTTTTAGTTATACACCCAATAAGAAGAGTTGTTGATTCAATTCCAAAAGTAACTAGAAAGGCAAAATTTTATATTACAATTTATACTAAATTAAACCCAAAGCTAATTTGATTGAAAATTTATATGTTTGAAAATCATAGTTTATAATAATTTATAACAGTTGCAAAGGTAGGAGTTATATTTGATTGTATTTACTTTAATGTAGCTATCGGATAATTTCACCAATTATTTCACCAATTATTTACATTGCACTTTCGTTTGCAACCACGGCTGATAAACGACAAATTTAAGAGGTCTTTTTCAATAGGCGGACCATGCTATATTATCTTAGATTTCAATAAGGAACACACACTGGAAAGTATTGGAAATCTTAATAGTCCTTAATAATATTGTTGACCACAAAATGTTCTTATTTATAAAATTTTTAAAACGAATGTTTCAAAAACGAATGAAAATAATTATTTCAAAAATCAAAATATTTACATTAAATATTTCCAGAGCAAACTATAATATTCGTATTGGTTTAGGAAAGTGTCTTTTGACAAAGTATATTTCCAACAGAAAGTGGAAGGCACTCAAAATCTAAGAAAATTTAAATATATTTTTTTTTAAATGCGTCTAATATGAGAAATTTTTCGTAATAAAATTTTTCGGATTTCCCAAAAATGTTATTAAGTATGTTCGTGTACCCAATTGTTTGTACAAATTTGTACAAATTTTTACTGGATGTCGTTCGTTTACACAAATACTCAGTAAACATAAAAAGTCTGTTCCCGTACGTTACCGCGGGTTCCCAAACTTACCCAAATTTACCCAAAAGCGTTCCCGTACTGAAAAATTGGGTAAATGAGAGCGTTTATGAAAGTGTATTAGTGTTTCTCTTTTTACCAAAAGTTACCCAAACTTTTTCTTTGGGTAAATTGTCAAAAGAACAGTTGATAAACAAAAACAGCTGTTTTATAATTGTAAAAAATAAAACTAAGAAACTTCTGCGATGCTATTTAGCCCTTTTCGTGTTACAATAAGCGGTTTTTTTACTTTCTAAAATCTGCAAATATTTTCTGTTTATAAAAAAGGGAAAGATCGGCACCTTTTAATTTTTCTTACTGCTTTTTTTTTAAATTGTAACCCCCTCTTTTACATTGGCACGAAATCTCGAGATTTTTATATACACAACATTAAAAAACAATGAAAAAAAGCTCATAGACATTAGATTATGAGAAAAATATATTTATTGGAAATAATTGTGTGTTTTTTTAAAGATGAAAATATCAAAATCTTGAAATTTCGTGCCACTGTAAACGGCGGGCAATTTTAATATATTTTTTTGAGTCTTTTATTTAAATTTTCGCATTTCTCCATCAGCGCGTTTTCACTTGTCGTGTTACACTTATTGCACCTAAAAATTTGGCATCATTGATGCATTTTGACATTTTTTTTTTGGGCTAGAAAAGTGGTTTTTTACGTTCCCGTACTTTTGGGTAGTTTTGTCATTTTATGAGAGTATTTTGTGCTTACTCTCATTTTAATGAACTTTACCCAGAAAGTAAGGGAACACAGCTAAAGAAAAAAAGAGAGAATAAAGTGAAAGTTTGATGTTGAGAGTTCGTCTTCTTTCTGCAAATTTTTACTGGACAAATTATTGCCAGCAAGAATTTACAAGCAGAAAAAACATATGATTTTGAAAAAAATGTGTTTAAATTTTTGTAAATACAAAAAAAAAATATTTTACAACTACGTTGTTTTATGCAAATGCAAATCAACAAATATTGTTAAATGAATTATAGAAAAGATAAGAAAACCTTCTAAAATGTTTCTGCTTAAGATTTTACATTAGTAATACTTTTTTTTCATATTGACCAGTTATATTTATTTTTGCATTTGGTTTAACAATCAGCTGTTTAACAAACTGGTAAATTATTGCAAACTTTCTGTTCGCGTACTTTTTTAGAAAATTTTTATTTTGAGAGTAAATTTGTCTTACTCTCTGTAAATTTGTTACTGTAAAATTCTTACTGGACTTGACTGAAAAAAGTAAACGAATGAACCTATTATAAGATTAATTTCTTAAAATCTTATTCTTAAAAACTCCTCAGTCTCTGTATAATATTTTATTTCAAAAGTCTACACAATCTGGAAAAACTTATAAAAAAAAATTTACAGCAATCTAAAATTTTTTTAAAAGTATTAATATTTTTTATTAAAAAATAATGAACTTTTGATTTGTTCCTTTTTTTCTCCTTATAATTCCAGCATAATGGGTTCGCATAGCTTAAGTGAACACTCCGATGAAGGTTTCGAAGAGAATGATGCTTCTGAAGTTGGCGTGGCGGTTGGTAAAATTGTTTCACGTTTTATAGATCGTGTTTGCACCGAGGGTGGTGTTACATCTGAGCATATACGTAATCTTCATGATATGGTCCCGGGCGTTGTACACATGCATATCGAATCTCTAGAATCAGTATATCTGGAATCTAAACGTCATCCACATGTACAAAAACCTAAAATACAAACACCCTGTTTGCTGCCGGGAGAAGAAATTGTAACTGAACATTTGCGTTGTTATTTAATGCCCGATGGCAGAGAAGATGATGCCCAATGTTTAATACCCGCCGAGGGGGCATTATTCTTAACAAATTATCGCATTGTATTTAAAGGAAATCCCTGTGATCCTTTGGCTTGTGAACAAACAATAATAAGAGCATTTCCCATATCGTCTCTGTTAAAGGAAAAGAAAATATCGGTATTATATTTAGCTCATTTAGATCAAACAATGCCTGAAGGTTTACAATTAAGATCATCAACTTTTCAGTTAATGAAAATTGCCTTTGATTCCGAAGTAACTCCCGAAATGATTGAATCATTTCGCAAGATATTATGTAAAGCTAGACATCCCATAGATGAATTTGAACATTTTGCATTTCAATCATATGGCACGATTATCCATGGAGCCGCCCCCTTAAAAACTAAGGAAAAGTATTCGACTTTAAAGGGATTTGCCAAGAAAACCTTAATGAGAACGGCCATAAAAACGGGATTTAAACAAAAATTTACACCAAAACGTAAATTACTAAATCCTGGAATGGATTTTGATAGTATGGTGGCTTCAGTGGATGCTTTAGAAACACATTCCCAAAATGATGAGCTGGAAGATGATGAATTCGAATGCAACAATGAAACTCTGCCACGCATAGCCACAGCTAAAGATGTTGAGCGTATGCGTGAGAGGAATTATGTTAAAGATTGGAAACGTTTAGGTTTTGAAGACTCTCACAGTGGATTTCGAGTAACAGCCGTTAACTCCAATTACAGCATGTGTAGATCATATCCAGCTATATTTGTGGCACCATTACAGGTTCATGATGCTGCCTTAAGTCATTTGGGACGTTGCTATAAAAGTCAACGTATACCAGTGCCCACTTGGCGTCATCGTAACGGAGCTCTGCTGATAAGAGGTGCTTTACCTCACAGTAAGTCAGTTATAGGCATGTTGAAAAATTCTACTGGCTCAAACACTATGTCTAATGATGTGGCTAATTATCATGAACAAGATAAATATTTTATGGCTTTAATTGATACTATGCCTAAGCCAAATATATCATTGGCTCAATACAGTTTATCGGGCATTAATTTATCAATGAATTCCCTACTTCTAAATACCTCGGCTGTAGATGATTTACATTATTTAAATACTTCCTTAACACCGGAGGTAACAAGAAAAAATAAATCTGGTCATGAGGGCGGTAAACAAAAGGGAGGAACTATTAAAAACACTTCGGGTGTTTCGAATTCTAACGCCTCAGCATATCGTAAAATACGTTTATATGTATTGGGTGAAAAGTCACAAACAAAATCAAGTGTTAATGCTGATTTAGGAGCAGAGTTCATACCTGTCGATTATCCTGATATACGTCATTCACGTATAGCATTTAAAAAATTAATGCGTGCCTGTTTACCCTCCAATAATACTAATGACACCGATCAAACATTTGCTAAAAATATTGAACAATCCGATTGGCTACAACAAATCTCCTCATTGCTGCAACTAGCCGGAGCTGTGGTGGATTTAATTGATTTGCAAGAAGCTTCTGTTATGCTATCATTAGAAGATGGTTGGGATATAACTGCTCAGATATCAGCCATTGCTCAACTTTGTTTAGATCCGTATTATCGTACAATCGATGGTTTTCGTGTGTTGGTCGAAAAAGAATGGATAGCATTTGGCCATAGATTTGCTCATCGTTCTAATTTAAAACCATCACATAATAGCTCAAATATTACATTTGCTCCAACATTTTTACAATTTTTGGATGCTGTCTATCAAATACAAAAACAATTTCCTATGGCATTTGAATTCAATGAATTTTATATACGCTTTTTGGCCTATCACACTGTATCATGTCGTTTTCGTTCATTTTTATTTGATTGTGAAGTAGAAAGATTTGACATGGGTATAACATCGGTAGAGGATAAAAGAGGTTCGCTATCAACTAAACATTTGATTGGAAATAATAAATGTAAGTATGAAAATTTATTGATGAATTAGTGTAGGATTTATTATCAATGCATTGATATCAATTGTAAGGCTATTATTTTTATTTATTTGATTTTATTTTTTAATAAAATTAAAATAGTTTTAAGTGCCTGAGATTCATTAGTCAAATGTAAAAGCAATTTCGATTATAAAATTTAGAGCTGTAAGCTTTTTAAAAATCGTTAAAATAAAGGAATTTCCAATAAGTACCGCCGCCGTCTCAAAATCCCCACCAAACAGTAACTTTTTGGGGTTGCATTGGCACCTGGTGAACCTCGTGTGAGTTGCCGTCGTCCTATATACGGCAATTTTGCTTGTTAACATAGAGATTCATGCAAAAAATGCGCCTCATTGCTAAATATGATTTTTCATTTTTAAGGTAAAAACAATTTTTTGGGGTGAAAAAAATTTTTACTGGTGAAAAAAATATAAATAAAATACTATTTAATTCTAAGGAACTGTTTCAAAAACAGGAGAAAATATTTTACTTGCCAGTCGCTACTAGAAAATTGTACTGAAATACACCCCATTTGTATGGAAAATTTAGAGGTACCTTCACATTTTCCATCTTAACTTTTGGACCGATTTTGCTCATTTTCAACACCAAACTGCTCGGGAGGATGTACATTAAATAATAGGTAAAAATTAGTACCCCGGTTTGCGTCTATCTATTTAAATGGCGATCACGACCGCCATTTAAATAGATAGACGGACATCGCCAGATCGGCTTAAAATTACATAAGGATCACGGATATATATACTTTATTCGGTCTTAAACCTATATTTCGCTGAACTGAATGACTTAAGAAAAAGATACTTTAAAGCTAATAACACTATTTACACTCGTTCCCCATTCCATTTTATTGTTTACCCTATCAAGTGTATCGATTTCACTCGTTTCTCATTTCCCGCTACGTTGTTAGCGTAAAAAATGGTTGCTCGTGCATATTTCAAATTTCAGGTTTCTAGCTATAGGAGTTTTGGCCGTGAAAGGGGTTTTTCCGTTTTGCTCTTCCCCGAAGTAATTTCCAAGAACCTATAAGCGAAAGTCTACGCCGCAGGGGGAACCTACATACAAAAATTTCAGCGTCCTACCTCCTGCAGCTGGTCGAAGTTGCATGTAATAAATAAATATTTACACGTTTACACATTTTCACGTTTTTACATTAACACATTTGCCCATTTGCGCATTTACTCATTTGCACATTAGTACATATGCATACTTACACATTTGCATATTTGCACATTTACATTACCATCAATCTATCAATCCATCAAACAATCAAATTTTCACTTTTGCATATTTGCAAATTTGTACATTTTCACATTTGCACTTTTGCAAATTTTCGCATTTACACTTTTGCAAATTCGAACATTTGCACTATTGCAAATTTGCACATTTGCACTTTTGAAAATTTGCACATTTGCACTTTTGCAAATTCGAAAATTTGAACATTTTCACATTTGCACTTTTGCAAATATGCATACTTACACATTTGCCTATTTGCGCATTTACTCATTTGCACATTAGTACATATGCATACTTACACATTTGCATATTTGCACATTTACATTACCATCAATCTCTCAATCCATCAAGCAATCAAATTTTCACTTTTACATACTTGCACTTTTGCAAATTTGCACATTTTTACATTTTCACTTTTGCAAATTTGCACATTTACACTTGCAAATTCGAACATCTGCACTTTTTCAAATTTGCATATTTGCACATTTGCACTTTTAAAAATTTTCACATTTACACTTTTGTAAATTTGCACACTTTCACATATGCACATTTGCACATATGCATGTTTGCAGATTTATATTTTCATTGGAGGAGGAATCTATGTACCAAATTTTAACTTACCAAATCAAGCAGTTTTGGCAGGCGGTCAAGGAGGAGAATTTTGGCGTTTCTGCTCCTCCGCTTTAGATTTTCCAAAAGTCACGTCTTATCTGTTATCTACACTGAAGAAGGAGCCTGCATACTAAATTTCAACTTCCTATATCCAGCGATTTCGCCAAGCCGTTAGGGGAAATATTTCATCCTTTTAAACCCCATTTTTACCAAGTCCCTGGCTAAAATTCAGCTTATCATTGAGTTAGTTCATACACCAGGTAATACATATTTAAAATTTCCGGTATTTTGCTAATTCGGTGTGGGCAGGCCGTTAAAGGGGAATTTCCTTCTTTTTGAAAAAAAATCCCACCTGAGGTGTAGTCATCCACCCATATACACAATTTCAACCTTCCAGCGCACTAAAGTGGAGGGGGAGAATTTCACCCTTTTCTGCCCCTCCCCGTTTGATTTTTCAAAAATCATGTCTTAAGTCTTACCTACACTGAAGAAGGAGCCTGCATACCAAATTTCAACTTCCTGGGTCCAACAGTTTGGGCAGGCCGGAAAGGGGGAGACTTTTCACTCTTTAAAACCCTTTCCTTTGTACGAAAGCTGCTTTCGTATATAGATTTCGGTGGAACGAGAAATAAAGCAATTATATTGCTCTACCTTTACTTACGAACACATATTCATTTGTTAGCTTTTATTGTTTTTAATATTCCATCAAATTAAAAATACAAAAGTTTCAATTATTTTATAACAAATATTTTTGTTTACATTTGAAAGAAAAAAGCCAATAATTTCTTAGGCTTGGCTTGGCAACATTTTTATACATTCTTAATTTTTAAGTAGATGCATATATATTTATAACTCCTTAGCAAGTCTATATCTACTTAAATTTGTATGAAATATTTTTATAAAATTCAAAAAAAAAAACAAACCTAATATGTATTGATAAAATGAATAAAATATTTTTTTTTATGTATAAAATTATTCTTCAATTTTTTTCTTTAGGTAATAATGGCTCAGATGATGAATCTAGTGTTTATCCTGTCGATATGCGTAGTAAAACATTGGTGAATTTCAATCGTATTGGTCATTCTATATTCGATTATATTGAACGACAACATACGAAATCTCAAATATTTTACAACTTTATCTATTGTCTACAAGATGATGTCTTAAGACCACAAAGTTGTGTTGCTGCCTTGGATTTATGGCCTTATTATACAAATGAAGAATTATCACAAGGTCCTCCTTATGATTTAGAACTAACAAATGCTGATGATGAATTAGATTTATCGGAATTAAAAGGCAAACGTTTGGTAATATCGGCGGGTTATGATAATATTGAAAAATCCGATCCCAATGCATTTGTTTGTCTGCTAAGCGAAGTTAAACAAGCGGAAACAGAAAGAGGTCATTTGCCACAAAAATGGCAACAAGTATGGACCAGCTTAGAAGTACCACGTACTGAAAAAATTGAACGTAAACCATCCTTAAGTAGTATATTCTATCATGGTAAATTGCAACATAAACGTTCAACATTGGAAATTATTATGAAAGGTCGTTTGTCAGGATATCAAGATAAATTTTTCCATCCACATCGTTTTGAAAAACATCCCTATACAACACCCACCAATTGCAATCATTGTACAAAATTATTATGGGGTCCCGTGGGTTATCGTTGTATGGATTGTGGCAATTCCTATCATGAACGTTGCACCGAGTTATCATTGAAAAATTGCACAAAATATAAAGCTGTCGAGGGTGTTGTACCGCCAAATGTGAACATATCACAGGGTGATACATCAAGTATAGCCTCTAGTGCTGCAACTACCGCACGAACATCATCACATCATTTTTATAATCAATTTAGCAGTAATGTTGCTGAAAATCGTACTCATGAAGGGTGAGTTTTATATTTATAATGGAGTGAAATTTAAAATACTTTATTTTTTTAATTATTTGGTTTTAGACATCTTTATAAACGTGGTGCCTTGCTAAAGAATTGGAAACAACGTTGGTTTGTTTTGGATTCCATTAAACATCAATTACGTTATTATGATTCTGTTGAAGATTCTACATGCAAAGGATTTATAGGTTAGTGAACAATATATATAAAAAAAATAATTGGAAAATTTAAACAGACATAAGGGAATTAACACAAGACTGCTGCTGGCATTATCGTCCCATACGAACACTTGTCAGTAAAGATTTACCAGTCCATTGATCAAAGTAGTTTAAATCGATAAATTCTCTCTACATTTTATTTAGACGGAAGTCTGATGATCCAAAAAAAGAATAAGCAATTATAAAAAGAAACATGCAAAAATAGTAATTATTATATTAATGGATTATTATCGATCAAGTTTTTTTTTCCAAAAATAGTGCAGTGAGTTAAAAAAGCTTTAGTGGAATGAGAAAAAAATTAAAGAGAAGTGTATTCTAAATTAGTTTTTTAATCAGTGCCAAGTGTTTGAGATGCTTATGAGTTTATATAAGTCAGAATTTTCAAGTGTTTCAAAAGAGTTTTCAGCCGTGCCGCACAGTGCTTTGTTCTCATATAACGAGTGGACAAAAATAGTAGGAGTTATCGTAGCTTGCTGAAATTTTGGTACGCGATTTTAGTTTGAGTTAATTGGTGCAAGGATACGCCTTTCTCTTATATATCATAAAGTTTAAAAATGTAATAACATCTTCAAATTTGGTCAGAACTTAACAAAAATTGATAATTATTAAATTATTAAAACAATGTTATAAGCGTGCCTGCCAATTTTCTTTTTAATCGGAGCAAGGACTCGCTTACCTGTCATATAGCATTCAAACTTATCAAACTTATTTAAATAAATATAACAAACATGCATGATAAAATTCGTTGAATTCGGTTTTGTAACTAAAAAGTCATTACAAACAAAATACTGTTACTTTGCAGTCAAATGTCGTTAATAAGTTTTAATAATGGTAAATAAAATATTAATATAATAAAACAAAGCAAGAACTGTCAGGGATGGAACTCTTTAAATAATACTCAAATTTTACTAAATTTAAAATGAATGCAACTTTTTATAAAATAATAATAAATATTGAGCTTCATTTAGATCGAAAAGTTTTTTATTTTTTTAATCTTGATCCCTATTTTTTATAATTTTTTCTCTCTTTCCATGACTATTAATTATTTTTAGCATTTTTCAAAAGAAGGTATTAAAAAAAGTACTAACGTTTTAAATTCATCAACCCTGGTATGTTCATTTATTTTTGTTCTTATTTTTAATACTGCTATGTTGTTGCCCAAACTATACATTTGTAAGAAATAATAAGTTATTTGTTTAATATTTTTTGAAAATATTATAGAAACATTTTTTTCAATTTTGTAATTGTTGAAATTATTTTTATACTGTTGTAAAAAGAAACTTTTTTTTGTGTTAATTTACACGTCAAAATTATTTTCTTTCCAGAAACAAAATTTGTTGAGGGTTAAACATATATTAAAAATTATATATTAAGTTTGATAAAAATTAAAAAACCAAAACCGAATACTTTTATTAAAAAAAAAATAATTTTTGATATATTTTGTAAAACAACTAAAACTAGAGATTTCACGAAAATTCGAATACCGAATAGGGGTATGTTTTGGCTACAATTCATCTAAATACCAAATATTGCCACTATTTCGCCGAATTATTCGTTTTATAAAAACGTGCTAAAATAAATCATTTTTATTTTAAAGAATTCAAAACAAGTCCAAAATTAAAATTTTTTTTTATAAAATTTGTTTAAGATTATTATTGACCATTAAAAAAGGGTTTTCTATTAGCGAAAATTTAGTGTTATAGTCGAAAAATATTTATTTGTGGCCTAAGTGTAATCTTTTTTATTAAAAAAGATGAATAGACACTTTTTATTCGGAATTTGCTTCTTTTTTTATTCGGCCGAGTATTTGGCATTCGGTTTGAACCGAATACCGAATGTTCGGTATTTTTAATACACTATTCGTGACGAATACACTTGAATACTCTATTCGTGATATCTCTTATTAAAACCGATTTCCTGTTAACAAGTTTTCCTTAAAATTCCATATATTTAGCACCCTCTGGTGGTGCAAATAAGAGTCAAATCTAACGATTTATAATTTTTCTTAAAATAAGTTTTTTTTAATTTATTATGGGGAAACTTTATTTTATTTGACATCATTTTAATTTTTAACACTACAAAATTTATGAAAAAATCATGAAAAATCATCAAAAATATACCCTTTTTTCGTGTTTGTTTTTTACTCCATCAAAGTTTTGTGAATTCAACAAAACAATAAAATTTATATTTTTACTTTATTACATATACACTAGAACAATTAAATAAAAAAATTTTAAGCAATTTTTTGAAAAACTTAATTTTAAAATTCTTTTTGTGTGAAACATCTGAAAACTTTTATTTGTGTTAAACTAATTTTGCTTGAAATTCTCTTGGAGCCCTCGTGCTTCCAAAGAAGGTAAAACCAAAATATTCTCTTACACGATTTTAAGCTACTTTATAATATTTTCAAAAATATATTTTTCATCCATATTTATGGTAAATATTTATTAAATTTTAGTATAAATTAAGGAAATAGACATCTTTAAAAACATGTTTCTTTTTGTAATACATGGTAAAAACTTGGTTCTATACTTTTTATAATCTTTGAGATAATAGTATTAACTCTGAAAAACATAAAAAAACCCTTTTTTCCGTATTTTTTTTTTACTCCATCAAAGATTTGTAAATTTCGATTTTTTAACACAAAAAAAAGTAATTTTCAGATCGATAAAAAATAATTGTACCAAAGATTTATACTATATAGTATATTTTTAGTCGATTACAGATATATTAAGACAAAATAAAAACCAATTTTAATTTTTTAAAAAATGAATTTTATATATTTTTTTTCCGTGAAACAATTAAAAACCATATTTTTGTTATACCTCTCATGGCGCCAAAATGAGTCAAATGAAAAAATATATAAGGTGTGTTCGACGTACGTTACCGCGGGTGCCCGCGGGAACCCAATCTTACCAGAAAGCGTTTCTTGTAACAAAAATTGGGTAAATGATAGCGTTCATAAGAGAGTAATTGTGTTTCTCTTTTTACCAGAACTTACCCGTACTTTTTCTTTGGGTAAAATGGTAAAATTGTCAAATTACCAGCTGCTGCTAATAAATTAACCGTTTTGCATTTTTGAAAAAAAAAAAAATTAAAGTTAAATAAAAGTTTGCTATAAACAACTTTTTCTTCTTAATAATGAAAAATACATTTGAAAATGTAAATAGATATTTGCCATTTGAAATATATTTATTAATTACGCTGGTTTTTATTATGAATAAATTTGACGTTTATTTTTGGGTATGAAATGTGGTTTTGTACGTTCGCAGTATTTTGGGCATTTTTATGGTTTTGTGAGTGAATTTTTTGCTTACTCTCATTTTACCAGACTTTACCCAAAATTACCTCGTACAGACCTATTATTTATCAATATTCATGAACAACATTTTATTTTTGTTATTTGTCTATGGAACAAAGCACTGTGTGTCGGCTCAAATGAAAAAAGAAAAATATTTACACTCGTATTGAATGAATCAAATAAATGGAATGAATAAATTGAATTGAATGTATTGAATAAATTTAATGAAATGTATTAATTGGATGAAATTAATGAATTTAATGATTTGAAGAAGTTTAATTGTGTAACTCAACTAAATAAATATAAAAAAATGTAAAATGTTGAAAACCAAAGTTGTTCGAAAAAACTTTATGTCTGATACACTGGAATAATATATGTATCTGTATATAGAGTGTTCCAAAACCAAAACCGAAAACCGGTTAACCGGTTTCTTTATTTTTAAAAACCAATCGGTTTCGAATATTTTGTAAATTCGAAGAAACCCGAAAACCGGTCTTTTTTGTTCGGTTAACCGGTTTTTTTAATTACATCATCTCTTTTATTTTTCCGAACACTTTTATAATCGTTTGTTTGGTTATGAAGATTTAGATGTAAGTCTGATTGATTCCGATAAAGACTTAACTTTGGATATTCCAAATTCAAATAGTTTAATTTCTGATCTAAATAACACAATAAACAGTATTCAAAATCCTAAAAAAGAGACTGTACAAAATCATTCATCATTATATGATGATTTCATATATCTTGATAAATGCGACAAAAGAACTGAAAAGTTGGAAAATTTATATAATTGTCTTTTAACTATTTGTCCAACATCTACTATTAGTGAAAGAGTATTTTCCACTTCTAGCTTTATCAAAAGCAAACAAAAAAATCGTCTTAAAACGAAACATTTAAATGGCATATTATTTCTAAAATATTTTTTAGAACTGAAAAATAGATTTTCTTTTTATATATTTAAAATGTAATATTAAAAAAACTTATTTAATGCCAAACGTTTTAAACGTTCAAATTACTAACGTACCTGATTTTACCAATTTACAAACTTAATGATCTCTATTCATTTGATATGAATATAGTTTTATAATATTGACGGACTATTAACGGACAACTCTGTTTTTCATCCGATATATCCGGTCCGTAAACGGTCCGTCATTGACGGACTTTTAACGGACAACTCCGTTTTTCATTCGATATATCCGGTCCGTCATTGACGGTTTTTAAACGGATTCGAATCAGTTTCAATGTTCCTTATAATCCGTTTTCTGGTCCGTTTACGGATAAAGAAAACGGAGTTGGATTCCGTTTATGACGGACCGAGACCGATACGTAAACTGTACGTATGGTTTGTTGGGTATATATTTTTTTTCAAAGAATGTATTTTTTTATTATTATTACTTTATATATTAAATTTGTTTTTTTTTTGTAATAAAAACAATTAACAAATTATATAAGCTTTTTATTCAAATAAAAAAAAAAACTAAAAAACCGGTTGACCGGTTTTTTCTGCAAAAACGGAAACCGGTTTTTTTAAAATTGGATTTTTCGAAGAAAACCGAAACCGGGTTTTTCAAAAGGCCGGTTTTTTGAATACTCTGTATAACATCATGTTATTAATACTGCAACATATTTTCACTTCCTCATTTCTCTTTAACAGAATTAGCCGAAGTTCAATCTGTAACCGCCGCACAACCAACACAAATTGGAACAAAACGAGTTGACGAAAAAGGATTCTTTGATGTAAGATTCCTAGTGAAACTTTTTTTAAATAATTTCATTAAAATTACCATCTTTTTCCTTTTTAGTTAAAAACCAGTCGGCGCACTTATAATTTATATGCCATGAATGCTAATCTGGCCCAAGAATGGATAGAAAAAATACAAGCTTGCTTACAATAAATCAATTAAAATAATGCTAACGAAATTTTTGACCAGTTAAAAGTAGCCAAGTCTTTTACTTGTGATTCTTTCTTTTTTTTTTTTTTTGGTTTAAGAAGAACTTTTATCCTATTTTTGTGTGTTTAACAAATAATTTTTGTATATATATAATTTAGTAGAGAGAACGGAGCATTTCAGTTGCAATATGCAAAATATGTATTTATATATTATATTTAACAATTGTTTTTCTTTTTAAGTATTGTTTTTTTTGCATATTCTATTTCGTAAATCTTCCAATTTATAGAATACAAATTTTCTAATTGATATTATTTAATAAACTAATTTAATATACAACAGACCTGTTTCCTTAAATAAATATATATGATTTGTTTTAAAGATTTTATTTTAATTAAAAATAACCTTTTTAATTTATAGAACAAAATTAAACTTGTTGTTTTTGTTTTTTAAGAAAACCATGAATATATTACAAAAAAAAAATTAAAAATCTACCATGTCTTTAAATGTGATTAACCCTTTATAATGGAATACAAAAATATTGAATTAACATATAACAAATCTATAAATATATTATTAATTTATATGTATTCATTTTTTTTTATAGTAAAAAATATTTAACAAATCTTTTTTGTTCTCGTTTTTTTTACAAAAAAAAAAAAAAAACTTTATACTCGATGTTATGCCAAAGAATCGGTTAAAGAAATATATCTATATATCATTTATCGTTTTTAGTTTCCTTTTAAGTTGTATTTTTTATGTTTACTATTATATCCTGAATATAGTAAATTAAAACAATAATTAAATAAAAATATATATAAAATCATTTCTATTTAAAACAAAAAAAAAATCAGTTTTTTTTTAATAACATTTTTAAAACAAATGTTTGTTTTATTAACCCATTAAGGCCCAGTGATGCGAAAACGCATCGCATTTTGTAGGAAACCTCTAGAAAAAACGGCT
The DNA here is from genome assembly GCA_949748255.1 of Eustalomyia histrio. Classification (NCBI taxonomy): domain Eukaryota; kingdom Metazoa; phylum Arthropoda; class Insecta; order Diptera; family Anthomyiidae; genus Eustalomyia; species Eustalomyia histrio. The sequence goes on from OX456523.1 coordinate 220,897,545, forward strand.
AGGACTATAGCGATTATCAACATGTTTCCAAAAACTTAAGATTTTATACTACAATACTGCTCATAGGCGCCAGTTTGTAACTCGAGTGTATCTTGGAGAAAAAATTATGGGAAAATGTTGCCATTGCGATTTTTTTTTTTCGATTTCGTAAAATTTCTGCAACTTCTGAAAAAATTTTCCAAATATCAAAACTACTTATGAATCATAAGTTGAGTTGCTTCTGTCGTCATTTAAGGTTAGTTCCAATGCACCCATGTGTTTGAGATCTTATTCACATGTCTTCAAAGAGAGTGAAGGCCCAGTGATGCGTTTTCGCATCACCCCCCCCCCCTGGCTCTCCTGCGCACCTGGAAGTTTAAGGAAAAATTTTTTTTTCTTAATTAGACCATGGGGACTTCAGATATAATATCTATTTTTGTCTATCGAGTCTCTTAATATGGTCGGGCCTTAATGGGTTAACAAAAATATTTTTATTTTTACAATTAAACTTAAATATTATAGATATGTTGTCCAATAAACTATATTTAATATAAAAAATGAAAATGGAAATAGAAAACGAGAAAATTTATCAATGAATATTGCTGTAGCGTGACCATAACATGTATCATATTGTGGTTCCAATATTGATTCACGGTGCAGATAATTCTAAAAGAAAAAAAGAAAACAAAATTATGTAATAAATTAATTCTTACATCCATATTTTGATGAAATTTTTTCATTTTATAAAAATTGTCTATAGAAATGATTTAATGATTTTTATAGAACAATTCCAAAAATCAATATTTTTTTAACTGTTTCTATAGACTATTTTTAATCAGAAACAAAATTTAACCTATACACAAAGGGAATTCTCTATTTTAAGCTTTTTGATAGTTGGCAACCCTGTGAATGCAAACGTCAGAAATTTTTATCCTCCGCATATAAGTTTGTTTTTATTTGAAAAAAAGGTTTAACTTTTGTTTACAATTGTATACTTTTAATTGTTATATCAAACAAAGTGTAAAGAATAATAATACATTAAAGAATGTCTGGTAAAAATCGTCGCAGCTTAAAAAACACTAAAGTTCTTTGTGGTCAATGCAGAATGGAGATAAAAGAGAATGAAGATAGTATTGATTGTGATAAGTGCGCCAATACGTTTCATGCATTTTGTACTAGCCTGGATAAACGTCAGTTTGAGTATCTGTTAAAAAATGAGAAAGAAGAGTACATTTGCAATATATGTAACGAAAGTGGTGGAAGTGTTAAAACAGAATTAAATGAAATAAAAAAACAACAATATGAAATTAAAAATCAATTGAGCAAACTCGATCAGCTGTCTGAGACAATGATGTTTATGTCTAAACAATATGATGACATTCTACGTGGGGTGTCTGAGAATAAAAAGAAGATTGAAATAGTACAGAAAGAAAATCGTTTATTAAAAACTGAAATAAAATCATTGAAAAATTCTGTAAAAATACTAAACGATGAACGTGTGAAGAATAATTGCCTAATTAGAGGACTGAATGTGAAAGATGATGCAACAGCTATCGATACGTTGCTAGAAATGTCAAAGGACGTTGGGGTGGTTCTAAAAGAAGATGATATAGAGGAAGCATATTTTTTTAAAAAAAGAGGTGTTACAAGTGAGAAACAAACTATGTTCGTAAAGTTTGATTCTAAGAAATCGAAAGATAAGCTCATGTCAGCAAAGTCAAAATTAAAGGAAAATGATGCCACCAAAGAAATCTATGTTAATGAGTATTTAAGTAAGGAAACCTTGAACGTTCTAAAACATGCTAAAACATTGAAGACAGTTGGTTATTTACCAGCCTACACCTATAATGGTAGAGTTTATATTAAGAAAAGCGCTATATGTAAGCCAAGATTGATAAGAAGTGAGGAGGAAGTTGATAATTTACTTATAGAAGCCACAACAAATCCGCATAGACGTAGATTAACTGTTCAAGCATCAGCTATAAGAGAAGATACAGATGATGATGAAAACCCTTCGGCATTTATGTCACCTGCTTAATAAATCAAGTAATTTTTATATTGATTAAATTGTTTAATAAATAATATATACTAATATGAATAATAATCAACATTTTTTAAATTTTGAAACTTTTGAAAACTATTGTGAAACTTTTAATTTTCCGCTATTTAATATGATTTCTGTAAACATGAGAAGCATTTCAAGCATAGAAAAATTTAATAAATTTAAGATGATGATAGCTAAATTTCCAAAACTACCTAGTGTTATAGCAGTTCAAGAGACGTGGTTTTCCTCTGAGTTGGTAAATATTTATGATATCTTTGGATACAATGTAGTACATTGCTGTAGATCAGATGGATATGGAGGAACTTCAGTTTATATACAAAATAGTTTAAAATACAATATTGAAACATGCAAGAGCCAAGATTTTATAGATGTTATAACGGTATCGTTAGAAAGCTACAAAATTAATGGTAAATCCTTAAAATTTACATCGTTTTATAGATCACAAAAGTGCAATCTTGCAGGATTCACAAATTTTATTGAACATTTATTCACCATTTGTGAACGAGCACCTAGTGTAGTAGTTGGTGATTCCAATATAAATTTTTTACAAGATCATGAATCAATGGATTTGATTAATATACTATCAAGTTTCAATTACAGAAATTGTCATACACTAGTAACTCGCCCTGAATCTGGTACATGTATTGACAATGTTTATAGTAACATTACAGCAGAAATGTTGTAGATACCATTGCGTGTTGTTTAACAGACCACAACATAATATCTTGTAAGCTTAAAGGATATGCTTATTACTCTGAATATTTTGATAAAACTCGTAAAATTTGTGATTATGAACGTGCAAGGGAGAGCCTAAATAACTACTTACAAATATTTCAAGAAACTGGTAATCCATCTGAAGACACTTCACAAATTATGTCATACATTTCAAATGCCATTAAAAATTCTACCATAGAAAAAACGGAAAGAAAATTAATAAAAGATGAAATTACTCCTTGGATGAACAAAAATTTACATGGTCTTATAATATATAAGAAAAAGTTGTTAAAACTGCGAAGGAAGGGTAAAGATGTCGAAAGTAGATTAAAAAGAATAAGTAATGTTATCAGAAAATCTTGTAAAGACTGTATGAATAATTATTATTACAATAATTTAAATCAAATTCAACAGGAGCCGAAGAAGTGCTGGAAATTTTTAAATGAAAATCTTGGAAGAAAGCTAAAAGACCAAATAAATGTAAAGGATGTTGATGGTGAATTAATTGTAGATAATCAAACTAAGTGTGATGCTTTTAATAATTATTTTCTTCAGATTCCGAAAACTTTAAAGCAACAAATTGATTACTCATCTGGAGATACGTGCAATGGGCTTAGAACATTAAGTCAATGTGAAAACTCATTTAACTTTTCATATACTACAAATTTGAAAGTTTCTCAAATTATTTCAAACCTGGATGTGACCAAGAGCTGTGGTTATGATGGCATCTCACCGAAAATGTTAATCAGATGCAATGATATTATTTCTCCTTATTTCTCAAGAATATTTAATAGTATGATTGACACTTCTTTATATCCTGATGTTTTGAAGGTTGCAAAAATTGTACCAGTACCGAAAGAAAGCCATGCTATATCAGTAGATAAATTTCGACCTATAGCTTTACTGCCATTAATGGATAAAGTTTTTGAAAGAATTCTACACGAACAACTGTCGTCGTACTTAGAGGAAAATAATTTATTATATAGTTGTCAATATGGTTTCAAAAAGGGGTGTGGTACTGAGGAAGCAGTAGTTAATGTAATTAATAATATATGTCAAGGATTGGAAAATGGTTTTAGAGGAGTAGCTGGCATATTTTATGATTTGTCAAAAGCCTTTGATCTTGTGGATCATGAAGTAATGATTGAAAAACTACGGTACTATGGAGTTGGTGCAAGAACGCTAAAATTATTAAAAAGCTATATAACAAATAGAAAACAATATGTTGAAATTAATGGTCATAAGAGTTATATGGGTGTTACTGAATATGGGGTCCCACAAGGAAGTGTTTTGGGTCCGTTACTGTTTACCATCTATCTCAATGATATACAGAACTTACAGTTGTCTGGGAAATTAATTATGTTTGCTGATGACATTTGTATTTTGTACCCGTATAACCATGAAATTGTGTTAAAGACATATATGGAGCGTGATGCTGCCTTTATTGCAGAATATGTAAGGTTAAACAAATTAATTTTAAATTCCGATAAAACTAAGTTACTTAGATTCAGACCATATTTTAACCACGACCAAAGCTTTAGCATTTTCGTAGATGGAAAAGAAGTAAATGAAACTGTTTCAATAAAATACCTTGGTATACACCTACAGAGTAACCTCTCATGGAACATACATATTCAACGTTTGAAATCAAAAATTGGATCTGTTACTGGTTTACTTTATAAATTCAAAAATAAATTTAACGTGAAAACAAAATTCATTATTTACCAAGCGCTAATACATAGTCATTTGAATTATTTACCTATTATATATGGCTATAAAAAAGTAACGAGTTGAAATCATTGCAAAGATATCAAAATAAAGCATTAAAAATTGTTTTTAATCTACCACTAATGTATTCAACTTTATCCCTGTATAAAGATATTTGTGTAACAGTTCTCCCTGTTTATGGGTTGTATAAAATGCAACTACTTCTTTATGTTTTCAAATCATTAAAAAATATCGGTTATCATACAATTTCTTTTTCAAGGAATCAGATGATATACAATACAAGAAATAATATGAATCTAAGAACAGCAAGATGTCGATTGGAAGTAACGAAGCAGAGAGTGGAACACATAGGTAGTTTGGAGTATAATAATCTTCCAGAATATTTAAAAAACATTGAAAGAATTTCAATTTTTAAAAAGAATATAAAAGAATATTTATTAGAAAATCTGGAAATGCTTCTATTGTAAAAATGTACATAATTTGAATTTTTTATATTAATTTTTTATATATGTATATAAATATATACACATTTTTTTTTCTTTTTTTTCTTAATATGTATAAATCTTATGCGTTAAGTTTGTAATATTGTTTGCCAACTCGCCTCTAAAATGTCCAAGTGACGCTGAGGCACTAACTATTGTAAAAATAAATAATCGAATAAAGAATTAAAAAAAAAAAAAAAAAAAAAAAAAAAAAATTCAATTTTATAAAACTTTTTAGTAAATTAAGAAAAATTTTCTTCTTAAAAAAAAGAAAAAATTCTTGAAAAACTTTATCATCCTCTTGCTATCCAAATATTTAAACTAGACTTCTACCTAAAATTTTAAATTTTGAATTGGTTTGTTTAATAAACATTCTGATTGTTTGATTTATTATAAACCAATCAAAATGTTTATAAAACCAAATACTTTAAAAAATTAAACAGAATAGATACACACCTTGCAGTTTTTAAGAAAAAATATATGAAATGTGGTTGCAAATAAGAAATTAAAATTTCATTGGTGACTTTTTATTGACAAATTTATATTTCTTTCCCCCCCCCCCTGTTTTTATAAAGCAAACGGAATAATTTCTTCAGAGGAATTGTGTGTATTTTGCAGGATACATTCCTTAAGCTTTGTAAAAACGGATGTTTAATGTTTTTACTGATAGTTTTCATCATATTGTTACGATTTATTTACCTTTTAAATAAATCAAGTTCTTTCTATATTGCAAATAATAAACACCGTTTGAAATTATTTATAGCTCTATTTATTTATAACCGTCACTAAAAATTACAGAAATACACTTTAATAGCACACTTTATTTACACGATTTAGATAGACTAAACGTTAGCCACACTTTAGTTCTTCACACTTTGCGTTTTACTTATAAACTGAACTGCTACGTCACCAAATACCCGTATTTATATGAGTAGTCAGGTATTCCAGTTCTTTCCAGTTTATTACTACACTAGATTTTTCCAGCTGTCAAAATTCGCGTGAAGAAATTTCTAGTTGTGGAAATTTCTTGTAACAATATTTATAATTGTTTAAGCATACAATTTATCAATTCACCTTTAGTTGTCCTCAAGCTATGTGCGGGCGCAAGTTGTTAACATAGGGTGAGAGAATTACGTAGTTATTTAAAAATAAAGTCGATTTTAAATTTGAAATGTTCTTTTATCGTAGGTTAGGTTGAAGTGGCAGCCGGCATCATGTGAACGAGCACACTAAGAGTTTGAGGTCCATTGTGATGCCCGAGTCAGATGGATAAATAAACCCCGCCGTTGAACCAGTAGTTGTAGGAGATGTCAGCAATCGAGAGATCACTGAGGTCCATAAGGAGTGACTTGAGCCCAACTGTATTATTTGGCCTCTCGGAGAAGACTAGGGTGGCTCAACTTATAAGGTGTCTAGGGAATACCAACATTCCCAAACTCCACAGGAATATGTAAGGTAGTTCTTATTCTTGTAAGTTTATTAGCTTTAGTATCAAACTGTTAAGCTATTTCATTTAAGGATGTTACCATAACTGCGGTCAGTTAAAATAGTTAGAGACCCCAAAGACTAGATCGCAGCTATTCGAGTTCAAGCTAACGCTTGTAGTAAACAGAACATTGCGCCCTATCCAAGCAACAACTTCTTCCATGATGGCGATAACTTTGGTCTAAAATACGCTGCAGTAATCTGGCAACCTTCAAAACATGCTCCGTACCCGCCCAGGAGTTGGTGTTTATGCGCAGCCACCCAAAATGCAGTTTAATATCCAATGTATCCGATGGTGTACTACGATGTGCCTCGTGATGCTTACAGGAGCCATTCTCTGTACCATGAGTTCCAATTTTGGTATACTTTTTCCAGCATTTCGGCCGGTATCTCCGAAATCGCAGCATTCATGTTGTATTCCAGGTCTGGAATTGTGCCTGGCTTGACAATGTACCCGAGACACTTCTCGTATCCTCACAAAAAATAGTCTAGTGGGGTCAAATCGCATGATCTTGGCGGCCAATGGACTGCTACAAAACGTGAGATTAATTGCACACTAAACTCGCCTTTCAATAGGTTCATGGTATCGCGTGCCATGTGGCATGTAGTACCGTCTTGTTAAAACCACATGTCAACCAAGTCCAATCCTTCCATTTTTGACAAAAATAGTCGGTTATCATCGACGGCGCCTTGCTCCATTGCGATATTTATCGCCGCACCAAACAGTGCATTATTCAGGGTGCATTGGCAGCTCTTGCCTCTGGCTACTCTTCACACCAAATTCGGCAGTTCTGTTTGTTGACGTACCCATTGAGCCAAAAAATGAGCTTCGTCGCTTAAGATAATTTTTCGATACAAAAATGGATCTTCATCGAACTTTCCTAAGGCCCACTCACCAAACAAACGATGTTGTGGTGCGTCACCTGGTTTTTGGCAGCAGCTGTATTTTGTATGGTTTCATACCGAGGCCTTACGTAACATCTTGCAGGTGGTCGACGAATTGTTATATCGCGATCTCCTCGGTACGTACTCTTCGCATACGGGTTGGTAAATTAATGTCCAATACAGTGAAACTGGTGCGAAATTTGGTCACACATCACGAATTTTGAAATTAAAATTTAATTATTTGCAAATATAAAAAAACACCCTTTATTCCATCAAACGATTCTGGGACACAGAATCCAACGACCACTAATAACCCTCCTATAAGAGTGCAGAGTTTTCGCCTTGAACGATGTTTTAGGGTAATGACCGCTGAGCCCTAGAGTCTATAGTTCCGCAATTATAAATGTCCGATGCTCGATGCTATTAAAAGTAACCTCTGTATCACAAAAGGCTTTCATGCACTGAGATTTATGAATTTTTGCATAAAATCAATTAAGTTCCACTGGAACTCGTCCAATTAAAATGTTCGTTAAGTAATGCCGGTTTTCATAAGATTTGATGAAAAGTATCAGTTCATTTGTTACTAGTTTCACATTTATAAAAAAAACTACTTTAGTTTTAAGAAATTTTTTTTGAAAAATATTTTATCGAAAAAGACTTCTCGTAACTACAATCTCATGCAGGGAAGTTTGCGCTGACATACTGCGTGCGTATTGTCGTGCAGACAGCAGCTTGGGATCAATGGATTCCACAAATGTAGTTTTAATCATCCTTTTCAGTGCTTTCAATGGAAACGATGATAGACTGATGGTTTTGAAGTCCTTAGGGAGCGCATGTGATACCTTCCCAGATTTGGGAACGAAATTTACTATCGTGTTCCTCCACTTCACCGGTATATTCACCATATCAATACAGCCAGTGTAAATCCTTGATCAAGAACGGAACTACCAGGTCAGAGACGTGGCTCCGCTTGAATTATGCCATCCGGCACAGGTGACTTAAAAGATGTAAAAGTCCCAATTGCCTAGGTCTGCTGAGCTGACTATCCTGAAAGACATCACCTACAAACGAGGAGTGAATTATTCCGATCCAATCGTCACAGAGCTGACAGTAAAGTGAGTATCAACTAAAATGCTTTCATGGAAATTCTTAATATTTTTTTAAAACGTTTGAAATTTTGTTTATATAAAGTGAAAATTTCATAAAATTTAAAGGTTTTTGTCAAAAAATTTGTTCATTTTAATTCTATCAATTTTTTATTTCGTTTTTCGATAGAGTAAAGAAAATTCAATTTATTCGGTTCTTCTTATCATCAGTTCAATATCATTATTTGTTTTAGTTAATGGCCTAACTAATTTGTATATCGATGGCTTAATATAAAAAGGCCCTAACTCGATTTTTTATTACTTGATATGAGAAGGAAGGAAATAATAAATAATCATTATTATTTTTTATAAAAAGATCTTGAACTCGATTTTAAGGAATAATATAGAAGGAAAAAACCTTATAAAATCCGTAAAATTTTAGATAAAAAAAGTTTTAATGCAATTTCCAAAAATGTGTTGCTCTTTTGTATTAAAAATTGCATTAAAACTTTTTTTCAATATAAAATTTTACGTATTTTATTAAGTTTTTTCCTTCTCCTGTCAAGTAACAAAAAATCGAGTTAAGGCCTTTTTTCATTAAATTTATTAAATGAGGAATAATTTTATCTCATTGAAAACAAAAAAAAAACACCAATTCAATTGAAAGAATTTTGAAGAATTTTTCCAATATGTCAAAAAATTGTTTAAACATTTTCTTAAAAAAAAATAAAAAAAAAATGGTTACAACAATATGTTTTCTTAAAACTCACCCTTTTATCTATAACATTAATATTTTCATCTGAATAACCCTTCATAGCTTTTGTGGCCACTGGACCCATATAATTGTTAACAATAGCAAATTCCATTAAGGATAAAAATACAAATACCGAACAGGAAGACATCCACACATCGATGGCTTTAACATACGACACTGGCGGCAATGATTGCTGAGATTGTGTATTTTGTGTAGCCAATGTTAAGAGCGAGGTTACACCAAGAGTGACACGAGCTGGTATTGCTTCAGGTTTAATCCAAAATGAAATCCAAGACATGACAACAATTAAAGCCGATGGTATATAAGTATGCAAAAGATGATAACCCAATCGACGGCGTAAATTGAATACAATGGCTAAGCAGGTAAAGTTGCCTGAAAAAACAAAACGTAGTAAAATTAGTGCACTCAAACTTATACAGGTGTAATTTAATACGAATTGCTTTTGATTTTCGGCTTAAAATAAAATCTATTGAATTTAAAATAAAATAAAAATAAAATTCGACTGTGCCGAATCTTTGACTACCCTTCAAAAATGTCCCAACAAAATGTTCTCATTGTTTTTGATACAAATAATCTAAAAAACTTAAGAAGTGAATTATGGAGGTGAAAAAAAATTTTTTTTAAGGTGAGAAACTTTTTTGGATGTGATTTAGAGGTGAAAATAATTTTTTGTGGCGAAAAAAAATTTTAGTGGTGAAAAAAATTTTTAGTGGTGAAAAAATTTTTTTAAGGTGAATATATAGAATTACCCTTTTTAAAAGAGAGAAAAAATTTCACATACCAGTCGCTACCAAGAAATCGTACTAAAATACACCCCATCTGTGTGGAAAATTTAGAAATACCTACACATTTTCACTCATAACTTTTAACCGCTGGTCCGATTTTGCTAATTTTACCTCAATACCAAACTGCTTGGAGGGATGTACCTTAATCTAGGTAAAAATTAGCACTCCCGCTTACGTCTTTTCAACAGACAGACGGACATCTCTATATCGGCTTAAAATTTCATAAGGATCACTAATATGTATGCTTTAAGATCCCATAAACCTATATTTCGACATGTTACAAACGGAATTACAAACTGATATACATATACCCTCATCATGTATGGTTCAGGGTGGGTATACTTATTAAATATATAAAATGTTTATTGAATTGGATTGTAATCCTGTTAAAATTTTTGTGCAGCAGATTTACTAATTTTCAAAAAAAAATTTGTTAATTTTAGTATATTTTATTTTGGGCCAAAAATCAAAAGCAATACAATCGTATTTCTTTTAGTGTTCGGTATAACAATTTAAATCAAAGAACTTAAGAAACAAACTTGTATTTTTAGTTATAACAAAAGAAAAACAAGTTTGTTTCTTAAGTTTTTTGTTTTGTTGAAAATTAATGATTATACACAGAGAAAACAAATTCATGCTGACAACCTAATTTTGGTTGTGGAAACAGAATTTTTCGTTTGTGACAACTGAAAACCAATTGAGAAATGAATAATTTGACTGTGACAACAGTATTTCGTTTGCCTGAATAACAATTCGATAGTGCAACTAAACCATTCGATAGGCAACAAATTTAGTTGTCAGCACGAATCTATTTTCTGGGTGTAAATTGTAAATTTTGTTTACCTGTAGAATATTCTATAGTACAATCTGTTGTAAAATTATTTGATATATCTAATTGAGGCAATTCAATTTCACTATTCACCACTAAAGGATCCGTCATATTCCAAATAAATACCAAATCCTGAACCGTATGTGATACTTTATCAAAAATTAAAAGAAAGTTTAAAATGTATAAGTATTTAAAAGGAAAGTTTCCCCACCCCAAAACGCTCTGATTTTGATGAACCTGTCTCACATTTTCGGCCACCTCGAGGATCTAGGGGGGGGGGGGGGGGGGGATGAAATTGTGGAACTAATTCCTTACATTTTTCGCTACTTTTTTGTTCGGGTCAATATCGAAATCGTTCGAAATTCTACAGGTTGGTTGAAAAGTTCCTGCGCTCACCAAGAGATGGCACTGCAAGCTCCAAACTTTTTTTCTCAAGTTGGTATAACTGTCCTGAGAACACATGCAAAGTTGCAAGTCATTCTGTCAATTCTTTCTTTGTTTACAAGCCATTTGAAGTTGACGTGTCATTGATTTTTTTTTTAATATGGAAAAAATTTAATATCGTGCAGTCATTAGATTCTTTGCTTTGAAGGGTTTAAAAGCAAAGGAAATTTATGAACAATTGTTAGGAGTGTAAAAGGAGTCCTCACCTTAAAAACACACCGTTGAATTTTGGGCTGGTGAATTTAAACATGGTCGTACCAGCGTTAAAGACGATCCGCGCGAAGGACGACCAAAAACTGCAACCACAGCAGAAATCATTGAGCAGGTACATAATATGGTTAGTGAAGATCCAAGTTTGACTAAGCGTGAAATTGCAAATGCCATAGGCATCTCAGACGAACGAGTATTCCATATTTTACATGAAGAATTACGTATGAAAAAACTGTTTGGAAAGTTAGTGCCGCACACATTAACAATTCAACAAAAACTGAATCGAAAACAAATTCCTCAGCGTAATTTGGAGCGTTTTAAGCCGAATAAAACCGACTTCTTCCGTCGTTTTGTAACTATGGATGAGACTTGGATCTTCCACCATGATCCTAAATTGAAACAAGAACGTTTAAAGTGGACTGAAGCTGGTTGTTCAGCTCCAAAGCAGGTGAAGTCACAACGATCAGCAAAAAAGGTTATGGCATCAGTTTTTTGGGATGCAAAAGGGATTTTGTTGATTGATTATCTTCAGAAAGGTAAAACAATCAACGCTGAATATTATTGCAGCCTTTTGGATCAGCTGGATGAAAAAATTCGTGAGAAAAGACCTGGTTTAAAGAAGAAAAAAATCATTTTTCATCAAGACAATGCACCTGCTCACAAAAGTGTTTTGACGATGGCTAAATTTAAAGAATTAAAGTACGAATTGCTTGAACATCCACCGTATTCACCAGATTTGGCTCCCAGTGACTACTATCTCTTCCTTCGTGGAAAGCATTTTTCCTCGAATGAAGAGGCCATAGCAGCCGTAAACGGTTATTTTGCAAAGCTTCCGGAAAACCATTATAAGGGTGGGATAAAATTATTGGAAGATCATTGGAACAAGTGTATTGAGCTTCTAGGAGATTATATTTAATAAAAAAATATATTTCGTAACAAAAACAGTATTCTTTCATTTCAAGCGCAAGAACTTTTCAACCAACCGGTATATGGGGGAAACATCTCAAGTGTATGATCTTTAAAACCCATGTCTTGGGATCGGTATGAAATTTTCACCAAGTGGATTCCCTTTGGGTAGTAGTTATGACATAAAATTTCAGCGGGATGGGTCAAGGACTCCGAGTCGGAGGGTGTTGAATTTTTTAATTTTTGACCAACAGCCCTGTTTTTGGATACATATAACTAATAACCTATTGTAGTTAGAAAATTTTGACTAAAATATTTTCGATAGCTTTTGTTTTTAAAATTTTTTTCACAATGAAGCCTTTTTTATTTTTTTATATTATTTTAAAAAAGCTTAGGTCATTTCTAAAATGTTTTTGATAGATTTTTCTTCAATCTTTTTGAAATATATTTTAAAGAAATATCTTTGATTTTTTTTTTAAAGGGCTCATTTTATATTTTTTATATTTTTTCCTTCAAGAACTTTGTGGTCACTTTGTGGGATGCGACTTGTTTATCTATCAAAAGAAAGGTTTAGTAACTCGAAGCAACGGCTTTTTAAATGTTTGATATATACGCCATTTTGGGTAAAGTGCACTTTAACGGGCATTGCTCAAACAAAAAAATATGACCCCCTTTGGAATAAAGAAAGAAAATGTTTTTCTATCATCCGCTTTTGGGGCCCCAAAAACCGGTAAGGGTAGTTACATATACGTGTAGATCGGGACCCCAAATAAATCTTAAATGGATATAGAGGGAGCCACATTTCATGAATCATGAAACAAAATGAGATTCTGAGGAAATTTCCTTTCATTTGAGTGCCCATACTTTTATGTTTAATATCTTAAAAAGCTAAAATTTTTAAACCCCTTTTAGTTGACTCATTTAGATTTCGAGGTGTCCCAAAAGCCGAGACAGATCAATCTGAAATTATTTTTCTATCACATATCCAAGTCTCATCAAAATCGGGTTGAGGTACTTGCCTGGTGTTTTGTTTTTTTTTTTTTAATTTCCTACTTACAGCTTTCAATCATCATGGAACATACTTGCGTATCATGAGGATAAGATTCAAATTTCATGGCACAAGACAAAACCAAAGTTAATCTGAAAAGAAATTTCTTTAATAAAATGTTTCACATATTTGGCAAATCCTATTCCCAACTTACTTTGACATATACAACAGAGTCTTATCGTGATACAACCATAAATAATGATTTGGTATGCTCATCTCATGAAATGTCACCTTTTTGGCATTTTTAAAAAAACAATCTGGTCGCCATATACTATGTAACCAATCTACATCTAAAATACGATACTCTTCACTCATATTCTCAGGTAAACGTAAGCGTGGATCACGCCAACTTTGTGCTAAAAATATATCAGTTACATAGGTCTGCAAGAGAAGATCAGGAATATGAAATGAAATATTTTAGGATTTTTAATCTTTAATTTTATAATAAATACCATTGATTCCTCATTAATAGAATCTAACGATAGAACGGTTACATGAAAATACACCACTGTCGGTTGACCCAATAGTTTGGGTGCTCGATTTTTATCATATGATTTTGAGGGTCTTGGCAAAATATCGGGTAGTGATAAACTGGATTCTTGATGGGATACAAGTTCAGGATTTTCAGTAAGATTTCTGAAATTAATTTTTAAAATTTGTTTTATAGAAAAATTATGATTTTTTTTTTTACACTGCAATCGTTAGGCCGGCCCATCATAAATACACTCGCTTCCTTAATATTTTGATAGAATATTGTTTTTGTTTTGAATATTTTTTTATGTGCGAATTGAGAACTCACGTTTAAGGAGTGCGGGCGTATTTTGGTGCAGGCCTTACTCTATAATAATTCGAAATTTATATATTTTTGACCACATAGAGAATTTAAATTTTGTGAATTTGTATTCTATGCATCGATGGTCGTAAGTTGACACCACATAGAAGAGTATATAAATTTTGAGAATTTTTGTTCTATACATAATTTGACACCACATACATTTTAACAATTTTAGATGACAGTGTTGACTTTTGTATGGTGTGTTTAGCATTTTTAACTCAATTTTAAAAAGAAATTGCAATTAAGTGGTACCAACTTATGGCCATCGTTCTAATTCTAAAGTTTATAACCAATTTCAATAATAGAACTGAAAAAAAGTTAGTTTTTTTTAAATGAAATTAACCCCCAAATGCTAATAATTTAAAAGCTTTTGAAGACTTTTTGACCTGATTAAAAATTTAATGCAAATGCCATTTTAGTTTTTTTTTTTTCTTTTTAATAACATTTTTAAAACAAATGTGTGTATTTCTTTTTATTAGCAAAAAGGAGTTTGTTTTTTACAAAAAAAAAAAATAATAAATATTACACCGTGCAACACTACAAAGCACACAAAAGATAATCCAACAGATTCTAAAAATAGAGTAAAAATTAAAAGAACTCTATATCAAGCTAAAAATTTTGAAAAACTCCTACTCAAATTTGTTGTTTATCTTATTGTCTGTCACTTAAATTACTAAATGGCTGATTTATAAAATATGGATTTTTTTTGGCTATTTCCTTTTTTAACTCTAGTTTTAGAAGTGTTGGGATTATCTCGTGAATACAACCAATAAGTTTTTTTTCCGCACGGTGTTATAGATATGTTGTCCAATAAACTATATTTAATATAAAAAATGAAAATGGAAAAAGAAAACGTGAAAATTTATCAATAAATAACGCTGTTGAGTGACCATGACAACATTTTTCAAGTTGTGGATCCACTATCGATTCACGATGATGATGATTCTGAAAAGAAATAAATGTAATTGTATAAATTTTACAAAAAACAAAAATTAACTAATATTGCAGTCAGTTAAAATTTAACTAAAACAAGTAAAAAAGGCTTAAATTCGGCTGTCCCGAATCTTTGAATACCCTCCACCAATATCCTAAAATAATGTTTTCTACTATTTTTGATACAAATAATGTAAAAAACTTTTGATGTAAAATTATGGAGGTGAAACAAATTTTTTAAGGTCAAAAACTTTTTTGGATGCGAAAACGAATTTTTTGGTGTAAAAAAAAATTTTGAGGTGAAAAAAAATTTTTTGAGGCGAAATAAATTGTTTGTGGTGAAAAAAATTTTAGTGGGGAAAAAAATTTTTTGAGGTCAAAAATATTTGAGGTGAATACAAAATATTTTAATTTCTAAGTGACTGGTGAAAAAATATGAGAAAATATATTACATACCAGTCGCTACTATGAAATTGTATGAAATTGTACTGAAATACACCCCATTTGTATGGAAAATTTAGAGGTATCTTCACATTTTCACTCATAATTTTTTAAACGGCTGGAAGGATTTTGCTCATTTTGAATACCAAACTGCTCGGGAGGATGTACAATAATCTGGGTAAAAATAGACACCCCCGCTTGCGTCTTTGCGTCGTGATCGCTATTTCAACAGACAGACGGACAGACAGACGGACATCGTTAAATCGACTTAAAATTGCATAAGGATCACGAATATATATACTTTATGGGGTCTTAGACCTATATTTCGACATGTTACAAACGGAATGACAAACTGATACACTTAAAAAAGTTTGTAAGTTAAAATAACTGAAAATATCATTTAAAAGAAATGGTATTTCATTTAAAAACCGGTCTACTTAATTTCATTTAAATTAAATGTCATTTGTTATTTATTTTTAAATGTTGATTAATCAACTGACACATCCGTAAGAAACAAATGATATAATCAGTTAAAATAAATGTCAAAATTTTACCTACCAATCCTTAAAAAATAAATGTTTTTTTCATTTATTTGAAATTATTTCCGTTTTAGTATTTTTTGTTTTTTTTTTAATATACTCGTACAATACAAAATGTATGTATGCATATGAAGCTATAAACACTTTTTGTGTGAATGTATTTGTGTATGTATGTGTGTTTATGAAGCTCTTGTAATTTGTATTGAAAAATTTTGTATATATGCAACCAATTTAAATAAAAAAACAAATTGAAATTCTTTGAATATTTTTTTTGAAACAGACAGCAAACAAAATTTAAATTTGTAATAACTGTTACGGACACAAATAAACCACAAGTTTCCGTTTTGTGGGTAAATTTTTATTAAATTTTAAACAAATGAAAAAAATAAATGAAACTGAAAAAATCGGCAAATGATAGTAAATTATTTCGAATAAATGTATAAAACAGTTAATATAGATATTTCTTTGAAAAATAAATGTATTTTCCTTTATTTTTAAATGGAACGGAAAACTTTTTTATTAAACTACAAACAGTTAACTACATAATATTCTGAGTGTATGTACCCTCACCATATATGGTGGAGGGTATAAAAAAAGGTTGTGAAACTTATACAGGGAAAATTTTCTTGAGCCGGTTTAAATGAACATTTTCTGTAAAATTAATAAGTTTTCTTAAAAAATTGCATGAAATAAGGTTTTAAATTAATGAAAAAGCATCATAATTTTTATGAAACTAGTTTTAAATGAAACTTCTTCATTTGATATTTTTGAAATTTTTCATAAAATTTTAAGGAAAACTTTTTTTTTAGAATTTGTCAGGTTCAAAATCATAACTAAATATTACTATTAAGTAGAAAACACTAATTTTCAAATAATGTAAAAAAACGATGGAAAAAATTGTGAGAATCAACGCTAAAGGCAGTGCCGCGCATTCGACCCGGGCGTCATTTACAAATATTGGTGGCTTGATCAAGCCATATACATACAGTGCCGGAATTAACTATTAACACAGTGTCTAACTTAATATTTTGTCTTTCATATTTTTTTTTAACGAAAGGCGTTAGCCCGGTACGGTTTTTAAGAAGCTAAACTAAATAAATTAAAAGTTTTAAGACGCACAGAAGTATTTACACAGTATTAATTATTGTTTTAAAAATACATCAATATGATTCTAATGTTTTCTTGAAATGGCAATTCATTTTTTGTTTTCAATTATTGAAATGCGTTAATGGGTCGAAAACAAAAGGAAACTACTGAAGCTGAACGAACAATTATATTGGATCTTTATAAGCAAAATCGTATACAGAAATTGGTGAAATTGTGAAACGAAGCCGATATACTATATTCAGCATTGTAAAATGATTTAAACAAGCTTCAGATTATACAAACTCCCATCGTACTGTACGGCCACGGTAGCTAAGCGTAAGAGAAGAAGCCCAAACCGTGAGAAGAAGAATAAAAAATCCTTAAATTACCTCCACTCAAATGGAGGAATAAAGAAATTTACCCTTAAACTGTGCGTAGGACTATAAGCAGGATTACAGCTTCTCATAAACAAGGTAAATAAATGAAAACGTGTAGAATTTGCAAAAACTTAAAAAAAACTGAAGACTTCTGGGACTTAGTAGTATTCTCAGATGAGCATAAATTTAATAGTTTTCATTCGGATGGAAGAACAATAGTTTGGAGATGGCCAAATACCGAATTAGAAAAACAACATGTAGTGAGTACAGTCAAGCACGGTTGAGGAGGAGGGGTCATTGTATGGGGCTGTATGGCTGCAGCAGGTGCAGGAAACTTAGTTTTCATCGAAGGTACAATGGATAAAACTGTATACCTACTATAAAGCGTCGAAAAGTTGAAGATGACGCTCGAATGTGGATTATACATCATATTCCCCATCATATTCTGCCAACACCCTGCAGTCACCTGACATCAATCCCATAGAGCATCTATGGAATGAATTAGGCATACGAATAGGAAAGCGTCACATTAATAGTAAGTCTCAACTAAAAGAAGTCCTGTTGCAAGGGTGGCAAAATATCGGGTCTGACGTCAAAAAAAAATTGGTCCATTCAATGCCAATAAGATTGAAAGAAGTCATAGAGAAGAATGGTTATTCCACAAAGTATTAAATCATTAAAAACATTAATTTCTAAAAAAAATTATTTAAAACTGTGTGAATACTTTTGTCTGCTAAAAATCGTTCGTGGAATTAAATATTTATTGTTTTTTCTTTAAGTATCATACTAAGCCTTAGTTTCCTCTTACATTTAAATAAGAAATAAATGAATAAATAATTTTGTTGAATGCCGTATCGAGCTATCGACTTTCATTTAAAAAATATTAAAGACTAAATATAAAGTTGTCTACTGTGTGAATACTTTAGTTCGGCACTGTATATTAACCACTCGGAGAAAAACGATGTACGAAATTACTTTTTTGTCTATGCCAATAAAGTGATTACCCCGCCGAACAAAGAGATTTTTTCAACTTTTAATAGATATCATTACTAATAAATCCTACATTTTAGTTCAACCAGCAACATTAAATCCAGATTCACAATACTGGAATACTCCAATCTGCAGAGTAGATTTTTTTCCATTCTTATTCGCAAGTATACATTTTTTGTATCATACCATCTTCACTCTGCAGCGTGGATTACTCCAGCATTGTGAATGAAGCTTATGCCCTACAGTTTTCTATACTAATTGGCCGAGTTGCCAGACCAGGTTTAGAAACTTTAGTTGTAAATGGGATAAGGACTTTAAAATTCCAACTGCAAATTACATAAATGTCGTCTTATATTTAGATATTCATTTCTTCAAACTTACTTTCATATCATCCATCTCATTAATATTTTCATCTGAATAGCCCGTCATTGCTTTCGTAATTGCCGGGCTCATATAATTGTTAACAATAGCAAACTCCATTAGGGATAAAAATACAAATACCGAACAGGAAGACATCCAAACATCAACAGCTTTAACATAAGACACAGGTGGCAGTGATTGTTGTGATTGTTGATTTTGTGTAGCCAATGTTAAAAGTGAGGTTACACCCAAAGTAACACGAGCTGGTATAGCTTCTGGCTTAATCCAAAATGAAATCCAAGACATGACAACAATCAAAGCCGATGGTATATAAGTGTGCAAGAGATGATAACCCAATCGACGGCGTAAATTGAATACAATGGCTAAGCAGGTAAAGTTGCCTGGAAAATGAGAAAAATCATTGGAGGTCTGTAGCACAACCTTGAATTTTTGTTTGAAACAAAATTTAAGTTTGCTGCTTGTTACCAGAGCTTCGAAGAATTAATTCCTTAATTTCTTTTTTAAGTATACAAATTAATAATGTCGATTTTTTTGCTTGAAAAATGCATTTATTTTAATAACAAAATGAATTGATACATTATGCAAAGTTTTGTTCATCGTTAGCCACTACTTTTTCCCATCTTTCTGGTAGCATATTGATTCCGCGCCAAAAAGAACTGCTCCGGTTTTGAGGTAAATAATGAATCAAGTCAATTTTTGATTACATGCTCTGAAGTGAAGCGTATTCCAGTAAGGGCGTTCTGCATCGATCTAAACAAATGGTAGTCAGAAGGGGCAAGGTCTGGGCTATAAGGCGGGTGAAACAAAACTTTCCATCCACTGTTTTCCAATTAATTTTTGACCGGTATTGCAACATGTGGCCGAGCGTTGTCATGGTGTAAGATTATGGTCTCGTGGCTGGTAGAATATTATGTTCGTTTTTTTTTTAATTGCTCTCTTCAAACGAATCATTGTGTTCGGTACAGGTCCCTTGTGATCATCTGATCCGATTTCAACAGCTCATAATACAAAACACCCTTCTGATCCCACCAAATACAGAGAATTACCTTGGTGCCATGGATTTTCTTCTTCGGCGTTGATTTGGCTGGTTGGCCGGGCTTTTCATGTGACAGTAACAATAGAATGCAAAAATGACTTCTTTCTGTAGCGTTCAAGCAGCATTTCCGACTTACGACGTCTCTTGGCTTCAATTTATGTGGGACCCAATTTCCTTGCTTTTGAATGAATCTCAATGATTTTAAACGTAGAAAAATGGCTTGTTGTGTGACTCCCAATGATAATGCAAGTTCTTCTTGCGTTTGACAACAATCTTCGTCGAGTAATGCTTCCAATTCCTCATCTTCAAACTTTTTCGGCTGACCAGGCTTCTCCTTGTCTTCTGTGTCGAAATCAACACTTTTGAATCGCGCGAACTATCGTTCACAAGGTTTTTGAGTTGGTGCATGTTGACCGTAAGCTTCTACTAACAATCGATAACTTTCAGCAGCCGTTTTCTTCAAATGAAAGAAGGTTATCAGACTTCCCCGCAAAACATCTTTTTTAGGCACAAAATTCGGCATTACGAGTATTATAGCGATTGAAAAAAAAATATTATGTGTTTACAATGAAAGATAAACATCTCCAAAATACCATACTTGTTATTATTGACACAAACCATATGTGATAGTTATGCCATCTGTTCTCCAAATCGACATTATTAACTTGTATACTCAATAATTATAAATTAAATAATAATAATTTTTTATTAAAGCAATTATTTGATATCGATATAAAACATAATTTAATACTTCTTCTGCCTTTAAACATTTTTGGTCAACGAACGACTTTTTAGCGAAAAGAATGTAAATTTAAAATTTCGTAATTTTTAAAAAATTTAATTTTTTCAACAGAAAAAAATATGTAAATTTTGAATATGTAAATTTTTAATATTATTTGATCTATCTGTTTTAATTGTATATTTTTTTTATAATAAAAATATATAACAGAAAAAAATATTTAACAAATCGCTAAAAATATTATTACGCTCTTTTATACATTATTAATAAAAACAAAGTATGTTAAGAGTCTCTACATGCAACATATGTTACTATTTAAATAAAAAGTTAATTCTTTAGGGCAGAAAATAAACTGTTAATTACTTAGGGAACTAAGCTTAAACTCGTAAGCTTTAGGAATTAAGCGAAAAAGAGAAGGCCTTAGCAACTAAGCGAAATTTTTAAAGTTTTAATCAAGCACTTCATTCATTAGTTCACAGGAACTAATTCCTGTTTTTTTTTTTATTATGAATTCATTACTTGAATTAAAAAATTGAACTAAATTTTAGGGAAATCATTGAAATAAGAAATTAATTCTTTAAAGCTCTGCTTGTTATAAATTATAAATTTTGTTTACCTGTAGAATATTCAATAGTACAATCTGTTGTATAATTATTTGATATATCTAATTGAGGCAATTCAATTTCACTATTCACCACTAAAGGATCCGTCATATTCCAAATAAATACCAAATCCTGTACCGTATGAGATACTTTATAAAAAAATTAATCAAAATAATTAATTCATGATTGTTAAAAATTACAAATTTCTTTTTAAGTTCTTACTTACAACTTTCAATCATCATGGAACATATTTGTGTATCATGAGGATAGGATTCAAATTTCATGGCGCAAGACAACACTAAAGTTAATCTGAAGAAGAAGAATTTGTTTAATGTAATTGTTTTTGTAGTTTGTTAATGTTTTTTTTCCAACTTACTTTGACATATACAACAGAGTCTTATCATGATACAACCATAAATAATGATTTGGTATGCTCATCTCATGAAATGTCACCTTTTTGGCATTTTTGAAAAAACAATCCGGCCTCCATATACTACGCAGCCAATCAACATCCAATATACGATATTCCTCACTCATATTCTCAGGTAAACGTAAACGTGGATCACGCCAACTTTGTGCTAAAAATATATCAGTTACATAGGTCTGCAACAGTAAACAATATATTTGAATTTTAAAGATTTTAATTCTTAAATTTATGATAAATACCATTGATTCTTCATTAATAGAATCTAACGATAGAACGGTTACATGAAAATACACCACTGTCGGTTGACCCAATAATTTGGGCGCCCGATTTTTATCATATGATTTTGAGGGTGTTGGTAAAATATCAGGTAATGATAAACTGGATTCATAGTGTGATACTAGTTCAGCACTATCTGTATTGTTTCTAAAAAGAAGAAGCAAAGTTATTGAATATTAAATTAAATAAAATCTATTAACTTACATATTTTTTGTAATTCAGATTACGGATTTTTTTTCTATTGTAATAAATTTTGAAATTCAGATTGATAGCAAGCATTATTTGAACTTTTAAATTTTGGGATTCTGATATATATTTTTTTTTGAAAGTAAAAAATCTCGGATCTAAATTACTTCTTTTAAGGAGGGGCAACTTATCTTAAACATTTAGTTTAAAAAAATAGCCAGGGTTTAACTCAACCATTGTTAACTCCTTACAAGTTTCATAACATAACAGTTATAAAATAAGTAAGCAGACATAAGACATTAGTAACTGCAGTTAAGCACTAACTATTGGTAAATTTAAGAAAAATAAGCAAATATTATTTTGAAAAATTTTCCACATAATTTGAGACAAAAAAAAAAAATTATACACAAGAAGATCAGGGAAATCAGAAAAATGCATCTTCCTATTTTTTGTCTATGCTTCCTTTTAAAAAATAAATATGATTTAATATAATTTTAATAACATTTAAAATTACTCACAGAAAGAGTTTGTCAAATTTGAATAACATTTTAATATGTAAAGGCGGTCATACATTTCGTTATTTTCTGGCAGTTTTAACCGCACGGGTAAAACTGTACAGTTCAACATGAACAACGATCATATCAACACAATAGACGTTGATTCAAGTCAAACAACAAAATACAACGAGCAGTTTTGATCGAAAACGTTTTGAAACAGATGGTTAAAATCAAGTTGCGACATATATTTACGTTTAAGAACGACAGTTTTTCGCCTCACAGCGACAGCGACCGTACAATTTTTAATAGAAAAGAACAAAGTGTATGGCCGCCTTAATAGAGGGGACAAAGTAAGGAATCATACCGATCCAGTTTTATATTTAAAATCTTGTATGTTTTTTTGATTACATGTGAAAAAAAAGTATTATAATCCATACGAAAAAATGATTTTTCACTATAATGAATTTTATAGACTTCGTTTCCATATTCCATATTTTTCGTATGAAAAAGTGAATTTTTGAGTTTATTATAAATGTGTCTTTTTAAAAAAAAAAAAATAATAAAAATTTTAGATTTTTGCTGCAAATATTCTGACAAAATTTTTGATAAATTGTTGGTTGTGGGTATTAAAGGTATAAATGTTAATAAAGTCCATTTGGACAACAGATGGCATAACTATCACAATCAATAATAACAAATATGGTATTTTGAAGGGTAATCATCTGCCTAAAAAAGATGTTTTGTGGGGAAGTCTGAAAACCTTCTTTCATTTGAAGAAAACGGCTGCTGAAAGAAGCTGGTAGAAACTTACGGTCAACATGCACCAACTCAAAAAACTTGTGAACGATAGTTTGCGCGATTCGAAAGTGGTGATTTCGACACAGAAGACAAGGAGAGGCCTACGTTTAAAAGCATTGGAATACATTCAAAAACAAGGGAATTGGATCCCATATGAATTGAAGGCGAGAGACGTCGATGTTCGAAATTGCTGCTTGAACGCTACAAAAAAATGTAATTTATGCATCTTATTGTTACTGGTGATGAAAAATGGATACATTGCGATAACCCCAAGCGCAAAAAGTCATATGTAAAGCCCGGCCTACCAGACAAATCAACGCCAAAGCGGAATATCCATGGCGCCAAGGCAATGCTCTGAATTTGGTGGGATCAGAAAGGTGTTTTGTATTATGAGCTGTTGAGATCGGGTCAGACGATCACAGGGAACCTGTAACGAACACAATTGATTCATTTGAAGAGAGCAATCAACGAAAAACGACCATAATATTCTACCAGACACGAGGTCATAACCTTCCATCATGACAACGCTAGGCCATTTTTTGCAAGGCCGTGAAAAACTATTTGGAAAACAGTGGATGGGAAGTTTTAGCTTACCCGCCCTATAGCCCAGACCTTGCCCTTTGTGACTACCATTTGCTTAGATTTATGCAGAACGCCCTTACTGGATTACGCTTCACTTCAGAACAGGGTGTCAGAAATTGGCTTGATTCATTCTTTACCTCAAAACCGGAGCAGTTCTTTTAGCGCGGAATCCATATGCTACCAGAAAGATGGGAAAAAGTAGTGGCTAACGATGAACAAAACTTTGCATAATGTATCAATTCATTTTGTTATTATAATAAATGCATTTTTTAAGCAAAAAAAATCGTCATTATTAACTTATATACCCAATAGAAGATATTATATTTTCAATATTGATTAAAAAATCCAATATTTTGGATGATGTGGCATTGTTTCGGTTGATTTAATATATTTTCTACAATTTTGGGAATTACGATATAATTTCAAGCAATTTATTTTCTGTGTGTAGTTTCAAAGTTGTTTGAAATATTTTTGTTTCAAAACTTTTTCATACTTTTTTTCGTATTTCAGTGTATGGATCTCCAAAGTTCCTTTCATTTTATATCCAATTTGTATGTATATATTTCTTGGAAGCAAACAAAAAGATAAAAAATAACGAAAAACTAGATCATTTTGACCTAACTTTTTAACAATTAAACGTGAGATTGGGCGGGCCGCTAAAAAGGTATATTGGACTAAACTGTCCCTTGTATCTTAAATATTTCAATAAAAATGTTTATTTTTTCAGCAAATGGGCATTTTAAAATGTAATTTTATTTAAAATTAAATATTTTTAAATACTAAACGTTGAAATAACGTTTAGTGTTAACGCATAACGTAACTTATGCCAAATTTGTAGGGGAATGTCACAAGCCAGCGTTGATAGCTTGCCGCATAAATACAGATTATCTGTCTGGTCGAAATTGTGTTAACGCTTAACGTTACTTATGTCAAATTTGTAGGGAAATCACACAAGCCAGCGTTGATGGCTTGCCGCATAAATACAGATTATCTTTCAGATTATTGGATAATCTAAAAAATTTGCAAACTAATTTTTTTTAAATAAATTTGTATTTTAACATAAATTTAAAATTTAATAAAACTGCTATTGTTGTCAATGTTGTAAACAAAAAAAAAAATGATTCTGCCATGATTTAGCGGTTCTTAAGAAAAAAAATGCCAAATTAATTTCAAAATATGTCATATATAATATTTTCAATAATAAATAGTGTAAGCGAACAAGATTATAAAAAAGATAAATGTCATTAACTGTGATATTATGAACTCAATGTGTATACCTCAAAATTAGGTATTTACATTGCAGACAAAATCTTGTATAAAAAAAAATAAAAATAATCTAAAAGATTATCGGATAATTAATATTTCCAACTGTACAAAAAATTAAAACCGCTAGATCTGTTTTGATGAAGTGTTTTAATTTTTACCACAAATTTATAACAATAGGATAGGCAGAGTTAAGATCATCGAGCCAATCTTAAAGCTTGGTGGCTTTATGATTGGCTCGATGATTTAGTATGTTAATTAAAATTTAGTTTCACGTAATAACTTATCGCTGAACCGGAATGCAAAGAATAAACGATAGTTATAAACAATTTTTAAATCATTGTTAAAAATAAGTTCTTTGAACCATATATATGTTACATACGTCAGTTGTTGTTTATTTCAAAAAGCATTCTATTATTAAGCAGATATTGCACGCTTGACTACCACGCTTTTATCCGCAAGTAGCAATTCTTTTATTTTCCTCTATTTTTTTGCATTTGAAATTTTTCTCAAAACCTTGTATAACAAAACGAAACACTAATAACATGACAGCTTATAAGAAATGATATTTGATGCAACATTGAACTATAGACATACATGCCTTCATTATGACAAATGACTAACAAACTAACTAACTAACGAAATCACTTGATATTTTTAAACCCTACAATAAAATATTGGTATTAAAATATATTAACACGATAAGTGTATTTTAATTTATGAAAATTTTGAAAAACAAGAAGAAGAAGAAGAAGCAACAAAAATTGGAGACACATATACCATACCTGTAACCATGAACACAATTGCACAGCAATATTGATTTTTCAAATATAAGATAAGAATAGAGTGTTATAATTATAAGATATTTGTGTTGTAAAAACTGATTTGAAATTGAAATCATTTTGCTTCAAAATCTATTTGATTTTATATCTGAATTTGAATTTATATTGTAATGAACACTTAAACGATATTTAAACGTTATTCTTTTGATACATTTTTTTTTTGTATTCAAATTATTGTAAAAAGATTTTATTACTTTTTATATTCTAGATTTGAACTGGTTTAATATATATATTTTTTTAATTTATGATGATTATTTACACTTTAGAATTTTGATTTTATAAATGCTATTTCTTTTGGATTTATGTTTTTTCAAACAATTTTAAATTATGTTATTATAATTTTAAACACTACTTTTTTCCGTTTATTTTCTACCAAGTTATATTTAAATTTAATTTCTATGGTTTCTTTTTTTAACATTTCTTTAGCTTGACACTTACATTTCAAATGGTTTTAAAATGACAATTCTACAAAGAATTTGTAAATAAATTACAAATAATAATAATAATACACAAATAAGGAAAAATATCGAATAAACCGTTAAACAATTATTTAAGCGATTTTTTCTGCATATATGTACAGTGTAATAGTATTTAGTTATATGCAAATTTTAGAATTTTCCAATACACCCTCCAAATTTCGCATATAAAACTTCTGAAGAAATATTTAGACAAAAAAAAGAATACGAAGAATTTTTAAGTATATTTTAATTTTAGCGATTTTTTTGTTTTTAATGCTAATTATCAATCAACATTTTGCGGGGTAATTTATACACAAAAATGTGTCCGTAGATTCTTCTAGTTAAAAATATCTAGGAATGTCGTTATTTTTAACTGTTAAAAAAACTACAAACTGTTCTCTAGTTACTTCGTTTTATGCATATCTGAGTAAATACTTTACTTAAAGATTTTTAAGTATGTTAAATATGCAAAAAATTATATTTAAAAATGCAAGTATAAATTTCATAATATTTACTTAAAACAAATTTAAGTAAAGAAAACATTTTTACTTGAAGTATTTTCTTTTTTTTTTATTTACTTAAGAAGTTTTCAAAATATTTGACTTTTTGCTATTTAACAGCTATTAATTTTGAAGTGGAGAGTTCTTTTGTTTGCTGTGTAACTGTAAAAATACTGTTTTAGCAGTTTAAAAGTATTTTTAACAAGGGATGACTATTTTTTACTTTGCTCATGGTGGGTCTTCCCGGCACTATTCCAATGCAGTTTGCAAAAAATTTCTTCGCTGGAGGCAAAATAAGAAACTGGGTGCTGCATTTAACTTTACTTTCAATAAAGAATGCAATTTTATTGGATCTATAACTCAAATGGTATGAATTTCTTAAATACTTAAAATCTATTATTTGTTTAAATTTTTTTCACAAGGTGATGCCAGCTTTTCACAATGTTTTCATACATACTATTGCTGAATATTGTGCAAACATAAATATGAAAATAGATTTTCCGAAAGTCTGCTAATAAAACTGGATTTATTTCCGCCAAAATCCGGTTTTAACGAGATATCGGGCAGTGTAAATTCAGTATTAAAAATTAAATTCAGTACTAAAAAACAAAAACTATTGATTACTACACAAGCAACTGTCTTGTAGTACCTAACTGACAAACTTTTTTGAGTGTACACTTTATATTTCGAACTATTAGTTATTCCCAATATTTGTTGTTGTTTTGTATATAATTTTCTAACGCTTTATTTTATTTAATAGTAAAGTTAACTCTTCATAAAGTAGTTTAAAACCTAGCGCAAATTTTGTTTAAAAATAATATTAGCTTTGTCGAATCGAATTTTAACGTTTAAATTATTAACCGGAAGCAGCTGTTTAATTTAATACAACTCTGTGTATTATATTTAGTCATATGTTACCAAATACACACGGTTGTTGAAAATAAGTACTTTTATGTAAAACAAAAAATAATACTTTCTACAAACAACTGTATATATAAGTGTCATTAAAATTATTTAGTAGCAGCCTCTACATAATACTGAACGCAAAATTCTGATAGTGCTTAAAAATATGTAAGGAAAAATTTTACAAAATAAAAATAATAGAAATATAAAATCTTTAATTTTAAAGTGCAAATAACTAATATCTATTGATACTAACATGGATTTTCCACAACAAGTTGAAGGTATTGCTAAATTTAATGCTAAAACTTTTAGTTTGAACAAATTTTCTATCTACTTATATTTTCTTAGTAAAAATCAATTTCCATTTTGCTTTGTACTTTGTGTGAAAAAGTGGGTGGCAGTTAGGTTGGAGTAGCAGATGTACTACAATAAAAAAACACCCAACCATCGACAAATAAACATTCTTGCAAAGTGCATGCAGAAGTAAAGAGCAAAGTAAAAGTTTGGCGGGGGTCTAGTGGGGTGTGTATTGTTGTTTTTGTAATCGTTGGTAGATTTTCTTTTAAACGTGAACGGAAGGGGGATCAGTCAAGTGATTTTTGTTGTGTATAATATTGTGATTTCCTTTTTTGTTGTTGGTGTTTTTTTTTGTACATTTGGCCGGTATTCCATTCTTTGTTAAAAAAATATTCTATAAAAATGTACATTCAGTATTTATTGATTTTTCTCTGCAAGATTTATTTTTTACTTAAGAAAACAGCATTTCATATTCTTTTAATGAGATCTAGTGTCAAAGTCATTTTTAATTAGTTATCTTTTGTTAAGTCTTTGATGGTATGTGTTAGTGATGGGCCCGTGTGTGAATTTTGACTCACACTTGGTCTCGCAAAGAAGAAATCACTCACGAATATTATTTATTTTACTTACACTCACGCTTACGTAAGATTTCTCTCACAATCAAGTACACGATGAAATTCATTGCATGTTTTTTTTCTCAATTCCCATTTTAAAGTTGATTCCAATGTTATGTCTATTTATACGGTGATTTTTTCGCTTCACTTTTTTGCTTTCTAAAACCGAATGTGAGTGAAGCAACGAAAGAATGCAAATGGGCGTAAAAGAGAGATAACAAAAACCTGCACGAAAAACGTACTTATTTTGTCACCCCGCTTGCTTCTCCTACCCGTTCGCCACCAAATAAGAATTGCAGTCAATAATAGAATACAAAAAAGTCACTGTGTAAATTGGCTCTAAAAATTTTTTTTTTTTAAAAACAAAAATATGGCCCGCTAGAATAAAAAAAAATATTTTTCCTACCTTCCATTTTGAGGACTCAAAAAACCGGTACGCGTAGTAACAAATAACATGAAAGGAAATTTCCTCCAGACCTCAAAAATGCATTTTGTTTCATGATCCATATGTGGCTTCCTCTAGATTAAAGTGTACTTTATTAAAAAAACAAAATATGTTTATGCCCTACTCTGGAATAAAAAAAAATAAAAAAGAGACACTCCCACACGAACGTATTTTTTTTTATCGAATCGCTCATATTTACGTGAATAAGTAAAGATTTCCCTCACATGTGATTCACGTGACCATCTCTACCATGTATAATTAAGTGATGACGTTATCTTAGTTTAAGAAAGTTTTTATACAAAAATTTTAAATTACGCAATTGTATTGTTTATTTTTACGACTAATATATTATCCCAGCAACAAATAGACATGATTTTACAAGCGCCGCAGAAACCACACTCGCTCATGTTTACGTGAATATGATAAGATTTCCTCACATGTGGTTCACGTGACCATCTCTACCATATATAATTAAGTGATGACGTTATTTTAGTTTAAAAAAGTTAATATAAAAATAAATAACGCAATTGTATTGTTTATGTTTACAACTAATATATAGCAACAAATAGCCATGATTTTAGAAGCGCTGCAGAAATAAAAGCACATTTTAAATGATACTTTTTTCTTTTCAAACCGAAGGCGGCGGGCTTCATTTTGTTTTATTATAGACGACAGTGCCACTTCCAGTTTTTTTTATTATAGCGGCAGAGGCATGCATTAGACTTTGGGGCGATCCAAATCTGTACATTGATTTTCGCACCCCTCTCCGCGAATCTAATTTGATGACCCACTGATAGTTTTATTACGGGCGGGAGACCTGCAGTCGAGCCACCGCCAACCAAGGGAAGACCTTGTTTGCGTGGTTTTATACTACCACAGTCAACCCTAGTTTTCCATCCAGAAATAGAACAAGAGAATATATAAATAAATATCAAGTTGGACACTAAAAAGGAACGATACGTATATTTACCGCGTGATGGTGTGTACTGCAGCATGTAGGCACTTAGGTACATACTCTAAAAGTCCTGGAATGGCTGAAACGAGAGGAAAGATGTATAAGGAAAAAGTTAGTAAAATATATTATATATATATAATATATTTTACTCTATTCCTGGAAAAAATGGTAAGGGTGGGGTGCGAACTGGTTAAATAAAATCTAAATTCAGTTTTCTAAATTTCTTTGAAATTTAAAAATATTTTTCAAAACATATTTTAACCCTTTTGTCAATTTGTATTTATTTAGCCACCTCGCTCAGGGCCTAAATATATTATAATTTATTTTAGCTGTATTCCTAGAAAATAAAAGAAAAGGAAATTGTGTATTTTACTCATCAGGTAGAATATTTGGTAAACATGAATGCATGAAAAAGAAGTAAAAAAGGTGTTGTTTCAGAAAAATCGAGCTAATAGGAACGTTTTTCTTAGTGTACGGTGGGCGACTTGTGGTAGTTTTTGAATAAATTTTTCGTTTATTTTTGCTTTCAAATTTTAAGTTTAATTGGAATTTCACTATTATTACATTGATAACAATGGTAATGAAAAAAAAATTCATTGATGAAATTAATGGTAATGATTTAATAAATTAATGGTAATGGTTTAAGGATCTGATTTCATTGATCAATGACAATGTTTTTGAATTTCATTACCATTACTAATGCACAAATTAAAAGAAACTATTAGTATTATTAACCGACATTTTATGTGTTAATATTTATTTATTCGGGTTAACATTTGTATATTTTATATTTTTTTTCATTATTTTCTGTATAAAAAGCTACTTTGATAATTTTCAAATCGCACAAACTTTTTTGTAAACAAATGATTTTTCAATCAATTATAATTAGTTTTTTATGCATTTGTGATATTTCATTAGCATTAGTAATGAAATTTTTAATGGAAAAAATTTCATTACCTTTAAATGGTAATAAAATTTTTTTCATTTGCATTAGTGTCAACTAATGGTAATGAAAAATTCCCAAGTATGATTGGAATATTTATTTGAATGAATGTATGCATTTTGTGTTCGTTTAAAGCAAAACGTGATCTGGAAACACCACCTTATTTAAATAGATAAATTACTAATAAATTCTTTGAATATATTTTTTTATTTTTGACCAAGATTGACAAACGAAATAAACTACTTCATTAACGGTATTTTAATTATATCGGTAACAATGTTTTAAGGCTGACAATAGTTCGTCGAAATGGGTGTTAATCGGTAACGGTTTTAAGTGCTTTTGCCAGCCAACCCCACTGGAAATGTAATTTGCATTGGTTAACATATTTTTTAGACTTCATTTACACTTTTCAACAAACATCATAAAAAATCTAATAAAATCTACTCTGCCCACTTTTCGTCCGTCTTAGTCTAATATTTTTTTTTTCTTTGATAATTTTGAATATTTTTTTTTTATTTTCAGAATTAAATATATTTAAAAACTTTCCTATTTATTTTAAGATCTTCATCATATAACACCACCAAACAATCAAATAATTGGCTAAACGAATACAAATTAAAAAAAAATCAAACATTAAAACCCAAACCAAACAAGAAATCCTTTTATATCCTAGCAAAAATTACATTTTTTAATATAAATAATTTACACTTGTATATATTTCATATATTATAAACACATAATACTTAATATAATATACACACAGAAACATTAGTGGAGAGACCACCAACGGCATATGATGTCGTAATGGAGTCACCGCTATATGCGGCTGGTAATTTGGAACGAACACGTATGACGGCTGTTGGATTGAATACTAAAACTATTGATACCACTACTACTACAAATTTCAATAATTATATAGATAAAATGTCTACTAGTATGAATAGTACCGTAGATGATGATACTACTCCCAGTGATTCGGGAGTACAAATGTTAGATTCTGAATCTAGTGAGTTAATGATTGAATCTATAACATCACAGACAGGTTTTGAATTTGAAGATACAAAAGTTTTTACAATTGCATCATCACATTCTGAACAAAAACCTAAAGAGCCTTTGATTGTAACACCAGCTGAAGAAACTACAGTTATGGATTCCAATTCGAATGTTACAACTGTAACAGCTGTACCCTCAACTGTTGTTGAAGAAGCTATGACCACAAGTCAAATGTCCACATTCGATACTACAGAAAATATCGTCTATAGACGAAAGATACGTAAAGGTCCAAATGTAGCAAAAGCTCCCAAGAAAAGAGTATCATTCCATGAGGATATTTTAAAAAACACACGCACCGACAATATACACATCGAACATGGTTTTATTACATACAAAGCGGGAGGAATACGTAAAATGGCACCACTTGTTGGACAAGCTGGTCGTTATTCCTGGTGCTCTGAGGGTGATAAACAACAACCAACGCAAATCTCTCACAATCAAGAAGGTGATGGTGGGGATACTGAAGCCCAAGATGGTACAAAACAACGTCGCCGTATTGTTTATCGTAACGCTTGTTCCGATGTTCTTGACTATGGTAATTCGGATGTTTATGATATGAATGATAGTGTGGCTCTACAATACGATAATTCGGGTGTCTTTGAATATATGCCCAAAGATTTGGCAGAAGATAAAAAGGGAAAATGTGATGAGAAATCAGGTGAAAATAAACCGGTACTGTATAAGTGTTCGTGTTCTAGCTCAAATTCCAGCTTGGATTCTGATGAAAATGATAAAAATTCAAATGCTCAACAGCAGTATGGTCAAGCAAAGAGTAGTTCATGTGATTGCATTGGCATGTCAAATGCTAATAATAATTTAATAGGTGAGTAGAAAGACACTGTCAATATTTTGAGAAAAAAAAAACATTTTTTTAAAGTTAATATTATACTCAAATTAAAGGGAAATTAAAGGGCATCCAATAAAAATACTTTTTAGTGCGAAATTACTGAGAAAATGATGATTATGGAGAATAGTTTATGAAAATTTCATTGTACCAAACTCCATACTTATTAAGAAAATTTTCCCAGAGAGTTATGTAGTTTTTATTAGCCCTCTCAATTCCCTTTCACTTGAATATTTTAAGTGATTTTTTTTTAATTTTTTTCCAAAAAAATAATTTGTATTTTTTCGGATCGATATCTTACTCAAATGAAAGGAAATCGTTAGGGCATCTAATAAAGATACATTTCAGCAAAGTTCATTTTCGTATTTGAAAAAATTATAATTATGGGATCGATTATAAAAATTTCACTGCATACAAATTGTAAAAATTTGCAATTCCCATTCACTTGAGTGATTTTTTTTTAAACGTTAGGACATCTAATAAAAATACTTTTCAGTGTGAGGTTCGTTATCGATTCTGAGAAAATTATGATTATGGAGGATCGATTTTTAAAATTTTATTGCAACAAATTCCATACTAATTCTGAAAAATTTCTAGAGGGTTATATACTGTTTAATAGCTCTTTCAATTCTCTTTCACTTGTGTATACTGTGTATACACAGAAAATTTTTGATATTTACTCAAATGAAAGAAAATCGTTAGGGCATCCGATAGAATATTTTTCGGTGCAAAGTTCATTTTCGTAAACGAAAGGACAAAAAAATTTCATTGCAGCAAATTCCGTAATAATTCTGAAAAAAGCTAAGCTCTTTTCAAATATAATAATACTCCAAAGTTAAATTGTATGTGGAGTTTACATCCATAAAAAATGTTTTAAGGTACTCCACAATATTAACTCATAGAGTGTTTTCCCCTGGGCTTAAAAAAGGACACCCCCATAACTCGGTTAGAAACTTAGTTAGAACTTTTTGACTTTGACTTTAAATTCGGATTCGGATTAAATTACTTTTAAAAATATTTATATAGTACTTTATATAAAAGTAAATTTTTGTTGAGTGCTATAATTAATTGTACAGAAACTAAAACTTTAATATGTCTATTTTTTGCAATTTTTTAAACTATAATCATACGATTTTTTATGTTTTTATTTCTTTGGCAAAAAAATTTGGGTGAGAAAACTGTTTTTTTTTTTGTATTCCTGTAACTTGTTGGACTTTGTCATTTCGTGAGATAATTTTGTGCTTATTCTCATTTTACCAATCTTTACTCAAAGTACAGGAACACAACTATTTACATCAACTTACAGTGAACAGCAAAAGTCATGGTACCCTAGCTATAACAAAAAATCTTTCGTAATTTCTAAAAAAAACGTAGCAAAAGATATGACACTTAGTTTTATTTAATATGTTGACTAATATACTACAACAAATCAAAATAATAGATAAATATCTAAACAATAAATAAAAAAATTAAATATCATGAAAACTTAATATTTTTGCACAGCAAAAGTCATGGTACCTCTGAAAAAATTACAAAATTTTGTGATTTTGAACAGAATGGCCTTACCTAATACTTAGTAGGATATGCCTTAAGTAGAACTTCAATCAACCATGTCGACATTGAGGGCACAAACTTTTTTGTGTACTTTTCGTATATTTGGCCCCATTCAGTCAAAAGTATTTTCTTTAGCTGGGTTTTACTAGAAATAGATGTGATTTCGTTTGCGTATTTCAAATAATACCACAAGTGATCAATAGGATTCAAATCAGCACATTGAGTAGGGGTTTTTAGCATATCAGGTGTGTTATTTTGCGATCCACATATAAACGTCAGCTGGTATCATTGTCCTGTTCAAAATAATAACTACCTCGAACATTCAGTTTAAGATTTTCTATTAGAATGTTCATGTAAACCGTTTTGTTCATTGTCTCCTCAATGATCACCAATGAGATTTGTATAGTAAACTAACTTTATTATTAAATATTTCTATAATTTGTGTAACTTTACTTAGATGTAAGTACAACTACGTAATATGAGGTGTGTTCGACGTACGTTACCGAGGGTAACTATTAATATGAATAAATTTGACGTTTATTTTTGGGTATGAAATGTGGTTTTGTGCGTTCGCAGTATTTTGGGCATTTGTATGGTTTTGTGAGAGAATTTTTTGCTTACTCTCATTTTACCAGACTTTACCCAAAATTACCTCGTACAGACTTAATTTCAAGCGCTGGTAGCCAGCTAAAAATATTATTGAATTTTTCATTGTTATTTTTCCCATCTCTTTACCTCCTTATTTTTTCATAGACCTAATAGTAGGGTACAATTTTTTAACACTGGTTTAAATATAATAAAGAAAATAACAAATCACTCATTTACTTCAAGGCTGTCTTTAACATAAAAAAATCGATTTTGCAGGAAATGTGTTTAAAGTTTTCACTCGCCACTCAATTAGAAAAAAAAAAAAAAATCAAAATACCATTTTTAGACTTATGACAGTCTTAAAGTAAATGTGCGATATGTAATATAAAAATCTACAACTTTAGTTTTAAATATCTCAATTTTTCAGGTGATAACTGTTATTATTCCGAACCTAACATTGACTTTGATAAAAGCCCTCCACGGCAAAAGTCCGTATGGAATAAGGAAAAGAAACCTAAATCGAGCTGTTTAAAGAAATCAAAATGCCAAACCAATATTATACACGAACAAGATCTGACAACAAAAATGAAGAAATTTAATGTTCACGATATGAACCAACTGCTGGATAATAGTAGTAAAATGATATTTGGTTCATTAAAAAGTATATTTACAATGCCTCTGCCCGAACGTGGAGTGCCCGAAGGATCCGAGGATCTACAAGCAGTTATTGAATGTGTGCCAGAATTAGAACAGACACCGGAACATAAGGCAAAAGAACCAGCAATGAAGACAACACAACTCTCAGAATCACCACCATTAAAACAAAAACCTTTTCTAAGCAAAAGTTTAGATGGTTCTAAACAACAGCAACCGATTAAGAAATTTGTTCATAATGTTGATGAGCAGCTAAGGCGTAATAATGAAGACGATATATACGCCCCTACTCGTCAAAATAGTGATGAAAATCAAAAAGAAATTAAACCAACAACAATACCACCATTGTCAACTACAACAACACCACATTTACAAAGACAACATGAATTCGAGGCTGCTGATAATGATTTTATTAGTTCATCATCACAAGCTACTTCTGCAGCTAATTCAGCAGCTACTTCGACATGTGAACCCTCAGAGCGTACACCATTTCGCAATAAATTCATTATCAATTGTGAGAGCACTGTATTTGAACATACCGGTGTTTCGTATTGCTACGAATCATCCTCATTCAATGATCTCACCAATATGGAAGATTCCGAAGGCAGTATTGCTAGTTTAATAGAAAAAGATACACCCATTGCTCAACCTGAACCAGATCGATCGGCTTTTATATCGGCACCTATTGCAAAGACATTTTCAAATTTCTTTCGCAGCTTTAAAGATGCCGGCAAAGACAAACAACCTTCGCCGAAGAAAGTTAATAAAAAACAATTTGAAGATAAGAAGAAACGTGAAGAAGAAGCAAAACAATTGCAACAGGCTACAGAATATTATTTTGGTAAGTCTAAAAGTTTTTGAAGCATTAATGAATTTTTAGCATTTAAAATAATTTAAAATTGATTGTTTATTCTTTTAGCTCTTAAAATGCCTAAGAAACCCAATAACATGCCCATCCCATTAGCTAATAGTACTCCAACAAAATTATCTAAATTCCCTTTGACAACATCATCTTCTACCATATCTGAGTTAACCAACAATACTAACACTTCCAATTCTAATACACAAGCAATGCATCAGAAATCAAACACTTCCCTAACCAGTGGCATAGCCAGTGGCAGTGGTGGCTCTTCAACAACAGCAGCTGGGCAAAGAGAAAGTCTTGCTATTGGTGCCGATCTACGGACAAATCTTGAAAAACAATCACGTCACTTACCATCACCCTTAAAGAAACGTTTAAGTGCTTCGGGTTGTAATCTTATACAGCAACAATATCAACAACCTCCACGCTATGGCACGAGTGTACCACAACCGGATTATTCGGCCCTCAGTCCCGATATATATAATAATTATATGGAGGCCAGAGGTGGGTGTGGTCGTGATTCTAAGAGTACTATTTTAAGTGAAGAATTTGATGATATTCTGACTATAACCACAGATACTGAAAGGAATGAAAGCGATATTGTTATTGTTGATTATCATGATGTCAGTGACCGCCAATGTGTAGCGGATTATAATAATCTCTTAAAACCACCATCACAACCACCAGCTAAGACATCGCTTATCAATCGTTTTTTACGCAATGTCACCCAAAAGAAAATACTCGAAACCTCTATACGGCGTAATAATTTTTTTGCTCACAAATTAAAGAATGAACAAAAATTACTTAGCGGTAATTTATATGTCAAGGGCGCAAGACCACGTAATTTAGAACTGATTGATGATTTGAATGCTGAAATCGCTATGGAAATTGAAATGTCTGGCGTTAATTCTCCACGCAAAGAATTGACTAGTTTAGATGCGGATTTACCAGGTGATCTATCACGTTTTGAATTGGGTATTGGTGAGATTTCTATTGATGTTTTTTCTGGAGTCCATTTACAAATACTTAAAGATGATACGGAACAATTGATGAAAGTATTCAAGTTATATACGGGTTATAGTAGGGAAGGCTACATGACACCGGTGTTAGTTTTATTAACGGATAAGACTTTATATGTTACGGATTTGGTGCGTAACCGTTTATGCTCAAAATTTATATTGGCCTATAAAGATTTGGATGTTATATTGGTGAGTTTTAAAAAAATATATATTCAGGAATATGAAAAATTTTCGAGTGAAAAATCATTATATTGCTACGATTTTACCTTTTAAAATCGTTGATTTATTTACTTTAAATAAATATAGTTATTTTTTTATGTTGCAAATAATAAACACCGCTGAAATATTCTGTAGCTAATCTTTATTTACACAAAATCTACAACAAGTACAGAAGAGACTATATTGAGACTCTATTATAAGTTTCACTTTAACAGATTACACAATTTATTCAATTAATCACTAATGTTGCTTCTTTAGCGGTTTATTATCAACTTAACGTGCCAAATTTCTGGCATATAGAACAGAGAACTGCATTTGCTGATTGCAAAACGTTCATACGCAATCAACACAAGAATAAATTTGTGTTTGCTTTCAAACGCTGAATATACTCCAACACACATATTTGTTGATGATTTTAAATCAATCAAACTACGTGCAAATTGTTTTTTACCTGATTTATAATCATCGGTCGTTGTTAAACCATTGATTTTATTCTGTTCATTCGAGCCAACAATAATTATTTTGGTGTAGAATAAATCAGAAAAAACAACAAACAACGTGTACGAGTGTAATCACAAGTCAAACAAAATAGTTTCTTATCTATAAAAAGGGGGTGGTTTTGTAGAAACACATTTCATAAATGTTATATGTATATTAGGGTGGGTCTAAAATACGTTTTTTTAGAATTTTTATTAGGAATACCAAAAATATTGTTCTTTGTGAAATTTTTTTTTTTTTAATTTTGGTCGACTTCTCAGGCTCGCCCAATCCGGTAAAAGTTAAATATTGCCTAATTTTCCAATCAAAATAGATGAAAAAAAATTTAGGCAATATTTAAATTTTTCCGGATTAGGCAAGCCTGAGATATCGACCTAAATTTGTTTTCTAAAAAAATATTTATATTTCACAAAGAAGAATATTTTTATTACTAATAAAAATTCTAAAAAAGCGGATTTAAGTCCCACCCTAATGTAAACAATATCATTTATGAAATGTGTTTCTATTTTATTTTAATTATGAATACACTCATACGCGTTGTTTGTTGTTTCTTCTGATTTATTCAACGCTGACTTTTTGTTGAGTGATTAAATTTGCAGTAAACATAATCGACATATGATTCAAGCTGGTCCGATTTACGCGTTCAGTAACATGATGCTGATTTTATTCTACAGTGAATTTTGTTGAATTATTAAATGTGAACAAAAATTTTTGTGTATGATTAAATCAAGCGAATTGCCGTCACAATATTTTGTAATCATGGAGAATACTCAGGAAATGTTAATAAATATCAGCCGATTGGAAAGCATAGACAGCTACAAAATTCCTTAAGATTTTTCGCGCCTTAAAGTGTTAAATTTCTTGTTAAACTCACAAGTTACAAAAAAAACTGTTAAATCTTATAACAGTTGTTGTGCACCATGTGATGGAAAGTTGTTGTTGTTGATCTTGTTAAAGCTTTTACTTCATAGGTCTGTTATGTTATTATACTTCGGTGGGGTTAGTTGGCTTTGGGAACACCAAAGGAGATCTCTGCGATATGTATGAGGATTAGAAAACTCATACATAGTTATTGTTCTAAATTGACATCGCTGGGGATCGAACACTCAACCTTCTGTGTAACAGTCCAACTTGCTAAACACAATGCTTACCAAATCAGTTGATTGAAATTGGGTAAAACATTTTAAAAAAGAAATCCGACGCACTTGTCTTATTATGTCAGGTTGTAATATGTATTTTATATGAAATATGAGTACTTCAGAATAAGATAATAAAATAAAAACTTTTTAGAGTATAGTTTAAGAAATTGTCTAAATTCAAAATACATTTTGTTTTTTTTTTCAGATGGGTCCTTATGGCAATACTGTCTTGCTTTCTAATAGCAACAGAGATATGCAACAGGTGCTTTTGGCTGGTGGTCCCTATCCCGCTGCTGGTTTGGTAGCTAATTTGGAATTATGTGCTAGACGCAGCGGTTCTATTCTACCAGCAGTCGGTCAACTAACTCTTGATCATTTAGCACCATTACAACATTTTGTTAGAGAAAACTCATGTGTTGGTAAAAGGGATGCTTGGCTATATTATGCGGTGGTAAATGTTCCCGGATCGGCTATAAATGATCCTGGAGATCAGGAACCTTTGGGGCCACACGCTAAAGGTTTTCTAATGCATCGACGTATTAAAGAACAAATGGGCAATTCAAAACAATATCCCTGGAATCCGGGATATTTTTTATTAAAGTATGTTAAGTATAAGAAATAAATACTTTTTTTCTATTAACATTATCATTTGTATATTTTAGAGCTGGAGTTTTATATATGTTTAATGATTCAACTCAAAAAATTCCCAGTTGGGCAATGGCTTTAGCTGAATGTCAAGGTGCTAGAAGGGCGGTGAAAGCTCAGCGACCTCATTGTTTTGAAATCATGTTAAAAAATAAAATGTTATTGCAATTGGCCGCTCCTGATGAATATGTAGCCTCGGAATGGTTACAGGCTTTATTACAATCAGCCAGTGGGGTAAATATTTGCAATTTTCCATAAAAAAACAAATCATTTCATAAAGGTGTTTATAACTTTTAGCTTTTTGAAATGCAAGAAAAACATAAAACTTTGGGTTGTACTTTGGTCGTAACACAAAACCATTTGATAACTTTAAGAGAAGATTTTACCGCACCTCTTCGAAAATCATTAGATCAGCAAGAGAAATCAAATGTAGAGGAGAGTGTTTCATCACCTCAAGCCCAACAAGAAGATGATTTAAATCAATATCTACCAGAAACTGGAAGTTTGGTAAGAATTTTTCAAAATTTATGTAGAACAACAAACTGATTATTAAATATATATATTGCCAATCTCCACAGTTAAGTTCCGCCATGAGTACTCCCACACGTAATACCCAACGTTCATCGTCTTCGATTAATTCTACACCAACTAAATTATCACAACTTTCACGTTCAACCACCACATATAATACCAATTTAGCTTCCTCATCAATAGCTAGTAATGCTATCCAATCATCTATATCCACTACCACCAATTCTAAACGAACACAACCTTCAAATTCCAGTAACATTAATGATTCCCATCATCATCAACAACAACAGCAACAACAACAACAACATCCACAACGTCAGGAACAGCATCGTGAACATCAGTCAAATATGAGTAGTGTGTATGGTAAAAATTCTGGCTTAGAAATTTTAACTTGTGCCGATATTAAAGAGATGATTGGTATTAAAATTCCTTCTTTAAATGATACTTGGTGGTGTATTTTAGAATTTTCATGTCAAGAAGTACGCGAATGTTCCGATGATTTGGTAATATTTTTTGCTAGCAGTACTGAAATGCAAAGATTTTTGCGATTACTTGAACAATTATGGCAAGCTAAAAATGTAAGTATTAAAAATACAATT
This sequence comes from Eustalomyia histrio, assembly GCA_949748255.1. Taxonomy (NCBI): domain Eukaryota; kingdom Metazoa; phylum Arthropoda; class Insecta; order Diptera; family Anthomyiidae; genus Eustalomyia; species Eustalomyia histrio. Next base: position 220,939,115 of record OX456523.1, read on the forward strand.
TTTTAGGACATTCTAAGATTAACTTGTTAGTATTTTTTTCATTCACCATTTTGCAATTTGAAAGCCTAGAGGCCAATTAATAACTTCCAAAGTAAAGGAAAATAAAAAAATAAAAACATGTTCAATATTAGATTAATAGTTTTTGTAAATGTTTATTTCAACAAAAATTATTTTATAAATATTCGTGCTATTTTTTTAATTAGATTTTATATATCATATCTGATTTTCTGAGGTTACACATTTTTTTCAATGGCATTCAGACTACATCAAAAAGTACGCTTTGAAATATTATAAATAATCATCATTACCAGTTTTATTTGTTTAAATATTTTCTGTAGAGTGAATTACTGTAGAAAAGCCTTGGTTTAGACTCTTAACTTCAAAAATATCTATGGTTAAATTTTAGCATTGGTTAGAAAAAATTTAGATAAGTTATTAAAAAAATATTTTACCAATGCTAGTATAGACCTTAATCGGGGTATAAATTGAGGTGAGATAACGGGCCTAAAATGTTTGTATCAGTTTCAGTTGTCTGAAATAGATAGGAATATTTTAATATTATTATAAAAAATATAAATAGTTTTTTTTTATTACCGTAACATTTATTTACGTGATGTAAATCAATCGTGTTTTTCTATATGGTTTATTTTTAATTGTTAATAAATTTACTGATAAAATCGGTAAAAATAATAGCATTTTATTTTTTAATACTCAATATAAAATAAAAACTTTTATTTTTTTTAACTGAATATTTTAACTTATACGGAAAAATCGTAATTTTGTGTATTTCTTTATTGAGTGACTGGTAGAAAAAGTTAAAACAAACTATTTCTTTGTAATTTAATTGTATATTCTATTGAAAACAACTTTACTTTCTTGTAAAATTACCACTGAACCTTTATTGTAAGTACCGGGCAAACAATACGTTTTGTTTTCGTACCGTTTTCGGTTTGTCATAAACGAAATCCAACTTCATTTATGTACCGTTTTCTTGATCCGTATACGGACCAGAAAACGGATTTTAAGGAACATAGAAACTGATTCGAATCCGTTTATATTCTGTCAATGACGGACCGTTTACGGACCGATATATCGGACGAAAAACGGAGTTGTCAGTTAAAACTCCGTCAATGACGGACCGTTTACGCACCGATATATTGGATGAAAAACGGAGTTGTCCGTTGAAAGTCCGTCAATGACGGACCATTTACGGGTCCTTATTCGTTCCGTATTTGCACCAATTTTTCAACAAAAAAGGGATTTATGTAAATGCCTAAATTTTTTAATTTTGAATAACAAATTATAGTTTTTTTTTTTTTTAATTTATTTATAAAGATATGTAATAAAATAAAAAAAAACTTTTATAAACTCAATTAAATGAAATATTCATCTCCAGCATAATTAGCATCTCTATCCATAATATCTATTTATAATATCATAAAAAAAAACAAAATTTTAATTTAGGTTTAATTGGTGGCGCTTTTAAAATGATACAACGCAAAGTTGCAAATTTTTTAACAAAATCTATTATAAACTGGCAGACAATATTTTTATTTGTAAAATTGCATAAATTTGCGCACAAGATAAAATAGATATTTCTTTGAAAAAAAAGTTAATGTTCCTTTAAGTGGAATGGAATACTTTTTTATTAAACTACAAACAGTAAACTACATAATATTCTGAGTGTATGACCAATCACTTGGCTTCTCTCGATGTCTTTTTAGACAAATCAATTAAAATGTAAAACTTCGTTTTAACTATTATAATAAAATTATTTATTAAATCATAATTGCAATGGAATTGTGTTAAACTGAACAAATTCACTTTATTTGGTTAAATAACAAATTCACTTACTTTAAATAATAATTGATTTTTTTTCTTCACAAAATAATTACCCAACAAAAATAAATAGAAGTGATTCTTAAGAAATCAACTTTTCGCTGATTCTAAATTTAGTTCTGATTCTTCCATTCTTTTTCAAAACTTCCTAAAATGTGATTTTTTATGAAATTAAACTCTTTTCAAATCAGTTGTCAACTTATGACCACTGATATAGAAAATTTTATATTGATCCTACAAAACTGTTTCTGTATGAGTTAAAATTTAATTCAAAAATCACTGCTTCTTTTTCTCTTCTTTTACTACTTATTTTTTGCTGGGTAAATCTTATGTTTGAAACCACTGTGCCATCTTTCTTAGCGCCAGTATTATAGTTAGCACTTAGTAAGAATTTGTACTTAAATATTTTTTAAGTAAAAAATTTTCTTTAAATCTGTTATCGGCACCCATAGCCCCCAGGTGACGAACACAATCGTCAATTTACACGTACATTACACGAATGTCAACAAATCTCACAGCAAAGAGCACAAAAAATACAATTATTTCATTCAGTAGTACGCTAACATTCAACAAAGCAAGTATATGCAGCTTTGTTGAAGAAATAAAGTACACTCTAAAAATTAGTTTTTTTTTTTATTAAAGGTATTTCTTTTATTGTAGGTATTTATTTTGTTTTTCGCTTACATTTTAAATAAAACTTGTTTTAAATTTCATAAATATTTATCTCATAGATATCCCTTTAATTTATTTTCGGTGTGAGCGCATCTGTATTTCTTTACTTTAGCGCGTGACCGGTATAATGATCACAGACATGTTTTTATTATTCGCTCTTGACATCAAAACGAATTCAAAAGCAACGAAAAAAAAACTAATGAAATCCGAGGAAGTCCGTATTTGACAATACAGAAACGGATGCACCAAAACGTATTGTTTTCGAAAGTTCAATTATACGGGCCGTTAATGTTTCGTTTACGTACAAGCTTTGACGGATACTTATTTACGGTCCGTAAACGTGCCGTTGAAGCCGGATTCATGAATCCGTACGTGTCGGAAAGTCCGTAAAAATGTTGCTTGGGTATATTGTTAAATACAAATACAAAACTGTTGTTCTTTAAATAACCTTTAAAAAGTGTTAAAATTTATTTACACACTGCACTCAGAGAAAAAGTCAATCAAAAGATTCGTAAGCGGTTTTTAATCCCAATTGACTATTTTGCATTGATTTTTAGTATAAAAATTATTATTTAGTAAATTTTTTTGCTATTTACATTTTACAAATTACAGAATTTTTACTTGCTAGTTTTTGTTGCTAATTTCAGAAATTATTTTACAAAAGCGACTTGCTTAAATTAGCAAAAAAAAATATGAATTTTACACTTTTTTTTAATGTAGAGGGAAATTTTATTTCTAATAATTAAAACTTATACATACAAACATAAATTGCCTTAAAATGCTACATAGGTTGAAAAAAGTGATCGGAAGCGAAGATAATTTTCACAAAAAGTCTGTAATGGCAACTAAAAATTTTGCTATTATTACGGGAACTTTTGCTAATTTGAGCCCAGCGGTATTTTTTGCTAATCTTAGCAACACATGTCTGCTGACGTGTAGTACAGAAAAAATTAGTAGCCGCTACTAATGTTTAGTAAACTTTTTGTAAAGTAAAATTTAAAATCTGTTTCCTAAAATCAATATTAGTACAAATTTTCAAATTTATTTTTTTTTTTTTTTATCGAGCATCAAAATTTATTTTATTATTTTTTTTTTTTTTAAATATTTAAGACAAAGTTAAAGGCTTAAAAATTGTAAAAACATAAACGAATTTATCATTTTGTTATAATTTCTGTTTTGAAAAATATTTTAGTAAAATTTTAATAGTTTTTAGGGCTGATTTTTAGAACTAAAAAAACTTTTTAGTGTTATTTTAAGTGGATGTCATATTTTCAGACATGAGTCGGTATATTCACTTCCGATCTCTTTTTTTAAAGCAATTTAAGTTTGTATGTGTAAGTTTTAATTAAAAATATTTCCTTCAATATATACATTTTCAAAATTAGTACATTTTTTTTTTTTTTTGCTAATTTTAGGAAATCGGTTTAAACAAATTTGTAAAATGATTTCTGAAATTAGCAACAAAAATTTGTAAATATTCTGTAAAAATTCTGTAATTTGTAAGATGTAAATAGCAAAAAGATTTGATAAAAAATATTTTTTTTTACTAAAAATCAGTACAAAAATAGTAAAGTGGGATTAAAATCCGTTTACAAATTTTTATACAATTTTTTTTTTCTGAGTGTATTTGAAGCGTCCTGAGACCTTTTAAGGAATAAAGCCGAACGATCTTGGTGGTTTTTGAAAGGAATTTGAGGACTATTCAAAAAGGAAATTTTTCCACATGTTCAGTGGGAGTAAACCTAAAAACAGATAAACGCAGTGTCGACAGTGTTTTGTCGAAGTATGTTACACCATTTTTTCAATAAAGCTGATATTTTATTTTCTTTATTTATCACTGTGGAGAAATTAGAAAATTTTTAAATAAAAAAAGGAGACCTAAGAAAGATTATCAAAAATCAATAAAAGTTTTGAACACTCATATTTCATAGGAATATGAGAAGAATTATTAAATACTTCTCATGAAACAACTTATTTATACTAAGGTTTTTCACCTTTATATTTATATTATCTTTTTGATAAATCAATTAAGTTACGAAATTCCATGTAATTATATTTTTAACGAAACTTTTTAAAAAAATAAAATTTTCGAATTGCAAGCAATTTTCTATTCTTAACATCATAGTGCTTGTTAGAAAAATACCTAGCCACGTAATTGATTGCTAAGAAACAGAATAAACGATTTAATAGGATTTTTGTTCAAGCTCATTCTAAGGTTGAAATATGTAGCTTCAGAATCGGATTTTTGAAAGTTAATTGTATCTCATAATATAGAGCAATAATTTAATAGCTAAATTTTAACACCAATGATATTTGTTTTAAATGATTTCAAAAGTAATTTGTTATATTGCTCCTAGAACCACTTCTGGAACTAGTTAGTTGATAGCTATATCTCACATTAATGTTAATGTAAATGGTTCTGGGTTCCATAGAATTGGTTCCAGTGTTATATGCTGTACAAATAATGTGGTTGAAACCAAAGACATTAATTTATAAAGATAGAGCAAAATGAATAATTGCTTTAATGTCTCTACTTCGCAGTAGATGGCGCTCAAGCAAATAAATGACAATACCCTGCGCCATGCCTAGGTCGGCAAGGCTCTGGATTTGGCTTTCAATTGTCTTAGTAACCACAAATATAACATTTAATACATATTTATAATTCTAGTACATTCAGCTGTCACTAGCAGACTTACTTCATAATACTAAAGTCAATTTTTGAAATGTTCGACGTGGTAAAAGCATTTGTTTTACATTATTATTTTAAAAACAAATTTTCATAGTTCAAAATGGTATTTTTCGTTAAATTTGTATAATTTTTAAGTATTGAGGCATTGGAAAATGCATATTTATGTTAAATCTTTCTTTCAAAATAAATAAATACACCAACGAAAAGTTGCAATACTGTGTTCTCAAACATCTAAGTGAATATTGATTTAGAAAATTAAAGTATAATATGCACATAAAATATATATTTTTGCATAGTTTTTGGCAAACATTCATTTATGTTACGAACGAAATAGAAAATTAATAATACCCTGTTGCATATTGTAGCAGAATATGCCTAATAGAGAGAATTTACTTTCAGATGCGCCACCTATTGGTAAATAGTTTCAATTAATTTTCTTTCTTTAATAAATTAATGTCGTTGGTTGAAAGCGATTGTAAAAATTTTCTTGGAAGAAGAAAAGGAAGAATTTCTACGGAACTAAAAAGACAATTATATGACATTGATTTTACACAAATTCAACCTTGTAGTGAACGGCTTAAAAATATAATTTATATTAATTCTATTTTTTAAAGGAATTAAAACAAAAATTTAAAATTGTCTATCGTATATCTTAAAGCCTATTAGCACTGGTTTTTTGATGCCTCAAAAAGTTATGTAATCCTCAAGAATCTCTTTCACTCGATTTTAAAAAATTTCATTGTATTTTAATTAATTTTTTTCCTTAGATTTTCTTTTGAATTTTTTGCTCAAAGTTTCAAAATTTGGAAGTTTAAAGAAAATATACGGGAAAAAATCTATATTAAAAATTTAACCGGTTAATCGATCCATTTCAACCGATTATTCGGGTAGAATAATTATTTGAGTTTAAACTATTTGTTTCGACGTTAACCGAAGTATTAATCTAGGAATTGGTTAATCGATTAACCGAATTGGAAACACTACCCATGTTTCAATAAAATTCATCAAATTTTGTTATAATTTTGCGCTATATTTTATATATAAAAGGCAAAAATGGCTTAAATGATATTTTGTATGACTAAGGCCCAATATTATAACCTGCCTTAAAGGTGCGTGTTAGTTAAAGGTAGCTTAAGCTAAAGTGAGGAATAAAGTGACCTTTAACTTTTTTGGTTATTACAATTTCCTTATAAAATAAAATTAAGTTTTTTGAAAATATGGCATTACCAGAGCAAAAACCGATTACTTTTGACAAATTAAAATGGTTCTTTAAAATACGTAGTAGCAACGATGTACTTTTATTTATTTATTTACTTATAACAAACAAAAAATACAAACGAAAAACAAAATTTCTTCGAATTGTTTGTTGTAAAAAATATACATTGTCGACGCCGAACAGAGATATAAACCAAACAGCAAAGATACGGTCAAAAAACTACACGGCAACTACACTGCAGAGCAGAAAATGTGGCAACTTCAAATGTTTAAACCTTACGTTAAAATTTAAGGTAAGATGAACTTACCTTTAGCTTATCGGTCACTTTAAGATTAAAGTATACTTATAATAACGAAAAACTAATAATATGTCCGTTAACATCCTAACTTTAGCTATCGGCAAGTTATAATATTGGGCCTAAGAGTTTTCAAAAATGTCTATAAATCTAGGCATAAAATGGCTAAATTGGCAACACTGCTATTGACAAAGCATGTGTGCATCAGAGAACTGCATTTGCTGATTGCAAAACGTTCATACGCAATCAACACAAGAATAAATTGTGTTTGCGTTCAAACGCTGAATATACTCCAACACACATATTTGTTGATAATTTTAAATCAATCAAACGATGTGCAAATTGTTTTGTCACTGGTTTATAATCATCGGTCGTTGTTAAACCATTGTTTTATTCTGTTCATTCGAGCCAACAATAATTATTTTGATGTAGAATAAATCAGAAAAAACAACAAACAACGTGTATGAGAGTAATCATAATTAAAACAAAATAGTTTCTTATCTATAAAAAGGGGGTGGTTTTGTAAAAAAACGTTATATGTATATTAGGGTGGGTCTAAAATATGTTTTTTTATAATTTTCATTAGGAATACCAAAAATATGGTTCTTTGTGAAAATTTTTTTTTTTTAATTTTGGTCGACATCTCAGGCTCGCCCAATCCGGTTAAAGTTAAATATTGCCTAATTTTCCAATCAAAACAAATAAGAATATTTTTATTACTAATAAAAATTCTAAAAAAAGCGGATTTTAGACCCACCCTAATATACATATAATGTTTTTCTACAAAACCACCCCCTTATAAAATGTGTTTCTATTTTGTTTTAATTATGAATAAACTCATACGCGTTGTTTGTTGTTTTTTCTGATATATTCAACGCTGACTTTTTGTTAAGTGATTACATTTGCATAAAACATAAACGACAGATGATTCACACTGCTTCCAATTACGCGTTCAGTAATATGATGCTGATTTTATTCTACAGTGAATTTTGTTGAATTATTAAAAGTGAACAAGAACTTTTGTGTATGATTAAATCAAGAAAAAAGTTGATTTTGCAGTTCTCTGGTGTGCATTTAAATAATTATTTTGTTTGCTTTCTTTATTTTAGAATGATCTGTTCCCTATAACCGTATTGGATGAAGATGATATTATTGCTGAACAATGTACTATGTTATATATGGATATTAATCGTTCTTGGGAACCTCTACTATCGGCAGCATTAGGTTATCCCTTATAAATTGGTTTGTTATTAATGGCTACCTAAGAAAATCGAATATTACTTAAATAAACAAAAAATATTTTTGCAACAATTTAAATAATAATCTTTAAAAAATATATATATATATTTATACAAAACAAAAATATTGTATTGCTGCTTAAAAACTACTTAACTGAAGCCGCTTTTTACAAAAGTCCCATAAACATTTAACGTATAGTTTAAATCAGATTTTTTTATGGAAAGCAAAAACAAATTCGTCAGTTAATACTACAGTTATTTGCTAATGGGACATTGTAAAAATAGGGCTAACTAACAATAAAAAAAACATTGCAAATGACTTCTAAATCTTATAAGATATTCAACAAAAATACATAACATACATAGATATTGGAATGAGCAGTATAAAAAAAACCTGCAAATTTATTTAAATCAAAATCTAAATTACTCAAATTAATTTAAAAAATGATTTAAATATAAATTAATTCTAAATACATGTTAATTCTTTAAAAAAAAATGGTGATTTAATTTAATAATTCAAAGTATTTCAGTTTTTTTTTTTTTATTTAAAACATTCTTTATACATAATTTTTGTTAATTTAAAAATGTGATATTTTTTTACATTAATTTATATTGAATTTTATATGTTATTGAAAGGTGGATTGAATAAAATTTTTTCTTATTTATTTATTTATAATTTTAATTTAGTTTTGGATGTAGTGTATATATAAAACGAAATTGTGGTTGAAAAAAATAAAAAAAATTCACTTAAACCTTTATATTGAATTTTATTTTTATATATTAATTTAATTATAAAACATTCTCATACATGTTAGATACATATTTTTATTATTTGAATTCATGTTCCATTTTATAAAAAAAAATCAGAATAAAATTCTGAATTTTATTTTTAATTTTTTAATATGTTTTTTTATTTATTAGTAATCACATATTTTCATAGAAACCAGCACAAAACAAAGTTTCTTCATTACAAATTATTAAAAATTAAAATCTATATCTTTTTTTACCCTAAATTTAAGTTTTTTATTTATTATTTGTAAATTTTCATTCTAAAGCAATTGTTAAAATTAACAAATTTGTTGTTTTGGTTTATTTTTTTTAATGCATAGACATTTTATTGATTTTTATAACAGTCTTTTTAAATTTAAATTACCATGTACAACAACAACAAATTTAATTTATAAGATTGTTATAAGAATCAACATAATGTCTGATAAACTTTAGTTTTTAAATCCTTTAAATTTATTTTAATGCTTTAAATTTTTTCTAAAAAAAATTGCCTTGTTGTGTTTTCAAATTAAATCAAATACATTTTATGTGCGCTTCTTTTATAAATCTTTTTTAAAACATTATGTAAACCAAACTCAAATATATTGAAAAAAAAAAATAAATATTTAAAAAAATCTTAAATAATAATCTTTATTAAATATTATTATCAATAAAGTGAAATACAGAAGTGATTGTACTACAAACATATATAAATAAAAAAAATTGTTTTATTTTAAACCTCCTAAGGCTGAAGTGGTCTGTTCGTATCGATAAGTATCGTGTCAGCAGTTTGCTTTTAATTGTTGATGGTATACAAAAACTGCTTAGTTTGGAAGTAATTTTGAGGTATGAAAATCTATTAAAATTAGATTTCTACCTCAAGTTACCTCATTTCACAGCAATTCCAAATTAGTTTGTAAGTAAAGTGCCGGTTTTAACCATTTTCATTTGGTTTTGTTCTTAGGGTAATATAAACTTATATACGTACCAAATTTGTTCTAATTATCTTTAATTTTGCGGTTTCTAGTTTGATTACAACAGTCATTCATTTAATATGGGCAGACACGAACGTACGTTCAGACTAAATCAACTCATCTAGTTATTTTGAGTCAATCGGTATGATCAGGGATGGAAAAGTTGATACAGTAGTACTTTTTTTTGATACTATTTGATTTAAGAAAGCACCGTGATACTACCGAGACACATTTGTTACTCTCACACATTTTTCCCAAAAAAAATTTGATATTCACTTATTTTAACATTTCCCTTTTATATTCAATGTTTTTGTGGTATGGCAACTCGTTGATTTTTTTCTTTTCGTATTTTCTGATACTTATGAGCTTTTACTTTTATTAAACACAATAAACGCTACATTGTGTTCTAAGGAAAAATTGTATTTTTCATACCAAACATTTGTTTTGAAGTTGCAGTCCGCATACTCAGAAAACAAAAGTAAGTAGAAAAATTTGTAAACGGTTTTCAATCCCACTTTACAATTTTTGTACTAATTTTTAGTAAAAAAATTATTATTTAGTAAATTTTTTTGCTATTTACTATTACAAATAATTGAATTTTTACAGAATATTTACAAATTTTTGTTGCTAAATGAAGAAATTATTTTACAAATTTTTGAAAAAGGATTTGCTAATACTAGCAAAAAAAAATTTACTAATTTAAAACAATTAAAATTTGACCTTTAAATCCAAAAAATTTACTAAAAATATTTTTCGTGACAAAAATTAGCAAATGAAAACAAAATGATAAATTCGTTAATGTTTTTACTATTTTTTAGCCTTTGATTTTTTTAAATTTCGTCTAAAATATTTTTTGAAAAAAAATATATATAAATTTGTATATTCGAATTCGTAAGGCAACTTCAAAAAAATTAGCAACTTTAAAGTGTAACAAGTGTATCTAAATATAATTGAGTTAATTTGGGCATTTTAATATTTTTTTTTTTTAAATTACAATTTTTCTATATTTAAAAATTCATTGAGCAATTTACTAAAATTTAGTAGCACTTACTCATTTTTTATACTAATTTGGTTGTAATAAGTATTCAAGCTTAAGGTCTATTTTATACAAAATTATTTATTTGTTATACAATATTTCGCTATCTCAATGGATAGCTTCTTCAGGGATTTTTTGTTTTTTTAATTTTAAACAAATATTTTAACAAATCAAAATCAATTTTGTTGTTTCATTAATTTTGATTTGTTAAAAAATTTGTTTAAAATTAAAAAAACAAAAAATCCCTGAAGAAGCTATCCATTGAGATAGCGAAATATTGGATAACAAATAAATAATTTTGTATAAAATAGACCTTAAGCTTGAATACTTATTACCTGGAATTTGTATTAAAAAGGTCGAAGAAATTGAACTGACTAATTTGGTTGTACTAATATGAAAAATATTAAGTAAATTTTTTTGCTAAATTTAGTAAACCGATTTTAAATATTACTTTACAAAAAGTTTACTAAAATTTAGTAGCGGCAGCTATTTTTTCTACAAATTTCATTGTACTACACGTTAGCAGACATGTGTTGCTAAGATTAACAAAAAATACCGCTGGGCTCAAATTAGCAAAATTTTCAGTTGCCATTACAGACTTTTTTTGGTGAGTGTAATTGTATCATTGCGTCTAATATTTCGTTGTTATATTCACCAAATAGTAACAAATGATTTTGAAAATAAAGTTCCTATTTTTCGAATGAAATTTTATAAACAATTTATAATTATATTTAATTTAAATAATTTTTATATAATATTTTTATATGTAGCGCATTGTTTTTAATACATGAATTCATCTTTCTAAATACAAAACAATATAACTACATACAATTCTTTAGCATGTGACTAGTTTCGATTTTTTTTTTTTTTGTTAGGTAACTGAATGAGTTTTTTTTTTGTTTAATATAAAAAAATATATATTTTTAACGTATGTTAACTTTATGTAAAAACAAATTTTATATGCGTTTTGTGTTCATTTTTATTTTTATGTAATTTTTTGTTAAAAAAAATTTAGTAGAGGGGCAAAAAAGTACCTTTAAATATTTTGTTTGATCCTGTAAAAAAAGTCCCATTTTCCATCCCTGGGTATGATACTCCCATTAATTTAATAGTTACAAACATCAGTACAAACTTATTATGCATACCCTGTGCGTAGGGAAAAAAGGGCTAAATTTAAAAATTCACCAGTTTTCGTGTTTTTCAGTCTATTTTATTTATAATTTTGTACTTTTAAGAGATCGATCTTACGTTTTAATGTATAAAATACATATTAAATATCAAAAATATTATTGAAATTTTTAAATTAAAAATGTAGAATTTAAAAGAAATCGCTAAAATGTAGGTTTTCCAACAAAATCGAATTTTCTTCTTCATCTTCGGGCCATAAAATTGTCTTTATATAAACTTGGACTTTTCGTAATTTTGGTTTAAATTATTTTTTTCAGAAATACTGTATTTTGTAATTTGAGCAACAGGTATTGCTTCTTTATAAGCCTACTTTATATGTATTAAACAATTTCATGTATTTAATGCAAGCCATACACCAGAGAACTGCAAAATCAACTTTTTTCTTGATTTAATCATACACAAAAATTCTTGTTCACTTTTAATAATTCAACAAAATTCACTGTAGAATAAAATCAGCATCATGTTACTGAACGCGTAATTGGAATCAGTGTGAATCATCTGTCGTTTATGTTTTATGCAAATGTAATCACTTAACAGTGTTCAGTAACATAATGCTGATTTTATTCTACAGTGAATTTTGTTGAATTATTAAAAGTGAACAAGAATTTTTGTGTATGATTAAATCAAGAAAAAAGTTGATTTTGCAGTTCTCTGCCATACACGTTACAACTGTTGGTACAACTCGCTTAGTAATCGATTTGGGCGTTTTGCACACAAACGATAAAATTTTTTGTTCAACCTCAATGCCTCGTCGGAAAAGTTTCCCAAGCTTTTCTACATTTTTAATAAAACATAAGTTTAAAGGAGATTTCTGTAAAAATTGTTTTTTACAAGTTGCTGTGAAAAAAATGTATTAGTTACACTAGAAATTTATGAAAAAAAAATTCAAACGATTGGCAAAAACATTATGTAAAGTACCAAAAAAAAGTAGTAAATGACTTAAAAATAGCTAATAGGGCTAAAAAAGATAACAAAAAGAGCCCTTAAAAAAGTACGCAATGAAAGCAAACAAAAAAGGGCTTAATATAGCCCGAAAAGGACTAACTTGGCATCGCTGTTAAAATGAGAAAATAAGCCGTTAAATTGTATTTATTTTTATTACGCTCTTCACTATAATGATACATCCCAGCAAAACTTTATATTACCCGGCAATAAGTTTTGTAAAAATAAATAAAGGCAGGTAATCCTTCCTTTTCCTATTACAAACCCTAGTATCGTATTTTAATTAGGGCATAACCATCAAAGCAACTCCTTACAAAAAACTTTTTACTCCAAGGTTAAAGGTTACGGGAAAGTAAAGGGTTCCTTTTATAACCTCCATCATATATGGTAAGGGTATACATATATCAGTTTGTCTTTCCGTTTGTAACATGTCGAAGAATAGGTTTAATTAAAACCTCATAAAGTATATATTTTCGTGATCCTTATGAAATTTTAAGCCGATCTAGCGATGTCAGTCTGTTGAAATGGCGATCACGAAGACGCAAACGGGGGTGCTAACTCTTACCTATTTTAATGTACATCCCGAGCAGTTTGGTACTGAAAATGAGCAAAATCGGTCCAGCGGTGAATGTGAAGGTACTTCTAAATTTTCATACAAATGGGGTGTATTTTAGTGCAATTTCATTGTAGCGACTGGCAAGTAAAATATTTTTTCTCGTTTTTAACCTTAAAATAATAATATTTGATATTCACCTCAAATATTTTATTTTTATTCAATATTTTGTAATTTTAAAGCCTAGAGGCCAATTAATAAATTACAATATTCCACTCAAAAAATGTTTTACCACTAAAATTTTTTTTTAACAAAAAATTTTTTTCACGTCATAATTGTTTTCCAACCACAAAAATTTTTTTTCTCCTCCATAATTTCACTTCTTAATTTTTTTACATTATTTCTATAAAAAACAGTAGAAAACATTTTTTTAGGATATTGTTGGAGGGTATTTAAAGATTCGGCACAACCGAATTTAAGCCTTTTTTTGCAATTTATTTATTTTTAATTGCAATTTCTTTAAAATTGAGTATTAAAATAGAATTTACAAATTTAAAACAAAAATTTTTGTAAAGAAATTTTTACAAGTTTTGGTTGTTAAAATAAAGGTTTTGTAATAAAGACACAACTTATCTCTTTTCAAACTTTACAAAATCTATTATTTTAACAAAGGCAATGTCCATCGAGATATCTCCTTACCTAGAAGATATTATTCTCAACTTACTGGTAAGGATTTTAAAAAAATAATAATGGATGACGGTATGACTGTTATTTCGGCAAAAGTATTTTAAGAGTAACACTAATCAGTTAAAAGGATTTTGAATCGATAAGGGTATTTTAGCGGTATTGACTGCAAACCCTGATTTTTTGTGAATACAGTAAAACACAAAAAATTCATCGGACATGCGACCCATAAATTCTCATAGATTTTAGGATGTAGATCACGAATGTGAACAGCAAATTTTAAAATTAGTTCTACTTTTAGGATTATTCGCAAATTTAACTTTTACCGAAAACCCTTTTTTTAATTAGTATCTTATTAATTTATATACCTGAGAATAATTTTAAATATTTAAATTGCAAATCTTACAAAAAATCCTTAATGAGATTTGCACAATTTTAACATATGATGTTAGTTCACATCCTACTTAATTCATTTCATCAAACGAGTCACTCACCGCCTTTACATTAGAATTTTCAGAAAATTCAATTTGAAATACAAACTTAATAACATTTTCCCCAACAAACATTTATTATTGAAATTGAGTAAATATAGATTTGATTAAAATATTTATTTTCAAACAATACCTTTGAGAAAAGGGTTGAGAATTTTTGTTCACAACTAAAAAATCATGCCGTTCTCCATAAAACCAGCTGTTAGATATCGAGTATATTTTTTAAGTTTTTTTTTTTTTGATTCAATAATAATGGTTTAAATTCACAGATAAACCAAATCTATTTCAAATCTTCCTCTAACATGAACCTTATGTTATTAAATACATTACTTCTGCACTACAGAATACTTACTGTTGATAATGAGTTGAGAGCAATGCTATTTATCAAACTATTTGCCAATCGAAATCTCAAACATTTTTATTAATAATTTTTATTTTTTACACTTGAAAAATATATAGGGGAAAATGTAAATAAAATATTGTATATGTAAAAGAATATTTTGCTGTCCAGTGAGAATTTTTGCAACATCTTAATCTTCATATTTTGTAAGATATTTCGATGCCTGTAAGTGTTAAAAACTTCGGTAAAATAGTAATTTTTTAATAACTTAAGAATTCGTGGATTTTTTATAATTATTATTGAGAATCTTAAAGGTTCTTCTTCTAAACTAATTGCCAAATTGTTATTATTTTCATTTACAGAATTTTATTTAACAGAATCTTATGTGTTTTATACAGAAAAAAAGTTGCTAAAATCTATTTTTTAGCTGGACTTCAAATTGCACGAAATTTGCTTCTAACTGCAATTTTTGCAATGTATCAATTGAGTTTCATTGTTACTAGTATGAAGTATGAGAATTTCGGAAAAATTTTCAAGAGAAAAAACTCAATTTTTATTGAAAATATATCGTGATCTTATTAAATAGATTCTGCTACACTCACAAAAAAAGGCTGTAATGGCAAAATTTTGCTGTTTTTACGGAAAATTTTGGTAATTTGAGCCCAGCGGTATTTTTACTAATCTTAGCAACGCATGTCTGCTGTCGTGTAGTACAATGAAATTTTTAGAAAAAATTAGCTGGCGCTACTAAATTTTAGTAAACTTTTTGTAAAGTGGAATTTAAAACGTGTTTGCTGAAATTAGCAAAAAAAAATTACTAAATGTTATAAATATTAGTACAAAATTTCAAATTGATTTTTTTTTATCGAGCATCAAAACTTTTTATTTTATCTATTTTTTTCAAAAAATATTTTAGACAAACTAAAAAAAAAATTAATCAAAGGTAGTACAATGAAATTAGTAGAAAAATTAGTAGCCACTACTAAATTTTAGTAGACTTTTTGTAAAGTGGAATTTAAAATCTGTTTGCCAAAATCAGCAAAAAAAAAATTACTAAATTTTATTAATATTAGTAAAAAGCTTTGAAGTTATTTTTATTATCGAGTATCAAAAATTTTGAATATATTTTATAAAAAACGAATTAATCATTTTGTTTTAATTTGGTAATTTCTGTTTTGAAAAATATTTTGGTCAATTTTTTTTTTACTTTTAAGGTCAAATTCAAAAACTTTTTAGTGCTATTTTATGTGGATGTCCTATTTTCAGACATAAGTCTGTATATTCACTTTCGATCCCTTTTTTAATCTATGTAGCATTTTAAGGCAATTTAAGTTTGTAGGTGAAAGTTTTAATTAGAAATAACATTTCCTTCAATATCCACATTTTTAAAATTAGTAATTTTTTTTTGCCAATTTAAGCAAATCGGTTTTCAAAAATTTGTAAAATGATTTCTGAAATAAGCAACAAAAATTTGTAAACATACGTAAAAATTTTGTAATTTGTAAAATATAAATAGCAACAAGATTTGCTAAATAATAATTTTTTTTACTAAAAATCAGTAAAAAAAAATAATAAAGTGGGATTGAAAACCGCTTACAAATTTGTCTACTAACTTTGTTTTTGAGTTTAAAAAGGTCTTAAATCAGAAATGTTTAATTGAAAATTATTTAATTTTTTTGCAAATCTGGTTAGAGAATGAATTGACAAATACATTTAATATCAAAGAAAAATCTCAAAATTTATCAAAGGCTTGAATTTATGTTTGTTGGGTTGTTTTAAATTAGTTTTGTATGAATGGTAAAAAGAAATAAAGTAAGTTTTTCAACATGCATATTTTAAAATCATTAATATATCTGAATATTTTTATATAAATTTTATTAATACATTTTTTTTGAGCGCCCCGGTAGGCTAGTTGGTAGGGTGCTAGCTTATCAGTGCGGGGGTCGTGGGTTCAATTCCCACCAGAGGCTCTGGTCTGTTTTCGCTACAACGAGCCGATGGCCTTTGTTGCTAGTGCTCGGTTAGGGTGTTAACATATAATTTGTAATTATATGATTAATAAATAAAAATAAAATAAAAATAAATAAAACATTTTTGTCGCTGACTTCTTATGAAGTATAAAAAGTTAATTTCGGTTATATTTAATTTAAGCTCAAATTGAATTAGTTCTTTCGAAGCTCTGATAACCCCATGCTCAAAGGGCCCTCTTGCATACTGATAGTACAAGCAATGCATAAAAACCAAGTAAAAAAAGGCTAAAATTCGGCTGTGCCGAATCTTTGAATACCCTCCACCAATATCCTAAAAAAATGTTTTCTACTGTTTTTGATACAGATAATATAAAAAACTTTTGAAGTAAAATTATGGAGGTGAAAAAAATTTTTTGTGGTGAAAAACTTTTTTGGATGCGAAAACGAATTTTTTGGTGTAAAAAAAAATTTTGAGGTGAAAAAAAGTTTTTAAGGTGAAAAAAATTTTTTGTGTTGAAAAAAAATTTTAGTGGTGAAAAAAATTTTTTGAGGTGAAAAATATTAGAGGTGAATACAAAGTATTATTAATTTCTAAGCGACTGGTAAAAAAATATGAGAAAATATGTTATATATATATCTTCACATTTTCACTCATAATTTTTTAATGGCTGGACCGATTTTGCTCATTGGGAGGATGTACAATAATCTGGATTGCGTCTTCGCGTTGTGATCGCCATTTCAACAGACAGACAGACGGACATAGTTAAATCGACTTAAAATTGCATAAGGATCACGAATATATATACTTTATGGGGTCTTAGACCTATATTTCGACATGTAACAAACGGAATGACAAACTGATATATACCCTCACCACATATGGTGGAGGGTATAAAAATTCATTTAATAATTTGCTAAAAAAAAAACTTTCTAATCTTGATATTGAGCTTGAATTGACATTTACTCACCTATTATTAAATTTTCTGATAATAAATAAAAATCTTTTTTTTTTGCAATTTTAATCTTTATTGAATTTGAAATGGTTACAATTTTTAAACGTTTGTAATATTTTGTTTTTTTTTTTTTTTTAATTTGTTGTGTTTTTACTTAAGGTAATTTAAAATATATATATATATTATTACAAAGTTATATAATAAGTATTATTTGTTGTATATACTTGTTATATTACAATAATACAATATTTTTTAGTGAGATTTAAAAAAGAAAAAAAAAATATTATATTTATATTGTATGCTTTTAAGAAATTGTATTGATTTTAAGAAATCATTTATATTGTGTTAAAATAGATTTTTAAAAATCCATAAAACATATTTTTTAAAGAATTTTTCGTTTAAATTTAAAATTTTAATTTTTTTTCAATTTACGGTATTCATCACACTTAAAAATGTAAAAAAATCAATTTTTATTACAATTATTATTTTTATTATTATACAAAAAAAAATATTTTTAATTTTTTTTTAGAAATTATTTTAATTCAAAAGAAAGTAATAAATAAAAATTGATAGCATAGATTAGAATTAATAATAAAATAAAAAATATATAAAAAAATTCTATACTTGTCTATTATGCCAAAATTTCCAAAAATGCATAAAGCATAACCTAACCTTACTTTTTTCATATTCTAACCTTACTTTTTATTTCTTATAAATTTTACTTGACATTTTTTTAAAATAATCTTTTTAAAATTTTCATTTTTAAATACTACTTTTGCCTTAATTTCAGTCCATTACATATCGATTTTTTTCGTTATTTCCTAACATTTTATATAAAAAAAATCAAATTTAAATTTTGAATAAAATTGAAATTTAACAAAAATATTTTTCTTAATTTTTTTTAATATTTTAAATTATATTTATTAGTATTAAATTAAAAACTTAAAATTAATTATTTTTCAATATTTTATTAAACAACTGAGTATATTTTTTTATATGTATTAAAAATGTTGTGCATAATTTTTGTTTATAAATTTCTAATTTTTACATATTTTTAATTTTTGGTTTTTAAAATTGTTTAAAATGTTTTTTTTTTTTTTTGTTTTTAATTTTGCATAGTTTTCAAATATTGCGAAATTATTTTTTTTTTATATTTTTTGGAGGCTTCATCCCTGAGTTTTGAATTGCTAAATTTGTTTTTTACTTTATTAGTTTTTTACCATAATTTTTTTTTTTTAATAAAACTTGTAAATAGTTAATGGGATGAGTTGATGAATTTTTTATTATCGGTCATGAATTAAATTTTTTATTTGAAAAATCATAATTTTTTTAAAATAAAAAAATTAGTTTTTTTTGTTGTTTTTTGAACAGAAAATGTATAGTATACGGAAATATTTATTATTTTTCTAAGTATTTATGAAAGATTTGTACTTTCTGCAAGTATTTTTGTTGTAATCATTTGTTGTATTCTTATTGTTGTATTTGTATTCTATAGTTAGTTTTTATTTTTGTTGTAAATTGTTGTTTTATATTTTGTAATAGAAGACTATTCATTTTCATTGATTTGTTTGCCTATTTACGGGTTTGTAATTATTTTAGTATTATAACATGATTAGTAAGTAGTAAGACAAAAATATTTTGAAGTGCTGAAAAATTCCCCACGCGATTTCGGGTTTTCTGTTTTTATCAGAATTTTAAAATATGTATATCTTAATTTTTGTTTTCATGCGAAAAAAAACTGCTAAAGATGGAGCAAAAATTATTCCCAAATTGCTTTAATTATTTTTTAATAGAGTTATTTTATATTGTTTTTGCTCTCTCTCCCTCTCTAGCAGTTTTCTTTCGCTTGTAAATATGTCTTTAAAAAGATTTACAGAAGAAGTGTTCTTAATTGTTTTTGAATGTTTTAAAAAGGATTTAATTCCGACAAATATTGAATGTTGAAAAGCTTCAATTTACAGAATCATATATATTTTTTTTTATAAAAAATGTCTCAAGAATATTTAAATTTATTTGAGAAAAATTTTGTCAATTTTGCATAAAAAATTTCAGAATCTAAATGCATTTTAATCAAAACAAATTTTAAAAATTAAAAAACAAATACAAAAGGGTTCTAATAAAATTTTGCTAGTGCAAGTTTTTAAAATTTTTGAGTGTAAATTTTGCTTAATGACGCATTCATTAATAAATTTTGACAGTAAATGTCGATTCAAACGCTAACCATCCCAGTATTAGAGAGACGTATTGTCAAATTTTAATAAGTTGTAAGTCTATTTAGCAATACGAATTTTTATCAACAAAAATCGATGAAGTTCACAGTTTTGAATATTTTGTATTTATAAATTTATTTTTTTTTTACTAAAATCGTAAAAAACTCATATTGGTAGAAATCGATCCAATGTCGGTACTATACCCGTATGAAGAGAAAATGTATTTTAAATACCGGTATTTTTGAAATCAAGAGTGTCAGTATTATCAGTTATCATTTTAAAAGGGTTTTCAAACGGATAACGGTATTTAAAATGTATCAGTTGCCAAGCTTGATAAAAAAGGAACACAACAACAGTGTATTCAGCTTAGGGGATTTATCCCCAAATTGGGCATTTTATATCTTAAATGGGAATTAAAATTTCCGTTTCGTGATCTAGGAATTTGTTGGGGATGAAAACAAAATTTATGGGGATTTTCGGAGATAAAATATTAACAATATTTTCTTCTCTTTTAATTTTTATTATTTTTTTGTTAGTATTTTATAATTCGTGGTAACAGTGTAGAGTTGAAAAATGTTTATACTTTTGAATACTCGATACTGCTTAATACTTTTAAGTATTGATTCGATACTACTTAATACTTTTTACAATTTATATAAAAACAGGGTTGTATTTTCATACAAAAACAGGATTACATTTTCATAATGTTTTTCAGACCACATTACGCTGATATACAAAAAAATACAACTCAGGAAATACGGTTCCAACTCTATTAACGTGAATAGTTTTAAGTTAGACAAAATTTTGATTATACATATCGAGGGTTTACTAACGCAACCTCGTATCTAAAAAAGTGCTACTTTTCAGGAGAGACAAAAAAAAACTTTTATAATAAACTTTTGGTATTTTTTATACAACTTTTTCGAAATTTAAAATTCATCATTACTTTTTAAATTAACAAAAAAAAAAAATAAAAAATGTCACAAGTTTTTTATAAAACGTGAAAAGTAGTAGTATATAAGATACGAGATTGCTTTAATAAACCTTCAATATTAACCCATTCCCGGCCAGTGTGAAATTTTTAGTTCGACAACAACCAAAACAATCAGAAAAAAAATGTTATTTGAATTTGGGACTTCCCATCAACATTCTCCACCAAAATTTTAATTAATTAAAATAACTCGTTCTTTGTGTCTTAAATTTGTCAAAAGTATAAATAAAATAATTTTAAGGTCAAAATTACCGCTGCAAATTATTTATATTACAAATATATGTTTTTTTTTAATTAATTTAAAAAACATAAAATTACAATTTTGGGATTTTTGGGAATGAAAAAATAATATTTGGGAATAAGGCCTTAAAAAATCATAAGCGCTTAAAACTATATGGGTAACAAAGGGTTAAACGTTTATTTCAGAGTTAATATTTTACTCTAAAAACCTCATACATTTGATAAAAGGTGTTAACAGAAATATTCACTATAAACTGATTGCACCCATGTAAATGAGTTTGAGAATAACGTTAATAATTCTACATAAGCTGTGTTTATGCAGCAAACTATTAATGTTGGCTTCTGCCATTTTCATACAAATTTGCTATAGGAAAACGTTATGTGTTAACAAATTAACATGTTAAGTCAAATTTACATGGGAATGACATAAGCCACATAACACAGCTGTATTAACTCTAAATAATTGTTTGTTTAATTAGTATTTTTAACACAATTGTAAAATTTCAATACAAAGGTAAATAAAACTTTCCAATTCTATTAAAAGTAGTAATTTCAAATTTAAAAGAAATTTTCGAACACAATTTACCGCACAAGCATAATTACTCGTATGATGTCAAATATAGTGGCAGATATTTGTTATAAAAGATATTTGTTATAAAAAATTTATCCCCAATATGTTAGACAATATTTAATTTCAAGATAACCTAAAAATGTTAACAAATATAAACCAAGCAAAGTAAAAATTACACATATTCTTTACAAATTAAGAAATTTGCAAGGAAAATGCTTCGTAATGGGAAATTTTCGAAAATGAATCCTTTATATTATTGACATTTTTTTTTTTTTGTTGAAATTCGAAAAATTTTTGAAAACTAACCCTTCATCTTACGGATTATGTTTTTAAACAAAAGAATTCTAAATTCTAGATTCTGAAATTTTAGATTTTAAATTAAATTCAATAGACTGTTTTGTAAGTAGAATAACTACAAAACGTATCAAGTATATTTATTATTGGTATGATTTATTTTTTTTTTTAAATATTGTACTTATTTTATATATAAAATGTGGATTTTTTATAATTTGTATTGTAGCTATGGTATACATTATTTATTTTGATGAATTATTTAATCGAAAAAAAATGTCCAATTAGATTATTAGATTTATTACAAAGATTTCTGGTAAAATATTGATGTATGTATGGTATGACTTAAAATTTATTTGTTTTTTTTTTTATATTTTTTTGTATGTATATAATGGATTAGTGTATATATTTATGTATGTACTATTGTAATTTAAGATAATTTTATTTTATTATGTATGGCTAGTAAGTATGTATACGCATTATGTAAATCTATCGTATTTTTTTTAATAGTTTTCTTCCTGCTGACAAATGTTGTAATTTTTGTTGAATTTTTTATTTATTAATTATGTATAAATATTGTTTATTTTTGAACTTTAAATTTACCATAATTTTATCTGAGAAGTTTACTTTTTATTTTTTTAGCCAAGTAAAAAATACTTGCCAAGTAATTTTGTAATTTATTTTATTTTTTTTTTTTTGTTTCGTTTACAAAATATATTTATTTTTATTTAGTTAACACTAGCATGTTTTTCTTCTATAAGTATTTAATTACTGTAATATTTGTATCGGTTTATATTGAACATTTTGTTGCATTTTTCATTACATATTTTGTTTTTTGTATGAACTGTAGTAAGACATAGAAATACTTGACAGAAATTTGAAAACTTAAATTATTTTTAAAAATAAACATTTAAATATTGCAGCTTTAAGTTGTGTTTAAATTGAGTTGGTTTTTTCCAAAAATTATTTAGTTGGTAAAATAAATACAAATCTATAAATTTGTGTTTATATAAAACTTGGATTTTTCACTTGATTTTTTTAATGTAAAAAAACATAAATATTGAGTTAATTTTTTTTTTTCATAATTAAGACTATTAATAATAAAAAGTTATAAGCTTAAATACATAAATTCTTAAAAGCAGTATAACTAATTATGTTTTTCTTTAAATTATTTAAAATAAATATAATCACTTAAACACTCTACACCATTTTTTTCAGGAAAATGTTACCTTTTTTTTTGGCAAAAAAAAACAACCGCTAATATTTTCGACATACGTAAATTACTCAAAAACTTAGGTGAGTAAAGTTAATATCTTGGGACTTTAACGAAGTTGTTTTTTTTTAATTTTAAACGATTTTCTTTGTTTACCTTAAGCTATGTAATTAATGCATAAGAAAATTTTCACGGTTGATTTTGTGTTAAACTTGGTAAATGTCCCAGAAAATTTGTAAAACTATACCCCTTGCTTGTTTTTGGGTCATAAAAGGTTTTTCAAAAAAAAAAAAATTTTGTTTCGAAATTACTTCGACGCTTCACAAGATTTTCAATAACATAAAATAAACGCAAATATTCTTCACAATAATCCAGAGCTTCCTAATTTTAATAAAAGTTGTTTTTAATGAAGCCTTTCCTATATAAAATGATTTTTTTCATAAAATTTTATGAAAAATATAAGTAATAGTAAATTTTATTGTTGATTTGTATAAATTGATTAAAAATTAATTTTAATTTCTTTGAAAATAGCAAAGGGAAAGCAAGAAAAAACACATCTCTTGGTCATGGTGATTACTAAACAAAGCTAGAAAAATCTTTGTTTACATCATACACCAAAAAATATTGCACCTAGATGCACCTCTTAGGCCCTGTGCAAGGTGGCTAAATAAATTCTTAACTAAATACAAGTTGACAAAAGAGTTTAAAATTATTTTGAAAACTAGAAATTTAGAAACGTGAATTTAGTTTAGATTTTATTTAGCCAGTTCGCACCCTATCAACTTAGAGTCACTTTTTAAATCAATTTAGATATGACTGTCTGTCTATTTGATCTTGTTTGTACAGGCGACGAAAAATTACTCTTCGTTAATTTAAAAACTATGTTAAAAAATTACAGATTTTATCGCTTCCCAGTGATAAATACATTCAGAACCGGTATGCTGTACCCCGTTTCTGTATCTGATGCGACAATTTTTGGCATCTAGAAATTTATAGTCACCCTATTTAATACAAGGTGACTTAATATATAATATAACAAAGTTGATTGTATTTTTACTGGAATTTTTTTTTTCAAGCTTCTAACTTTCAAAGCTGTGACACATTTTTTGTAAAATTTTGTAAAATTTCTTATTAGAGAAATAACAAAAATACAGGGCATTATAATCCTCTTTAGATTAATATATATTTAATTTCATGTGACTTACCCTATAGACAGCAGAACAGGGTTGCGTTTTACATGGTTTTTATAACAAATTTGTAACAATAGTTTAAAATATACAAATTTTATAGTATGGTAAATATTTAACTTCAAAAATCGACGATAAACGATATTCGTCTTATAAAATGTAAGCACAGATCTTTTTTACACGGGACAAGTCTACTTTAATTTCGAAAGAAAACGATAACCGTTGCTAGAATCTGCACCCCGTTTCTGTATCTGATGCGTGAATTTTTCGCATCGAGAAATTCATGGTCACGCTACTTTATACAGGGTGACTTAATTAATGATAAAGTTGTTTGCATTTTGGCTGGACATTTTTTTAAAGCTTTTAACTTCTAAAGCTGTAATTTTGTAAAATTTCTTATTAGATAGTGAAATAACATAAATAAAGCGCATTATTATCTTCTTTAGATTAATATATATTTAATTGCCTGTGAATCGCCCTATAGAAAGCAGAACAAGGCTGCATTTTACATTTATTTTGCGAAAACTTTGTCGATGCAAGAAATACAGAAACAAGGTACTGGGCACTGGGATTTACGGTAGTATTAGTGTATATATTTTTTCAGCGTTGTAAAGCGTTGTTATAACAAAACACAGAGTTCCACACAAATAGTAGTATGAATACAGCGTCGTTTATTAATCGATCAGATTAAATTATGGTTTTAGTCCACTTATCTGATTAAGCAGATAATCCAAATATTACTAGATAACTTTTTTTTCTAAATTCAATGTCTTAACTAAATTAACTTGTCTGATTTAAATATTTTATTTTTATGAAATTTCAAACTAAATTATAAATCGTATAATTATCTTTTGTTCGAATCTGATGTAGAGTAGTTTATTGTAAAATCGATTTATACCGACTATATCGTTTTATCTTAAATATAATTACTTTTTTTTAATATAAATATAATTTCTTACACAAAAATATTTAGATCTTTTTTTAAAAAAAATATATATATGAAATTAAAATTATTTAACAAAAATTTAAAAGAAAGGATATAAATAAAAATTTGTAAAAAATTGCACATAAAAATATCTATAATACAGAAATTTTCAATTTAATTTTGTTTTAAGCCAGCAAAGATCACAAATATTGTTCTTTATTAACTTGGGCTTTTCAGCTGGCAATGTTGGGTAAAGTTTTGCATTAATAAGTTTTCCGTTTTTTTTAATATGAAAATTATTTTTTTTAGTTTTTTTTTTATTTGCTTTTTGTATATTTTTTGTACATTTTAATTGCTATCATTTCAGTTAATTATTTTGTTTTTTTCAGAATTTTTTTTTTTTTTGTTTAAATTAATAAACAATTTTGTTAAATTTGTCTTGTTAGCAAATTGTGCGTTAATAAATTGTTTAATAAAAAAAGAAAATTATAAATATAAAACTAAAACTAAAATTTTCAATTTAAATCAATAATAAAAAGAGCAACTAGTAGTGGGATGACGCTTAGCAGGACATTTAGAAAATTTTTATAAAATTTCTGAATGTTATGTTTCTTTTCTAAAATAGAGAGAATTTTGTCAAATTTAGGAAAAGATATTGCAAAACTTTTTGAATTCAAAGCCATTTCTCTATAAAAAGTAACATTTTATTGAAAATTAAAATTTCCCCAAAATAGTTGTTTTTCAATTGATAAAATATGGTTTACAAATATCAAAAACTTTCTGCAGTAAAAAGGACTTCTTTAAGTTATAGAGACGAACCTTTTAAAAAATGTTTACTCCAAATTTTTTAAATAATTTTATAACTCTATATTGAAAAGAAATAAACATTTTTCACCGTAGAAATTTTATAATAATTTACCAAAAGTCCTTGTACGAACCTCAGGAACCGTGTAGCGTATTATTCTGGTTGTTGGTATTATTGTTATTGGTACCGTTACCAGTGGTATTAACATTTTGGGCTGATACCTCCGATTTAACACGACGAGCAATATGAGAACGTGTATGCTTACGTAAATGATCCTTACGATAAAAACCTAAAGGGAAAACAGAAAAAAATTTTTGTAAAAATTACTTACAACTTGGTTTTTGAAAAGTTCCATAGGTTTAAATTTTCATTGAAATGAAAAGTAGATTTGAAATTCTAACATATGACATTTTGTTGATTCTTATAACGGTCTTATAAATCCAATATAAATTTTTACATGTTAATTTAATTTAAAAAAATAACAAAATGTCACTCGCTTATTACCTCGGTCCACCCGAGATATCTGTGTGTGTGTGTGCAAATCTTATGAGAGAGAACGATTTTTTAAAAAATCTCTTAAAATTAGAAATCCGCTACGAAATCATTTGACTGTCGAAAAAATCTTATGACTGCTAAAAACTTTTTAGCACACATTTTTTTGACAAAACCTATTCACAAATTCGAAGAAACTACAATTTTTATAGAAGATTCCTATACAAAAAAAATTAAAAAATATTTTTAATAAAGAAATTCTATTAAAAATAGAGATTTGACTGGAAAGAGCGTTTTCGATCATATTATGATAACTTTATTTCTATTAGAAACTCGAACATTTCTAAAAATTTAATTACAAGATCGACGTTTCTATTATTTATAATTATTTATAAAAGATGTGTGTTAGAAGATGTCGCACATAAGAAGACATTGCGTGGACATATAATCATTAAAAATAAAATTTTTCACAGAGGTAACTATAAGAAAATATTGTGATCCAAGTCAAACTCTTTTTTTTTTTGTATGAAATATTCGCGAAATTTTCGTCTTGAATTAAATTTTGAGTTAATAACATATGTATATAATTAATTCTTCTCACTTCTTAATTAATTAATTAATTAATTTAAAATAATAGAACAAGTAAACTTTGAAACTTCAATGACGATGTGCTACCTCTAAATAAAACTTTTTTTTGACAGACTATATTATTTTCCATAATGACATGTGTGACTTGCTCCACGAAAAGGGACCTCTGCGCCGAAAAGAAGTTATTGAGAAAAACGCGTTTAAAAAAAGCGCTTCGTTTTTCCGTGTTTTGCGCATGGTTATGCAACTCTTCCTTCAACCTGATCATCTGGCGATGTATTTTGACTCTCTGGTACTTTGTACGATGTTCACTATGCAGTGTTGCCTCTATGAAAAATATTTCTAACAGTTAAAAACCTGTTTTTGCTAATTTTGTTTTCAAAATTACCAGAGCTGTTTTATTCCTTATCAAATTATCAATGTTTTGGATTTAAGCCGATAGAATTGAATATATTATTTATTATTATTTAATTAATTTCAGGTTAAAATAAATCTTAATTAACGTAAGAAAATGTGTCTGGAAGACGAATTTAAGAGTGTTGAAGAACAATACTTCAGCGATTGTTTGGAAGAATGTTTACCTATACTCATACAATTATCTCTTCAAGATATTGAGGAAGAGCAGCAAAATACAGGAGAACCACTAAAAAAGCGTGTTAGAAGTAAAAAAGAGTAAAATTTTGATATTTTTGTAATTTTGTACCTTTGATATTGAACTTTTTTAAATTTCAAATATTATATATATTATCTGTTTATATCACATTTTTCAATTTTTTCATTAATTATGTTCATCTTTACAGGTGATTTGTCAAAAAAACTAAAAGACATAGAAACTTGCGGTTTGCGGCATTTGAAAGAGCGTTTTTTTCCTATAAGAATCACTCAAAAAGTAAAAAAAAAATTTTCGGCGCAGAGGTCCCTTTTCGTGGAGCAGGTCACATATTTGTAGGGTTGTGGAGCTCGTGAGTTCAAAGTTTTTCTTACCAACTTAGTAGTTAGGTTACGTATACAACATATTTTTCATCTTACCTTTGCCGCACTCAATGCAAACATGCTTCTTTTCACCGGAATGTATAACAATATGTAGAGTTAGTTGCTCCTTTCGCTTAAAGGATTTCATACAAATCTGAAAATAATTTAAGCAAAATGATTATCGATCTCATGATAAAAGTAAATTATGTATTTGCCCACTTACATTGCACACATGCGGCCTATCGGGTATATGCGACAACTTATGACGAGTCAAATGATCTTTTCGCTTCAAAGCAGCATTACAAATATCGCATACAAAACGTCTTTCCACCGCATGAGAAATAACATGCTGTTCAATGAGACTACGATCGGGATAGGCCATTTGACATTCCGGACAACAGTATAGAGTTGAACCATCCAATGCCACAGTTTCACGTATCTCACCGGGTTTTGGTCTTGGTTTCTTTTCCTTTGGTGGCTTCTTCTTTTTACCCTTTTTACCTTTGGTCGGTGCAGCTGGTGCTGTACCATCGGCATTTGTGGCTGTGCCATTTGTAGCCGTAACTGGTGCAGTACTAGATACTACGGTATTATTAACATTAGTCACACCATTTGCATTGGGAACCGTAACATTAACACCATTTGTCTGCATGGGGTTGGGAATCATTTGTTGTTGCTGTTGTTGTTGCTGCTGCTGTTGTGCATTATTTACATCATTTAAATGTGATAAATGAGTCTGATGATCCATGCTAACTAATCCCGAAGTAAGATTACCATTGTGTGTATGATGATTACCATTGGTGTTGGTTTGACTGGGTGCTAATGAAACGCCTCCCAATGCCAAATTAGCTAAATTGGTACCATTCTTGAGGACATCATTTTTAATATTCAAACCGGATGTTGTATCCAAATTGCCAAAATTTAAATTCCCTGAGTTGAGTTGTGTACCCACAATACCTGAGGATTCCTTTTTTATTGTTTCGGAATATTTGAGGAAGTGTTGTATCGAAATTGGCAGTGTAGCGGAGAGCAAATGCGATGAATAATCAACGGTATTGGCAGTATTGGCCAAAGTTTGCC
This sequence comes from Eustalomyia histrio, assembly GCA_949748255.1. NCBI lineage: Eukaryota > Metazoa > Arthropoda > Insecta > Diptera > Anthomyiidae > Eustalomyia > Eustalomyia histrio. The sequence goes on from OX456523.1 coordinate 220,968,528, forward strand.
AGGATTGATTAACATTTTGTAAAATTTGTTGGTTCAAAACTGTAGAGAGGGTAAGAATGTCATATATATGATATAAGATTATCTATCTACATACAAGGAGGGTCAATTTTTAAAGCAAAAAAAAAACATAAACTGCAACATAAACTGTTTTAATGCGGAATATTGGAATATTGCTCGTATATCAAAAACTAAAAGAGATAAGTAAATTGGGTTTCGGGTCAAGAAAGTCAAATAAATATTTATCAAACCAACATAAACAAAGTTTATCGATATGGATATTTATTGAAATTTATACCATTAAATATTGCTATACTCGTAGTATATAGATTTTTTTAATATTTATCGATTTTGTTGGTATTTATTGATTCTATCGTTATATGTTGATTCTATCACACCATGTCGATGTCTCTCACATAGTAAAAAACGTTCTCTTGGTTTTATATGGGCAAATAACAAAGGTTCAGCATCTTTTCAAATTGGTTTTTTTGCGATTCCAATTGAATTTCTGTTCAAATCCAATTAGTTTTTAGCAGTTTTCCCAATTGGATTTGAAAAAAGTTTTAAAAACAGGGAAGTTTACTCAAATTTTTGCAGAAATCAGGGAAATTTGCTAAATTTTCCCTGTTTGCTCTCAGTTTTCGAACCTTTGTATTCTGTATAAAATTTTATTTGGCCGCTGTCGGCGTTGCATCCTCTATACTATTCTTCCTCTATGATTCTATCGTTATATATCGATGCTTACTGATTATATTTAGATATTATTGGTTTATTACCAATTTAATCGTTAATTATCGATCTCAATTATCGGTTTTATCGATATATGTCGATATTAGCATTCATTTTTCATTCTTATGCCATTTTATCAGCCATTTATATGCCATTTTATGATGTCAATAATAGCTGTGTTTATGCGGCAAGCTATCAAAGTTGGCTTATGTCCCCCCATATAAATTTGACATAAACCAACGTTAGTGTTAACGCTTAACATTACCTATGTCAAATTTGTATGGAAATGACAGAAGCCAACGTTGATAGCTTGTCACATAAATGCAGATAATGTTATGTATGTATGTATGTAATGTATGAACAACCAAAAACTATTTGTTTTTAAAAACTGTTAGCTTCTACTTTAAAATTTTATATGAAATTAAACAAATTAATATCAGTAGTTTTCTAAAACTACAAGTTTTTGAATAATGTCAATGTAGTGTAAAGGTTTTAAATTTAAATTTAATACTTTTGTTTTCCACCTGCCTAAGAATCTTAATAAATTACCTAAAATAAATAACTCGCTCATTTGCGAGAAGACCGGCATAACTCAAAAAACACAATTTTTGAGTTAATGATGCTGAAACGTGGGTCACACCATAATCTAAAACATATCAAAAAAAATTGTATTGATATCTCTTTCCCTCATTAAATGGCGACCAAAAGTGTTTTGTATTTTACTAAGCAGTTAGGCTAAATTGAAAACTTAAAATGCAATTATCTCTAAATCGATTTATTTAAGTTATGCCGGTCTTCTCGCAAATGAGCGATATGTATCTAAGTATGTATAAGAAACAATTCTTGCAAGAGCAAAAAAACCTACCCCAATAGAATTAAACTGGATAACAAAAAAAAAAAAAAAAAACAATTTACTTCCTATAAATCCCAGGCTATAAACAATTTTTAGGCTTCTTCTAATAAGAAAATGAAATGTATATATTTACTAACTCAAGGACGAACCAATTTTATATAAAGCACAAAGAATAGAAAAAAAAAATAAGTGTGCAAAAGATAGGGGACTCCAATCAAAAAGGTTATAATATTTCTTAAAATAACAAAAAAAAAAAATAAAACAATAATTATATAGAATTAAGAAAAATTAAAAGTTTATTAAAACAAATTTAAAATAAAGCAATATTTTACATTAATTTAGTTACAAATAAAATAAATTAAAAGTAAAATATATAAATTCCAAATAAAAATAACTAAGAACTATTTGAATTTGCACACAATTTTAATTAAAATAAATAAATTATATAAATCATATAAAATTAATACAATTAAATATAAGAGCTGATAGCCTATGTAGCTAGTGCTCCTTAAATTATATTAGATCTATAATTAATTATGAATCTAATAAATAATAATAATAATAATAAATATAAATTTTAACTATGAAATTACAAAGTTCTTAAAATTACCCAAAATTAAATTTTTGTTTGTATTAAAAAAACAATATTTCTTTTAATAAAGTACCTGCTGCTCCTTAATATTTATATTAATATAAAATTCTTCATAGGCTGTTAGTAACGGCAGACATGCCCACACATAAGAAAAATGTTAAAGGAATCTACATTTACATACCTATAATATGTGTACGTTTGTACAGTTATAGTGAAAAATATAGCACTATTTATTTAAAATCTTTCTATATTAAAATCGGCTCGAATTAAAAAAAAATCCTACTATTCCGTTGGCACAAAATAAATTTAACTGAAACAGTCGAGTAGAACTAATTTTATTATTTTGGAATCGTATTCAACAAGGTACCTTTTCCTACTTGTGACAAGTAAAACTGAAAGTCAAAACTCTCCATCCAGAACAGATTTGTGCTGGCAACTGAATTTGTGTCGAATCGAATGGTTCGGCTTATATAATCGTACTTTTCAGTTATAACTACCCAATTTTTATTGTGGTTACAAAAATTATATTTTTACAGCCAAATAATTGTAGTGTCAAGCGATTTTAACTCGCTCAACACAACCGAATTTACACGTTTTTGCGTAAGAACTTCAAATTTTATTTGTCAATATTAAATATCTTAACGAATTTATCGATTTCATCATTAACTAACAATAATTTTTAATACAAGTTTGTGAAATAGCTTTTCTGTATTTTTTTATTCCGACAAAAATTTCTAATTTTAATTTAATTTGCTTTGAAATTTTAAAAAATTAACGAAAGAAATCGTTAATTTTGAGCCTCATATTTGTGCTCTGCGTCCGAAAGTCTATTAAAAATGATGAATAATTTTTTTTTAATTTTGTTGTACTGTGTAATTAATATCTTTTGAAAATATTAGTAAAATTTTAACATTATCACATATTGTTTATTTTCCACTTTCAAAATAAAAATGTACTGTACAGGTTGGTTGAAAAGTTCCTGCGCTCACCAAGAGATGGCACTGCTATCTCCAAACTTTTTTTTTCTCAAGTTGGTATAACTGTCCTGAGAACACGTGCAAAGTTGCAAGTCATTCTGTCAATTCTTTTTTTGTTTACAAGCCATTTAAAGTTGACGTGTCATTGATTTTTTTTAATATGGAAAAAATTGAATATCGTGCAGTCATTAGATTCTTTGTTTTGAAGGGGAAAATTTATGAACAATTGTTAGAAGTGTATAAGGAGTCCTCACCTTTAAAACGCACCGTTGAATTTTGGGCTGGTGAATTTAAATGTGGTCGTACCAGAAGAATTACGTATGAAAAAACTGTTCGGAAAGTTAGTGCCGCACACATTAACAATTCAACAAAAACTGGATCGAAAACAAATTTCTCAGCGTAATTTGGAGCGTTTTAAGCCGAATAAAGCCGACTTCTTGCGTCGTTTTATAACTATGGATGAGACTTGGATCTACCACCATGATCCTAAATTGAAACAAGAACGTTTACAGTGGACTGAAGCTGGTTGTTCAACTCCAAAGCAGGTGAAGTCACAACGATCTTGCTGATCTAGAAGGCTTTGGCATCAGTTTTTTGGGATGCAAAAGGAATTTTGTTGATTGATTATCTTCAGAAAGGTAAAACAATCAACTATGAATATTATTGCAGCCTTTTGGATCAGCTGGATGAAAAAATTCGCGAGGAAAGACCAGGTTTAAAGAAGAAAAAAATAATTTTTCATCAAGACAATGCACCTGCTCACAAAAGTGTTTTGACGATGGCTAAATTCAAAGAATTAAAGTACGAATTGCTTGAACATCCACCGTATTCACCAGATTTGGCTCCGAGTGACTACTATCTCTTCAGAAATCTCAAACAATTCCTTCGTGGAAAGCATTTTTCGTCGAATGAAGCAGCCGTAGACGGTTATTTTGCAGAGCTTCCGGAAAACCATTATAAGGATGGGATAAAATTATTGGAAGATCATTGGAACAAGTGTATTGAGCTTCTAGAAGATTATATTGAATAAAAAAATATATTTCGTAACAAAAACAGTATTCTTTCATTTCGAGCGCAGGAACTTTTCAACCAACATGTATGTAGTTAACAGGTAATTGATTGCAAAAAAAACACTAAAGTTTGTTTTGCACCAATTCTGCAAAAAAGTAAGATTTCAACAAATTTTTTCTCTTCCCTGCGTAATGTTTGCACAATTTATGCGATAAAACTATCGCCAATTTTTGTCACGATATCTATCAAATGTGGGTAACAAAATACAACTCTGATACTTAAACAAAATGTGATTGTGAAAGAAGGCCTTTAAAAGAATGTAATTTCTTATATTATTATAGAAAACTCCGTTATTATTTTAAGCTAAACTGTTGTTAACTACACATTGTATATTAGGGTGTCCCGATAAAAAAAAACAATTGTTGATGTAATACGACTCGAAGAGTAACGAGTATTCAAAAAACCGATTTTCGGTTTATTCGAGAAATTGTTTTCTTAAAAAAGCGGTTTCGTTTAACTGGTTCTTTTTATGCACGGAAAGAATGCTTGAACAGCTGTAAAAAGTACCATTAAATATCACTTAAAACAAAAATCTTGGAAGATTTGTAATATTTTTCGAAAATACCAGTTTGGCGGATTCCTGTCATAAATATTGTTGATATAACACAAAAGCATTCATAATATCCCCAAGAAAATGATATTATCGAAATCCAAAGTTTTTAAAAGTGCAGTTTAAAGAAAGAAATCTAAAAACTATTTGTTTACATTAGCTGGACGGCTTATGTCCTTTTCTTATAAATTTTGACATAACCCAACGTGTGTTGATATTTTCCGATTTTAAAAATTTTTCTGGGTAAATAAATATTTAGAAGTCCGTGACTTTTTGAATGAAAGACAGTTTTTTTGCAAAAAAAAAAGAAATATATATTTTTCAACATAATCTCCTTTTAGCTCAATACACTTAGTCCAACGTTTTTCCAATTTTTGTATCCTTTCCAAAAAATAGAATTTTTCGTGGTCCATAAAATAGGCATTTGTTTGATCAATAATTTCATCGTTTGAGCTAAATCTTCCTCCACCGAGCCATTTCTTTAGGTTTGGAAATAATCACTGGGGGCTAAGTCCGGAGAATAGAGCGCATGTGGAAGCAATTCGTTGCCTAACTTATGGATTTTTGCCACGGAAACGAAGTTGACACACGATTGCGTTTGGGGTCGATTGTGAGCAAATGCGGCACGGATAGCTTTTTAATATTCAAGTGATCACTTAAAATTGAAACACACTGCCATATGAAATGCCTATGGCATCAACAATCTCACGCACTTTTACTCTTCGATCGCCCAACACCATATCGTGGATTTTTTCGACATTTTCGGTTGTATTGACCTCAATTGGCCGTCCAGAACGTTCAGCGTCATTTGTACTTGTGCGACCATAACAAAAACCACTTGTTTGCCATTGAAATCGATGGTGCAGAGTCCCCATAGTATTAATCAAGCTTTTCCTTGGTTTAATTGATGGTTTTTTTCGCAAAAGATAATATTTAATGAACCCTCGAATTTCACTTTTTTCCATTTAAAAAAAATCCACGAGGTTGTATGTTTTGAACAGCTGTTAAACGCAAAGTAAATGACGGAACTTGCTCAAAATTTGACAGTAGTCTATTAACAGGTGGTACTTAATGGGAGCAGTGTTGGATATAACTACGAGGGAAGTTCCAAAAGTCACAGACTTATTGATCCGCCCTCGTAACAAGATTATCTTTTTTAATTTAACTCATTGAGGTCTTTCAGTTGTCAGTAACTAAAGTTAAGTGCTTATCTATAGTAATGAATGTCAAATCTGTTTACAAATATTTGAAGTTACTAATCCAGTATTAACTTTATAAAATGTAAAACGTGGTCGGAAAGCGGTATTCTTCATTCCGATTTGGCTAAAGATTTAATATGTGATAGAGAGGACAGAAAATCTAAAAATGTTTTCTTTTTTTAAGCAAACAAAAATTGTATATTATTCTACATACATTTTTTTCGATTCATTTAAAAATTTTATTCGATTAACCGTTTAAGAAAAAACCCAGAATAATTATTTGAACGATTAATCATTTAAAATGAAAAGTCGATTAATTGAATAAAATGTTTATGCACTCTATTGAATATTGAGTAAAGTAAAGATTTTGCAGTAAATTCTAACACTTAATTATTAAGTAGAAAATTGTATCAAATTGTAAGTACGCAGCCTAATAAAATAAAAATTTAATGTCTTAATTATATAGAGAGTACACTAACTATAAGCTTTTCTAAATTTTTCAATCAAATAGTTGCATATGAAAGTTGAAAAAGTTCTATTTTTAAGAATTTTACAAAACTTCAAAGCTATTTTTTTACAATAATTAAGAGAATAAAATGGTTGAAAATTTTGTGCAATAATTAAAAAATATATATTTTAATAAAAAAGACCGGTTAACCGACACCACATAACCGGTATTCGGTTTATTATTTTTTAGAAAAAACCGGTTAACCCGTTTTAAATACTCTAGATGTGTATGAATACGCTGAATACAGAAAAATAATTAAAAATAAAAAAATTGGACAATATTTTTAATTCTCTACCAGCATTTAATGCTGGCAGTATTGGTAACACAAAATCATGAGTGATATTACTTCAAACAGTTTACAACTAAGCCATGTAACGGGACACTCTATTGTACGTATAGCATAAAGTAAACGTCCTTGAAACTCTTTATATATAACAGTTATACATGCCGAAATTATGTTTGTTATAGTCAAAATTATTACCGTTTTTAACAGACGACGAATGGAAGGGCGAAGAAACAGTCGATGGAGAAAAGTGTGAGGAACAGCCGTATATTTTAGAGGTGTTATAACTAATGGAATTTTGTTGTATATTATACAAATTTGTCGAATTATAACTACTGTTACCTTCTTCCCGATCACGTTCTATTTTTGGATGAATTTTACCCTTATGATCCACTGAGGCGGCAGCATTTAAAAAATTCAAATCAGTTTGTGGTTGAGAATATGGAATGGAAATATTTTGACCATACTGCATAGAATTATTAGCGGCGGAAACTGTAAAGATATAAAGGGGAAATAATTAATTATATGATAATATTTAAAAGTTAATTGAAAATTTATTTACACATTTTTTTTTTTTGAGTTATCTAAAATTTAAGTTTTCAAAAAAAAAACAAGCCTGACTACCGGCCGTTTATTATGCTACGCACTCACTGTAGCCAACTACCACTTACTAACTAAAATATATCTTATTGTTTGGGGCTCATTTTACCCAGCTGACGCCGTATATAACATTTTTTTCATTTATTTAATTTTTTTTTTTTTGGTGTTCAGTCGACATATACATACATCTTCTATATTATTATAAACGAATCCTTGAAACGAAGGTATACGACGCATGGGTAAGATTAACCGGGCCAAAAACAACAACAAATAAAATGAAAAAAAAAAAACAGAAATTTGTGAATAACAGTAATATATATATTTTTTTGGTAAACAAAACACCACAGTTTAAACTCCTACTTCTAGGCAGTCAATGTGATTTTGCTAGTAGGGCGAAGTCATATGTGCGTGTAGCCGCTTTCTAAGGTCAGAGCTTGAAAAGTATTTTTTAACAAAAAAAAAAAAATGGTAATTCTGAATTGAATTACAAAAAGTGAAAATTCCAAAGTACAAATTTTATTAATTGTTTCAGTTTTTCGTTAGTCTTTATTGAATCGATGTGTACCAATGAGTAATATTTTAAAACTACCTAGACCAATTGTTCAGAACCGGTTGCATCGAACAGCTTCTAAAACTAACTTCAGGCAGTCAAAATGTAAGGTTTCAGAACTCTTTTAGAACCAGTTATATAACTAGTTTCAGGACCAGTTTTATAACTAGTTTCAGAACCAGTTTTATAACTAGTTTCAAAACCAGTTCTATAACTAGTTCTACAATTCTTTGGAGGAGAAAAACCTATTGCTATTAGCTCAAACTCCATAGAAAAAGAATCCGTTGTATGACATAAATTTAAATCTGTGCTTATGTGACATAAGGTGTTTTGCAAGCTGTTCTTTGGATTTTTACTTTTTGCTGCACTTACCAAAAAAAAGTCTGTAATGGCAACTGAAAATTTTGCTGTTATTACGGAAAATTTTGCTAATTTGAGCCCAGCGGTATTTTTTGCTAATCTTAGCAACACATGTCTGCTGAAGTGTAGTACAATGAAATTAGTAGAAAAACTAGTAGCCGCTACTAAATTTTAGGAAACTTTTTGTAAAGTGGAATTTAAAATCTGTTTGCTAAAATCAGCAAAAAAAAAAAAAATTACAAAATATTATTAATATAAGTACAAAATTTCAAAATTATTTTTTTTTTATCGAGCATCAAAATTTTTTTATTTTATTTATTTTTTTCAAATAATATTTTAGACAAAATTAAAAAAGAAAAAAAATTAAAGGCTTTAAAATCTTAAAAATTGTTAAAACGTAAACGAATTTAGCATTTTGTTTGAATTTGGTAATTTCTGTTTTGAAAAATATTTTAGTGAATTTTTTTTTACTTTTAATGACAAATTTTAAATGGTTTTAGGGCTGATTTTTAGAACTAAAAAAGCTTTTTAGTGCTATTTTAAGTGGATGTCCTATTTTTAGACATGAGTCGGTATCTTTACTTTCGATCCCTTTTTTTAATCTATGTAACATTTTAAGGAAATTTAAGTTTGTATGTGTAAGTTTTAATAAGAAATAACATTTCCTTCAATATCCACTTTTTTAAAATTAGTAATTTTTTTGGCTAATTTTAGCAAATCGGTTTTCAAAAATTTGTAAAATGATTTCTAAAATTAGCAACAAAAACTTGTAAATACTCTGTAATTTATAAAATGTAAATAACAAAAAGATTTGCTTAATATTTTTTTTTACTAAAAATCAGTACAAAAATAGTAAAGTGGTATTGGAAACCGTTTACAAATTTTTCTACTAACTTTTTTTTTTGAGTGTGTCCATGAAATATTGCTTATACGCCTTGGTAATCAATCTAAAACGGGGAAGGAAAATATGTTTTCTGTTATTGTACCAACCAGACAAACAAATTGTACTTTTTCGATCCTCACGGTACCAAAATTTTTCCGCTTTTTTTTAACAATTTTATCGTATTGAGTCAGATTTGCATAGACACTAAAAAGACTTAAAAAAAATTTAAATTTACGGGGTGAAACAAAATTTATCGTTAATTTTATGTAGTCGTATGATTACCACAAAACTTTGAAAAATTTACTCTAATTTTTATGTCACAACTTTTTTTCTGGTTGTCCGTCTCCCTTGGAGCGCAATTTTACCTTTTTAGGATTTGCTATTAAAAAATTAAAGGGCATTTAATAGCTTTTTAACAATAATACACTTTTTTCTTATTTTTTTTTGTTTTGAGAGGTAATTTAAAATCAGCTGTTCAATGTTGCCACTTCCGAGTATTTTAGTACAATGTGTATTGATGTGACACCGATTTCGAGTTTAATTTAAAACTGACTTCATTTTTCACTAAAGTAGCTGAATAAATAGATACAGGATTTTAATTTAAAGCTGCTTTTAAACAAAGTCGACTTTATGTTATGTTGTTTTATCAAGTTATAAACTGAAAATTTGAAAAAATTTCAAATTGTACTAAATGAGCCGCGGTAGTACCACGGTACCAACCAAGGTAAAAATGTACCAAAAAAAGTACAATTGTACCATGTTTTCCATCCCTGATCTAAAACATAATTGCAAACTTCGCAATATGGAACAACAAATAACGAATACCGAACTTATCTGTTTTTCCTCTTCTTAATTTAGTTCAATTTAAAAGAATGATAATTAAAATTTCTTTCAGTTGAATTGATTATGACTTTTTATACCCTCCATCATACACGGTGAGGGTATACATGCGTAGATTATGGATAGATTTGTTAAAAATAATCTAAAATACAAATTAAATTAATCGGAAATACATTGTTGTTTTTTTAAATCATTGTTTAATAATTGACAAAAGTATTAAAAACAATCGAAAATCGTTTAAAATAATTATCAATTTTTAACTGACAACACGTTAGAATAAAAAAAAAGATTTTTGTAGTTTGCTTTTCAAATTGAAAGTTTTTTCATTTGTATGAAATTTCAAATCACAACACATACAGAGGCATATATTTTTATTTTCTATGTCTGTATGCATATTGGAAAAATTTCTTGTTATTTGTATTGAAATATTTTTGTATTCAAACAAAATTTGTTGATAAAAAAACGAGAAGGAATGTTTGGATTTCTATTTTTAGAAACATAAAATATTACATTTAACAGAAAATATCAACTTCTACTGAAAGTTTGTATTTTTTATAGTTTGTTTTTTGAATGACTGATTTAAATAGTTAAAAAATATATTTCTATGAAATTCAATTGATTTTTCATTAAAAAACAAACTCTATGTATAACTTTTTTATAGTCTAAGACCCCATAAAGTATATATATTCCTGATTCTTATGCGATTTTAAGTCGATTTAGCAATGTCCGTCTCTCTGTCTTTGTATCTATCCATCCATTGAAATGCCGATCACAGCGCGAATACTTAAGCGGGGATGCTCACAAGCAGTTTGGTATTGAAAATCGTGAAATGTCAAGGTCCCTTTTAAATTTTTCATACAAATTGGTGTAATATATTTCAGTACAATTTAGTAGCTACTGGTAAGTAAAATATTTTCTCTTAACTTTTCAACAGTTGTTTACAATTAAATATTCACCCCAAATATTTTTCACCTTATAAAATATTTTCCACCACTAAAATTTTTATTCACGACAAAAAATTGTTTTCATTTCTAAAAATTTTTTTTCAACTCAAAATTTTTTCCTTTACAAAATTTATTTTCACAAAAAGTTTTTCACCTCAAAAAATTTGTTTTACCTCCATAATTTCACTTCTAAAGATTTTTACAACATTTTTATCAAAAACAGTAGAGAAATTTTTTTAGAACATTTGTGTAGGGTATTCAAATATTCGGTACATCCGAACTTAAGCTTTTTTTTTTTTGATTTTTTTTTTTAGAATCGGTCTCTTAGCATGTAAGGTAAATGAGTGGAGTTAACAAACACATTAAGCACCTTTTAATTAAAAAAACTTGTCTGAAAGTGCTCCCAGCATTAAGTAAAGGTCAAAAAACATACATATGTTACAAAATAAAATTTACGGAAAATATCTATTAAATTTTAAAATAATTTTGTTGACATGTGTAATGTATTATCTGTGATTTGGTAAATGATTGTTTTCTTTGGACATGGGGGGAGGGTATTCAAAGACTCGCCACAGCCGAAGTTATTATTTTGTTTACAATTTTTTTTTTAAATTTATTCAATCGATGCGTATAAGTAATATTTTAATATATTTTAATATTAAATGAATATTAATCATACGCCTTAGTAAATGTTTTGTTTACATAAAACAGACTACATAGATTTACAGTTTCTCATAGAACTTTTTTAACAAAAATTATTTTTAACGGTCTGAAATTTATCATACGAAATTAAGAATACACTCTTTGCGTCTCTCTTACTCTGTTTTAACAAATTTTTGCTTTTATCTCGGGAAATAACTCAAAAAAATAAATACGAATAAACCTGTTTTTGGTCGTTTTGATGACGTATGTATATATTACCAAAAAAAAAAAAAACAATAAACCTTTGTAAATATTTGTATTATACTCCCCAACTCTGATCTCAATTTCCAAGGCCATTTGTTTATATACTTCACAACATACATAGGACAATGTCTAGTACATACATTATATACATATGTATATATTTTACTGTTAGTTTGTAGCTATAGGCTCCTAAAATATTGCCTCATCAGTATATTATGTGTATTGTTCATTTAAACAACATATTCCCTCAATATCTCAATATAAGGGAGTAGTTGAAAGATTATAGAATTTATTGTTAAAAAAAGCCGGTTGTTTCACTGTTGTCAACTGCATTTTATAAGTGTTGATTGTCGGAAATAATTTTATATTTCCGTATTTAAATTGAAAATTTTATTTACTTAAAATTTATAAGTAAGATTCTAAGATAAGAAAGTGCACTCAAAAAATGTTGCCAGTTACCACATGACAGTTGTTTGTGTAGCACAGAAGTTGTTGTGCTGTTGTTTTCTATCAAAACACAAAATAACTACAATCACAGTTATTTCAAAAAAAAATTAAAGCAGTTATTTTTAAAGTTTTATTTAGCAGTTGTTTCTCGTAGCAAAACTTTGTCAGTTATTTTTCGATATTGTTAGCTATTTTTTATTTGGCAGATAAAAATAACTACGGTTTTAGGTTATTAAAAATGTAAAATCCCCAGTTGCCTTTTTAACTGTAATTCGTAAAACATTCTGGGCAGCGACTTTCATGCTTTAAATATTATCAACTTTTTATATTTAATTGACATTTTAATTTAATTTATAGAGAAAAGTTTTGTATTTGAAGTACAGGGTGGGCCATTTCAAATTTTAAATTTGAACTTTAAATTTGAACTACCGATTGCTTTGACTTTGAAAGGTAAAATGACATACATTTTTATTCTCAAGTTTATGTTTGACATTGGCAATATGGGACGTTACGCTCGAACAAAATTGGGAAATATTAAAAACTTACTTTCAAAGTAGTGAGTCTTTAACGCAAACTGTAAAAAATTTACGTGGAAAATTTTCGAGAAGAGATCGGCCTTCAGTTCAGTTTGTGCGTCAACTTGTGTAGCGAGTTCATGAAAATGGATCGTTTTTGGACAAACCAAACCGTGTACGTTCTCGTCCAGTGCGTTCAATCGAAAACATTTCTTCTGTGGCTGAGAATGTCCATTAACATCCATCAACTCGTCCTCGTTTTCAGGAACTGAACATTTCTCGCACTTTTTTGAGGAGAATTTAAAGATGACGGCTTACAAAGTTAAATTGGTTCAACAACTTAAGCCTCATGACCATCCGATACGTTTTCGCTTTGCCCAATGGTGTTTTCAGATGAATCTCATTTTCATCTCGGTGGCTATGTCAATAAGTAAAATTGACACATATGGGGTTCAGAGAACCAACACGTGACTATTAAGAATCCAATGCATCCACAACGGGTCACTACTTGGTGTGGATTTTGGGCTGGCGCCATCATTGGTATATTTTTCTTCGAAAATGAGCAAGAAGCCGCCGTTACCGTCAATGGTGAGCGTTACCGTGCAATGCTCAACGAATTTTTGTTTCCAAAAATTCAAGAGAATCCCATGAACGACATTTGGTTTCAACAAGAGATGTCACACAGCCAAAGCTACCATCGATATTTTACACACTGTTTTTGAAAATCGAATAATCAACCGATCCATCCAGAGACAATTGAAGCTTTGAAACATGAAATCGAAGTTGCCATTGAAGAGATTCGAGCCGATACAATCGAAAATATACTGAAAAATTGGGTTGATCGTATGAGGTACTGCCGAACCAGTCGTGGTAGTCATATGCATGATATTATGTGCCATTCTTAAATCACAAAGTTCAACCTCTCCAATAAAACCAGGAATTTGAAAAAAAATTTTAAATTGTCCACCCTGTAGAATTTTCTGAAAATTCTGATATATAGAGGCTGTAATTTTTTTAATGAAATGAAATTAATACGAAATTTTAAGGAAAAAAACTGGATCTTCGCTAAAATTTGGGTTTTGAAATTAGGGCCAATTTTTAAATTTAGTATTCACATTCAAGAGCTACATCGTAAAATCTATCAGAATAAATGGGTCGCATGTCTGCTGCATTTTTGTGTTTTACTTTGTAATTGGAATTTCTTTAAATTTAAATTTTTAATTTAGATTTATTTTTAATTTAAATCCATATTATCTGATTTGTTAATGCATATCGGGACCTTGAATTATTAATGAGCGCTTTTTTTTCGAAATTTACAGTTTTATTGCGAAAAAATTTTTACAAATATATTTTTTAAAGTATTGTCCATCTCTGGTCACAGCTGGTCACAACATTTAGAGATTTATTGTGCAAAAATTATTACAAATATATTATTTAAAGTATTGTTCTTCGCTGGTCACAACTTTTTCCTATCTCTCTGGCAATTTTCCGAAATAACGACACGTCTTTGGAGGCAATCCAATCATCAACCTAGTTTTTGCAGTTTTCATATGAAGTAAACTTTTGCTGGGACATGGCCATATGTCATCGACCGGAACAAGTAGTAGTCGGAAGGAGCGGTGTCTGAAGAATAGGGCGAATGTAGTAGGACTTCCCATTTCAGCGTTTTCAAGTAGGCCTTGAGCGGTCTTGCAATATGTGGCCGAGCGTTTTCATGATGTAAAATCACTTTTTCGTGCCATTCTTCGTATTCCGGCCGTTTTTGTTTCAGTGCGCTTCTCAAACGTAATAGTTGTGTTCAATAGCGTTCCTCTGTAGTCGTTTCATAGCTCATAGAAGATCACGCCGCTCTGGTACCACCAAATACAGAGCATAAGCTTCACGCCATGAATATTCGGCTTTGCGAAGCATGTTGATGGGTGTTCGGGCGAAACCCATAACTTTTTGCACTTGGGGTTATCGTAATAGATCGTCTTTTCATCGCCAGTCACAATGCGATGTAAAAAACTCTTTCGTTTTTTGGCGTTCGAGGAACTGTTCACAACCGAAAAATCGACTTTTGGCGTCGCGTGCGGTTCAACTCCTTGTTTTTGAGTCAATTTCACTGCTTTTAGGCGTTTGCTGACTGTCAACTCCGTCACTCCCAATGATTGTGACAATTCCAATGTAATGATTTCAATTCAAATTATTCGTCTTCAAACTTTTTGGGTTGACCCGAACGTTCCTTGTCTTCGAGCTCAAAATCAACAATTTAAAAGCGACCAAGCCACCTTCGACACAATTGTTTATATAGAGCATTCTCGCCGTAAACTTCCACTAAGATTCGATAAGCCTCGGCCGTTCTGAAGAATAACTTTCCGCAAAAACACTTCATCAGGTACGAAGTGCGACATGTCCGAGGTAGTATTGTTGTTGATAGATTTAAGCGGCAAGACATTGGAAACTTAAATATTTTTTTATATACTAATGGCGGCTTCTTGTGTGAAACGCTCATTTCTAATTCAAGGTCCCAATTCATATTTATATCCAATCATTTATTACAGGAACAGTACCCAAACCCAAACACTCCGATTTTCATGAAATTTGGATATGTGATAGAAAAGACGATAAGTTGGTGATAAAAAAATGTCCTAAAATATGGTGGATTTTCTTTAATACAATTATAAGGCGCTAAATGCTATAAAATGTCGCGGATTTATCATCCAGACGATAATTTGGTGATAAAAAATGCCAAAGATATCGCGGATGGTAGGTAATAATAACAATCTTTAAATATCAAGAATTTATCTTTCAAATAATAATTTGGCCATAAAAAATGTTCCAAAATTTGGCAGATTTATTTTCCAGGAGATAAAAAAAATGTTCTAAAATGTTGCCAAATTATATTTCAGATAATAACCACGCGATAATAAAAATCTTAAATGTCGCCAATTTATCTTTTAGACGATAATTTGGTGATAATAAATGTTTTAAAATGTTGCCGATTTACCTTCCAGAAGTATTAAGTTTTTCTTTTTCAAAATATCATAATAACCCATATTAAACAATTTTTATTTAAAATGTATTATTATTATTATTAAGATAGATCTATCAGAATTACTTCACCATTAACATTCGTCAATACTTCATGCAAATCAATTACTGTCAACCAAAACGTCAATAGGTATTAGGAGAATTGGAGCTAAATAATTAATCATAATATTTAATGATAACAGATGAAAAAGAAACTCCATCCCTTATAATTAAATTGCAGTTTATATGATTTTTCAAAAGGGAAAAATATACAGACTATCATTGAATTAATGACAAAATAGAAACAAAAGAAAAATATAAAAATAAAATTTGAAATCAAACTTTTGAAATAACACTCTCACACACACACACAAGTACAATTATTTAGATATGAGTAATAAGGAATAATGAAAGCTACCACCGAAACATAACCTAACATCCAGCCAGAAATTTGTACGTACAACATACAATATTAAACAGCAGCAACAAAAACAATATGCCATAAAGCGAATAGTGGAACACGACTTTTCACTTTTCAAACATCACTTTCACATGGGAAACAGCGACCAAAATAAACAGAAACAAATACTTACTCTCACTTGGAGTCACCACCAACCATCAACAACGTACTCGGAAAAAAAAACAACACAACACAAGACCAGAACAAAAACAAAACAAAACCAAAACAACAGAGAAAGGATAAGAGAAAATGTAAGCCAAGTTATCAACCAACCTAGAAATTTCATCAGAAATTATTTTACTAAGAGTTGAGTCATAAGGAAGATATACAAAGTGGAGCACGGCATAGTGTCAAAGTCACAATAATCATAATAATGAGAAGAATATAAGTTATACGAACAAAAAAAGGAAGAAAAAAAATCAAATGAGCGATAGTGAGAGGAATAAGCTAACCCACTCAAACTAGAAATAGAATATAAAATGAAGTGAGAAATTGTGGAATAAGCTCAAACCTTATATGTGTGGAAACTACTACTAATAGGGAGAAAGTTCTACAGAATGAGTATGTTTATGGAGTGGAGTGGAGTGTGGGAGCCAAACGGGGTGAGTTAAAAGTGAATTTATTACAAAATGTACGAAATGGGAGGCAAAAAAGAGAGAGAGGCAAGAGAAAGTAATGGAATGATGAACATTGAAACTCGCAGTATGAGTAACAATAGCAGTGTTAGTATGTGAGAATAGTACATATATGTATGATAAAGATGATAGAAAAGTACTTTTTTACAGGCACATTTTGAACCACAACAATTGAATAACTTAAATCTACTAAAAGCGTAAGTCATAACTTAGTTTCAGTTCTAGACCTAGTTCTAGAACTGATTCTAGGAGAACCGGGACTAATTTTAAGTAGTAGGTGCTTTTGGCCGCTTATTAAAAACTGATTCCGCCATTAATATTAATACCGCTTTTTAAACAAAAATTACGCTTTTTTATATTTTAGGTCCATTAAGAACATTTCTTATTATTAAAATGTTTTAAAAACGTTCAATATCGATTTTGTTAAATGTCAGAAACTTGAAAGATTTTTAATACAAGTAAAGTCATCACAATAGAAAAGCTCTCTATTTTTGATAGTAAAAATATTTTTACAATAGATACATTTTTTATAGAAATTCGAGTATTTTATATAACAAAAATGTTTACAATTCTCCTATAAAATTTTTATTTTTCTAAATTTGATGATTTTTCTTTAGGAAATATTTTCTGAAAATCCAATAGTATTTCGATAGGAAATCTTCTTAGTATTGCAGGTAATATTCTTTAGAATCAAATAAAATTAAGTTCTACAAATATGCTTGATCATAGAATTATTTTTTTCAACTTTGAATTACTTTCAAATATATTTTATTATTTCTAATAAACCAAGTTTTTGTTAATTTGCCCAGTCTAGATTGTATTTAAACATTTTTTTTTGGACGACTTAAACTAAAAAATAGAACAATTCCCAGATAAAATTTTAATTATTTCGCTTTTTTATCTTCCAAATCGCGAGTTACGTTTCAGAGGAAACAAAGGTTTTAATTTAATTTTACGAAGTTCTTTCTTTAATGGTCCCTTTGTATCTGCCACGATATCCAGAAAATCAATCTTTTATATTATTCAATCAATACTGGCAGAACAATCAATATTGCTGATCGGAAAAATCTAAACAAAGAAGTTCATTGTGCCACTTACAAGCAGAGCTTGTATGTTGCAACAATGTCTGGATTTTATAATTAGAACATCAACTGTAGGCAAAATTCTACAGTTGCGACAAAGTTAAATCAAAAATACATTGTTTTGCTGTAGAAAAGGGCATTGTTCTTTGTTACAATTTTACTAAGAATTTAAGTGTGCTGACGTACTTGAAAAATGTAAACAACCAAAATTATTTAGAATTTTAAATGTCAGCACTTCAAAACTATTAAATCATTAATTGTAACAAAGCAGAATGTTTAGAATGAAATCTTAATTAAAGTAATATTAATAATAATAATAATAATAGTGTTAATAATAATAGTAGTGTTAGTAATGATAATAATAATGATTTGTTATTAAATGATGGTTACTGTTGAGGTGCCGTAACTCGCGACTTTTGATTAAAATAGTTATTCACGTTAGTTATGGAGAGAAAGCAATTGTTGTACAGCTAATTTTTTGGAGTAGAAAAATTAGCTAGTTATATAAATCGCAGTTGCTTCTTGACTTAGGACAAGAATTCCAACAACCAATACGTTCCGTTTTCGGTCTGTCATAAACGGTATCTAACTCCGTTTATAAACAAGCTTTGACGGATACGTATTTACGAACCGTTAACGTACAGTAGAAATCGAATTTATGAATTCGTACGTTTTGGAGACTTCGTGAAAGTGTTTCTTAGAATAATTTCATGACCTTTTCCAAGAGGATTTATAAAATCTCAATGATAACCTGTTTAACATATACCAGCGATTAGATAGTAACCATGTTGGGCTTGCAAAATGTCTCCGGTTGTCAGGGTAATAGCAAAGAGAGATTTTGCTTCTCACGTTTCTCTCGATATATTTGTGAACTATCCTCGAAGAGAACCTATTTATATAAAATGCGACAAAAAATAAAGAGTACGTATTGGGTGCCTAAGAGAAGCGAAGAAGGGGTCTGCCTATAGTGTGAAATCAAAAGAATGTAAAAGTGGAACACTTGAAGGTGTGGTACAGGTATGTGGCTTATGTAATATCGAGACTAGCGCTGTGGATACTCTCTGCAACTGGTAATTTCAGCTGTTGTCGTGTAATAGTTGGACTGTTACACAGAACGTTGTGGGTTTGATCCCCAGCGAGGGCAACATCAATTTAGAAAAATAATATGTATAAGTTATATTAAGTGATACATATCGCAACGTCCTCATTGGCGTTCCCATAGCACTTAACCCCACCGAATCAAAATAACATATCAGGGCTCAGATAGAGGGCTATAGAGCTTTAAAAATATAATTCCTTAAATCATTTTTCAAATCTGATTTAAATTTTGACGAATTAATTTGCGAATTCATTTTTCTGATTGAATTATTTACTAACATGATTAAATCTTTATCTTATCAGAAGAATCAATAATTCAATTTTAAAGCTAAGAATCAAATCAATTTAAACTTGGTTCACGAATCAAAAAAGGGATTATTATTTTGGTTCGTGAATCAAAATAATTTTTTTTTAATCACGATTAATTCAATTTTCAATCCGACTTCAGTGTTGCCATATTTGAAGCCCTTCATCTTTACCACCTTTTTAAGGAAAGCAACACATTTATTAGTAGAAAGAATTTCCTGTGTAGCTTCCCTTAAAAGGAAAGATCTGGTACAGGCATTTTTAATGCCTGTACCAGATAAAATGGGAGAAAGGAAAAGATTGCTTTCCACACCGACTTTCAGATTTATGAGCTATCGAAAGGTCAGAAACTATGGATATACAAGACTATTCAACTGGCTGAACTACCATCATGTAACTAATTTTGAAGTTCCCACCACCTTGGATTGAAGTTGCCATGCTAGAGATGAATTAATCTGAAAATGCTAGAGATGGATTAATCTGAAGACGAGAACTTGACCAAAGGAATTCCAACTCCTGTGAACGACTATTCTTAAAATATAGTATCTATTCTTAAAATAGGTATGTGCAAGAAATTTAAAGACTCAGTCCATAAATTCACCTATATAACATAAACATTCTTGGGGGTTTTTCGTCATCCCTGAACCTACTACACAGGTGAGGATTTCAGGATTAAATATTGGAATTGCAGAAAACTAAATTTAAAGAAAATTAGCTAAAATTGCAATTTTGTACAAAGTAGTCCTTATATCAACCGTAGATTTGAAATAAAAATATTTTAAAGGAAACAGTATATACCTTGTAATATATGGTTAACCTTTGGATTATTTGAACACCAGTAATAGGATCATATTGTAAATCATAAAAATATATTTTTTAAATAACGTGTTAAATTGTACTTTACTTGGAAGGCCATTTACCATCACTATTTAACATATATGAGTATGAGAATACTCTTGTGTATGTATGTAAATGTAAACATGCAATACCAGCATATACATAACATACATATGTATGGGGGGAACTATACACATATAAGCAAAGACAATAAAGAGTGAGAGTAATTATAACAACATGGGGGATAGTAAATGACTTCAAAATTTCAATTAAGGGAGGGAGTTTAATATGAAAAAGTGCAAAAATATTATAGACCTTAAATCAGATTTGAAATATTTAAAATTGAAACATTTTATTAAAATTTAAAATATTTCTTTAAAGGTCCGTTCAAAATAATGGCGTAATCTGTGCTGCAGAGTAGATTTTCTTTTCCTTCTCACTTACTACTACTACATCTCTATTTTAATACATTACATTGTAATGTACCGCACACTTTGTCATTGTGAATTGACCTTAAAGTTTAAACAACAAACTGTTAATTAATTAAACAAATACGAGTATTTAATTGTTTTTACAAAAAGTCTACTAATTTTAACATTTATATAGATTTCTATTTCAATTACACATTGTTCAAATATTGTATATAAAGTATATAACTGGGTGAGTGTGTGTTGTATATAAAAATCACATACTAATACAATACTTTTTATATGCTTTTTATAAATGGCGGCATGGCGGCATGGCGCTTTATGTGATTGCATACATACATACATATGTACTATACTTCACATTTACATTTCCATTTCATTTTATAGCAGGTACTATTATTACTACTCATACTATAAAATATAGTTTAGAATGAGTATGTGTGTGTTAAGTATTGCTACTATATATGTTTGTGTTTAGTGGGAATATTTTATGGGGGGATCTTTTTTCTATACAAAATAAAAACTGAACGTTGCCTAGCTTAATAAAGTTTCATTTATTGACAAACATTTAGTTGCCGACAGTATTGACATTTAAAATCAGTATTGTAAATTGGGTGACCAGATTTTTTAATTCTCTTAACTTTATTTCGTATTCGCCAATGGGGCATAAATGTCACCCACAATTTTCCTTAAGTTTAGGAGAATTGTTGAATTGTTTCCATCGATAATTTATGCACTTGTTGATCGTTTTTCTTACTACCAAATTTAACTTTACGTGCGGTGGTGAATAAATGTGTTCTTCGAAGTGCAAAAAATAACAGAAAGTTTATTTGGAATATTTTTTTTTTATTTCATATGCTAGAAAAATTCCTTGTGAGATGTTGAATACCCAAGTAAAAAAATTAATCGGGCGCAATATTTAATCACATCCAATTTGATATATGTGACCTTCTCCGAGAAAAGGGACCTAGTGTGTCAAAAAACGGGTTTGGACTTAGGAGTGGATTCTGGTACCTAAAAGGGTGTAGAATAAGATGAAATGAGTTAGATTTCTGATCACCAAAGTCGGCACCCAATCATAACTAACCATACAAAATCGCATCCCCCAACTGAAGGCGTGTTCACAGTGATAATGCGTTATGAAACTTTAAATGCGTTTTTCTCAAAACTTCATTTTCACACACTAGATCCCTTTTCTCGGAGAAGGTCACATATTTTAATATCTAGCTGATATTATTTGATCCGAAAAATGACGGATCAAATTAGATCCAGCAAATAAATTAGGAATTTTTATGTTCAAGGCAATAAAATATTACATGCGTCGATGGCTCAGTGGCTAGAGTTTTTGGCTGGCAACCAGAATTCTCAGGTTCGATTCCATGAGCACGTTATATTTAATATATGTAGTTTGAAATATTTGTATTTTAATTTGTATTAATAAAAATATTTTTAAGAAAATCTATTTTGAGATACATTATTTTTAACATACTTGTAACCATATAAGTAACCATTTACATTATCACCTCTATATTAATGGATCTATACATTACTTTGAGGCTCATCGCCCGTAAAATTCATCAATGAAGTAATGTGTAAAATAATGCATCGGCCCCTAAAGCTATACATTACTTAACACATTATTTGGTAATGTGTGGTTTTGCTGGGTTTTGTTATTGTTGTGGTTTACGTCATAAAAAGCAGTTCTTATTTCGTTCATGGCGTTCACGACTGGTCACCCTAAAATATAGAAACAACAACTGCTGTCATCGTAAGCAAATAACTCCGTCGATATAGAAAAATCAATTAAATAAATATTGGTAGTGTTTCCATAAGACGTTCGCCGCTAGACGAATGAGTGTCTGTATTATGTATGTATTTGGTTTTTGTGTTGCATGTATTTTGTTATTGTATTTTCGTTCGTCTAAATCATATTGTGTTCTGGAAACATCACCTTTATTTAGTACAAATACACTTCTTCTTCCTCGATTTCTATTGTTTAAATTAAGTCTTCTTAATTTTAAGCAAAAATTGATTTGTTGAAATATAATAATTTGTTGTTTAACCGCAGAGCGAGGGTGCAATGAGTAAGACTTTCACATCCATTTCATATGACTTTTTTAGTTTTACTAGAAGAGTGTTTTACTTTGAAACGTTTCATTTTTTCAATTCAATTGCAACAATTTTTAATATTAATTTTCCAGTAAATAATTGGATCATGCTTTATTTCTATATTAATATTTATGTTCCAAACGGCAGAAATATATTCTTGTTTTAAAACTGTATGGTTGAGGGCGCTGACAGTTCGGTCGGATAGTGACTATGGTCACAGTGTAATCCTTAACATGATGCCTGAACTTCCAGGCATGATTGGTGAAAACACGGAACTCCATAAGACGGCTCTAAACTCGGGGTCTACTCAAGGGACCTACAGCTGAGTATTGCGCGGAGACTGCCGGATTACTGTAGTGGTTTTCAGGCTGAAATTCTGGCCATTAGAGAGGTAGCGGAGTGGCTTAGGTATAATGTCCTCACAACAGTGAGGATTAATATATTCTCTGATAGTCAAGCTGCCATTACATCTCTGGATTCTGTCTTCCTGGATTCGACATCAGCCCTGAACTGTCGCAGATCTCTTAATGAGATGGCTCAGCAGTTCAGCATCCATGTTATGCCGGGCCACAGGAACATACCAGGGAACTGTAGGGCAGACGAGCTTGCAAGACTGGGGACTACCTTGCACATTCCACACGAATCGGAATCTGTGGGCATGCCTCTGGCCACTTGCAAGTTTCGACTGCGTTAGAATACTTATGGGTTAGCAAGGGAGAGGTGGGCTTCTCTCCGTTGTTGTATTCGTTCCAGACAGATGTGGCCCCGTCTGGATAGAAAGCGCACGCACAGAATGCTGTCACTGTCAAGCCCCGATATATCCCTAGTTGTGTCCGTCATGACGGGACACTGTCTGATGAGAAGGCACGCAGTTAGGTTGAGCGTTGCGGCTAGTGACTTTTGCAGAAGCTGTGGTGACGAAGAGGAGGAGGAGGAGGAGTCTGTGGAGCACCTTCTCTGCACTTGTCCTGCCCTGGCTCGCAGGAGGGGACTGTATTTGGGCTCATGTTTCTTTGAGGACCTGGGTGATTTGGCTGATATCGATATCGGCCGACTTAGGGGCTTTTAAAGGCAATCGGGATGGTTCGACAAGGGTAGCTGGTGATATAATTTTTACTAGCTTCCGTGGTATCACAAGAGACTTTATAGTCTAAGTGAGTCTGATTGGCAGGCTACCACATCTACCCAACCCAACCTAATTTTAGTCTATAGAACAGTGTTCCTTATAATTACAGTCGTGGTCACAGAATTAAGTCATTGTACTAACATTTTTTTTCTTTTTTGAAAACTTTTATAGCGGTTCCTTGACTTTTTGTTCATTCCAAACTTATCAAATATGTTAGTTCTCATTTTAAACAAAAATAGAATTGAGAACTTGATGTCAAAATGTTCAAACTAGCAATCAGTAAGTCTTAAAATATTGAGTGTTAAGTGGGTTTTTGTTTTAATGTTTAATTTAGTTTAAATAATAGTATAAATAATAATAAAACTTAATTTTTTATGGCTAAAAAATAAAATATTTAATCTTATATTAGTTTAAATTGATCTTAAGATCTTTTTTATACAACAAAAAATTTCCCATGAAAAAGTCGAAAAAGTCCCTGGTGACGAAATATTGGGATTAATAAATATTTATAATTCATTTTTATAAATAAAAAAAGATCTTAAGCTCAATTTAAACTAATATACAAATCAAGAAGATTGTCGAAAACTAACAGAATTTTCAATATTCATTCTTGATAGAAATTTCATGAGCTCGAATGATATAATTGTGTGACCACGACTGTATGTTGATTTTTAGCTGGAAGAAGAAAATATTATTTTATTTGAGCAGTAGTTTTTAATTAATAAGATTTTAAATTTATAACTCTCTTATTTATTTTTTTTTAATGTTTGTACTGATACTATATGTATATCTACTTTTATTATTTATTTATATCATAGTTTTACTTTATATTTTTATTATTTTATAAACCAATTTTGTTTTATTACTTTCATTATATTTTTATTATATAAATTGTTATTTTTATCTTTTGGGTTGTAATAGCTTTGATTAATCATATATGGCCCTAGGGATTTGGTTATGTAATTTAGAGTGAATAAATTATAAATTTATAACAATATGAAAAAAAAATTATATAAAAGCTATGAAAGCTGTACTTTGAATCTCATCCCAGATATATTCATAAAAATACTCTAATACTTCTTCTTTTACCTCATTCCAAATAACTTATCATTTGCCTGGGTCAGCAACAATAGATGTTTGCTTATTTTTTAATACTTTCTTTTCGTTCTTATCTAAGAATTATATTACAACACGAGGCTGCTACTCTTATCGCGTAATTAATAACTAGCCCCCCCCCCACCCACAGAATGTGCTGCTGGCTTTTACTAAAAGCCAGAAAAACATATTATTGAACTTTTGCATTTTAAAGAGCAATGAACTTTTAAAGGTTTTTGCTTAAAAACTTGAGTTTTCAATTCAACTCCTCTTCAGTTTACTTTTATTATTGACAATAATAAAATGCACGTACATAGAATAATTTATTCATATGTAATACATATGTATGTATATGAAAAGAAATGATTTTATCGTATGTAAATATACACATAAAATACAGGTGAGTAACGTTTGCATACTGATGCCTCGATTAACCCGGTTCCCTTTTTAGCATCAATTCGCTGTTACATTCGACTTTTTAACAATTTGTAAACATTTTCAATATTTTACCAAAATATTTATTGAAGGGAGAAGTGTTTAATAAAATGTACATAAAGATTAAATATTGTGATTGAAATGATATAGGAAAAAAAATTCTAATTAGAAATTTATAAATACATATGCAAAAAAAACCCCTTAATAAAGGGGTGAGTTTTGATAACGAAAAATTAATTTCCATAGCAATTTATTTGTCACCTGCACAAAAAGTTTGTGTATTAATTAAAATATTTTTGATTTTCTACACAATCTTTAACGCATACACACACTAAAAAAGTTACGCAAACTATTCCCAACATACCAAATTACTTGAAAAAAATGTTATAACAAGCTTACAAACACAAGCCTTAAGCTTGAAAAAGACTTGAGAATATACATATTGTAGAAAAATCAAAACGGAACCCTCGTGAAAATATTATGTGTGTATGATTACTATAAGCTTATTCTTGCAATTGTAAAATAAGCTTACAAAAATGATATTGTATTAACTTGCGTATAGAAAAGCTTATTTAACTCAATATGTATATTTATAAGCTTTTTTTCATAATTGTAGAATAAGCTTCACATATAATATATTATTAAGTGTTGAAAAAGAGAAATCATAATTGTTTTCTTTAATTTCATTTATTTTTAATTTTAAATATAAATAATAATAACTAATTTTAACCATAAATAAAAATTATTATAAAAATAATTAAATTTAATATGCAATTGCACGTTCCCTTTATAACATTTACAAAGAAATGTACACGCAAAACACGTTTGTCAAATTAAAAAAAAAAAGTAATGGCACTTGTTGTATGCATTATAAGCGTAGAACAAAGACAACAAGACTAGAATGTATTAAAAAATATTTCTATTTCAATCGTCATATTGCGTTGTTCAATATGTGTATGTTGTCTATGAGCATACTTTAGAAAAAGATATGTATAATAATCTTTTCTCAAGCAATATTAAATACTGCTTGTGAATTCGCATTTTATAAACATTATAATAAACTAAATTAAAAGAGTTTAAAATACACTATTTATATAAGCTTATTTTCAACTTGTATTGCAGTTTGATTGCTATATGGTATATTGGGTTGGGCATAATCCACATACCAATTATACACGCAAAAAAGTATTTACCTTTAAAATAACTAAAAATTTTGTTATTTTTAACTACTAATTAACTAACTAATGCAATAAAAATAACTTATAGTTCTAAAGCTAAATGAAAAATTTTTACTACAAAAATTTAAAAACAACTCACCAAAATTTGCAAAAATTACTTTTTTTTAAATTATTTTTTTGGTATTTAAATAAAAAAAAATATTTTTTACTTTCAACTGCGAAAAATTGTGCAACTACTTCATCTTACTGTAATTAGAGTTCAAAATTACGACTGCTGTTTACACTCAAAAAAAAAAAATTAAGTAGAATTTAGAAAAAATTACTTATTTGGAGAAAAAATTGAAATGAAAACGGCACCAAAGACACTTTTTACCAATATTTAATAAAATTTTCCTTGAAATTAAGAAACAAATTTTACTTAAAATTTGGTCAAAATTTCTAAATTACATATAGAAAAATTGTACCATTGAGAACTAAATTTTTATTAGAATACAGCCAAAATTTTCTCTTAATTTGTTTAAGTTAGGAAATGATCGTTTGTTTTAAGAAAAATTTTTTTGTACTTAAGTTCATTAGATAATTTTTTTATTTTACTAAAAACTAAAACATCTTCTTTTAAGTGAAAATTATACTTAAATTTGATAAAAATTTTCTAATAAATATGAAACTATTTCTATCATAAAGGTAATATATTTTACCATATATTTTAAAGTACTTTACACTCATTGTGGAAGTATTTTCCCACTTTCGGAGGACTTTCGTTTTGTGAGGACACTGCTTTTAACAAAATTTTTGATATACATTTTTGTCTTTAAATTAAATTGAATTATACTGAATTCATGTATTTAAAATGTTTTTAAAAATTTCATTAGCAAAAAGGTAAACAAATTAAAAAAATGTACTGCAGGATATCCTGAAACGTAATAAATTGTGACAAAGTCAGATTGTGTTCGTAGTTAATTAACGACGAATAAGCGACGCCCTAAGTGACACACGTCACCTATGGCTAATAAACACTGGGGGTCCTTTGTCTTCTTAAATTAACTAATTTAAGGAAATTGTTGCAAAAATACAAAATATCACATTATATTTCTTGTTATTATTGGGATATAGAAAAATGTTATAAGTTTATTTTATGACATTTTGAGCTTAAACTTTAATTGATATATACATATTTTAATTTTTTTATTATTAAGTGAAAAAAAAATATTTTTAGTGCCTTCATTAAATATTAAGTTTAATAGGCGCAACCTCAAATATAGGAAAGCCATTATCCCGTAATGTTTAATATGTGCTTGCGATATTTTGTATTGTAGTCAGCAAATTCGAAATTTTTTATCTTTTGCTAACAGAATTTTAAAATATATTTTAAGTTCAACATTTAAGACTGTTAAGATTAGAGATAGGCACGTAAGCAATTTTTGACTCACGCTCACACATGATTACGAACCAAAAATTACAATCATGCACCATAATTTGTTTAAATGGTTACTTTAATTTGTTTAAATTAATAATATTTATTCTTTAAAATTAGGAAAACTAACAAGTTTTTTTTTTTTTTTTTGAAAAAGTACAATATGTAAAATAAGTTAAACGTCTTCCAATAAAAAAAATCCTATATCAAAAAAAAATAATATTTTATTAAAATTTTAAAAATTTATCTGAACTAAGTTGCTTAAAAATTTCCCCTAGAAATAGTGCATCAGTTTCTATAATCAAAAAAATTGTTATTATAACATAGAAACAAATTTATTACTTTTTGTTTTTAATATCCTGAACTAATTTTTAGAAAACAATTCTTAAAAATTAGAAAGTGGTACTTAAAACTTGAATTTTGAATTGAATTTTTAAAATGTAGTTAATTTTACAACTAGCGAAAAAATGAACACACATAAAGTTCAAGTACTTTCTCATTTTAAGTAAGACGCATTTTTTTTAATTTAAATGGGATTAAATTATGTTCTAATTTTTTAACTAAACTTAAAATTTATAAATTTTTATTTAATATATTTGTTTTTTCTTAAAATCAAGAAATATGACTTAAGAAAAGTATGAACTATTTCTGAGTATAAAAACTATTTCGTTTTTACTCAAACATAGGAATTTTTATTCGTTTTAAGAAAATTTTTCGAAGTTTTAATAAAATTTTACTGAAATTGAGGAAAATTTTTAAACATTTTAAAGGAAATTTTGGATTCATTTTTAGTTCATGTCTTTTTTTTTTTTTTTTTTTTTTTTTTGAGTGTACTATACAAACAACTGTATTCCAATAAAATTATATAACATATGAACAAGGAATTCTTCGAAGTGTTATAAAATTTTGATATGTAGTTAGTTTAATTTAGTTAATTTGGAAATTGGTTGAATGTTTTATATCAGGCAATAATGATAAATTGAACTTTATTGACACTAATTACATCGAACACAAATACACTTATTAAAAAAAGAAAAAACCCTATTCGTCGTGATAAAATCATTGCTACACTCATAATAATACATGCATATAAATACGAAATTAATATCAAAACAACAAAAACTTTTGTAAAAGAAATAAATTTTCATTTATTTTCCGGAAGATTTTGTTGTTTTATCATTAATTTTATATTTTTATGCATCGATTATTATGAGTGTATCCAAAAAAAAATGCACATTGGTAAGGCTCAGGGCCCTCGAAATTTTTTTTTTTTTTGAAATTTATTTAATTTCATAAAACGTTCGATATGTCGAAAACTATGCGAAAACAGACAAAACCTTTGATCTTACAGACCAGTTCATATTTGAATAATATGAATAAATTGAATAACTTTATAACAGGCTAACCACCAAGAGGCGGATATATGATATACATATGTTCTCATTTATGAAATCTTATGATAAAAAAAAACTTAGAGACACAGAGAGAAAAGGGGAAAAGTTTTCATCCACTACACTAAAAAAAAAGACATAAACTATAAATTAATAAAAAATTTCCTTCAAAATAGTTTAAAAATTTTACTCAATTTAAGTTAAATTTTTTTAAAACTTGGAAAAATTTTATTCAAAATAATAAAAATTCCTAAGTTTGAGTAACAACGAAGTAGTTTATATTTTCAGATATATATCATATTTTTCTTAAGTAATATTTCTTGATTTTAGGGGAAAAAACAAGTCTAACAAATAAAAATGTATCAACTTTTAAAAAAAAAAACCTCTTAGTTTTAAGAAATTTGCATCCTAAAATATAATAACACTAAGCTTAGTTAAAAAAAAAAATGATTTCAAAAAATATGTCTAAATGTTAAAATGAGAAAGTATTTAATGTGTGTTGATTTTTTTCGCGAGTAATAAAATTACCTAAATTTTAGAAAGCCATTTCTAAATTCAGTTTTTAAGTCTACCACTTTCTAATTTTTCAGAATTGTTTTTTAAAAATTAGTTCAGACAATTAAAAACTAAATGTAATAAATTTGTTCCTATTTAATAATAAAAATTTATTTGATTTTAGAAACTGATGAACTATTTCTAGGGAAAATTTTTATTCAACTTAGTTCAGATAAATTTTAAAAATTTTAATAAAATATATATATTTTTTTTCAAGTAAAAGTTTTCTAATTTTTGAAAAATAATTAACTTAGGTATAGGATTTTTTTTGTTGAAAAACGTTTAAATTATTTTCAACATTATTTTCCAAAACACAAAAAAAAAACAATAAATTCCTAATTTTCAAGAAAAAAAATATTATTGAAGCAAAATAATTTAAGAACCTATTAAAAAAATTATTGTGGATGATGTTATTTTTGGTTCGTGAACGTGCGTGAGCGTAAGTCAAAAATGGCTCACGTGCTTATCTCTAATCTTAACAGTCTTAAATATTGAACTTAAAATAGTTTAAAATATAATTTAAAATTTTGTTACAAAAGGTAAAAAATTTCGAATTTGAAATAATTTTATTTGCTGACTGCAATACAAAATATCGCAAGCACATTTTATACATTTCGGCATAATGGCTTTTCTATAATTGACGTTGCGCCTATTTAACTTTATATTTATCAAAGGAACTAAAAATATTTTTTCTTTCTGTTAGTTATAAAAAAAGTCAAAATGTGCATATATCAATTAAAGTTTAAGCTCAAAATGTCATAAAATATAATTTTTCTATATTCCAATAATAACAAGAAATGTAACTGTGATATTTTGTATTTTTGCAACAATTCCCTTAAATTGGTTAATTTAAGAAGTCAAAGGACCCCCAGTGTTCCTTAGCCATAGATGCCGTGTGTCACTTAGGGCGTCACTTTTTGTAGTTCTCTCAAGCAGATCCCTTAATTAACTACGAAAAGGATATGACTTTGTCTCAATTTATTACGTTTCAGGATATCCAGAAGCAAATTTTTTTAATTTACATTTTTGCTAATGAAATTTAATTTATATTTTAAATACATGAGTTTAGTATAATTCAATTTTATTTAAGGACAAAAATGTATAGCAAAAAACTTGTTAAGAGCAGTGTCCTCACAAAGCGAAAGTCCTCCGAAAATGGGAAAATACTTACACAATGAGTGTAAAGTACTTTAAAATATATGGTAAAATATATTACCTTTATCATAGAAACAGTTTCATATTTATTAGAAAATTGTTATCAAATTTAAGGATAATTTTCAATTAAAAGAAGGGCTATTTAACTTGATGTTAGAAAATGTTTTCTTATTTTTAGGGAGTAAAGTCTTAATTTTTAGTCAAAAAAAAATATCTAATGAACTTAAATAAAAGAAAATACAATTTTTCTTAAAACCAAGGAAATATTTCCTAACTAAAAGTAAAATTTTTGATGATATATGAACTAATTAATGTTTTCTAATAAAAATTTAATTCTCAATGGTAACATTTTTCTATAATTAAGAATTTTTAACAAATTTGAAGTAAAATTTGTTTCTTAATTTCAAAAAAAAAACTTATTAAATTTTAAAAAAAGTGTCTTTAGCACCGTTTCGATTTAAATTTTTCTCCAGATAAGTTAATTTTTCTAAATTCTAGTTCATTTTGTTTTTAAGTTTAATGACTTTGTGCTACTAATCGACAAGGTATACCAGATTTTAGAAAACCAATTCTTTTGGAACTTTAAACTTACACTCTAAAAAAAAAACGTTTGTAAATTTACTGCTATAAAATGAGTAAATTTTTGTTAAATATAACGCATAGTGGGTGAATATAAACAATAAATGCTTAAAGTTATTTTGTACACTCTTTTTATATACAATTAATATAATATAGTTTTAAGCTTTATGTGTTTATAATTACACATGTTTTGCGTAAATTTTTTTTATTGTGTCAGTAAATTTTAATTTTAGGCACAAATTTTGTAAATTTACTAATATTATTATTGACATTTGAAAAAATTCAAGAAATAGAAAAATATAAAACAAAATTTTATAAATATAAATCACGATTTTATACGTGAAGCTTGTGGAATTTTTTCCCAGTAAATCATTATGATACATTGCTGGTGGATCGGGAAGTTTCATCGGTATGATAGGAGCCAAATCAAAATCTATTAAGGGATACGATAAATTTGATTTTAATTTTTCGTTTCTACGACATGGAGTGCTTGATATCTGTCGATTTTTCTATTGGATTTTTCTTAAAGAAAATGGATTCTGGTTCTGAGCACTTTTTCTTACAAAGGTATAGAATCTGAAAATTTTTCTATAGGAACATTTTCTTAGAACATGCACCTTTCTGTATAGCTAAAATGCTGAGAGGCTTTTAATTTTGTTAAGACTCGAATTCTAAAACTTTTATTTTTTAAATGGTTAGAATCTGATGCTTTTTCTGTTGGTTTAAAAAAAATCATCAGAAAATCCCACTGAATTTGAGGACTTTTTCTATAGAAAAACTTTCAAAGCACTATTTCTTCTTGAAAGACTTGTTTTTGGTTTTCCTATTGAAAAACTCTCATACTTTAAGAAAAAAATTATCAGAAGCTAAGGATTTATCTATGGGAAAAAGTGCTCAGAATCATTTTTATATACACTCTAAAAAATGTTTGTAAATGAACTACAATAAAATGGGTATAGTTTTATATAATATTACAAAAATTCGGTAAATATAAACAAAAAATGCCTAAAAATGGTTTGTACACACCTTCATATTCAATAATACACACAAGAAGTATTTTTAGACATAATTTGCTTAAAATTAAACACTTTGTGCCCTATTATTTTGTTGAATTAAAATTTTACCCACAAATTTTGTAAAAATACTAACTTTGAATGGTAATAAATATTTTGACATTTGGAAATTTGAAAATATTAAAACAATTAAAAAAAAAGCTAAAAACGAAAAAAAATTATTTAAAAATTTATAAATATAATATTTGTGAATATTGTGAATTTAAATTCAAGATGACAGCACATACCCATTCATAATATATTATGTATTATATTTATAATTCATTAATATAAAAACATACATACAAAAAAAATAATTTATTCTTTCAAAAAAATATTTTTCTGCAGTTTAATTTGAACCATGCGTTGGTAAATATACGTATTATTTTATGTAATTACGCATATTGAAATGCATTTTTAGGCATTTAATGCGTATATTTACTCTTCAAATAGGTTTTTTACGCACAATTTTAGTAAATTTTTGAATTACTTTTAAAATTTCATTTAATTTTAAGCACTTTCAATGTAAAATTACCCATAATGTGTGTACCAACTTACGCATAATGTGTGTATTTTTTTTTTTTTTTTTTTTTTGTTTACGCACACAGAGTAATTTTACCCAATTTATAGTAGGAGTGCAGTTTCCTACTATAAGTTGGATAAAATTAAACAGAAATTTGTTAGAGTGTAGGGAAATTATCTCAGATTCTGAGGCTTGTATTAGGCTTATATATTATTGCAACTTTTTTATTAATAAAATATTTTTAAATGATTTGTATTTTATTTTTGGGTGGTATATCATATTTTTTTGAAAATTTACGCACAAAAATGGTAAAATTACATATAATACCTGAACCTTTTTTAATTTAAATTTACACATTTTGTGTGTAGTTACCTTACGCATTATATGCGTAATTTTTTTTACTTACACACAGATTAAATTTACCCAAATTATAGTAGGAGTACGGTTTCCTAATATAAGTTGGGTAAACTTCAACAGAAATTAATTAGAGTGTAGAAAAGGAAGTAAATCCCGCAAAAACCCAATTGGTTTTGTTCACAAGGAGAAATCGTAACCATTCGACTCTACAATAAGTTGTACCATATAAATGTGGAAACGAAGAACATGAGAGAGTGCATCATCTATTCTATAAATGTACAGTACTACAGGAGCGGCGACTTAGAGATTTGAAGAGTAGATTCTTTCAAAACATTGATGCTCTGATTAATATTATATTGCCACGCCTTGCAAAACTTTTTGTAATACATCTGGGTGGTCATACGTCAGCTTTTTATATGGGTGTGAGGAAATGATATAAATTCAATTTGAATGAATTTCTTGTAACTTCTAAAAGGACATTCAACTCTTATTTCTATTTAAAATCGAAATGTTGAAATAAACAAGGAAAAATTTATTTCATAATTTTGTTATGAAAATAAAATCTTATAGGGTTCTATGAACTTTTTCTTTGTAAACAAATGGTGATTCTGAGATAAACACATTATTATAGACATTGTTGTGTACCTTAGGATATTTTTAGTACGTATTGTTTCATATGACATAACACACAACACATGAGCGAGTAAGTGAGTGAGTACACGAGTATGATCAAAGAAATGCATTCTGTTGTTTGTTTAAAGGTATCACATCTCAAAAGGGATTAAGTTTTCACGGAAAACTTTAAAGTGTTAAAATTACTTTGAAAAAATCAAATGAATAGAAAAATGTCTTTAAAAAAAATTATAATTTTATTGATTTTTTTTAGCTTAGTGTCGATGTATGTATGTTTATGTACATATATTTGCATACATTTACATGGGGATGTATGTGAGTTTGAATTTGACTCATTACCTTCACTACCACCATTATATACCTTACACTAAACAAAAACAACAACAACAACTGTATTAAAAATATCCCCCGTTAAAGTTTTTATGCCGTCACCACATACATATAAACAATACATACATACAGTTTAGAGTGGGCGAAAGTTATTAAATTTTTGCATTCGACAAGTACTTGTAAAGGAAAAGTAATGAGAATATATGACAACCAGTGGGAATATTTAAGTTTGTTCCTTACAATTAAAGACTGGACGTTATGAAATTCAAAAATGATAGCTGATCAAATATACCACTAAATTAGCGCTTCAATAGAGCCATCTGAATTGTGGATTGCATCGATTATAGTTGTAACTTATAATTGGTATACGTAAACGAAATTTAGACTATATTTGTTTTTCTCACAAAATATTTAAATTCAGTCTAGTACTCCGAATTTCAAAGTTCGAATCCCGAAAAAGGTTAATATAGCAAAGAAAATTAAAAGTAGTTGTGGTGTAGGGAGTCAAAGAGTGTAAACTATGAATTTGAGTGCACAGCCTCGATACCGGAAAAATCGCAAAAATAAAATTATTCTACAAATAAAATTTTGTGGATCGTAATAATATTTTAGTCGAATTTAAATATTAAACTAGGCAACTGAATTTTCCCCAATAAACATTGAAAAGATAAAAATTCAAGTGCTTTAAACATTGCTTGTATTGTGCTTTATTTTAAGTGTTTTTTTACAGTCAAAAACAAGTTCATACAAATAAAAATAATTTGTTTTATGCCTTTGAATCATTAAGTCCGTGACTTTTCGAACTTCCCTCGTAGTTATATGAAATGCAACACTGCTCCCATCAGGAACCTGTTAATAGACTACTGTCAAATTTTGACAGTCATTTACTTTGCGTTTAACAACAGGATTTTTCGAGGTTCATAAAATAGACATTTGTTTGATCAATAATTTCATCGTTGGAGCTATATCTCTTTCCACCGAGCCATTTCTTTAGGTTTGGAAATAGTCACTGGGGGCTAAATACGGAGAATAAGGCAAATGAGGGGGCAATTCATAGTCTACTTCATGGATTTTTGCCATGGAAACTAAGCTGCCACACAATTCCGTTGGTGGTCGATTGTGAGCAAACGCGGCAGCCATCTTGCGGAAAGCTTTCTCATATCCAAGTGATCGTTCAAAATTGAAACCACTGAGCCATATGAATGGCCTATGTCTTCCACAATCTATCGCACATTCAATCTCCAATCGGCCAAGACAATAGCGTGACTTTTTTCATTTTTTGGGTGTAGAGACCTCAACTAGGCGTCCAGAACGTTCGGCATTTTCCGTGCTTGTAAGGCCACAACGAAATTCAGTAAACCACTTTTTTACCATTGAAATCGATAGTGCATAGTCCCCATAATATTTACCATGCTTTTCCTTGGTATGATTGACACATTTTAGCGCAAAAAAAAATATTTATCGAGCACTCGAAATTCACTTTTTTCAATTTTAAAAAAATCTACGAGGTTGTATGTTTTAAACAGTTGTTAAACGCAAAGTAAATGACGGAACTTGCTCAAAATTTGACAGTAATCTATTAACAGGTGGTACTTGATGGGAACAGTGTTACATTTCATATAACAAGGAAAGTTTGAAAAGTCACGGACTTACTGATCCGCCCTCGTATTGTCAATATTGTAAAATAAAATCTAAACATTTGCTCAAATTTACAATTTTTCTGTGAAGATTTTTATAAAATCTGAATTTCTTCCATTGATTTGCACGAAAAGGTAAGCCACATTTATTTGGAGCTAAACTCAGTCCTTACATTATCTTTTTTTTTCTTATTTCAGAAAGATTCTACAAATATTTACTCTTCTGAATAAAAAAAGGATTAGAGAAAAACACAAATCATGATTAAATAAACAAAACTTAAATTATAAAAAAATGTATGTACGATATGTTAAAAAGAGTTAATAAATTTTACCAAAACAAGAAAACAAGTGTAATTATTATGTTGTTTGAACTTGAACTGAACTGTGATTTAAGACTTGAATTGCAGTGTCCGTTTTGCTGGAATATGCTATTGAATTAAAGTTTAATTAAAGTATAAATTAAAGCTTGAAATCAGAAAACATGGCTTGAATAACACTTGATTTTAGTATTAATTCCAGCAAAAATGTTTATGTTATTATTCACGAATAAAAATACAATAACTTGCTATTAATTTTTCAATTTCGAAAGTAAGGTTAAATAAAACACAAATAAATCTTTGATTTCGATGAAACTTTTATTTCATTATAATGCTTAGACCTTGCCATTAGGTACGGCAAACAATGCCATATAAATGACCACCACTAGTTTGGTTGCAGCAGTCGGACCTTTTGAGTTAGTTTTCGACCACTTTTTCGCACATTTCGGCCGGTATCTCTGCGATAACTTGACGAAAGTTGGTTTTCAAATGCTCCAACGTTAGGAAATTATACCAACGAAAGTTGGTTTTCAAATGCTCCAACGTTAGGAAATTATACGCGTAGACACGATCTTTGACGGTTTTGAAACCACTAAATGGATATCATATAAAAATAGTTACCGTAAACACCAGAATGCGATTGGCAATGAGAGGTAGCGGATATTATGGACATCTGAAACAAAGTGTGGTAATTATTGCAAGATACTAGAGATGTGCGATTAATCGACTTATCAAACATGGATTAATCAATTAATGATTAATTAATCATTAATTAAAAACATGATTTATCAATCAGAACTTGAATAATAAAAATTATTCAAGTTCTGATTAATCAAAATTCAAACTAATCAATTAATCACAGTTTTGATTAAAAAAAATTTCAATGAAACATTTGCTTTGTTTAAGCTTGAAGTTAGGGCATGAAAACAAGTGTCATTATTATGTTGTTTGAACTTGAATTAAACTGTGATTCAAGGCTTGAATTAAAGTGTAGTCTCACTGTAATGTTCGACTTGAATTCCAGTGTCCGTTTCGCTGGAATATGCTATTGAATTAAAGTGTAATTTTAGTATAAATCAAGGCTTGAAATTGGCTTTGTATAACACTTGATTTTGGGTTTGATTCCAGCAAAAATGTTTGTTGGGATAGTTTTTGTTGAAACAAAATTAATATTCGATTTTTACTGTAAATTTTTTATTTAAATTCCACAATCTTCGATAAATTGTTGATTGTTGGTATTAAAAGTAATGTAGAAGATAATATTTTCTCAATATCTGTTCATAATAAAGTTTATACTCAGGAAAAAGTTAGTCAAAAATTCGTAAACGGTTTTCAATCCCAATTTACTATTATTGTACTATTTTTTAGTAAAAAAAATAAATTATTTACTAAATTTTTTTGCTATTAACAATTTACAAATTACAGAATTTTTGCAGAATATTTACAAATTTTTGTTGCTAATTTCAGAAATCATTTTACAAATTTTTGACAACAGATTTGCTAAAACTAGCGAAAAAAAAGTTCCTAAATTTAAACTTTTTTTAAATTAGTTAATATTATTGATATTGAAGAAAATGTTTTTTCTAATAATTAAAATTTATACATACAAAAATGCTACATGGGTTGAAAAAAGAGACCGAAAGTGAACATATTTTTCTCAATCGACTCATGTCCAAAAATAGGACATCTACTTAAAAAAGCTCTAAAAAGTTCTAAAAGTTTTACCTAAAAATCCAAAAATTTGACAAAAAATATTTTTCAATACAAATATTAGCAAATTAGAACAAAATGATAAATTCGTTAATGTTGTTGCTCGACCAAACAAAACAAATTTCTAATTTTTTTTTGTAAGGCAATTTCAAAAGAAATCATCAGCTTTAAAGGGCAACATGTGTATTCAAAAATAATTCAATTAATTTGTGTATGTATTTTTTTTATAAATTCAAATTTTTCTATATTTTTTTCACTGAGTTTAGTTTACTATAATTTATTAAAATTGTTTGTCAATTAGAGCTTATTTATTTTAATAAAATTTTTTCAGAATTTTACCAATGTTTAGTAGCGGTTATTAACGTTCCTGCTATTTCCATTTCACTAATATTTAGTAAAATTTGTTGCTGACTTTAGCAGATCGATTTTATATTGCAGTTTACAGCAATTTACGAAAATTTAATAGCGCTTACTAATTTTTGATACTAATTTCATTGTACTATTATTTTTTTTTTTTAATATTAATAATGTTTAATAAATTTTTTTGCTAATTTAACAAACCGATTTTAAATACCACTTTACAGAAAGTTTCATAAAAATTAGTAGCGGCTACTAATTTCATTGTACTACACATCAGCAGATATGTGCTGCTAAAACTAGCAAAAACAATTTCGCTGGGTACAAAATTTTCAGTTGTCATTACACACTTTTTTCGGTGAGTGTAACTATTATGATGCTGGATTTTTAAGTATTTATAATAAAAATTATTTAATAACAATAAAATTGTGGTGGTTCCAGTTGAATTCCAACAAATTTATTTCCCGTTTGTAAGAGTCCTAGGAAATCTAACTGGAAAGAACTCCCTATTAGATTGCTATCTGATTCCAACGGTCAATTATGT
The DNA here is from genome assembly GCA_949748255.1 of Eustalomyia histrio. NCBI lineage: Eukaryota > Metazoa > Arthropoda > Insecta > Diptera > Anthomyiidae > Eustalomyia > Eustalomyia histrio. Next base: position 221,007,687 of record OX456523.1, read on the forward strand.
ACATTTAAATGAGTGAATGATTTGGTAAAAAGAGTAGAATCTGATCAGAAAAATATTTTAAATAATGTCCTGTCTAAATTTAGGTTCTGAAAAAAATCATAAAATAAACTTTTTGTAAATGAATCCCTTAAATTTGATCCACTCTAATAACACTTTCAAACAAACATGTGAGATGGTATGTTGTTGTTGTTGTTTTTTCAAAAGCCTTCATACAGTCATTACACACACATATAACAACTCCCACCCTTGTTTAAGCAACAACAACAAAAATAACAATGAAAAACAAGAAAAAGCTGCTGTTGTATGTTTAGTTGTTGTTGTTGCCATCAAAATGCAATGAACTCTTGTTGTGCTTTTTTCGTACATTTGTAGATTAAATAGAAGTTTTTATTATAATTCATGCAGTTTTTTTTATGATATTTTAATGTTTTCAATTATTAAGAGATCTTTTGGTGTATGTTCGAATGAACAATGCATGTGTGTACATATGTATGTAAGTATTTAAAATAGCTTTTCTTTGTGTGAATTCAAGGGTGAGTTTTAAATCATTCCTTTTTATTTTTTCAACATATTTTTATGATTTCTCTGTAAATAATAATTATTTCTTTCCTATTCTTTATACATATACTTATAATTAAATTTAATTGCTCCAGTTTTATGATTTATCCCAATATACCATATAGCAATTAAACTGCAATACAACTTGAGAATAAGCTTATATTAATAGTGTGTTTTAAGCTTTTCTTAATTTCGCTTATTATAATGTTTATAAAATGTGAATTCACAAGCAGTATTTAACAATGCTTGAGAAAAGATTATTATACATAAATTTTTCTAAAGTATGCTATAAAAAACATACACATATTGAACAACGCAATATGACGATTGAAATAGAAATATTTTTCAATACATTCTAGTCTTGTTGTCTTTGTTCTACGCTTATAATGCATACAACAAGTGCCATAACATTTTCTTTTAATTTGTCAAACGTGTTTTGCGTGTACATTTAGTTGTAAATTTTATATAGTGAACGTGCAATTGCATATTAAATTTAATTATTTTTATTTATGGTTAAAATTAATTATTTTTATTTATATTTAAAATGAATTATTATTTTTTATATTTAAAATTAATTATTATTATTTATTTAAATTAAAATAAAAAATAAATGAAATTAAAGAAAATAAAATAATTATAGATTCTCTTTTTCAACTATTAATAATATATTATTTTTGTAAGCTTATTCTTCAATTGCAAGAATAAGCTTATAGTAATCATACACACATAATATTTTCACGAGGTTTCCGTTTTGATTTTTCTACAATTGTTACGACAGCGTTTTTCAATATATTCTCAAGTCTTTTTCAAGCCTAAGGCTTGTGTTTGTAAGCTTATAAAAATATTTTTCTCAAGTCATTTGGTATGTTGGGATTAATATTCACACACACACACGATTATATAAAAACCCAATAAAAATATATTTTTTGAAACGCATGAAACAAGTTTTATGGAGGTATCAAATAACTTGATTGGTTTTACCATTCACTTTTAATGAAAATCTTAACTAAGATAATGACTTTTAAACTAGTTACGAAACTAATACAATATCATTTATATTTACGGTGAGCATACTACTACACTTTAAAAAAATTGTAAATTAAAATAACAGAAACTACCATTTAAAATAAATGGCATTTCATTTAAAATCCGGTGTACTTACTTTTCATTTAAATCAAATGGTTTATGTTAATTATTTTTAAATGGTGTTTAATAACAACTGACACATCAGTAAAAACAAATGATTAATCAGTTAAAAATAAATGTTAAAATTTTGCCCACCAAAATAAATTAGTATTAATTTATTTGAAAATGCTTCGGTTCTTTTTTTTTTTGTATTTTGGTTTGTTTTTTAATCTGTAAAATATAGACTAACACAGTCTATAAACACATTTTGTGTAAATGGTCTTAAGACAGCAAACAAAATTTAAATTCGTAAGAAGTGTAAGGGAAACAAATGAACCACTAGTTTACATTTTGGGAAATTTTTTATTAAATTTTAAACAAATGAAACTGAAAAATTTAATGAATGTTAGTGAATCATTTTGACGAAATGTATTAAAAAAGTTAAAATAAATATTTCTTTGAAAAATAAATGTATGCGTGTCCAGGTGGGCCCAGCCCTCCAAAATGAATTTTTTTAGTATGTTTAGTATACATATATACAAAATAGCTTGTGCTTTTTTGTTTCTAATTATTTTTTTTTTTTGCAAGCCCATTTGGTTTTACCAGACTTTGCTGAAATTTGTGCAGAAATGAAAAAAAAATTATTTAAGTTCATTACATAATTTTTTTTTAATAAAATATTTTCTATCATCAAGTTAAATAGCACTTCTGTTAAGTGAAAATTATCCTTAAATTTGATAAAAAAAATTCTAATTTTAGTGTCTTCGATAAATAGAAAGTTTAATAGGCGCAACGTCAACGTGTTGTACATAGTCAGCAAACAAAATTATTACATGAAAGCGCAAATTCGACTTTTTTACCTTTTGCACGCATAGAAAAAACATGGTTGTAATATGATCACTGCTACTATATTGTACTTGCTGCAATCGGGTATGGTTGTCACAACCAAGTTATTGGTTTTCTAACCATCAACATAGTCGCTACCATCATTATTTAGTAAATATTTTACTATTTTATGATTGGCACCTTCTATTTTATATCATGATTGGCTGTAACCATACTGTGGTAACAAAACTTCTGACTATGAAAAAAATATGATATTTATGCAACGATAAAATGTTGCCAACAATCAATAAATAATTACACAATCAAAGAAAGAAAACTTCTTAAAAGTCTGTGATTTTTCCCTAACAAGTTTTCTTCAAAAAGTCCTTGATATTAATTTTTTTATAGAAAAAACATTTCTAAAGGAAATATTCTTTAATTTAAAAAGCTTTTTCATAGTTTCTAAGAACTTTTCCTTTAAGATTATCCAGGAATCATAATATAGTTATGAGGGGCCATAATATGATAATATTTTGAGCATACTATGATTACGTGCGATCATATTATGATAAATTCAATATAACATGTTTATTTAGGACCATAATATGGTAATTTTTGAATCATAATATAACTGTAGGGACCATATTATGGTAAAAATATGGTTATTTTGTTATCATAATATGATAACCATAATATAGAACGATACAACCATAAACCCAAATATATATGATGCTCTTTGAATATTATTGACCCAACCATATTAAAAATATATTTTAAGCTATTTTAAGTTCAATATTTAAGACTGTTTAGATAAGCGATAGGCACGTGAGCCATTTTTGACTCACGCTCACGCACGATCACGAACCAAAAACTACAATCATGCACTATAATTTTTTTAAATGATTCAATTAATAATATTTTTTCATTAAAATTAGGGAAACTAACAAGTTTGTTTTGAGTTTATTTTTAGAAAAAAATTTTGTAAATAAGTTAAACGTTTTCCAACAAAAAAAAATCCTATACCTTAGGTTATTATTTCTTAAAAATTAGAAAACATTTACTTAAAAAAATAATATTTTATTAAAATTTATCTGAACTAAATGGAATGAAAATTTTTCGTAGAAATAGTTCATCGGTTTCTAAAATCAAATAAATTTTTATTATTACATAGGAAAAAATTTATTACTTTTTGTTTTTAATCGCCCAAACTAATTTTTAAAAAATAATTCTTAAAAATTAAAAAGTGTTAGACTTAAAAACTAAATTAAGAAATGGCTTTCTAAAATTTAGGTAATTTTACTACTCGCGAAATAAAAATAAACACACATTAAGTTCAAGTACTTTCTCATTTTAAGTTAGACACATTTTTTGAACTAAATGGGAGTAAATTATGTTCCAACTTTTTTTTAATTAATTTTAATTTTATAACATTTAGGTATGCAAATTACTTAAAACTGAGATGTTTATCTTAAAAATTGATAAATTTGTATTTAATATACTTTTTTTTCTTAAAACAAGAAATATTATATAAGAAAAGTATGAACTATTTCTGAGTATAAAAACTATTTCGTATTTTACCTAAACATAGGAATTTTTATTAATTTTAAGAACATTTTTCTAAGTTTTAATAAAATTTTACTTAAATTGAGGAAAATTTTTAAACTATTTAAAAGGAAATTTTGAATTCGTTTTTAGTTCTTTTATTCTTACCATACTCGTAATAGTATTAGGATAAAAACAACTATAAATACTCATCAGATTTTAAAAGCCGATCAATTGTCTTTTTTTAATTAATTTAACGCCTTTTTCGTACGTTTTATAAAAAAGGAGTAATTTAAAGTTGATTTACTTGTCTAAAACAACAAAATAATAAAAACGTTAGAAAAAAATATGTGTAGTTTATTCTATTTAAATGTATTTTGTGTGGTAGTGAGCTGGATAAATAAAATCTAAATTAAGGTATCCAAATTTCTATGAAATTTTAAAAATTGTTCAAATATTTAACAAAGAAATTTTAAAATCTTTTCTCAATTTGTATTTAATATCAATTCAATATCATCATTCAATATTCAATATCAAATTTTAGTATTCATATTCTTGAATTAATAGAAGATTAGTACTCAAATTGAATATTAATGTACTAAAAGTAAAAATAAAAAATATTTTACTTCAATACAACAAAACTCAAATGTATGATAACAATACTTTATTTTGAATATAAATTTTACTCAATATGAGTTCAAGTGTTTTCCAAATTTTAAGATATATTTCTTGTATGAAAAAAAAAATGGTATTCAATATACTACGAAAGATATACTTCAATATAAAATAGTTGTCATTTTCTCAAAGATAATTATATTTTACTTAAGGAAAACCGTAAACTGAAATTTACGAAATTGTTACTAATTTAAATGATAACTTTTCTTAAATTTGGTATATTTAAACTCATATAAAAGGAAGTGTTTACTAGCATTAAATCAATTTATTCCTAAATTTCAGTACAAATATACTGAAATTTAAGATATTTTCCATAAACTTGTGTAAATTATTATCATTTAAAAAGATTTTTTTTCATTTAAACTAGTCCAAATAGTTTAAAAATTAATACATATTAAATTAATTTAAGAATAACGTAATAATTATTTGTATTGTTTTTAAAACAATTTTACTCAAAGTGTGTAAAAATTATACTAAAGTTTGTTCCAAATATACTTATTTGTGGTATATATTGTATTTTAGAGTAATACGATTAAACTGTAAACAGGAAATTTTTACTTAATTTTAGGAAATAATAAATACAAATTTCTTACTAATTTTAAAAAAAAACGTATACTTGTTTGTACTAAAAATTTCTTTGGAGCCAAATCATTCCCAAATTTATTAAAGTTTAGTTAAATTTCTTAAAATTTGGTAAAATTTTTTCAGAGTGTAGTTTAGAATTTGTTTAGCTACCTCGCACAGGTACTAAGTGGAATTTATTTATTTAAATTTTTTTTAAAACGAAAAAAATTCGTGTTTCCACACTCAAAAAAAAGACATGAACTAAAATGTAATCAAAAATTTCCTTCAAAATAGTTCATAAATTGTCCTCAATTTAAGTAAAATTTTATTAAAACTTAGAAAAATTTTCTTAAAAAGAATAAAAATTCCTAAGTTTGAAACGAAATAGTTTATATACTCAGAAATAGTTCATGTTTTTCCTAAGTAATATTTCTTGATTTTAGGAAAAAAAACAAGTCAATTAAATAAAAATTTATTAATTTTAAGAAAAAACATCTTAGTTTTAAGAAAATTGCATACTCAAATGTAATAAAATTAAGTTTAGTTCAAAAAATGTGTCTAACTTAAATCAAGAAAGTACTTGAACTTAATGTGTGTTCATTTTTTGTTCGCGAGTAGTAAAATTAAATAAATTTTAGATAGCCATTTCCTAATTCAGTTTTTAAGTATACCACTTTCCAATTTTGAAGAATTGTTTTCTAAAAATTAGTTCAGACAATTAAAAACAAAAAGTAATAAATTAAAAAAAAAATTTCAAATATTTATTTTATTTAATATGGTATTTTTGAATTTTAATTGATGTTTTATAAATTACATTGGAAGTCATTCCGTTTTTGAAATGGTCTTTAAATTTGACGAAAAATTTGCACGTAGCTATTCCAGGTTCCCATGATACCTGTGATTTTTGTTATTATTAAAAATTCGATGTAGTTCACGGTGGCGATGTGCAAAGTGGTTCCAAGAAATATGAGCCCAATCTTAAATGTAATTAAGCCCCATATTTTAGGGCAAAATTTCATAATAAAAATGAACACTAAAAATATAATGAAAAATGACCCCAACCAAATGAAAATTAGCCCCAAAATTAATATTGAGGCACATTTTCAATTATTAGATTGAGGCTTTTATTCATAATATAAAATAACCTCAATTTGAAGAAATGAAAAATAAACCCTAATATGATGAAATGAAAAATGACCCCACACAGCATTATACGCATTTTTATTGCATAAAATCAATAACATCCGAAAAAAAATCATTTTATATAAATCAAATATTTTAGTGATGTGCAACCACTGCCTTTTAAAATAGTTTAAAAATTAAATAAATTTCTGCTCTCCATACAGGAGTGTGTTCTCTTATCCAGTTCTTATTAAATTTGCTGGTAACAATGGAAGTGCCATCAATTTAAGATATGCGGTTTTTGTAGCATCCGACGATCTTATAAAATTTTAGAGCGAATGGTTTTCTATGACATTGCGTCTTAGAGCTTGACAATTTTAAAACTTGTTAAGAATTCTATTTGTTCGTAATGTATGAAAAACTAAATTTTTGACTGCGTTACCGACTTCTAAAACTATTGATATACGAAAAACAAAATGAAAATTTTTTAACATAAATAAATTTTTAGTAAAAATTTCCGCCTGACAAATAGATTTTTTTTACTAATTTGAGCCCAGCGGTATTTTTTGCTAATCTTAGCAACACATGTCTGCTGACGTGTAGTACAATGAAATTTGTAGAAAAATTAGCTGCCGCTTAGAGTATTCAAAAACCGAAAAAAATTTTTAATTATATCACCAACAGGGTTACTTGGTCTCTTTTATTTTTTCCGAACACTTTTATAATCGTTTGTTTGGTTATGAAAATTTAGATGTAAGTCTGATAGATTCCGATGAAGACTTAACTGTGGATATTCCAAATTCAAATAGTTTAATTTCTTATCTATATAACACAAAGAGCATTCAAAATCCTCAACAAGAGACTGTACAAAATAATTCATCATTATATGTGACCTTCTCCGAGAAAAGGGACCTAGTGTGTGAAAGTGAAGTTTTGGGAAAAACGCATTTAAAGTTTTATAACGCATTATCACTGTGAACACACCTTAAGTTGGGAGATGCGATTTGGTATGGTTAGTTATGATTGGGTGCCGACTTTGGTGACGTCTTGCCTATGTGGTGACGTATTTTTTTCGCTTTTAGAGTGACAATTTAAAAACAATTTAAAATCAAAAAAAGTAAAATTTTAATGTTTTTTCCATTTTTATCGATTTTCTCAAGTTCGTTTTGTACGTTTTTATGGGGTAAATAAATTTTTATCAGAAATCTAACTCATTTCATCTTATTTTACACCCTTTTAGGTACCAGAATCCACTCTTAAGTCCAAACCCGTTTTTTGACACATTAGGTCTCTTTTCTCGGAGAAGGTCACATATGATGATTTCATATATCTTGATAAATGCGACGAAAGAACTGAAAAGTTGGACAATTTATATAATTGTCTTTTGACTATTTGTCCAACATCTACTATTTGTGAAAGAGTATTTTCCACTTCTAGCTTTATTAAATTTCTGTTTTTTAACAAATTATATAAGCTTTTTATTCAAATTAAAAAAACCGAAAAAAACCGGTTGACCGGTTTTTTCTGCAAAAACCGAAACCAAAACCGGTTTTTTTAAAATTCGATTTTTCGAAGAAAACCGAAACCGGTTTTTTCAAAAGGCCGGTTTTTTTAATACTCTACTGCCGCTACAAAATTTTAGTAAACTCTAAGTAAAGTTGAATTTAAAATCTGTTTGCTAAAATCAGCAAAAAAAAATTACTAAATATTATTAATATTAGTACAAAATTTCAAATTAATTTTTTTTATCGAGCATTAAACTTTTTTTATTTTATTAATTTTTTCCAAAAAATATTTTAGATAAAATTAAAAAAAATGAAAGGCTTAAAAATTGTAAAAACAAAAACGATTTACCATTTTGTTTTAATTTGGTAATTTCTGTTTTGAAAAATATTTTAGTAATTTTTTTTTTTACTTTTAAGTTTAAATTTAGTGCTGAGTCGGTTTATTTACTTCCGATCCAATTTTTATAATCTATGTAACATTTTAAGGGAATTTTTAAGTTTGTAGGTGTAAGTTTTAATTAGAAATAACATTTCCTTCAATATCCACTTTTTTGAAATTAGTAAATTTTTTTGCTAATTTTAGCAAATCGGTTTTCAAAAATTTGTAAAATAATTTCTGAAATTAGCAACAAAAATTTGTAAATATTCTGTAATTTGTAAAATGTAAATAGCAAAATGATTTGCTAAATAATAATTATTTTACTACAAATTAGTACAAAAATAGTAAAGTGGGATTGAAAACCATTTACAAATTGTTTTACTTCCTTTTTTTTTTGAGTGTAAGTACATCGGTATGAAACCACGCAAAATACAGCTGCTTCAAGAACTGAAGCCAGGTGACGTACCACAACGTCGTTTGTTTGGTGAATGGGCAGAGCGTTAGGAAAGTTGGATGAAGATCCATTTTCTATCAAAAAATTGTTTTCATCGACGAATCAAACAGAATTGCTGAATTTGGTGTGAAGAGCAGCCAGAGGCAGTTCAAGAGCAAAAGATGGTCAAACTTCTTCAAGAACGATACAAAAAAGGCAACGTTAGAGGCAATTGAGCAAAGTACCGTGCGATTATTACCGACTTCTTTTTAAAAAAATGGAAGAATTGGACTTGGTTGGCAGGTGGTTTCAACAAGACGGTGCCACACGACCCGCGATACCATGAACCTATTGATAGGCGAGTTTGGTGAGCAATTAATATCACGTTTTGAAGCAGTCCATTGCCCGCCAAGATCATGCGATTTGACCCCACTAGACTATTTTTAGTGGGGATACGTGAATTCTCTTGTATACAGGGACTTCAATTCCAGCCCTGGAGTACAGCATTACAGTTGCCATTGTTGAGATATCCAAACGGATACATAATCACCCGATATTTATGAAATACGACCGTAAGTTTTGTGAAATAATTATTGCGTTTTATGAAATGTTTCATTAATACTATGTAACGTTACATTGATAAAGCTTTTCCTACATTAAGCCTTTCTCAGGATAAGGCAAAACGTTAAACGTGTTCAGACGCTGGCCTGTGATTTTGCCTCATTTCCAAGTAGCTTCATTAAATAATGTAGCCAGAGAATAAATACATACACTCCTTAAATATAACCGCCCGCCGAAATGTCAAAAAAGAAACCAAAATTCTATCTAATGACTTTACGTGGTATTGATTTACCATGACTTTTTTTAAATTTTGACTTATTTATATATTTCAAGCTAATGAAACGAGGTTACACACATTTCATAGACAAAAAAAAATCCCCAACTAATGTTACACAATATCTGTATTTCTCATACATATTTTATTTTTTCACTTACCATTTGGGGTATTCGGCTGAAAATGATTACCATTTGTCTGGTAACGTTGTACATGATTATCTGTAGCTGTTGTGACATTGCCATTAATACCGGGTGTTGTAAAGGCACCCGGTGTTTGAGTGTCATGACCAAATTTGGCAGCAAACTGATGAATGCCCGAAAATGGTCCACCGAATGCAGAGAAATTCATCATTACAAATTTTCCGGTCAACCGGTTTCGTTTATATTTAATTTAATTCAATTCAATTTATTGATCTTTCATTAACACACACACACGCTAAGTCACGAAAATAATATATATTCACTATAAAATATGTAATAATATGTACTATATGAATGTATAAAATGTTAGACGACGAGATTGTACTATGAATAGAAATATATAGAATGTAATATAACTTTCGTTTTCCGTATCGTATTGTTATGTAGTTGTAGTATCCACACAACAAAATCACACGATAGCAACGAGGAGCAACCAACAACAACAACAATGCAGACAACGATGACACCGTCTATATTGTGATGATGGTTATTATAGGTGATGATATACAATGTACGTATGTATGTATGTAGATGTGTATGCTGACGAGTCACTTAAAAGTTGGTTCGTATTTTTGTTTTTCTTTTTAAGGAATTATAGTAAAATTGTTGTTAAAAGTAACTAGCGGTGATTTAATAACTTTTTTCTATACAAAAATCACATGAATACACACGCACACAATGACATCTACCAACACTTTGTAGTGGTGTCCAAGCTTAACTACCCGATTACTCAGTTTTGTACTCAGTTTAAATTAAACAATACACACTTGCTTCTTTTTTTCTGTCCCCTTCTTTTCTCTCACTTCTTTAAACAATTACAATTAACAAACATCCTTATTAACAAGTAAATGTTCATTACAACAAAACAACACATTAATAATCAGTGTGAGAGTCAGAGTGTGCTTTAATGATAAAACAACTTAAAGAGAGTAAAAGTAGTTAGTAACCAAGAGCACATATTTATCAAAAAAAAAAAGTTTAAAATCAGTGATAGTGAGTGGAGGGGGGTAGTTTTTATTAAAAGTCCTCTATATATATAATCTTAGTAGCTTAATAATACAAATAGTGTATGTATTTTTATTTGAACTTTCAATTTCAGATTTGTTACAGAAACAACAACAAAAAATAGTCACAAAACTCAAATCCACTCACAAAGAGACTGAGGAGACACACATACACACTAAAACACTAAAAAAAAGTCAACTACTATTTTTTAAACGCAAACCGAAAAGCGTGCAAAATAGCGACTAACTAAGCCGAGCGCCGACACCAAACTAATAACTTTCTTATGCCGCACTTGCTACATGCTTCAAGTTTATATTGTTGTTGATGATGATGCCAACCACCAGACCTTTTCGGCAAAAAAAAAACCACCCACCACCCACCACCCTTAATATAAAATAAAAACCGGAAACTTCATGCTCACTCGCCATCATACATCCATATGTATATCTACAACACATATACAAATGCTCATACACACACTAACCGTTGTTTCTCATACTTTTCAAGCTTGTAATGTGAACGATAGTGATTATAAAGATGGTACCAAGAAAAACTTGTTTTTGGGTACATTTTAAGTATTTTCATTTAAGGTAGATTAAGGGCGATTCACACGATAACTATCCATATCTACTATTTCCCAGGGTTGGGGATAAGAAATGTGATTTATCCCCACACTCAGAAAAAAAAGTTAGTTTTTAACCCCACTTTACTATTTTTATACTGATTTTTAGTAAAAAAAATATTATTTATCAAATCTTTTTGCTATTTACATTTTACAAATTACAGAATATTTACAAATTTGTGATGCTAATTTCAGAAATCATTTTACAAATTTTTCAAAACTGATTTGCTAAAAATAAAAAGGCTGAAATGAACTTTGTGTGGGTACTCAAGTGAAAGGTAATTTTCTCAGGATCTCAAATATGCATTTTGTTTCAAGATCCATGACATGTGGCTGCATCTAGATGCATTTAAGACTACTTTGGGACAATTTCTCCAAAAATTCAAAATTTTTTCGATAAAATTTTTCTCTGCGGCTCATTTACGTTATATGTATATATATTCATGATATACATATAGTTTGTGGCTCCCTCTAAAAAATTAAAAAAAAAAACAGTTTTTGCCTGCGGCGCTTTTAGATAAAAAATTCATTTTATTTCATGATCTATGATATGTTGCTCCGTCTCGATCCATTTAAGACCCCTTTGAGGCGATTTCTTAAAAAAATCAAAATTTTTTCGAAAAAATTTATCCCTGCGGCGCCTTTTTATCCATTTAAAACCTCCTGGGCCCCATATACAAAAAAAATTTAAAGAAGTGACTACTTTCCCAAAAATATTAAAAAATTTTCAAAAAAAATTTGCGAAAAATCGTCCACATTTTTAAAATCGCGCAATTTTTTAAAACATTTCTATTTTTTGGGGTGGGAACCTGTGACCGGAATTTAGAAAAAATATTTTTTTCGAGATCCTGAGGAAATTTTCTTTCTCTACGTGTGCCAGTTTTTGGGCCCTGGGGGCTCTCACAGGCCCCGGCTCCAAAATTGAAAGATACAAAAAATTTTATTTTATTCCAGAGGGGGTCATATATTTTTTTTTTTAATAATGTAAATTTTTTCGGGACCCCAAAGGGGGTCTTCAATGGATCTAGAGGGAGCCACATGCCATGGATCGTGAAACAAAATGTATATTTGAAATCCTGAGAAAATTCCTTTACATTTGAGTACCCACACTTATATGTAACTACCCGTACCAGGTTTTGGGCCCTGGGGGCCTCACAGGCCCCAGCCCCAAAAATGAAAGAAAGGAAAAATTTTTTTTTGAGCAACGCCCCACAAAGTGCATTTTGGCCAAAAAAAATTGGGAATAGACAATATCATTTTCAGAAGATTATTTATATCCCTCTACACTCACGAAAAAAAGTCTGTAGTATTTGAAAATTTTCTTATTATTACGGAAAATTCTGCTAATTTGAGCCCAGCTGCATTTTTTGCTAATCTTAGCAACATATGTCTGGTGACGTGTAGTACAATGAAAATGGTAATAAAAATTAGTAGCCGCTACTAAATTTTTGGTAAACTTTTTGTAAAGTGGCATTTAAAATCGGTATGCTAAAATCAGCAAAAAAAATTTACTAAATATTATTAATATTAGTACAATAAAATTAGTATCTAAAATTAGTAAGCGCTACTAAATTTTCGTAAATTGCTGTAAACTGCAATTTAAAATCGATCTGCTAAAAGCACCAAAAAATTTTACTAAATATTGGTGAAATGGAAATATCAGGAAAGTTAATAACCACTATTTAACATTGATGAAATTCTGTACAAAGTTTATTAAAAGAAATAAGCTCTAATTAACAAAAAAATTTAAAAAAAATATAGTAAACTAAACTCAATGAATTGTAAAAATTAGACAAATTTTAATTTATAAAAAAAAAATTATTAAAAATAAACAAATTCAATTATTTTTAAATACACTTGTTACACTTTAAGGCTGCTTATTTCTTTTGAATTGCCTTTTTGTCGAGCAACTACATTTTTTTATTTAATTTTTTTTTTCTTTTAAAAAATATTTTAGACAAAAATAAAAATAGTTTCAACATAAATTGAAGCTCTTAATTTTTTACCACCTCTCTTCTCTATCCCTTTTTCTAAGTTGCTTATAAAAAAGGGGAGATTCGTGGCTTCCTTAAAGAATGAAGTTGAATTTAGTTTGTGGCTTTCCTTAAAAAAAATTCACGACTTTCAGAAGTTATCAATATTTCAACGATTGTGATTTTTTTAAACCAAAGTCTATGGAGTAAGTGGCTTTTTAATCAAGTGGAATTTCCGAAAAAAAAAAGATTAAAATTAATTAAGCTCGTGGATTTTGTTATAGAATAAAGCCAACACAGTTTATGGTTTCATAAAGGATAATTTTAAGTGAATAAAAATCTCCGCTCCCTAAAAAGATCAAAATCAATGCTGTTCATGTCAATGGAATTCGTTGTTACATAAAAATACTATGACTTTCTTAAAAGTTCAAGTTAGTGGAATTCAAAATCAATTCAATCCGGATAACTTTAATGACTCTGAATAATGATAAAATCCGGTCGCTTCAACACAGACCTTAAGGTTCTCAGCTAGCAGCAGACTATGCTGGGAGCCTGGACATAAGAATATTGCAGGTAACGATGAAGCTGCTAGCATGTTATATGAGTCGGAGTGGCGGACATACATCCTCCTCCATCTCTTTTTATTTCATTTAGTATACGTCCATCAGTTCTTATTTCATTCCGAAAGCGTTAAGTTCAGCTAAAACCGTAAATCATGACGTATTATAAGAACATTTTTCTCTTTTCTCTTCTATGTTATAGAGGATCAAAAAATTAGAGACTTGAATTTTTATTATTAAAGGTTGAGTAAATTTTTATTCCTGTTTTTAGCTTCTTAAAGTTCGATTGAGTAGCTAAAACAAAAGGTGGATCTTTTATTTGTCGATACTCTCTACAACATATTCAAATATCATCAAAATGGATGAAAGCCCGTTTAGAAAACCTTTTTTGTTTGACATTTTGAGGGTTCTGATTTATAATAGAGTTTCCTTAACCCACATGTGCATTCATTTTGTATGTACATTTTAAAAAGGACATTTTTAAAAGCTATTTGGTACCACATTGACAATTTCAATATTCATCCCTAATATGTATGATAATTAAGAAAAGGGGAGAGCCCCCAATATTTACAGTTACATTTTCGCTCTTTCTCCCCTTATACAAATGCAATATTTACAATAAAACTGCAATGAGTTGTGGAAATGGCAAGAGTGTGATGTACATATATGTTATATGTGTGTGTTGTACATAATATCTAACGGGAAATGTTTAATGCCTATTTTGTTTCAACATTATTTTAAGCATCCCCCATTTAATATCACGTTTTTTTTTTAAATCTAAAGCCTGTTTTTAAATTACAATAGTGCACAACTACAAGTACATAACTACATATTTACATTATATATACATAAAGTAACGAGAATGTAGTATATTATGTACAAACATATATGTACTAAACAACTACACATGTGTATGAGTTTAGGAGTTGTTTTTTATAGACTTTTTACATGTGCCGTTATTTGTGTGTAGTGTTTTTTTTTCTCTGGGTTTCTATACATGTGTGTGTGGGTGTGTGTGTGTGTGTGTTTGTATACATGGCTATTATAATTGTTGGAGCTTTTTTCTTTATATTCCTTGTAGCATGAGTTTAGTTTTATTAATAGCACACAAGGAATGAGTGAAATTTAAATTTCTGAGTCAGTGGATGAGTGAGGTTCTTCTTCGTATACTATTATTGCTGCTTTTAAAACTTGTTAGTATTTAATTTCTATTCCTCTTTCATACTTTATTCGTTGTTAATGAAGTTAGACGTTTAACAATAAATTGTTGATTACGTTGGTATTAAATATTTAGATTTAGTAAATTTCATTCTACTTTCATTCTGAATAAGAATACTAGTAACCCAGTGTGGTTGTTTTATAAAGAGCCAGAATATATTCAAGTCCGAGTTATACTTTGTTGCCGGCAGTTTTATGTCATCAGGAGAGTGTCTTTTATACCTAAAGTGGGTAATTATCTCTGTATATAAAGAAATAACGTTACTGACAGACTGACTCACTCACTCATTAAACATCGCCCAGCGCAAACCGCTAGAGCTAGGATGCTGAAATTTGGTATGTAGGTTGCCCCTCAGGCACAGACATTCGCTAAGATGGGGCTTTTGAAAATTCCTTCGGGAAGGGTGAAAATTTTTCCCCTTGACGGGCTGCCAAAACCGCTAGAGCTGAGTTCCTCCTCCGGCGTAGACATCCACCCAGATGAAATTACTACTGGGAGGTGCAAAAGGGTGGAAACTCTCCCCCTTAAAGGCCTGCCCACACCGATTTAGCTAGAAACCTAAAATTTGAAATATGTGTTACCAGGAGAATGGGCTTACTCACTGATAAGGTATATTTTACCATTTTGTCAATTGATGTGGTAAAAACAGCGGTTCAAAGGGCGAAAAGTCTCCCCCTAAACGGCCTCCCCAACGGCTGGACCTAGGAAGTTGAAACTTGGTATTCCTTTTCCAGTGTAGGCAACAGCTTAGAAAATCCAATCGGTGTGAATTCTCTTTCTTGAGTTTCTACCAAAACCGCTGAAACTGGGAAGTTGAAATTTGGTACATACGTTCCTCCTCCGGCATAGACATCCGCCCAGACGGTAATCTCTAAAATTTCTCCGGGGAGGGGCAAAAAGTTAAAGTCTCCCTTCGCAAAAAATAATGATCAATGAGCATACGAAATTAATTTTTTCCCCATTTTCTCCTTAAATCAGAGGCTGACAAACATAAACTAAATGACGCAGCTTGTTCAAATTTTGATATGAGTCAACTGACAAATGCCTGTTGACAAGAGCAGTATTGCCCTTTCAGTTAAGAGGCGTGTCATTCAAAAAGTCACCTTCTTGCTAACCCGCTCTCGTATTTGTAAAAAATCTTCAATTTCCTTAAAGTAAAACTAATAACCTAGTTATTTATTTGTTAAATTTTAAAGTCGCATGAAGAAAGTCGAATGTCATTCCCAAATAACTCAATCGAATGAAACAAATAAAAACCAAATTTACAAATCGAGTTAGTAAAAAACGATTGAATTCACAGCGATTGAATTCCCATCGATTGAATTCAGTGATTCAATCAGCTGTTTTCTGTCTGTGTGGTCTGTGATAGTAAGCATAAATAAAAATGCAGGCCAATATAAAGAAAAAATTACTATTTAGTTACCAGTCTTTTCAGAACTATGGTGCGAAAGAGATTTTAAAACAATATATACAAAAATATAACGTGTAAAAGTTAACAACTGCCCAGCATATTTTCGAACATTTGATCTCCAAAAGCACATACCACCCAGACAGGATACAACTGATTGATTCAAAATGGCGACTATAGAATAAGTAAAAGGAAATGTCAAAATTGTAGTGATACACAGAAAGGGATAGTTATACAAAAAAATATGTACCATACAATTTATATGGAGTTTATTTTTTCTATCTCCTTTTGCAAATCATTATAATGTCAAAATAACCATACGGTTCGACAATTATTATTTGACATAAATATGTCATTGGTACCCTGTCTGTGTAGTCTGTGACCAAAAGTATAAAAAAGATACCCTAGAATTGCATTCAGATTGTATTTGGGTAATAGTTTAGTTATCCTGTACCCCGATTCGCATCGAGAAATTAATGGTCACCCTAATTTATACAGGGTGACTTAAAAAATTACTGAATTTTTACTGAAAATTTGTCAGATAACTTTGTAAAATTTCTTATTAGTTAGATAAATAATATGAATACAGCGCCTAATTATCTTCTTTAGATTAATATATATTTAATTGCCTATGACTCACCCTGTAGAAAGCAGAACAAGGTTGCATTTCATATGTTTTTTGCGAAAACTGTCGATGCGATAAATTCAGGAACACGTTTCTGTTTCACAAGCTTATAAGTCCGTTTCACACAGAAAAACTTTTAAAGTTGCCTTTATGTTCATACAGAGGAACTTTTTTTTACCAATTTTCATCTACATTTGGTTTAAAATGAATGAAAAAAAAACGAAAATTAAAAAGCAACTCCTTATCAATTACTTCTTTCCCCTCTCTTCCACAAACTCAAGAGTTGCGCAACAAAAATTGTTGTGTGAAATGGGACAAACACAAATTTTATATTTGTGTAAAATATTGTAATAAACAACGACAATTAATGTTTTTATACCATTTTTGCAACTAATGTTTTTTTATTTTTTTATCTCAGTATTAAAAAGAACAAATCATACAATAAAGTTTCACAAAACACATTTAATTAATCGTCAGCTTATTATTAGTTTGCCCACACCATCAAAATGCCGCTCACGTAGTAGAAAACGTTCTCTTGGTTTTATATGGGTTTTTAGTTTAGTTTTTTTGCAATTTCTTTAAGATACCAATTGATTTTCTTGCAAATTCAATTAGTTTTTAGCAGATTTCCCAATTGGAAAAAACAGGAAAATTTGCTCAATTTTCTCCTGTTTTCTCTCAGCTTCTGAACCTTTGTCGTCTGTATAAATTTTTTTTGCCGCTTCCGGCGTTGTAATCTCTATACTATTCTATTTTTATGGGTTGCCTAAATGCCATAAAGAAAAACAATGAAAAAGGTTTTCATTTTTAATTTTAGATCAAAGTCGATATTAGATATCTTAGATATGTTGCGAGATATCGATATAAGATCTTCAGAATCAGAAAGATGATATTTATTAGAGTATTCAAAAACAGAAACCGAAAACCAGTCAACCGGTTTTTTTTTTAAACCGATCGGTTTCGAATATTTTGTAAATTCGAAGAAAACCGAAAACCGGTCTTTTTTGTTCGGTTAACCGGTTTTTTTAATTACATCACCAACTGGGTTACTTGGTCTCTTTTATTTTTTCCGAACACTTTTATAATCGTTTGGTTATGAAGATTTAGATGTAAGTCCGATATTTCCGATGAAGACTTAACTTTGGATATTCCAAATTCAAATAGTTTAATTTCTGATCTAAATAACACAATAAACAGTATTCAGAATCCTAAAAAACAGACTGTACAAAATAATTCATCATTATATGATAATTTCATATATCTTGATAAATGCGACAAAAGAACTGAAAAGTTGGAAAATTTATATAATTGTCTTTTGACTATTTGACCAACATCTACTATTAGTGATAGAGTATTTTCCACTTCTAGCTTTATCAAAAGCAAACATTTAAATTGCATATTATTTCTAAAATATTATTTAAAAACTGAAAAATTGATTTTCTTTTTACATATTTAAAATGTAATATTAAAAAAACTTATTTAATGCCAAACGTTTTAAACGTTCAAATTACTAACGTACCTAATTTTACCAATTTACAAACTTAATAATCTCTATTCATTTGATATGAATATAGTTTTATAATATTAATTTTTAAGATATTATATTAAAAAATATTAAAACCAATAAATAAAATGTCGAAATAAAATACAATAAAAAATATTATAAAATATTTTTTTTTTCAAAGAATGTATTTTTTTATTTTTATTACTTTATATATTAAATTTCTTTTTTTTTGTTTGTAATTAAAACAATTAACAAATTATATAAGCTTTTTATTCAAATTAGAAAAAAAAACTGAAAAAAACCGGTTGATCGGTTTTTTTCTGCAAAAACCGAAACCGGTTTTTTAAAATTCGATTTTTCGAAGAAAACCGAAACCGGTTTTCCACAAGGCCGGTTTTTCGAATAATCTAATATTTATATTATATATAATCCATTCGCCTCTAATATTACAAAAATTGTGAGTGGGCTAAACCAATAATAAGCTGACGAAGTGGAAAATCAGACGCAAGAAAGAGAGACAGAATAATTTTTCATATTTAAGTTGCTTTTATAGAATATCAGAGTTGTCGAAATAGTAGTTTCCATGTAGTTTTCTAAAAGACCGTAAAGAAATAAGGTGTGTTACGTGCCCCCAAAAGGATCTGTAGTGGTGATGCCAACTAGCTCATAAAGCACTCATCGGG
Source organism: Eustalomyia histrio (assembly GCA_949748255.1). Lineage (NCBI taxonomy): Eukaryota > Metazoa > Arthropoda > Insecta > Diptera > Anthomyiidae > Eustalomyia > Eustalomyia histrio. The sequence goes on from OX456523.1 coordinate 221,027,052, forward strand.
GTGTTGGTCCCAATCCACCACTACAGCCCAGGGACAAGCACACCAAAGAAAAAAAAATGCAAATAAAAAAACAAACATTTTCTTTATTGAGGGAGGATCGGATGGCAAAATTCCCCCACTATTGCCCTCCCAGCCATGGTCACCATCTAAGGTCCTTAGAGATTTTATTGGTGACCCCAAATTCCACACACACACACTTATCCCAACTTACCTCACACCCGTTAACTTCACCCTATAAACTAATTACCACAAAATAATTTAAAATTTATAATTTTATGACATTATTTATTATAATATAAGGTATCTTAATCGAAAAAAAACCTTTAATCTAATGACCAAATCCGCGCAACAAGTGCGATTTAAATTAAAAAAACTTTTGATAAAAACAAATATTAAAATAAATTAATTTTATGTTTTCTTTTCAAATTTAAACAAAAACAAAATGTACTAACTTTGAAAAAAAAACTCAACTAATAAAAATTAAAAAAATCTGTAATCTTAACAAACAAAAACTGCGGTTTCAATTAAAATACCGCTAAATAACAAGAAAACACAAAAAAAGGAATCCGCTAGCCTACCCAGTTCTAGAATCGCCAGACCTACCTGAGTTCTCTTAGGTGGCCTACACCCCTTATTATAACTCGAGCGAAGCAACCGGTAGCCCTCACTGACCTTTTTTTTTTTTTTTCTTCTTTGGCAAAATAATAAGAAAACCAAATTGAAACTACGGCACTTACAGTGTTTAATAATAAATAAAACAAAACTAATTCGGATTTTTAATGATATATAAAACAAAACTTTAATTATTCTATTCTTGGCATATGGTTCTGGTCCACTTTCTTCTTCTCGATTTTTATATGTCCAATACTTTTTCTATGTATCCTTTGCTGGAATATGGCATCTCCCAGCACGTAGGCACAGTTTTTTTCAGAATCCGATCGAGAAACCACCAAAATAAAACTATTACCAAAAAATTACAATACCTGGAGACGAAACTTCCTTTCTTACAATTAGCTGGAAAGTTTTCCCTGCGTCACCGGTCTTTAAACTCTCATCTATTCTGTTGACACGTCTCCCACAAATCAGCTCAACCTCCAGGTTCTGAAGTTCGATTTTGCAATTATAAAAAAACACATTAAATCTTCTTTTAAATTTTTTCGCCAAAACAAAATAAAATTCAGATTTTTTTATTTAAAAAAAAAAAACAAAAATTGTTTTTACTTTAGTGGCGGTTTAAACCACGGTAAGTATACAAAGTATATTATTAACTACCACACCGAGCAACAATTCGTTCGACCGCACTCAATTCTTGTATCTTTGGTAATGGCGTTTGTTTTCCTCGAGTATCATATTTATACCTGTACCTTTTTTTTCCTCTCAAAACTTCTTTTTCATTGGAATTTTAATAAAAAAACAATTCTACCGATATACGACAGTTAATCTAGCGGACGAACATAAAACAAAATAGCAATTATCAAACACAGACATTTTACATTTATGTCATGACATTTTTGGTGAATGGGAACCGGTGCCCTAAAACAACCCTGTGCTCATTCACAAAAATGACACTATGGCATCGCAATATCGAGACTCGAATCATATATTATGACAGCTACAAAAAAAACCCACGCCAACTTTACTACGCCATAGAGCTGATCTACAACCAAAAAAAATAACACTAAATAAACGCCTATGCAGCTGCACTACAACAGGCCAAAAAGTATATAATTTTCTATAGAGTATTTTTCCTGCTCTACCAGAAATTCAACATGGTACAGAGTTCAGCGGCAACATTTTTAAATGAGAGGGCAACATTTTCAAAGTTGCTAAAGTGTTGAAAAACATTAAATTTGGTGTATGCAGTGCTGCCACATAAACAGTGTAATTTTTTATCCCAGTTTTTGGGATTCTTAACTGTATCAGTTTTATCATGAAAACAATTTTTTTTCAAATTATTGCATTTTTTATAGGTTTTTTATTTATATGTTGCAATAATTAATAGCATATTTATTCTCTTTATTATATATTTTTACCATAGAAATGGGAAATTATGGATGTGAATAGACATAGTTGGTCAATGTGTGTGTACACACTTTATTACTTTTCATGTCACAATGTTATGTTTGAATTCGTAACTATTTGTTAACACAATTGCAAATTTTTGTTGTATTTTTTTACTTTATTAGACATGTCTAATTTTAGTAAAAATAAATAGTATATTGAACAAATATTATATTTTTATATGAAAAATCTGAAAAAATACATGAATAAAATAAAAAAAACATTTTTTTTATGAAATAATCTGAAAAATCTCTAGCATCCCAAAAAACGGCAAAAAAAATAGTTAAAATTGGTTATAAGTTGCCGACCAAAACTCACCGCCAAACTATGATCGTGTTCTAAGAGAATACTAAAAAGTTCATGAGAGAGAACATACTCTAGAAAATTATATACTTTTTGAACAGGCACAGACAACAGGTACTCTAATCATCGTGTCTCCACGGTGTACCCTATGTTATTAATAAGAAAAATTCATTTGGCAAACACGTGTGGTCCGGCAAGTAACATTTATAAAAAAACGATATAATTGTAATAAAGCGAACAATAAAAAAGTGTTTACAAAATAAAGTGAGATAAATACGACTGCAGTAAAAATAATAGTTAATTTTTCATAATGGTGGCAAACAATTCGGAACAAATGAAAGCTCTGGCGCTGAAACTATTTGAAATTAATGCTTTTAAATTTGGTGATTTTAAAATGAAAGTGGGCATCAACTCACCCGTGTACTTTGACCTACGTGTCATTGTCAGTTATCCAGACGTGATGGTACAAATATATCTGGCGAGATTTTTTTTAAATCGTTTAATAACATATTACCCTTAACTTTTGTTTTTTTTTGATTTAGCAAACGGTTTCCAATTTAATTATAGATTATATTAAGGAACATAAGCTTTCTGCGAAACACGTGTGTGGTGTTCCATATACCGCTCTACCCTTGGCCACCATAGTTTCCGTACAACAAAATATACCCATGTTAGTGAGACGCAAAGAGGCTAAAGATTATGGTACCAAAAAGCTAATTGAGGGTATTTATAGTGCTGGTGACACATGTCTTATTATTGAGGATGTTGTCACCTCCGGTTCTAGTGTGCTGGACACAGTTAAAGATTTGAAAGGTGAAGGTATCGAAGTAACTGATGCTGTAGTCGTTGTAGATCGTGAACAGGGTGGTGCTGGCAATATTGCAAAAAATTCGGTTCGAATGCATTCTTTATTTACTTTATCCTTTCTTATGAATACACTATTGGAAGCTAAGAGAATTGAAAATGATACTGTAACATCTGTGGCCAAATATATTGCCAGTGTACAAATTGATAGCGATGGCAAATTTTTAAATAATAAAAAAGAAATTGGTAAGATCATATTAGTTTTAAAATACACTACTAAAAATAGTACAAGAATAAATTGAATTATAATTGGTGGTGCGTAGATACCTTCTGATGTTTGTTCGTATACATTGTAGGTATTTAGGTGATGGGTAGGTATCTATTGCTTGAAATTACGAGCATGTCTTAAATTTATCAGATTTATGCCCGTAATTTCAGTGCTTACATATATTGGTTTTTGTATGTCTACGCGGTAGGTGTCTATCAGAGAACTGCAAAATCAACTTTTTTTCTTGCTTTGATCATACACAATAATTCTTGTTCACATTTAATAATTCAACCAAATTCACTGTAGAATAAAATCAGCATTATATTACTGAACGCGTAATTCGGATCAGTTTGATTCAGATGTCGATTATGTTACTGCAAATTTAATCACTCAACAAAAAGTCAGCGTTGAATAAATCAGAAAAAACAACAAACAACGCGTATGAGTGTATTCATAATTAAAATAAAATAGAAACACATTTCATAAATGATATTGTTTACATTAGGGTGGGACTTAAATCCGCTTTTTTAGAATTTTTATTAGTAATTAAAATATTCTTTGTGAAATATAAATATTTTTTTTGGAAAAAAAATTTAGGTCGATATCTCAGGCTTGCCTAATCCGGAAAAATTTAAATATTGTCTAAATTTTTTTTCATCTATTTTGATTGGAAAATTAGGCAATATTTAACTTTAAACGGATTGGGCGAACCTAAGATGTCGACCTAAATTAAAAAAAAAAATTTCACAAAGAACAATATATTTGGTATTCCTAATAAAAATTCTAAAAAACGTATTTTAGACCCACCCTAATATACATATAACATTTATGAAATGTGTTTCTACAAAACCACCCCCTTTTTATAGATAAGAAACTATTTTGTTTTAATTATGATTACACTCATACACGTTGTTTGTTGTTTTTTCTCATTTATTCTACATCAAAATAATTATTGTTGGCTCGAATGAACAGAATAAAATCAATGGTTTAACAACGACCGATGATTATAAATCAGTGACAAAACAATTTGCACGTCGTTTGATTGATTTAAAATCATCAAAAAGTATGTGTGTTGGAGTATATTCAGCGTTTGAACGCAAACACATATTTATTCTTGTGATGATTGCTTATGAACGTTTTGCAATCAGAAAATGCAGTTCTCTGGTGTCTATTGCATGAAATTATGGACATTAGGGGTGAATTATAATATATAATGAAGTTAATTATTATTTAGAAATTACTAGATTAGATAAGACATTATGCCTTACTACAAGTTACTTCTTTTACAACTGGAAAATTTCAATACAAAAAGCAAACACAATGGTTAATACATTTATTAAAATTGGGATCAAATTAGCATTTTTTATAAGTTGAACTTAGACTACTATTTTTCAGATATGGCTTATTAAGTATTTGTATTACTTAAGCAGTTCTGTTAAATTTTGTTCTTGAATTTCGGAAAAACCTTTTAATATTTTTAAAATGTATTGAATTTTATTTGAAGGTAGCTCTTGTTTAATTAGAAAATCTTTTAGATAGTAAAGCATAGTTTTTTTTCAGTGAAAAATTTCAAACGAATGACCCTAAATAATAATTTAAATTGTACAAGTTAATATTGTTTTATTTTATTACAAAGACACAAATACACTTAGCACAGATTGATTGTAAGATTAAAATCACATGTACAAAAACGTTGACATTCTATTTATAAAGATTTCCATTAAATATTTGTATACTTATCTGTATTTTCATCTTTCTCATTCCAATTTTTCTATTTATTTTTTTTTTCTATAGTTAATGACTTTACACGCTCTAAAATATCATTTGAAAGTCGTGCTAGTTTGGCAAAATGTGAATTGGCTAAGCAATTATTCAATTTAATGGCAAATAAAAAAACCAATCTCTGTTTGGCAGCTGATTTAACCAAATGCCAAGATGTTTTAGAAGCAGCCGATAAATGTGGTCCTTATATTTGTGTGCTTAAGACTCACATTGATATTTTGGAAGATTTCAATGATCAATTCATAAATGATTTGCAGGCCTTGGCCAAGAGACATAATTTCCTTTTAATGGAAGATCGAAAATTTGCTGATATTGGCAATACCGTGGCTTTACAATATGGCAAAGGTATTTATAAAATTGCATCCTGGGCTGATTTAGTTACTGCTCATACCTTATCGGGTAGAAGTATATTGCAAGGATTAAAAGCAGCCCTAACTGCTGATACCTCAAAACCTCGTGGAGTATTTCTTTTGGGAGAAATGTCTGCTACGGGCAATTTAATAGATGACAAATATAAAGAGGCGTCTGCTAAAATTGCCACTGAAGGTGCTGATTTAGATTTTGTAGCCGGTATGGTTTGCCAATCTGCTAACTGTTTTGCCTTTCCTGGTATTATTCAATTGACACCAGGAGTACAAATCGATGAGTCGGCAGATCAGTTGGGTCAACAATATAATACACCCGAACATGTTGTCAAGGACAAGGGAGCCGATATTGCTGTGGTTGGTCGGGGTATTTTAAAATCAAAGTGTGTTGAAAAGGCTGCTGCTTTATATCGTGATCGTTTATGGGCTGCTTATACTGATCGTTTAACTAAATAATAATTTTTTCTTTTTATTTATTTTTACTTCAATTCAATTGATTTTTGCATTTAATGTGATTTTATTAAACAAACATGTACCTTTTGCTCAAATATGAATGCTTGAAAAGTGCTTCAATCCAATTACGAAGCATTTAATGTAGATTAATATTTGTCAAATATAATTAAAAAAAAATTTAATGTTTTTGTGTTCAACTTAACGAAAGTTGAAATAAAGGAAATATAATTTAAATTATGTAAAAATGCATTTTTTTATTTAAACTAAAATATGGAAAACTATTTTATAGGAGTTAAGACTGTACTTGAGAAGAAATAAACTAGAAGTAAAACTACGAGAGCGTATCAATAAGTTCGTTACTTTTCGATTTTCCCTCGTACTTATATAAATATAACACTGCTCCCATCAAGTACCACCTGTGAATAGACCACTGTCAAATTTTGAGCAAGTTCCGTCATTTACTTTGCGTTTAACAGCAGGATTTTTCGAGGCCCATCACATAGGCATTTGTTTGATCAGTAATTTCATCGTTGGAGCTAAATCTCTTTCCACCGAGCCATTTCTTTAGGTTTGGAAATAGTAACTGGGGGCTAAATCCGAAGAATAAGGCGAATGAGGGGGCAATTCGTAGTCTACTTCATGGATTTTTGCCATGGAAAAAAAGCTGTCACACGATTCCGTTGGTGGTCGATTGTGAACAAATGCGGCAGCCATCTTGCGGAAAGCTTTCTCATACCCAAGTGATCGTGCCAAATTAAAACCACTGAGCCATGTGAGATACCTATGTCTTCCACAATCTATCGCACATTCAATCTCCGATCGGCCAACACCATATCGTGAATTTTTTTCAACAGCGTCCAGAACGTTCGGCATCTTCCCTGTATGTAAGGCCACAACGAAAGTCAGTAAACCACTTTTTTACTATTGAAATCGATGGTGCAGAGACCCCATAGTATTTATCAAGCTTTTTCTTGGTTTGATTGACGTTTTTTTTCCCCAAAAAATAATGTTTAATGAGCAGTCGAATTTCACTTTTTTTCCATTTTTAAAAAAATGCACGAGGTTGTATGTTTTGAACAGCTGTTAAACGAAAAGTAAATGGCGGAACTTGCTCAAAATTTGACAGTAATCTATTAACAGGTGGTACTTGATGGGAGCAGTGTTACATTTCATACAACTACGAGAGAAAATCGTAAAGTCACGGACTTATTGATCCGCCCTCGTATGAACAAGGATTTAGCTAAAAAAAATTATGATTTAACTTTAGAACGCACTACAAAAAGAAATTTTATTAGAATTTTAGATTTTCTAAATTGAACAAATACTTTTTATTACACATACTTAAAAAAAAGTTCTACATATTTTCCAAATTTATGGGAAAATAATTACACAAAATATTGAGTAATAAAATATTAAATTATTTTAAAATTTTAATATGAAGCTATTGCTACCAACGCAAGACAATAGTCACCAGATACATCATCCTGTAAGAAAAATAAATAAAATAATGTATTGTGTTAAAAAAAAAACTATAAAGTTTACAACTTATGAATTGTTTAAATATTTTTTATTGAAAACTGAGTCTACTTTTTCTATTGGAACAAATAGAAATTTTTAAAATATATTTATGACAAATTTGTTAATATATATTTATTTTTTTTTTTTATTTATTACTTTTTTGTATTATTATTTGATAATTAATTTATTTTGTATAAAATTATTTTTCCTCACCTATGACCTTAAGGGCTTGGGTTATGTAAACTGGAGAAAATAAATTTTTAATAATTATTTAAAACAAAATATTATAAAACGAAACCTAAAAAAGCAATAAATTTTTTTAAATCCAAGTATATTTATACAAATTTCAAACGTTTCGTTTTTATAAAACTCGGGCCTTATCAGATAAGCTAATAAAATATGTACTAAAATACAAATACAACCGGAATTATTAATAATAAATAATAAAATTTAGGCAGAGCAAATAAACTTATTTAGAGGTGAATATAATTAAACTATTTGTAGTAAATTATTTTTGTTGTGGTGTTGTTGTAAGAATTTTTACCAAGCCACCAGAGTCTCTAAGACAGAACCGACATCAGAGTTCAAATCATCCTGGAAAATTTGAGTTAGATTGAAATTGGAAAAAATATAGAATAAATGCAACTATAATTATTTAAATTAAAAATTTTGTTATCGTAAAATAAAAACCCCAGTTAATTTTAAATAAATGCCAAAAGTTAAATGTTTAAAATTGTATGAATTTTTAATAGGTGCCACAAAATTTATGTATGTTGAAATGATTAGTACATATTTAATAAAAAACATTAAAACAAGGCCTTAATAAGATAATAAAAATAGTAATAAAATTAAAACATTATACCATATAAAATGAAAGCATTAATCAAATTATCTAAAATAATAATCAATATTTTTTTCATGTTCAACATTAAAGACTTTTTCAAATACTTGAACATGTTTAATTAGCTTCATTATTGTTTATTGTTATTTATATTTTAAAAGGTTCAGTTAATAAAAATTAATAAAATTCATTTCCAGTTTAGCAATTTTAAGCCTAAATAGAGGTAAGCGTAGCGTTGCATTTCAAAGAATAAATTTTATTCCTCTTTTTTTTTTGTAATTATAAACATGCCAGCCATTTCCAAGCTCTTTAAACATAAATTTAATGGAACTACTTTTGCTAGTAAAATATTTTGTTCTTTTTTGGAAAAAAAAAAACAAATTCAAAAGCAGTATTCTAGTTGCAAACTGGGCTAAACTAAAAATTAACTTGTTTTAAATCTAATCTTAGGCTGCGTTCACACATAGATCTTAAACAAGTGTTAAGCGAAAACTCGTATTAAAGCTCCAATAGGAATTGTATTAATGAAAAATTAATGGAAATTCATGGAGAAATTTTAAAGAACCGATATTTTAATTTTTTCTATTATATTTTTGTTGTTGTTGTAAAAAGCATATTAATTTATTGATACTTTATATAGAGATGTATATATGTATCAAGGACTCGGGCATATTCTGGAATTATTGCGAATTCAAATCCTATTGAAATTGAAATGTATGCCACCTATTTCAATGTTTTCCAAATTTTTATTTGATTCGGTTTCAACTTTACTGCTTTACTGACTACTTTACAATCACAATTCACTGATATTTTTAATTTTTAAATACCCTCCAACAATATCCTAAAAAAATGTTCTCTACTGTTTTTGATACAAATATAAAAATATTTTGAGGTGAAAAATTTTTTTGGATTTGAAAATAAATTTTTTGGTTGAACAAAAATTTTGAGGTGAAAAAAAAAATTTTTTTCTGGTGAAAAAAAATTTTGAAGTGAACAAAAATTTTTGAGTTGAAAATGTTTGAGGTGAATATAAAATATTATTCAATTCTAAGGTACTGGTTAAAAAACAAGAGAAAATATTTGACTTGCCAGTCACTACTATGAAATTGTACCCCATTTTTATGAAAAATTAAGAGGCACCATCACATTTTCACTCATCAACCGCTGAACCGATTTTGCTCATTTTCAATACCAAACTGCTCGGGAGGATATACATTAATATAGGTAAAATTGAGCACCCCGGGTCTTCGCAACGTGATCGCCATTTTAACAGACGGACATCGATAGATCGTCTTAAAATCTCATAAGGATCTCGAATATATATTTCGACATGTTACAAACGGATTGACAAACTGATATATACCCTTATCACAATATATGGTATAGGGTATAAAAATTATAAAATTTTCACCTAAAAGTGAAATCCAGAATATGCCCGACTATTTCATCATTTTTTCTTTTTCGATATTCACGATTTTTCGGATTTTTCGTTGCGTCTTCGCAACGTGATCGCCATTTCAACACATGGACATTGATCGACTTAAAATTTCATAAGGATCTCGAATATATATTTCGACATGTTACGAACTGATCACCATATATGGCGTTGGGTATAAAAATTTCACTTTCACCTAAAAGTGAAATCCAGAACATGCCCGACTATTTCATAATTTTTTTATTTTTTTTAAATGAAACTGTATACATACTTATGAAAATTTGTGATTGATTGGATTTTATGATTTATATAAATTTATGATTAATGGAAATTTGTGATTGATAAAGTTTTGCGTTTGATTAGAGTTTAATAATAGTTCCGTTCGTTTACTCAATAATTTGTACAAATTTTTACTGGATGTCGTTCGTTTACACAAATACTCAGTAAACAAAAAGAAAAAAGAGAGAATAAAGTGACAGTTTGATGTTGAGAGTGATAAATTTTTGTAAATACAAGTAAAAATGTTTTACAACTAAAACGTTGTTTTATGCAAAACAACAAATATTGTTATATGAATTATGAAAAATATAAGAAAATCTTCTACAATGTTTCTGCTTAAGATTTTACAACAAGAATTATATTTTTTCATATCGACCAGTTATGATTTATTTTTGGTTTTACAATCAGCTGTTTAACTCAAGTTGGAAATTTTCCGTTAGCGTACTTTTTTAGAAAATTTTCATTTTGAGAGTAAATTTGTCTTACTCTCTGTAAGTTTGTTACTGAGTAAATCTTACTGGACTTGGCTGAGAAAAGTTAACGAATGGACTTAATGTTTGAAAAATAATCAGTAATCGATACCTACGACTATTGGATTTAAAGCCTATATTTTATAAAAAAAAGAAACTACAGTTTATTAAAATGTACTATTTATATAATTTATATAAAATGTATTGGAAAATATAAAAATCGAAGAACAAATATTGAATTAAAAATATTAAAACTTATTTATATTATATTTTTTTTTTAATTAAAAAAATAAATAATTATACATTAATTAGAGACAATTTAAATTTGTGTATAAAATTTTTATACAAATTAAATTAAAAATAATTTAATAAGAAGCTAAAGCTACCAAAACACTGCCATAGTCATCGGATAAATCATCCTGTAAGAAGAAAAGAATGAAGATGGTTTGTGTTTAAAATAAAACTCCAATGATGTAAATAATGTATTGTTAATATTTTTTTTTTATTAAAGAATATTTTGTATAAGCGGTGACAGAACATTTAATACAAATTTTTTATGAAAAAATTGATTAAAACACTTTTTGTTTTTCTATTTATTAAATATATTGAAATTTTGAACATATTTGAAAATACAAGTGTGAATATGAGATGGATTTTTCAAAAATAAATGTGAAAAATTTAATAGGAAGCTAAAGCAACCAAAACACGTTCATAGTCACCAGATAAATCATCCTGTAAGACAAAATAAAAGATGATTTGTTTTTAAAAAATAAAACTCCAAGAATTTAAATTACGAATTGTTAATAATTTTTTTTTTTTTTTTCTAATTATATGTATTAAAAGATGTTCATGTTCAAAGTTAAGCTGTAAAAAGGCACTTTTCTTTTATTAAAGTACATTTTAAACAAATTTTTTGACAAATATTTATGATAAAATGGACGAATAAGACAATAAAAAATATGCTCTATCAAAAGGCATTATTGAAAATCTAATAAAAACTCTACATTAATTTAAAAAAAATACATTCTTATACAAATAAATACAATTAAAAAAGCATTGTGTAGATTTCTTTTATACTTTTAGGTTTTGATTTTTTTTTTTGGCTTTCTTTTGGAGGAGTAAAAATAATTTAATGTTGTTTATCAAATTGTTGTTGATTTTTTCAAGTGGTGATGTTTGAGAATGTTTACCAAGCCACCAAAGTTTCTAACATATAACCGATATCGATTTCCAAATCCTCCTGTAAAATTTTTTTTGATAGGGTTGATATGAGAAAAACATTAGAAAAAAAAGGAGAAAGAGAATAAAAAAACAGTGTGGAATTTTAAAAACGTTTTTTGTGTTTAATTTTGGTTGGTTTTGTTATAAATAAAATTCCAGAGTTAGGTTTTTATAGAATGTGGTTATAATGATATACCAAAATATATATTTAACCAAAATTGAGCCAAATTTGAAATAAAAATCCAAATTAAAAATTTTGAAGTTTTATGAAATGTGTGAAAGTGCCAAAAATAATTTATGGTATGATTAGTTGAAAGGACAAAATTTGGATATGGTTTAATTGTGAGAAAAATAATAAACATTTATAATAATATCATGCTCTAATTTAGTATTCAGGGTTTTTGTTAAAAGTTTTATGTTTACTCAACAATAAAAACAAAACTTGTTGTAGTTTTAAAAGACTGCCTTGTCTTTGCAACATGTTTATAAGATAATATTGTAATAGCAACATGTTTATTATTTGTATGCAAATTTATTTAATAACATGTTGCTGAATTAATGTTTATATACCTAAGTGTGTGCTCAGAGTAAGTACAACGATTGTTGGTGTGAAAAAAAAAGCTACTGCCAAAAATGCCATATTTATTTTAGTGTAATGAGTACCGTAGAGATTCTTTCCTCTTCAGCGACGACTCTAATTTTGGTTTTACATTTTAATTTTATAAAAACAATAAAATGAAATATTTATTTTAATAAAAATTTGGAATCGAACATACTAAGGCCTAGTTTTTGGGATGTCAGATAGCGTTGTTTGTCAGTTAAACAATGGTTAACTCTGGAATTCTGTTTTTCAGATGTTGATTATTTTTCTATTAATTGAGCCTTGGTCGGTTAAGCTCCAGTTAGACCTGTCAAATTAAAACAAATTTGTGTATCTTCCACTTTTGTCACTTAATTTTCATCAATATTATCCATTTCGAACAAATTTTATTTTTTTTATAAGTGAATGCAAATTTAATAAAAAAAAATATAAAGACGCGCATAAGTTTTTTTTTATTTATGACATTTATGTATTGCCTTGTTAATATTTTGCATTTTTAATGATGACATTTGTTTTTTTTTTTTTTCAAAAAAAGTATGGCAGTACAATCAAAATTGACAGCTCTTAAACCACCATTGAAAAACACAATCATTAGTTAAAGCCCAATTAAATTTGATTCGAGATTAACCTAATTGTTCGTTAAGCTAAGTTTTATTGACATCCTAAAAACTAGACCTAAGTTGGTTTATCAATTTTTAAATTTGATTTAAGTTTTGAATTCATTTGAATTCGCGAAATCATTGTTTTGATTGTATTATATACTACCCTTTATTATAAGAGTCAAGTTGATTCAAATAATTCTGATTATAATTCAAACGACATAATTCAATTTTAAATCAAATCAATTTTTACTTGATTGAAAAAAAGAATTATTTTGATTCTCGAATATGATTTGATTCACCAATTTAAATAATTATTTTTAAAAAATTATTAATTTAATTTTAAACTTGAAGGGTTTCTTGAAATTTTTCTAAAACAGCCTCCTCGGTGATTTTTATTATCGCAGTATATTACTATACTAGAACAAAAATTTTGTCCGTTTTGCCTATCTGGCTTAGTTTTCGATAATTTAAAAAAATTTTTAAAATCACAATTTTACAAAATAACGAATATCTATTTTTCATTTTGTTTTAATTCGCAAATCAAATCAATCGTTTTTAATTCGCGAATTAAAAAAAAAATAATTATGTTTGAAATGATTTGATTCAATCAGAAACAAAAAAGATTCAAATGAAATTGATTAATCCATTATTATTTTTAATCTGATTTAATAGATTTATAAAATATTAAAACTGGCTGATTTGCAAAAAGAATAATTTTGTTCATGAATTAATTCAATAAAGATTTATCTTTTTTAAGGTCATTTACTAATACACAAAGAGAACATGCGAGTCATAGAATATCGTATGTTAATTTTATTCATCATATGTTTTGTTTTTTTGTTTACAAAAATTTTTTAAATGCGGAAACTTTGTTAAGAAAATAAGAAACCAATAACAAGAGAATGAAAATAAAACGTTTTGAAAATAAAATAGATTCTATTTCAAAACTGAAACGCTCGACGCTTTTTAATTGTCAAATTGTATGGAAAAATACGGCACGTTATCTAAGCTACACTAAACCAAAAACATGTTGCCAATACATGTTTATATAATCATGTGACATGTCATCTTTTTTAGGTGAAGTTTAAGGACATGACGATTTTGCAAATTTTCTGTATGAAAAATAACGATTTGAAAAAGTTGGAATATTGGAAAGTTTTTTGTCAAATAGTTTATGCTTAATATTGAGGTTTTTTGGGAAAAAATTTTAGTCAAACTTTATAATTTAATTTATGAAACAAATTTTTTTTTATTTTATGAGAAAGACACAATAACAGCAAATGCAATTTCCATAAGAAACCAGAGGGTCTCTCTCTCCATCTCAGTCTTGCAACCCTATCTCTTTTAATTTGTTCGCGAACTCGGGCATGTTACTGAGCATTTGTGTAAAAACTTTACAAAATTGTAAACGAAATTTTGAGTTTTCAAACACGCACTTGTACGGTGTTTACATAGCACGTTCGTCGCGGGACAAAAATTATATAATTCTCACGAATTTTTTAATACTCTCTTAGAACATGAACATAGTTTGGCGGCAACAAAGGTGAGTTTTGGTCGGCAACTTTTAGAAGTGTGTAGCGGTGTTGCCATGCTAGAGATTTTTCAGATTATTTCATAAAAAAATATTTTTTTATTTTATTCATGTATTTTTTCAGATTTTTCATATAATATTTGTTCAATATACTATTTATTTTTACTAAAATAAGACATGTCTAATAAAGTATATAAAAACAACCAAAATTTGCAATTGTGTTAAAAAATAGTTACGAATTTAAACATAACATTGCGACATGAAAAGTATTAAAGTGTGTCCATTATTTCCCAAAAAATATATAATAAAGAGAACAAATATGCTATTAATTGTTGCAACATATAATTAAAAAAACTGTAAAAAATTCATGAATTTGAAAAAAGTTGTTTTCATGAAAAAAACTGGAAAACAGTTAAGAATCCCAAAAACTGGGATAAAAAATTAAACTATTAATGTGGCAACACTGCATACACCAAATTTAATGTTTTTTAACACATTAGCAACTTTGAAAATGATGCCAACCCATATAAACATGTTGCCGCTGAACTCTGTAGCATGTTAAATTTCTGGTAGACTATTTCTGACATTCTATATTAAATTATATACTTTTTGGACTGAGTTACTACATGTATTTTGTTTTTGTATTGCATGTATTTTTTTATTTGTTAATCTGAAGCAACATGTGATCTGGAAACATAACCTTAATGTTGTTATTTTTTTTTTCTAACCACATATTTCTTACATGGTCCCATAACCAATGTTTAAAAGCAATATGTATCTATACAATATTGTATATTTAAGCCTATAATGTTTGGCAACAAACAAAAAATAATATTAAAAATTAAAAAAAAAAAATATTTCTTTTTTTTATAAAATGTTTATATTTTAAATTAAAAATTAATATAATTATATTTAAAATAAAAAAAAAACAATAATGTTATTGTGTGTGTTTTAAATACAGTACAAGTGTAGGTAATATTTTAATTATGTATTTGAATGTTTATGTTTGAATAATTAAAAAAAAATGTACAGAATGTAGTATATTTATGTAAAGTAGATATAAAAAAATATTACAACAATAGGAAATATATAAAAACAATTGTAGTTTAAGTTGTATATTTTTTATAGTATTGTTATAAACATGTTATTGCGCTTGTTTTTTTTTACAAACACTATTATTTTGTAATTATAAAATATATTTAATTAAAAAAGTGCTTTAAAATTAAAAAAATATTCCAAAAAAAAAAGAAAAAAATATTTTAAAACTATAGTAGTTTTCTCAAAATTTATGAAAAATTTTATAAAAAAAAAAAAAATGTATTTGCATAAGAAAATTGTTTTGTTTTTGAACTTTCAGTTTAAATTTCAAGGCAGATTTTTATGTTTTTTTTTTATATTCTATTATGTAATAAGACTTAATTTAAAATTGTAGTTGATTTTCTTTTGAAATTTTAAAAATAATAAATTGTGCGTTTTTTAAGAGATTTCAGTTTGTTTTTAGAATCCAACAATCGCCAATAGGGCACGTTTGTAATCGCCAGAAGTATCGCCCTGTAAATAACGAATGATTTTTGTATTAAACAATTTTTTTTTAAGAATGAAAAAAGGTTTTTTTTTTTATTAAAAAAAAGAAACAACTTATTTTTATTTTTTAATTTTTTAATAAAAAGAAAAGATTAAAGGGCATTAACATTTTTTTAATAAAAACCGCACCGTTATAAAATTTTTTAAAAGAAAAATTAAAATGTTTGTAAAACATTTAAAGCACATTTAAAATACAACTTGGAAATTTTTTTAAAGAAAAATTTCAACTGGCTTTATGGCTGGCTTTATTTAATTTACTAAATCTTACAAATCTCTGTTTTAAAATAAAATGTTTCATAAATAAAATAATAAAAACTTTAAACAACAACAATTTGTGAAATTATATACGCATAATATGTATATTCACCCCTGTTCCAAAAAACATGTGATTTCAAATTAAATTAAATTGTGAAATCACACTAAATTGAAATTTGGGTTTCCCCAATTCACATATTTTTTTTTTTTTTTTGAAAATGAGTTAAAAATAAACTTTAAAATGTTTACAGTTTGAAAAATGAATAAGAAATTGAAAGATTAAAAATTTATCATAACTCTTGTCGGTGTAAGCTTCGCGAGATGATAACGGACCTCTTGTGGCCAGAAATTGAGGACATGGACCTAGACGATATGTAATTGCAACAAGATGGTGCCACTTGCTACACAGCCAACGAAACAATGATTCTTTTGCGCGAGAAATTCAATGGCCATGTTATCTCACGTCGTGGCGATGTTAATTGTCCGCCACGATCATGTGATTTGACACCGTTGGACTTCTTTCTTTGGGGATATTTAAAAGAAAAAGTATACGTCAATAAGCCAAGAACAATTCAAAAGCTAAAGGATGATATAATTCGGCACATTAATGACATTGAACCTCAATTATGTCTCACGAGTCATTGAAAATATGGACCATCGAATAGAGGAATGCCACCGAAGCCGTGGCGAGCATTTGGCCGATATTTTGTTTCACACATAATTTTCATAGATCCTTCATAATCATAATAAAAATATAAAGATTATTCTCTGAAAACTTTTTGTTTTATTTACAATTAACGTCGTGCATTATGGTTGGACCACCTTTTATAAAGTTCTAAAGTCTTTTAAATCATTCAAATAAAATTATTCAAACCTCTTGCGATTTGTGCCCAACATTGGCATTACCCTCTATGCAAGATTCCCCTTTACGTAAGTTTAATTAAAATCTGCGGGTTATATCCTACTATGTAGTTTTCTTGTCAAAAAATAATACATGGAATTTTGTAACTTATTTTGACTTCAGTCTCACTCACAAAGTTTAGCATTTTGCATGGAAAAAATCCATGAAATTAAAAACGGTCAATGTTACAAATGATATAAGTTCTTTTGTCAAACTTCTAAACAAGTTGATTTTAAATTAAATTAAAATTTACAGATTTAAATTAAAATTTACAGATTTCTATTCTCAAGTGGTAAATTTTTAATATAAAATTTATAGATTTTTTTTAATTTTAAAGATATTTCCTCATTTAAATTCCCAGTAGAGTATTATTTATTGTTGTAAATAAATTCAAGCCCTAAAAGTTTTTATAGTTATTTCCCTATTTTGTCTTAATTTAAATTACTTTTAATAAATCTTTGCAGGTTAAAAAAATTACTAGTAGCAACAAATTTATTTAACCTTCCGCAAAAAATATACTACAAAATATGTTTACTAATTTAAAGCCCAACTACAAATAATTATAATTTTTAAACATCATGCATTTAATAACAGAAAACAGAAAAAGTAGCATAAAACTTTTTTTTTTTTTTTAATTATCTTTCATATATTAGTATGATAGAAAAGTGATAAAGAAATTAAAAGAAACCAATCACCAGAAATAATACTACCAGTAAAAGAAAAAAATAAAATTTAAAACAACAACTCACCTTAATCCAAGATTCCAAACTCTTGCCATATTTATTTTGGAATGCTTCTTTAATATCACCCAAATCAATTTCAGAACGGCTGACAATAATACGAATCAAAGTCTTATCCTTGGTACCAATACCATGCATGGAATCATACAAACGTTCGGCAAAGTAATCTACCTTAGATTTGCAGCATTTAACAATGGCCAAAAAGCCCTTTTCGACGGCACCACTGAATTCACGTTTAATGGCCTTTTCGATATCATGACCAGCCAAATTTTCATATTCTAAGAAAATTTGACGTAATTGTTGATAAGAGCGGGTAACTAAAATAGAATTGAATACTGATTCATCAGTGCCCCATTGACCTTCACCGGCTTCATGTAAGTTTTGGGCATCAGCTACGGCAGCGGCTTCATCAACACCCTTTTATTTTAAGAAAAAAATAATAAACAAAACAATTAAATCAATAACTATTGTCCTTAAAAAAAATACATCAATAAAAAGAAATTTTCAAATTATTTAGTTTGTATTTAAAAATATACTAACCTGATTTTCATCACGGTTACCTTGTACCAAAGATACACACAAACGTTTGAAATGGCCAGAGGTGTCACCCTTCAAATCAGATTCTAGTGATTTGCCAAAACTTTGTTCATAAAATTGGGCAATTGTTTTAATGCCAAAATTGGACAGAGTACACAAAATTTCAATGATGGCTTCTTCATCGGTACCCATGCCAGAGACGGCATCGTGTAATTCTTGGGCATAGAATTGTGGCAGGGGTGTCATTAAGGCAATAATAACATCTTCAAATTTACCACCCAATTCGGATTTCAATTCGGAAATTAAATCTTTACCGAATGAAGTTTTAAAAGCTTCAGCAATTTCCAAGCGTTGAACAATACCACGACGAGCCAAAATTTCAATAATGGACTTTTCGTCAGTGCCAAAGCCCTTCATGGCTTTACGTAAAATGCTGGCATCTTCAACGGGATCAAAGGGATCAGCTGGGTAGACAGTGGGGGTACACTAGAATAAAAAAAAAAATAAAGAATAATAAAAAAAAAAAATAAATAAAAATAAAAAACACATACACAAAATAATATAAATACATCTTTTTAAATTATCTTTATAGATAACGGCTATTGGCACCAAAGGGCCTTGGTTTTTTATAAATGTTCAATAATTTAAACATTTTTTATTAATGTTTAATAATTTAGTGAAAATTTTATATAACTTGAAAACATTTCTATTGAAATTTTGATTATTTTTTTTTTTAATTTAAATTAAGAAAATACCAAATACAGTTGATATTTTCCTCATTTTTGATATAAATGAAATCAAATAAAAAATATTGAAATCTAACTCCTTAATGATTACAAACAACTAAGATTTTACATGGAAACTAGCAGCCGTATTCATAACGCAAAGTTAACCACTGTATATACATCGCAGCAAACGATCTGCTTAATAGCATACAGATAAGGCTAAGCAGAGAGTTAGGATATGGGCCATTCGATGTCAAACCGCACAGAAAACTGTCAAATAGTGTAAATGGGTAGTGTTTATCAAATCATTAACCTTTCGACCCCAAACCTTTTCGGTTTTCGAAATATGACGTGATGAAAATTTGGCAAAAACGTCAAAATATTGAAAATGTGTCCATACAAAGTCGCCCATAACTTCTAAACTATACCATTTTAAAGGTAAAAACATTACCTTCAAAATGGCGTCCCAAAAGTTTTTTTGTATTAAAAGGTTAAGGTAATTTTTTTAAAATTCTGAAAATAAATACATGTAAAAAACTAAGGCCTCTTTACATTTGTGGAGACTAATTTTGTTCCTGAGTTATAAAGGAAAACGTGTCGTAAGCAAATTTTCGTCGACAAGTTCATATGCACTCCATCAGTGTGTGTTAACAACACAAAAAAAAAATTATTTCTTAAATTTCTCATATTAAAATTATTGTTTTCAATTAAAAACAAGTAAAAAAGGCTTATATTCGGCTTTGCCGAATCTTTGAATACCCTCCACCAATGTGCTCTATTGTTTTTGATGCAAACAATGTAAAAAACTTTTGAAGTAAAATTATGGAGGTGAAAAAGTAAAAAATATGAGAAAATATATTAAATACCAGTTGCTACTATGAAATTGTACTAAAATACAGCAATTTGTATGGAAAACTTATAGGTATCTTGACATTTTCACCCATAACTTTTTAACCGCTGGACCGATTTTGCTCATTTTGAATACCAAACTGCTCGGGAGGATGTACAATAATCTGGGTAAGAATAGGCTACCCCGCTTGCGTTTTCGCGTCGTGATCGCCATTTCAACAGACAGACGGACATCGCTAAATCGACTTAAAATTGTATAAGGATCACGAATATATATACTTTATGGGGTCTTAGACCTATATTTCGACATGTTACAAACGGAATGACAAACTGATATATACCCTCACCATATATGGTGGAGGGTATAAAAAGTTGCTGATTGTAATTGATTCAATGCAAAAAATTATCAATATTAAAACTCTTTTACACAATAGTCAAAATTTGTAATATTGATCATTTTTTTCTTTCCTTTAATTACAAAAATAATTGACTGTTAATATGTTTTTCAATAAAATTGTTGTGTGTGTCATTTGCAATATGTTTGTTTTTAAGGAAATCAATAGTTAAAAATATTTTATTATTCATCATTATAACCACCAAACCTTAAAAAATAATTGCAATAAAAAAAATCAATTATGCACTTTAAATAATTAATTAATATTCTTAGCAAGTAAAAAGCGAACAAATTTTCTTTTATAAAATTCCATTTTATATAAAAAAAAACCTACTAACATACAAATGAGTCATTTTAATATAGATCGGTTATGAATAAATTACACAGTACAACATTTTAAAATAAATTTAATGGTTGTGCGACTATGGAACACACATCAGGAATGTGGTTTTAGAATTCCAAAGTTAGCTATTTTAAATTTTTTTATAAACTTTAAAATAATAAAAGTGTTCTAAAATTTTATTTTATACCTTTAGTAAATCCTACGGTTATTTAATTTATGAAAAGATCCCATACTTTCTGCTTTAATTTATTTCTATTTAATTTTAATTGTTTGCCTAATAAATTCCTTTAATTTATAGAAAAATTTGCAAACGGTTTTCAATCCCAATTTATTATATTTGTAACGATTTTTAGTACAAAAAAAAATATTATTTAGTAAATCTCTTTGCTATTTACATTTTATAAATAACAGAATTTTTACATAATATTTACAAATTTTCATTGCTAATTTCAGAATCATTTTACCGATTTGTTAAATTAAGCAAAAAAAAAATACTAATTTAAAAAAAGAGGATATTGAATTAAATGTTATTTCTAATAATTAAAACTTATACTTATAAACTTAAATTCCTTAAAATGTTACATATGCTAAAAAAATTAGTTCTAAAAATCAACCCTTATAACAATAAAAATTTTACGTTAAAATTAAAAAATTTACTAAATAAATATACTAAAAATATTTTTCAAAATAACAGCTAAGGAACACTTGGGATCCTTTGTCTTCTTAAAGTAACCAATTTAAGGAAATTGTTGCAAAAATACAAAATATCACAGTTACATTTCTTGTTATTATTGGAAAATGGAAAAATGTCAGAAATTTATTTTATGGCATTAGCTTAAACTCTTACATATACAAATTTTAACTTTTTTATTAAGTGGAAAAAAAAAATATTTTGTTGCCTTCTATAAATATAAAGTTTAATAGGCGCAAAGTCAATTATAGGAAAGCCATTATGCCGTAATGTGTAAAATGTGCTTGCAATATTTTGTATTGTAGTCAGCAAACAAAATTATTACATAAAAGCGCAAATTCGAAACTTTTTACCTAACAAAATTTTAAAATATATTTTAAGCTATTTTAACTACAATAGACTGTTAAGATTAGGTTTGGGCACGAAAGCTATTTTTAACTCACGCTCACGCACGATCACGAACCAAAAATTACAATCATGCACGATTATTTTTTTAAATGGTTACTTTAATTTGTTTCAACTAATAATATTTTTTCTTTAAAATTAGGAAAACTAACAACTTTGTTTTGAGATTATTTATTTATTTTTTTTTTTGGAAAAAATATTCAAAATAAGTTAAACGTCTTTTAACAAAAAAATCCTATACCTAAGGTTATTATTTCCTAAAAATTTCAAAACTGTTACTTGAAAAAAAAATTTATTTTATCAAAATTTTAAAAATTTATCTGAACTAAGTTGAATGAAAATTTTCCCTAAAAATAGTTCATCAGTTTCTAAAATCAAATAAATTTTTATTATTACATAGGGAAAAAATTTATTACTTTTTGTTTTTAATCGCCTGAACAAATTTTTAGAAAACAATTCTTAAAAATTAGAAAATGGTAGACTTAAAAACTGAATTTAGAAATGGCTTTATAAAATTTAGTGAATATTACTACTCGCGAAACAAAAATAAACACACATTAAGTTCAAGTACTTTCTCATTTTAAGTTAGACACATTTTTTGAACTAAGTAGGAGTAAATTATGTTCTTTTTTTTTTAACTAAACTTAGTTTTATTACATTTAAATATGCAAATTTCTTAAAACTGAGATGTTTTTCTGAATATTTTTATTTAAAAGGCTGTGATTTTTTTGATGAAATAAATTAAATATGATGTAAACTAACACCCTGTGTTAAAATTTTGAAAATCCAATTAAGGAATTTTATAAAATTTGCAATTTACCAAAATAAGTCAAGTTTTTACTTTAACTGAAAAAATATCTTACATTCATATTCAAGCTCAGAAATTTATATTAAAAATTATCCGTAATTTCCTCATGTACATATATAAATTAATAATCAGAGTTCACATTAGTGATCTACATCCTCAAAAATCTATCGCAAAATATGGGTCGCATGCCCGATGCATTTTTTGTGTTGTACTGTGTTATTTAGTAATAAACTTTTGTTTTATAAATAAATCAATATTATCATTTAAAAAGAAAAGAACAAAGATAAGGATTTAAACCATGTAATTAAACATAATTATTAAAAGTGCAAGTACTTCAAAAATCGATTATTTAAGTGATAGTAAATTAAAAAAAAAAAGTGAAAGTTAAAGTGAAAACTATTTTTATAGTGTTTTAAAAAAGGTATTTAAATTTTTGTTTTTAAAATATTTATTTTAAACTAATGCAATTCTTTTTGAAAATTTAAACTGTACAAATATGAAATAGTTTTGCTTAAAATTATTTACTTTTAAAAAAATACAATTTCCGGAAATATTATTTATTCATTTTTGAAATCAAACTAAAAAGAACTACTGTGCTAGCTAGCTAGCGTGCTAGCTTATCAGTGCGGGGGTCGTGGGTTCGATTCCCACCAGAGGCTCTGGTGCTCGGTTAGGGTATTAGGATATAATTTGTAATTATATGATTAATATAAATAAATAAATAAATAAATAAATAAATAAATAAATAAATAGTCTCAAAATTTGAAATTAAAATAATTTAAGCCCTAAAACTTCTGGCAACAAATCCAATTAAATCGAGAGCCCCACATTAGGCGCCAAGAAAACGATTAATTTTTTTCGTCATGGAAAATATATTCAAGTTGATTTTACAAAGTTTAAATAATTTACTATTTTTTTAAATGTTATATAAAAAACCTATTAAATAATATTAGGCATGTTTTCTTTGTACACTTAAGCTAGCAAGTTATTTCATTTATATGGAGAATTAAGCGAGTTAAGAACTAGTCGCTTAGTACTCGCCTAATTCTCCATATAAATGAAATAAGTTGCTAGCTTAAGTGTACAAAGAAAACATGCCTATTATTTCTTATCTTAAAAATATGTATTTACCTTGAATGGATAGTATTCAGCAGAGCTCATTGTGTTTGGTTTTTTGGTTTATTAAAAAAATTAACTGTAAGAAAAAAAAAGAAGATAGAAATATTCATTAAAAATTTCAATAAATCATAATTTAATAAAAAAAATTATGTATATGGGGAAAAACATCTAAAATGCCTACACACACAAACTACTCTAAACAACAAAGTTTATCGTAAAATATTTTCATAACATTATTGAATTACATCATGGTTTTATTTCTATGGGTGCAAAAACAAAAAAAATCCAACCTTGAAAATAACCCTCATTTTCATCTTGTCTAAGTATAATCAACTCTATTTAATAATAATTTTTTAAGGTTGGTCATATAAAATTGAGAATACACATCGCCGCTTTACTAGAACAAGTGGCGCCAGCCAGGTTTTTGATGACAAGTTAATTATGCGTATAAAAAGGATAAGGATTTATTTTTTTTTCTTTTTCAATGGCATACAAAATAACTTTTATCATAGTTAAAAAAAAAAATACGGAGGTTTTTATAAAATTGTTTGTTTTTTATATTTTGTAATACCGAAAAAATTAATTGTAAAAACAGTAGTTTTTTTAACCAACTTTCGCAGTTGGTTTAAAATATTTGTAGTAAAAATTTGCCAATTAATTTTACGTCGTTTATGGTAAATTCTTTTGATTAAAACTGTAATTTTAAATCGAAGTTGGTGACAAACATATTCACATATAGCTTTTCGCAGGTACGTCTGATATTATAAATCGGTATAAATGGAGTAAAATCTCTTCATTTTAATTTTGGCGCTTAACGTTTAGGGCACAGACTATGCAGACAGGTTACGAATGACATAAGTCAAACAATAATTCTCGAACCGTATGGTTATTCTGACATTTGCAAAATGAGATAGAAAAAATAAACTCACTTTATTGGAAATTAACCCGTACGAAGAGTGAGTACCGAGGAGAATATTGCTGCTGTATCGGCCAGTGTCAATAAAGATTCGTCAATGGAAAAAAAATACCGTGCGATAATTAAAAACTTTTTTTTTTCTCAAAATAAAAGAATTGGACCTGGTTTACATGTGATTTCAACAAGACGGTGCCACATGCCACAAGGCACGGGATAACACGAACCTATGGAGAGGCGAGTTTGGTGAGCAATTCATCTCACTTTTTGGAGCAGTCTATTGGCCGCCAAGATCATGCGATTTTACCCCATTTGTCTATTTTTTGTGGGGATACGTGAAGTCTCTCGTGTACAGGGACAAGCCAGCAACAATTCCATCCCTGAAAGCCAACATTACAGCTACCATAAGTGAGATTCCGACCGAAATGCTGGAAAAAGTATTCCAAAATTGGAGCTCACGGATGGACCACCTACGTGGTGACCGCGGGCAACATTTACATGCAATAGTCTTTAAAATATAAATGGCAGGCTTTCATTTATGGTCGCAAATAAATATTTCATTAACTTTTACAAACTTTCTGATATTTTTTTCAATTTTCAAAACCCAAACAGTTAAAAAAATCACCCAAACAGTTAAAAATCACCCAATCTTTGAATATATTAATAATATTAACTAAACAAGATTTAACAAAAATTCAACGAAAATTTTTATTTTTTAAATAACTAACAAAAATTAACTGTTTACTATAAAAATAGTTGTTTATTAAAATAAAAGTAGTTTATGATAATATTCAAAATAACTGCTTTAAACAACTTTAACGATATGCAGTACTTTTAGTTATTTTTTTAAATAACTGTGATAATAGTTGTTTTGCGTTTTTTTTTATTATAAAAAACAACTATAATTAAAGTTAAAAACAACTGTGAAACTTTTTTGAGTGTTTATTTAAAACTATTATATTTTTTATGACCTATTTACCTTCAGTACTCCACGTTGTTAAAATTAAAATAGAACAATTTTGTCAGCGCTAAGGAAAAGGGAATAAAATCTACTCTGCAGAACTTGGAATAAATCAATCAAAACAAATTTAATTAAATGTCAGTTTTGAGAAAATATTAATTTGAAGCAATTAACAAAAAATTAACAATTAGGTCCCGTTTACATCTTCATATTGAACTCCAAAAAAAGATACTTTCGTTTTTGAAAAAACGAGAAAATCAGTTTTTTTGAGTTCAGTATAAAGGTATTATTAAACATAAAAAATTGTTCGGGTTTTACGTAAAAAAAAACTACTTTACTCCATATAAAATAAAATAATTTTTTACGATAACAAATTTTACGTGAAAATTTAGAACAATTTCTTTTCACGCAAAGACTAATATTTTCTAGTGAAAATGTCACATTTATCAGGTTTATTGTGATTGTGACTTTCTTATAAAATAACAAAAAATTTAAATTACTATGTTACGAGTAGTTGAGGCCAATGTTCGTGTGAAATTTTTTCTAGTGAAAAACTATTTTCTGTGCTTTAACTGCAAAAAATCTTTAAGATAAAGTACTATTGCTAGTAATTTTTAAGATAATCGTAAAAATGTATTTTCTCTGTAATATAGTAAAAAAACTACAATTACAGTTAAAAATAACTACCGCAGTTTACTACAAATAACTGAATGTACGCATATTTTACGATTGTTTGTATACGTATTGAGCACATACAAATCTACGAAAACATTTCAACTATATGCATATAATTTTATATTTTTTTTTATAAATTATTTATTTTTTTCAATAATTATCCTACTTCAAAACTGTTTTACAAGTTCAAGGTGTTTTTTTTACTCTTTAATTTTAAGTATTACACATTTTTAATACCAAAAGTGAAAGTTTTCTTTTTCTATATATATATACAGACAATTTTTGTAATACATATATATGTACATATGTATATGTAAATAAAATTTACATGTGTTTTATGTATTCCTTTCATGACAGTCAGTACTTATTATTGCGTGGTGGCTAAAAAAAAACAGATAAAATGATAAAGGGACCAAAAAACAAACTATGAGTAAGCACAACATAGTGGGGTAATCGTTAAAATATCTAATGTTGTATTCTAGTAGCCGTATTCATAAAAAAAACTTAACTCAGGTTTCAAATACAAAGTAGTTAAAAAATATTTTAAGCCTAAAAAAGCGTTGTTAAAAATTCGTATTCATAAACAGTATTTTAAGTAATAACGTTTTTTTAAGCTCGAAGGTGGCAACACTATATTTTTTATTTGTCACTTGAATCGTAATGATGCAAAACAATGATTATTATTAATTCATAAGGTACTAGTTTCTATATAAATTTTTTTTTGTAGTGTTTAAGAAAAATATATCTATAAAATATAAAATGTATGTTAACTTGTTTATTAACAAAAAAGAGAAAAAAAAGAGTTAAAAAACGCTCGCTAAAAGTGTAATTTACCCGGGGGTTACACGTTCAATTTCTTGAACTCAATTTCTCTCAATTTGCAATCCATTCACAGTTTTTTACTAATACAATCACATTTTTTGAAATTGAAAATTGGATGGTATTCAATTTCTCATTCAATCCGTAAGAAAATCTGAGAAGCAATTTTAACAGCTGATCACAATTCTTGTAAATAAATTTTCATGTGTCGCCACAATATAATGATGCCACAGTCAAACAATTTGTACTTTTTTCCTTGATAAAGGCGTTTTGGAAACGAAATTGTATTTAAATTACGTGCAGCCTAGGTCACAGCTTTCAATTCGAGAGATTACAGTATATGAGAAAAATTGAAAGCAATAATCTTACGTGTAACCGCAGAATTAGATGATAATTTTATTGCAGATAAAAAAGTATTCAAATAACCAGTTTTATTTTATTTGTTTTGATTGTTTACACATCACTAGTTCAGTTTGTACAATTTAAACATTACTTTGAATTAAAAACATAAGATTTTTAAAAATAATATGGAGAAAAAAGGGGTTTTTCTTTTTTGTAAATTTACGTCTGAAAATTTGGGCAATAATATATAACATATTATAAAATGGTTCTTATCGTATCATTTTATTTTGATCAAATATAGCGTGCCCATTATTAATTAAAACAACATTAACTGACTTCTTTTGATTGAAAGACAATTTTTCGCACAAATGTTCAAAATGAAAATAAACACCAAATAAAAAGCAAATTTGTTGCCAACAGAATGGTTCGATTGGGGCCACCTATATATTTGTTTGTGGCAACAGAAATTCGGTTAATACAACAGAATTTCGGTTAAAACAAAATATTTCAATTGTGTCAGGATATATTTGATTACCACAACCAAAAAATTCAGTTGCTGCAACCAATTTATTCAGTTGGCAAGGATTTCGGTTGTTTTTTCTGTGTAGGTATTAAGAGATAATATTCGTTTATGAATACAAATTTATTAAATTTTGCTTAACAATGATTTGAAATACTGTTTAAAATTTTTATGAATACGGCTATAATATATACGGCTAATATATATAATAAAACATATACTATAAAACATATATACACATAATTTGGTTACATAGTGATGACATCATAACATTATTTGGTTAAAAAGAAGAAAACATGAATGGCAAGACGAAATTTAAAATTTTTCTACATAAAAACAAAAACTATTAAATCTTTAGATGAAAGAACTTAAAAGAAATACATAATTTTATCTTTGAAAATTCCCAAATAATTTAAAAACAACAACTTTTCTATATTTAATTTTGATAGCGATTATTTCAAAATTGCCACATTTTTGTAGTTATTCGTTTAGTAAATGGTAATAATTTTTTAACCGTTTGGATTTTAAAAATTGAAGAAAAAAAAAAGAAAAAATTTGTAAAACGATAATAAAATATTTATTTAGGACGATCAATGAATGCCTGCCATTTACTTTTTAAAGATTATTTCATGTAAATCTTGACATACTTTTTCCAGAATTTCAGCCGGTATCTCACAAATGGCAGCTGTAAAGTTGTATTCCAGAACACCGTTTCTGGATCTGATGAGGAAGTTTTCGCATCGAGAAATTTATAGTCACCCTATTTTATATAATGTGGCTTAATAGATAATAAAGTTCATTGTAATTTTACTGGAATTTTTTTTAAGCTGTGACACATTTAAGTTTGTAAAATTTCTTATTAGATAGAGAAATACCAAGAATACAGCGGGTTATTATCTTCTTTAGATGAATCTATATTTAATTGCCTGTGACTCACCTTATAGAAAGCAGAACAGAGTTGCGTTTTACATGTTTTTTGCGAAAGCTTTATCGATGCGAGAAATACAGAAACGAGGTGCAGGGCTGGAATTGTGGTTGGATTGTCCCTGTACACGAAAGACTTTGCGGAGCCCCACAAAAAATAGACAAGTGGGGTCAAATCGCATGATCTTGGCGGCCAATGGACTTCTACCCCCAAAGATTAATTGCTCATCAAACTCGCCTCTCAATAGGTTCATGGTATCGCGTGTCGTGTGGCATGTGAAACTGTCTTGTAGAAATCACATGTAAACTAGATCCAATACTTCCATTTTGGTATAAAAAGAAAGTCGCACGGTACCTTGCCCCATTGACTGTAACGGCGACGAGTTAGTGGATTAATGTCCAATAAAGTGAAACTGGTGCGGAATTTGGTCACAACAGCTTAAATAGCCTGTCTGGCGGGTTGATTTTGATGACCACGTAATTTACAAAACACATTTCTCACATACACAGAATAAAATTACAAAATGATGTTTGTAATTATCTTCCATAGAACATTTTTGTAAATACAAAAAAATATATTTTTAAAAAATGCACCAAAACAATGGAATTTGTAAATACAAAAAACTTTTTGTTATGTTTTTGTAACTTTAATTTTTATTTTCAAAGAATTTTCATATGAAAAATAACAATTTACAAACAATTCAAACAAAAAATTGTTAGAATTCGATTTTGAATTTTAACAAATATTTTTAATTACTTGAAAATTTATGATACTTTTTTCTGTGTAGTAGTACGAATTTTGATAAGAAAATTCAATGATTTGCAAACGTTGTTTGTTTGTTAGTCTACTCACGGTGAAATGTCAAACCTTACTGAGCATTTTTGGCATTGCCAGATGTCACGAATCTTTTTTCTATACTGAAAAAATTTACACTGAAAAACCAAATAGGAAAAAAATTTAATTATCTCAAACTTCATTGCAGTTATTTTACTTTGTATAGATTTAAAATAACTTTCATTATAGTTGTTATAAAAAACTACGCATTTTAAAAATAATTTAAAATAATTTTTTATTACTTATGTTTTAATGTATGCTTTTTAAATGACCGACATAATCGATAAAATAAAGCTTCCTATAGGGGGGGTTTTATTTAAAAAAAAAATCTTTTAAAATCAAAGAATATCGTAAAGACAATCAACAAAACATTAAAGCAAGAAGAACGTTTAAGAATTTTTTTTAACGAATGACGTGGCTTAAAAAAAATAAAATCACAAGATGAGTTTTAAATACAAACCAGTTTTAGCCCAACATAAACACAAAACTGCTTTTAAAACAAATTAAAAAAAAAAACACATAATTTGATAAAAAAAAAAATGTAATACGTCAAGAACGTCTAAAAACATTTTATTTCTAACGTCACAGAAAATGGAAAAATTGCGCCTATTTATGATAGGTGATAAAATTTCAGAATTTACTCCAAAGTAAAATTGTGAAATTGCCAAATAGGTAATAACAATTTTTACACCCTCCGCCATAACTATTTTCAAAAAACGAATGTACTGTATTTTGTTACAGTTGTTTGAAGTAGTTATTTTTAACATTATAATAAACAACCACAGTAAACAGTTAATTTTTGTTAGTTATTTGAAAAAGTTTTTGAAAATTCTTCTTTTCATTTTATATTTATTGTTTTATTGCATGTGACTCCAATGCATAAAAAGAAAATAACTGGAGTACTGTATGGAATTTTGACTTTAATTTTTGAAAATAATAAATAGAATTTTCTTTTTTCAAATGAAAAATTTTTTTCTTTTTATTTAGTAATCATGGAGAATACACGGAAAAAGTTATTAGACACAAGCTGAAACAAGCTAAATGGAATGCATTTTCATCAGCATTCTTCGTGCCCTTGAAAGTGTCAATTATAAATATCTCTATTTAACTCACAAATAAATTTAAATTTTTTTTCTAATCGAAAGAAACAAATTGTTTTTATTAAAAAAAAATATATATATATACAGGGTGGCGCAAAAATAACCTTCCGATGTTTTTTGGCTGTAATTAAAAAAAAAAAAATGAAAAACTTTGATTCTTCTTGTGGATTATTTTTATTTGGTCTTTTAATTTTTTTTACATCAAGTCGAGAATATGATGTCATGTAAATGGCCGCCGCCACAGTTGATTGTCATTTGAGCCCTTTTTATGGCATTTTCCATCACTTTGGCCAAAACTTCCGGCGATAGGTCCTCACATTCTTGACGGATATTGTCTTTAAGAGCTGCAAGAGTCTGAGGCTTGTTGACATAAACCCGCGACTTCAAAAAGCCCCACAAAAAGAAGTCTGGAGCGGTCAAATCAGGCGATCTTGCTGGCCAGTGCAAAACGCCAAAACGGGAGATTAGGCGCCCGGGAAATGCATCCTTCAGCATATCGGTTGTGGCACTTGCAGTGTGTGGCGTTGCACCGACCTGTTGGAAGCACATGTTTTCCAATCCCAATTCATCAAGTTGCGGCAAAAAGAACTCGTTGATCATTGCTCTGTAGCGCTCACCATTCACAGTAACCGTTTGGCCCGCGACGTCTTCGAAGAAAAAAGGTCCGATGACTCCTCCAGCGAAAACAGCACACCATGCAGTGACTTTGAGCGGGTGTTATGGCTCTTCGTGGGTTACACGCGGATTTTCAGTGCCCCAGAAGCGTAATTTTTGCTTATTTACGTACCCGCTAAGATGGAAATGGGCCTCATCACTCATGATTATTTTTGATGAAAAATCATCTTCATTATTGCTGAAATAAATAGTCACCAATATTCCGCGTTCTGGAGCAGTGTAACGTAACATTGTTTATTAACGTGTATTTCGCATGTGTTAACTACACAAATGTCAAAACAGAACTGACATTAGGGGCCAATCGCAAAATTTATAGCATTTTCTGATAGGAGGATTACTTTTGCGCCACCTTGTATATATATATATATATATATATTGTAATACCGAAAAAAATTAACTGTAAATTTACCATTATAGTCAAATGTTTTGAATATTTTGTAGAAAAAATTTTTAATTATTTTTACGACATTCTTAAGGCTAAATTCAGTTAATTTAGCTTTATTTGGCTATGAAATGAAATTTAAGACATACAAAATAAATTTTAAAAAATTTTTTATTTTGTACATAGCTTAAGTCACTTAAGCTAGTTGTGGCTCTGCCTTTAGATATTTTTACTGCATTTTTTAGTTATTTAACAGTTAAAATTTACTAAATTGTTAGATATTTTGAAGTAGATTCTACCGAAAAACTTCTCTAAATGTATTGGTATTACGACCGATCAAAATTTTCATTTCTATTATTGGGATTATGACTAAAAGTTTTTCAGACATAATACTAAAATCGGCTATTTGGATGATGTTCGAGCAGCCACATGTGCTGAAGCTTATAAAATTATTTTTATGGTAATTATTATTTTCCGATAGTAAACTAAAATAACTTGAAAATTCTGGGAGAAAAAACTCGTGATATTTTTTTTTTTCTAACAAAACAAAATGAAATTAAATAAACAAAAGTTATCTATGAAAGACAAGTTAATAGCCTT
Organism: Eustalomyia histrio; assembly: GCA_949748255.1. Taxonomy (NCBI): domain Eukaryota; kingdom Metazoa; phylum Arthropoda; class Insecta; order Diptera; family Anthomyiidae; genus Eustalomyia; species Eustalomyia histrio. The sequence goes on from OX456523.1 coordinate 221,059,683, forward strand.
TAAAAAATATAAAAATAACACTAACAAACATAAGAACAAACAAAAAACAAGTAAAAATGGCTTAAATTCGGCTGCGACGAATCTTTGAATACCCTCCACCAATATCCTAAAAAAATGTTCTGTACTGTTTTTGATATAAATAATGTAAACAATTTTTGAAGTAAAATTATGGAGGTGAATAACTTTTTTGGATGCGAAAACAAATTTTTTGGTGAAAAAAAAAAAAAAAAATTTAAGGTGAAAAAAATTTTTTGAGGTGAAAAAAGTTTGAGGTGTATACAAAATATTATTCACTTCTAAAGGACTGATGAAAAAATATATTATGTACCAGTCGCTACTATGAAATTGTACTAAAATACTTCAATTTGTATGGAAAATTTATAGGTACTGATTTTGCCCATTTTCAATACCAAACTTCTCGGGAGTATGTCCAATAATCTAGGTAAAAATACGCACCCCGCTTGCATCTTTGCTTCGTGATCGCCATTTCATAAGAATCACTAATATATATATACTTTATGGGGTCGGTCTTAGACCTAAATTTCGACATGTTACAAACGGAATGTCAAACTAATATATACCCACACCAAATATGGTGGAGGGTATAATTAACAAAACTTTAAATTAATAACAACTAAACCTAATTGTTTAAAATAAAAAGTGAATCATTTCCCGTATGCACAAATATTCATAAATATATCTTGAAATATATTACATATTTTGTATACAGGAGATTTGTTTGTACATTTAGCAATTACTGTTCTAATAACATTTCAAATTAATAAATTAAATAATTCAAACTTAATTGAAATGTTTAAAAAGTTGTTTTTTTTCTAAAGAGATCATTTAGAAAATCAATGCATCATAGTGATTGTTTAGAGGGGAAAATATAGAAATAGAAAAAAAATTTATGCAAAAAGCTTTTTAGTTAACCTCTTAAGAACATTTTAGTAAAATTTGACTGCAGGAACTACAAAATTAATAGATCCAACAATTTTCTTAATTGATTTTACATGCCATTGTTTTACCAGAAAATATGTACTGTAGAGAGAAATTATGCTTCTCACGGATTACGAGAAAATTCCTTAAGACAACCTATTCTTAAAAAACACTACCAAACATAAAAATTACAGAGTGAGTGTCAGAGAACTGCAAAATCAACTTTTTTCTTGATTTAATCATACACAAAAATTCTTGTTCACTTTTAATAATTCAACAAAATTCACTGTAGAATAAAATCAGCATCATGTTACTGAACACTGTTAAGTGATTACATTTGCATAAAACATAAACGACAGATGATTCACACTGATTCCAATTACGCGTTCAGTAACATGATGCTGATTTTATTCTACAGTGAATTTTGTTGAATTATTAAAAGTGAACAAGAATTTTTGTGTATGATTAAATCAAGAAAAAAGTTGATTTTGCAGTTCTCTGGTGAGTGCATAAGAGAAGCATAGAAGAAGTCTGGTAATACAATGAACCACATTAAAAATCATAAGCAATCACATTCAAAAAAAAAAAATCAAATATTTGATTTTCAATTTCAATTTTCACAGATTGCAAATGAGTAATCAAATACATTGACTATGTTTCATATTTCACTTTTTAATGAAAGCAAATTTGTTCATACATGATTGGTTTTAACACAAACAATATTAAAATTTATTGAAATAACTTTGTTGTAGATAGAAACCTTATTCAAGTGCATAATTTTTACTTTCACTGAAACACTTAGCGAAAAGGGGTGGGAACAAATTTTTTTTCAACATTTTTGCAATATTTTTCTACTAAAAATTTCTCAGTAATGTGATTCCCTATATTATTAACGAGGAAAATCGGAAGTTACCTTGTCAAAATTTGTCTGTTAACAACAAAACATATTCTCCAAAAGGGTGATTTTTCAACCGTTTGGGTTTTAAAAATTAAAAAAATCACCGGAAATCTGAAAAAGTGAATGAAATATTTATTTAGGGCGATAAATGAATGCCTGCCATTTACTTTTTAAAGAAGATTATTTTATGTTAATGTTGCCCGCGGATACGACGTTGGTGGTCCATCCGTGAGCTCCAATTTTGGAATACTTTTGCCAGCATTTCGGCCGGTATCTCAACAATGGTAGCTGTAATGTTGTCTTCCAGTGCAGGAATTGTGTCTGGCTTGTCCCTGTTCACGAGAAACTTTACGTATCCCCACAAAAAGTGATCTTCGCGGCCAATGGACTGCCAATAGACTGCACCAGTTTCTCAATAGCTTCATGGTATCGCGCGCCATGTGGCATGTGAAACCGTCTTGTTGAAACCACAAGAATTGAACTTGGTTGACAGTTTAATTCTTCCATTTTGGGAGAAAAAAGTGGGTAATCATCGCACGGTACCGTGCTCCATTGGCTGTAACGTTTCGATTTGCATCGTTCTTGAATAAGTACGGTCCAATGATGCCGCCGGTTCATGGTGAAATGGCAAACCTTACTGAACATTTTTGGCATTGCCACATGTCAGCTATTGATCTGCCATTAATCGGATAAAGTAAGATCAGCTAGATATAAGAACAGATATTAACGAATATCAAATTGGATGTTAATAAATATTACGCCAGATTCAACATTTTTTTACTCAGGAATTTATATTTAATTATACATGGAAGTATACATATATGATCGTATATAGTTATAAAACGTACTGCATTTAAGTTATTTTACAGTTGTCGCATTTTTAACTGAATTTATCACTTTCAATATATTCTACCGACAAACTTTTTTGAGTGTGCTGCTAGTTTCAGGACTGAAGTAAAAGATTCCGTTTCTTGGAAGAGAGAATTTAGCTGGACAAAAATTATGTAGATTTTAGGGAAAATTCGAATATTGTTTAATGTCTCATTTACATCAGCATTGTAATCACGAGGTTTCGACTAAAACCGAGATTTCAGTTAAAATCTCATGTGAAATCTCAAGATTTCCAATACAAATGAATTCCCGAAAATTCACGAGGTTTGTAAGAAATTTCATGAAAATCTTGCAAAATTTTAGACTTTTATAGAATACAACACTGCGTTTCGCATATTTTGTATAATAAAAATAAATATAAATCCAATAAAAATGTGTTACTAATCAAAAAGAGTATTGAGTTGTTCTAATTTGTACTTCCAGCTGAGGAAAAGAATAAAGAAAGCTTTATTAAATTACCTGTTTTCCTCCCATCAATATATTGAAAATTTTTGACTCTAGCTTATAGTTCTAAGAGAAAAATAAATTTACTAACATAACTAGAGTTGGATCTTTAAATAAATCATAAAATAAATAAAGTGATTTTAAGAAATATTTTTAATGTTGTGGTTGTCAAATCGAAATCTCGCTAACATTAGCATTTTTGCAGGGTTTTAATTTGTTTTTTTTTTTTTTGTTTCTATTCATTTTTAAATTTTTCATTAATAACTAAAAACTTTAATGAAAACTCTACTTAAAAAAGTCAAGAAAAAGTTTAAAAAAAAGCTTATGTCACACGGACTTAAGGGCAAAGGTAAACGGTCAAGAACAATGTTTGACGTTTCCATTGAAATCTCGAGATTTAAAGCTAAATGTAAACGCAGCATAAATATCGTGACAAATTTCGTTTAATAGAGAATAGAAGTTATTAATGTATCCAAATTATAGCCAAAGATTTGACGGGGATTTTTTACACTTTTAAATTGAAAATCAATGTCTTAATAACACAGATCCAAATTGAAATCCACCCACCATTAAAAAAAGTGATCTCTAAAGCTTTTGTGCTTATAATGTAAAATTATTTTTTTAATCACATTCCATTTTTGAGCAAATCGCGATTGGGACATTTTAGAACCCTACATACAGCAACTTACTCTGAATTTTGGGAAACAAAATTGCGCTCAACATTGTGAAATACAGATTTGCATGTTTTAAAAATAGCATTGGATTTTCTGAATCTTCTCTATTTTTCAAGAGTTCATGGAAATAAAAATCATAGTAAGAAACAATTCGTTCACTCATTATCACTTAAGAAGCAGAGAAGATGCAAACAAAAATCAGTACCATTTTTTAAATCTATAAGTCCAAATTGTGTAAAAATTTAACATTAATTTGTTTCGCTTAAATAGGAATAACTTGCATTTAAATTTATCTTCTATCTTTTTGATTATTTAGAACTTTAAGTCCCGTTTTAGTACTAACGGATGTAGTAAGGTAACATATAATAAGTAACTTTTACTAATTAAGGTCATTTGTTTAAGAGAATAAAAAAGCTTTAAAGCTGAGGTTTATTACTCAGTCTAAAAAAAAACTTTCGAAAAAGTGGTTTTTACAATATATTATAAAATTTGTATGTGAAGAAAGTTTTTTTTTTAAATTTTTATTTTTTGTTTTTGTAATACTATCAAAAAAAAACAAGTTGTAAAACAAATTTGGTGCAATTTTTTGTTTATCTATCGTAGCTGTACAAGTTTTATTATTGTTGGCTGCTGCTGCTCTGACTAGCTTATTGTTTGAAAATGATGATGTCATCTTAATTTTAGTCATAGAAAATTCAAAGTAATTTCAATATTTTTTTTTCTCAAATTTTAATCATAAAACTTTTATTAGGAATTTCGTTAAATATTTAAAGAAGTTCTGAAAAATTGTATAGAAATTTTTAAATTTAATTCAATATTCATTTTCTTTTTTTTAATTAAATGCCGCACCCAATGTTTGAATTTAATTTTTTTAAATAAAGATCAGTATGTAAAAAATTTTAAAAATATTTTTTCTTGAATACACTTAATCACTTGTTTGTATAGAATCTTTTTTTTTTTCACTTTATCGTTAATTTCTTTTTATTTAATTTTTTTTCTATTCTACTCTCTAAACAAAAAACACAATTTAAAAAAAAATTGAACAATAAAACTTTTGAAATATGTATATAAAAAAAACTCTATTTACCAGTAAATATTTAAAAAGTATATAAACGATGTTAATGCTTTGAAATTTCTTTTAACACTGAAACAATTTTCTCTCCTACAACGAATTTTATAAATTTCGATAAACTTTGAGAAAATACTGCACGAACAGCAGCGAAAATTTTTGTTCAAGTTTATATATGAAAAAAAAAAAGCAAATGCAATAAATACAATAATGCCGGCTCTGTATATTTGTTAATACGTTGTTGTTTAATTGGTATGTAGTACAAGCAAAGACCATAACATAAAAGACCATATACTTTATAGAGAAACAATACTTCTCAGGGTTCTCTCGATAATTAGCGAACTGGCACTAAGCTCAGGCAAAGAGAAAAATTAAAACTATTTATATAAAACGAGACAAAATAAATAGAGCGAAAATTGAGCTAGACAGGATGGATAGAAACCCACAAATAACATTTAAAAGATAACTCAACAACTCTTTCAACATCCGCTAAATTACTTTCTTGAATTTTATATGAATTTTTTATATTTGCATAGGCTGATACAAATTTGTATTTATTAAAAGAGCAACACAAAAATCCCCTGGTACAAGTTTCTTTGATAAGGTTGGCTCTCGGTGTAGTTCCATATAATGACGTCATTATATTGAGATTATTAGCCACAGCAGGAGAATTAAATTGTGATAATAGTAGTATTGTATTTGAAAGAGAGCAAGTGTAAAACTTGTACTGGAAACAAGTTTTCATTATAATTATTTTTTTTTTTCAAAAATAATTGTTTGTAATGGAAAATAGTTGTTTTTCGTGTTAAAATATGTTTGTAAAAATGTGTCTCTATGTCCACCCTAGTGAGTCATGTTTTAGTTGGTTTTATTAGGATTCCATATGTATATGCCAATTTTCCTTTCTCTTGTTCTTAATTTTTCTAATTGCCCTTTTGTATATAATTTAATTTAAAATTAAAACACACTGATGTCTCGTTTAACGGTGCTTAATAGTCATATCTAAGAGAAAATTTACACAGTGACTTTGTTGCATGTGATTATTGCGTGCAATTCTTGTTTGGTGGCGAACGGGTTAGAGATGCAGGCGGGGTAACAAAAAAGGCACGGTTTTCGTTTTTCGTGCATATTTTTGTTATTTCTCTTTCGCACTCATATGTATTTTTCTTTTGTTGCTTTATTCTCATTCAGTTTTCGTGCAACAAATGTCACCGTATAAAAAGACATAACTTTGGAAGCAACTTTGAATCAATTTCTCTAACTAAACACAAAGTTAACCTAGAATAAACTCAAGCCCAACTCAGTGCAAACTTTACATAAAATTAACCCTAACTAAGATGGTTATTCGCAAAGAATCAAGTGAGTTTCGATTAACCTAGTTATTCACAAAGACGGTACAAACTCATATTTAAATGTGTTTTTTGTTGTTGTTTACTTAAACAAAATACATGTACTAGAAAATATTCTGACTGACCCGTATTTGTAAACCCAAACTCACTTCAAATCATTCTTAAACTTAGCTCAAAATCAAGTTAATATTAACGCAAGCCCAATTTTCACTCAATAATCCAAATCTGGTCAGCACATAACTACATACTTAGCCTTAAACAAAAAAAAGAAAGAATGAAAATAAATTTTATTTTCGACAATCTTTTTGTTGCTCCATATACTCGCCTTTAATTTTCCAAATAAAATATAGAGCATAGAGGAAGAATAGTATAGAGGATGCAACGCCGTCAGCAGCCAAATAAAATTTTATACAGAATACAAAGGTTCGGAAACTTTAAGAAAACAGGGGAAAATTGAGCAAATTTCCCTGATTTCTGCAAAAATTTGAGTAAATTTCCCTGTTTTTAAACCTTTTTTCCAAATCCAATTGGGAAAGCTGCTAAAAACTAATTGGATTTGCAAAGAAATTCAATTGGAATCGCAAAAAATCCAATTTAAAAAGATGCTGAACCTTTGAAATCTGCACATACAAAACTAAGAGAACGTTTTTTACGACGTGAGAGACATCGTCATGGTGTGTATAGAGTAAGTTTTCTTAAGTTATTTGTAATAGCACACCATGACGATGTCTCTCACGTCGTAAAAAACGTTCTCTTAGTTTTGTATGTGCAGATTTCAAAGGTTCAGCATCTTTTTAAATTGGATTTTTTGCGATTCCAATTGAATTTCTTTGCAAATCCAATTAGTTTTTAGCAGCTTTCCCAATTGGATTTGGAAAAAAGGTTTAAAAACAGGGAAATTTACTCAAATTTTTGCAGAAATCAGGGAAATTTGCTCAATTTTCCCCTGTTTTCTTAAAGTTTCCTAACCTTTGTATTCTGTATAAAATTTTATTTGGCTGCTGACGGCGTTGCATCCTCTATACTATTCTTCCTCTATGGTAATAGTTGAATGCAGCAACTAACATGCTGTGGGCGGTAAGTCTTTACTTGCACCTGGTTCTGGCATCGACAAACATATAAAGCGAAACCTTGTTCCGCATTCTATAGGGTGAGCCACAGACAATTAATTGTTTATTAATCCAAAGTAGATAATAAGACGCTGTGTTCATGATATTTCTCTACCTAATAAGAAAATTTACAAAATAAATGTGTTCACAGTTAAAAGCTCTAAAAAGTTTCCAGTAAAAATGCAATCAACTTTATCATTTATTAAGTCACCCTGTATAAAGTAGGGTGACCATGAATTTCACGATGGGAAAACAACTCGCATCAGGTACAGAACCGGGGTGAATATCCCACTTGCCCCCTAGAAAGTCCTTCAAGTAAGTCAAAAAGTTTTCTTTCTTCAAATGGGCCCAGCAAAATGAGAGACAAGGAATGGGTATAGGGAGATCGAAAATTAAACAAATATAAAAATCGACTTGGTGTAAAATGTACACCATTAAACGGTTAAATCGTCCGATAATTTATGCAGTAACTGTGTTAATCAGAAGTCACTATACGAAAGGCACTTGGGAACAAAATAGATGCGTTTCGTAAGTAAATACCCCATAAAACTATTGTCGTTAAAAGCAACAGTACTATCTGTGTGGTCGCGCTACTCGTTTCAAAACAAAAAGTCGGATTCCTACCGAATTAAAAAAAGTGGTCCTTCAGATTGCAGATCTCTTATTGTCTAATTTATACGTTTTAAAGCCTCCGGAACCACTGAGAGTGGTGAAAATGATACTCTACTTCGACATATGTTCAATACTGGGTAGCTTATGCGGTTCGGTGAATGGTAATGTTCAAGATCTTGCGAAAGTCCAAGGACAGCTTATAGGACCATATGCAATATACACCATACTCATACTTGGACAAAGGAAGTAAGGCTGAAACTGAATGTAATAGCCGATGGTGCACAAATTCCGAAGCCACCACAAGATACTTGGGGTTACATTTGACAGCCTGTTTATGTTCTCGGCGCACGTTACTGGAACAAAATACAGATTAGGAACAAGGGCCTCAAGCCGGCAGCTAAAATTGATATAAAACTTAAAGCTTCAATCGTCAACACATTCAAGAACTAAAGATGGAAGCCTTATGCTTCTTAAAAGTTAAATCTTTTTCTGCTTATTTAACATATAATGGAGAAAATCATAACATATAATGGAAAAGAGTGGAATTCATGTTTAAATCAAATTGAATTCCAACACTGATTTCCAGTTTGTATACCCTCCACCATATATGGTGAGGGTATATACCAGTTTGTCATTCCGTTTGTAGCATGTCGAAATATAGGTCTAAGACCCCATAAGGTATACATATAGTCCTGATGCTTATGCAATTTTAAGTCGATCACGGGGCGTAGACGTAAGCGGGGGTGCTCGTTTTTACCTAGGTTATTGAAAATGAGCAAATTTCCTAGTAGCGACTGAAACAGAATATATTTTCTCATATTTTTTCACCAGTCGCTTAGAAGTGAATAATATTTTGTACTCATCTCAAATATTTTACACTTCAAAAATTTTTTTTTTCACCTCCAAAAGTCTTTATCCTCAAAAAATGTTTTTCACCTCCATAATTTTACTTTAAAGAACATTTTTTTTAACATATTCATGGAAGGTATTCAAAGATTCAGCACAGCTGAATTTAAGCCTTTTTTATTTGCTCATTTTTAATTACGTATTCGCCATAATTTTATTACCCGGCGGAGTACCGAATAATTGCAGTATTCGCCCGAACTATTAGGCTAAAGGATAATAGTTGAAAATCTGTACATTTAATGTTAGATGATCTTTTTGCAGAATTGTTAAACTGAGTTTTTTAATTGATTGTTTTGATTAGTACATATTATATTTGGTATCCAAAAAAAAAACTAAGAAAATTAAGATTTCTTTAATGGGCGTTATCGTATAATGGTTAACTCGTTGGACTGTTACATAGCGACAGCAACACTAATTTTAAAAAATCTTACGTATAAGTTTTATCTGTGATGCATATCGTGGCGGCATCCTTTGGTATTCCCATAGCACATAACGTCAACGCAGTGAAATGAACTAAAATCTCTCGCACATTTATTAATAGGCATAATTTTCTGGCAGTTGCTTCTATTTAAAAACCAAAACATGGCTATTAATGTAAGCTGTGTTTATGCGGCAAGCTATCAAGGTTGGCTTATGCCATTTCCATATAAATTTGACAAAGTTTAGTGTTTCGTATAAAATTCATATCAAAGAACTATTCGGCAAACAATCGGCATTTGGAAAAGTTCCAAATACATTATTTGTGACAGGCAGTAGTATCTTTTTGAGAAAAGCTTTTTTTAAACATTTTGGAAACTGCGAAAATGGTGCATATAATATTGAAAAATATGTAAAAACCCCTTTATTAATGTAAATACAAAACTAGTTCATATTCATATCAAGTAGCAAATTAATTATAAATTTAACTATTTTTTTATTTTTAAAAATAACAAGTAATCATCATCGTAGTATTTCCACAAATGAAACATATTATTAAAATAAATTGCAAACTAAATAAATAATTTCTCATTATTTTGCTGTCTTGAATCACAATTATGAAATTAAATTCTTTAAAGTAAAATAAAAAATAACAGCATCATCATAAACAACAACAACAATTTTTTTATAGACTACATACATATACAAAATGACACCTCAATCAAAGATGAATCATATGAAAACAATCATTATTTGTTTAAAATATGCACCTAATAAAAAAAGTGATACGTAGTTAAAATTCATGATATTCTTCTTTTGTACTCAGTAGTAGAATAAAATTGAGAAGAGGAAAATATGCAAGGCAAGGCAAGGCAAAAAGTAAGCAAATAATAGATTTTTTATTTATATATAAAACAGATGCAAGTACAAAGGTGAACAACTCTGAAGAATTAGAACATTTAAAATTGTTATACAACTTGGTAGAAAACTGTTATACTCTTTGATAAAAATTCAAATTGGTTCTCATTTTAAATGCCATTTTGCAAAAAAAAAAAACGGCATTACAAATAGCTCAACTTAAAATCACGTGATAAAATTATCAATGTTTCGTTTTATCCAGTTGGATGAAAAAAAAAAATGCGTCATTTAAGAAAAAAAACAATGACGTATACAATTAAGTTCAACCACCACTATGAAACCTGATCATTTATATAAAAAAAAAAAAATCATAGTAACAAGTAAGTGTTATATAGGGTGATTTCGGGTGTGTTCGTAAATGCAATAGTTGCGCATCACTGCAGCATAATAAAAGTAAAACGTTCAAAAAAGCATCATTTGGTAGCACTGATTTGCGTCAAACGTTTTTTTATGCAAAAAATTGACAGTGCTGCCGCAAATTTTTGCAAATATGGCATCATTAAAGTTTCTGATGCAATAGTGCGAAATCAGTTTTCTTTTTCGTTAAATTGATTTTTAATAATCAAAAGTCGTTTCATCTTTCTTTTAATTCTTTTATACTATAAGTTATTGAAAAAGTTGTCAAGATTTTCAATAATATTAATTTTTTATTTAAGGAATCTGCCTTCTTTTTCGTTTTAATTGATTTTTAATAATCATAAGTCGTTTCATCTTTCTTTTAAATCTCTTTTTATTATAAGTTAACAAAAAGCTGTAATTTTTACCATCAAGGTTTTCAATAATATTGTGAACATGTTTTTCATCAAACGTTTTAAAAAGCAAATATTGTGCGGTCAACCGGTTTCTTTATTTTTAAAAACCGATCGGTTTCGAATATTTTGTAAATTCGAAGAAAACCGAAAATCGGTCTTTTTTGTTTGGTTAACCGGTTTTTTTAATTACATTACATCAACTGGGTTACTTGGTCTCTTTTATTTTTTCCGAACACTTTTATAATCGTTTGTATGGCTATGAAGATTTAGATGTAAGCCTGATAGATCCCGATGAAGACTTAACTTTGGATATTCCAAATTCAAATAGTTTAATTTCTGATCTAAATAACACAATAAACAAAATTCAAAATCCTAAGAAAGAGACTGTACAAAATCATTCATCATTATATGATGATTTCATATATCTTGATAAATGCGACAAAAGAACTGAAAAGTTGGAAAATTTATATAATTGTCTTTTGACTATTTGTCCAACATCTACTATTAGTGAAAGAGTTTTTTCCACTTCTAGCTTTATCAAAAGCTAACAAAAAAATCGTCTTAAAACGAAACATTTAAATTGCATATTATTTCTAAAATATTATTTTAGAAGTGAAAAATGGATTTTCTTTTTACATATTTAAAATTTAATATTAAAAAAACTTTTTAATGCCAAAGGTTTTAAACGTTCAAATTACTAACGTTCCTAATTTACAAACTTAATGATCTCTATTCATTTGATATGAATATAGTTTTATAATATTCATTTTTAAGATATTATATTAAAAAATATTGAAACCAATAAATAAAATTTTGAAATGAAATGCAATAAAAAAATTAAATTTAAATGAATATATGAATGTATTTTTTATTTTTATTACTTTATATATTAAATTTCTTTTCTTTTTGTTTGTAATAAAAACAATGAACAAATTATATAAGCTTTTTATTCAAATTAAAAAAAAAACCGGAAAAACCGGTCGACCGGTTTTTTTTTAAAACCGAAACCGAAAACGGTTTTTTTTAAATTCGATTTTTCGAAGAAAACCGAAACCGGTTTTTTCAAAAGGCCGGTTTTTTGAATACTCTAGTGCAGTTGTTGGGCAATATGAAAGCATCTGCAACAGCTGATCACGCATCAGCAACAAAACCTGGCATAACTGCCGCAGTGATGCACAAATTTACTGCATTTACGAACGTACCCTTCTTTTGGAGTTGTAAAATGTTTATTTCAAATAAAACTAGAGGTGGGCACGTGACAAGAAATTTCGTGATTAACGTGTACCCCAGTGTTCGGTGTTGGATCCGCTACTTTTCATGTTATACAAGAATGCTTTTGTTGATATAATTGATTGTAGTAAGTTTTATTTGCGGATGACATAAATACAATTGGTTTTTAGTTTTATAATGATTTTATGAATGTTTTAGAAGCCACTTCGAGATTTATCTTGCGAAATACTCGTATTGAATAATAGAAATGTGAAAATAGATTTTTTATTAATACTTCAAAAACTTAAAGACTCGATTAGGAAATATATCGGAACTTGATATTCGTTTATGTGGTAAAAAGATTGATTTTGTCGATTCTTTATTACTCTTGAAAATATTTAATATTTTTAGTGTGAGAATTTGTTCCACATTGAGGCGTTTATATTCTTTGAATCGTAACCTGGCACTGCAAGTTAAGCGTAGAGTGTCACATGCACTTTTGATGTCTAGAACTAATTATGGACTGGAAGTGAGTTCTGGGACGTCTGGTGGAACTTTTATTATAAGGGAAAATGTTTCTCCTAGAGTTTTTGAATTTTTGGGATGTTCATTTGTGAATTATGTTTTTTGTAAATTGTTATATTTCTTTTTTAACATTGTTGAAAGGCAAGTGCCAACTTGTTTAGTACATATAATAAGTTTTTCAAATTCGAATCGTAATAAGCAAATTTCTGTTAAAAAAATTTCTTCCATTTTCTATAAGCAATCATTCCATGTTAGGTTATTAAAGGTATGGAACAGATTGCCTAATAGTTTACTTCAATATGTTTGTTTTTTGCGAATTTTATATAAATATTCCATACAAATTTAAGTAGATATAGACTTGCTAAGTAGTTATATATATAGCTACTCAAAAATTAAGAATGTATAAAAATGCTGCCAAGTCTAAGAAATTATTGGATTTTCTCTTTTTAAATGTAAACAAAAATATTTGTGATAAAAATATTTGAAATTTTTGTATTTTTAATTTGATAAAATTATAAAAACAACAAGAGCTAACAAATAAATGATGTATATGGTAGAGCAGGTCAAAACAGCTTTCGTACAAAGGCTCAATATTGTATTTGTTTACAAAAAATAAATAAAAGTCAGGTAAGCATGGATAATCGTTTTCTTTGCAAGTAGTTATAGTTGATGTAGATATAAAAATCGAAAAAACGAACCTAATATAATCTTCCTAAGGGGAAATATAAAACGTCTATTTTGGATAGTGTTTCCAATTCGGTTAATCGATTAATAGATTACTCAATTAATCGCTTCTATTTCGATTAATGTCGAAACAAAAAATTTAAAACTCAAATAATTATTCGACCCGAATAATCGATTTAAATATGTTGATTAACCGATTAGATTTTTAATATGAATTTTTCTGTTATTTTTCTTAAAACTTCCTAATTCTCTTAACTTTGGGATAAAAATCGAATTATTTTCAAATCGACTGAATATGAGACAATTTTTTTTTAATTCCTTTAAAAAATAAGTTTTAAATAACATAATATAAATTGTTCTCCTTAGCAATGATACAAGTGGCTAGGTACATTCCTAATAAGCACTATGACGTTACTTGTGTTATAAACAAATAATAATATAAAATTGCTTTAAATAAATAAAAAAGTATTTTGAAAAAAAAAAACAGCAATTTTAAATTCTATACAAACAATTTATAAAAACTAATAAATAACATAAAATTTTATTTCTTATTTGATTTATCAACAACCTTTGATGAAGTAGGATCTTCAGTTGAATTAAGTTGTTTCATCAAAAATATTAAAGAATTAGGTTATTTGAATTCTTAATTGCACAAACACAGAAAAATCGGTGAGGACTTGTCCTTGTCCTTGTCCTTTTTAATTCTAAAGCTTAAACCAGGTAGTGAAAGAGTCAGGCAACAGTGGCAGTTCTATCAAACTTTGTTTGTGAATTTAGCAAAAACTATTTATACCATATTTTTAAGAATTTGATATTGATTTTTTTTTTAAGGCAGCTCTTGTTTATTTAGGGATTTTTTCCGGACAGCGTCATATAAAGAAAATTAAAACCAACTTTGTCAACTATCTACACTGTGTTCTTATTGATAAAATAAGTACATTTATTTTGCATTAAATGATTTATCGCCAATTTTTCCGATTTTAAATTTTATTATTAAAGTACCAAAGAACTATATTTTTTATACCTTTGAGATCATTTTTGAATTTAAATATAATTTTTCGCTATTTTTTCTAGGTAAAATTTTTTTCGAGATATTTTTTTTCGAAACAATTTTTTTTTTCTTAACTCTAGTGAATATTTTTCTGAACATAACATTAAGTCCATTCGTTTACTTTTCTCAGTCAAGTCCAGTAAGAATTACTCAGTAACAAATTTACAGAGAGTAAGACAAATTTACTCTCAAAATTAAAATTTTCTAAAATAAGTACGCGAACGGAAAATTTGCAATAATTTACAAGTTTGTTAAACAACTGATTGTAGAACCAAATGCAAAAATAAATTATAACTGTTCGATATGAAAAAGAGGATTCTTGTTGTAAATTTTAAGCAGAAACATTTTAGAAGATTTTCTTACATATTATCTATAATTCATTTAATAATATTTGTTGCTTTGCATTTGCATAAAACATCGTTCGTTGTAAAACATTTTTATTTGTATTTCCAAAAACTTATCACATATTTCAATGGAAATGGAAATCCATATTTATTTATAATTCAATTATAATACAAAAGCCATAACTGCCAATAAACTGTATTACATAGCAATCATCCTGAGCAAAATCTTAAAAATATCATTAATAACTATTGAAAATATACATAATTATTAAAAATACATAATAAACAAAAATATACATCATAAAAATATTCAATGAAAGCGTTCTAAAGAAGTTCAAAAATATACAAATCTTCATCAACCTCTCATATTGGCTCCCCAGCCATAATATAAATATAAGTATTCATAAAAAGTATGAGTAAACAGTATTTAGCCCTATTGATGGCTGTAAAAAATGTAAAGCATAGAAACCCAAACCCAAGCATGGATGTATAGTAAAAGTAAACTAATATAACCGAGAAAAAAAAAATGAACCAGAAACTTAATGCTAAAACACCATTGAAATACTCCAAAAATTTCAACCGAGTGTGAGAAAACCCGCAATTCAAAAGGCAATCTATTCCAACAAGCAATTCTAATTAAAAAAGATCTCCCGAACATAGTATTACTTATCCTAGGAATGAATACCTGGGGATTACGAGTTGATCGTGTAAAAACAAAGCTTTTAAACAAAGGTAATGGTGTATGACTTTTAATAATTTTATGGCAATAATTTGTTCAGTAAAAACTTGCAGAATGAATAAAAACCTTTCAACATCAAACTGTCACTTTATTCTCTCTTTTTTTTCTTTATGTTTACTGAGTATTTGAGTAAACGAATGACATCCAGTTAAAATTTTTACAAATTATTGAGTAAACGAACGGAACTATTGTAGAAAACAGAAGTTTTGTGCCTTAGTATAATTTTCATATTTATTCCTCTTTTTTAAGCATTTCCTCTTGTAAGTTCCAGCAAATGTCACCTAACGAGGAATCCAACTTTTTTCAACTGTATAAGTGTTCATGTTTAGCCGTCACTTGATGGAATCTCTTTCCATGCTCGTTAGACTCAGCTAGTCATTGTAAACTTGAATATATTGCATTCAAAACAAAAAAAAATTGTATCTATCAGAGTTGTTTTACTTTAAATGCCAAAATGATCCCAAAGGTATAAAACATATTGTTTTATGGTACTTTAGTATTGAAATTTGAATCAATCATTCAAAAAACAAGCTCTAAAAAATACGGACTTTCAGTAGAAGTTGATATAACAGTAAAATGTAAAATTTTCTGTTTTTAGAAAAAATAATTAGTTTTCAGTTGTTATCAAAACAGCTTGTTTAAATACAAAATTATTTCAATACAAATTACAAAACATCTTTCACATATACATACAAACATAGAAAATAAAAATATGAACCGTTGTGTGTGTGTTGCGTTTTGCACAGGCACCCGATATTAATACTTTAAAAGGTTTTCTTTTATTTTTTCCTCCACTTTAGCATCCAATGAAATATATATTAGAAACTCTGTGGAAATAACTTCTTAATACAATAACAATGGATTGGAACAATTTTAGAAAAATTAAAATTTTTAGCAGGACACTATAAATTTTCTTAATAATTGGAATTCGAATTTTATGGTGTTATGAATGCTACGAATTGAAAGAAAGAAATTTTGTTTCTCACGGTTTAATCGATATCTTTAAAAACTATTCACGAAGAGAATAACATACAAGAAAACCTTTTCATAAAAAACACGACCAAAAAATTATGAGTACGCATTGAGATAGAGTCTGCTACAAGGTACATTCTTCAAAAGTAAGCATAAGATATACAAAAACTTACCATATTTAAACACTACATTAACGATCCTTCATTTTGTTAAACTGCGTATGCCACTTGATTTAATCTATAAAAAAGATAAATTATCTAAATAAACACAAATATTGCCTTAATAAACATAATTTTCAAATATCAAATACCTTATAACGTATAGCAATTTTATCAAATTCAACAGATTTATCAATCATAACCACATGATAATCATGATCTAAATCATGACTTAAAATCAATCTTTGATTTATTTTATGCGTATGAGAATCACCTAAAGCAGGTGCCACCAACCAGTTATTATCCACATAACGCGTGGTTAACTCATTAGTTATTATGATCTAAAATTATATTTAACATTAAAATAAATTCTAAAAGAAAAAAAGAAACAGATAAATCATTACCGCAACATTAAATTCCAAGGCAAGTGCTTGTAAATCAGTTAAAATTTCATAAACAATACGTGTACGCAAAGAAACATCTTCTAACTGACGTATAGTAAATGAAAACGAATCTATTATGATGAGTTTTAGTTTTGTGTCCTCTTTAAAAATGTTGCGTATATTAAGTATAGATGCCATGAGTTCAATGTAATTAGAACAATAGACATAGGAAATATTTTGTAGTATATTTGTTGCCTTAAAGTTATGGGAGGATGATGAGGAAGTATTATTTGCATAGAGTTTATCGAATGTATGTTGAAAACGTCGTTCCATATGATCGGCAATTTCTATAACAAAAAAAGAAAACAATATTATGAGCAAGTTCGAGCGAATTGATTAGTTTAATACCACATCCGTTTCAAAATGATTCAAACATTTCCATGTTAAATTAAAATAGAAATATTAAAATCACTTTGGAGCAGAGCAATTCAAAAAAAAGTTTATAAAAATCAATGAAATTTTGTAATTTTTATTTTTAGGACAGATTAGATTCTTTCTTATTAAAATTTTATATCTTATACCCCATTCATACTGAGCCACAAAATACCTATTTGCAAGTTTACAAGTTTTTGATTTAAAATTTATATGGAATTTGAGTTGAAAACTTGAAAAAAAAACTAAAATACGTGATTTGGGGATTAGTGTGTATGGTTTAAGTCTTAATCTTTAAATTATAATCGAATATGGTCCAATCAATTAAATCACAGGGCAATTATTCAATTGTTAAATTTCTATAAAAATCGATTTTTTTTGTGAAACTCATGTTATCCAAATTTCGTCAGATATTTACTTTTTTTGTAAAACATTTTTTAAGTGATTTCTTTATAAAATCCATTGTTGTTCAAATTTATAAGTGATTACAAGTTTTATCTATTTTTTCTCTTTACCGGCTGTAAATGCCGAGATAGAACTTTTTAGCTTTTTTAAAACTTCATATCGATGGTCATAACATCCTGTACTTTTATTACCTTTTAAACGAAATGGTGAAAATCCTTGATTGGTGTCTATGAAATAAGCCTTGGCTCCCAAACCACCAATTAATTCTGGGAATTGTACATTTATACATAACTGTAAACTTAAGGTTAAATATTTATTCAATAACATAATTACAAGCATTATTTGTGCTACAAAAACATACCAAAATTGTGTTTTGCCCACTCCGGGTGCACCACAAAGTTCTGTGACAATCCCCAATGGTAAGCCACCTCCCATATGATCATCTAATTCTTTAATTAATGTTATAATCCTTGGTAAATCTTGTTCTTTTCGCCAAATATCAAATGAAGTTGTTTTGAACATTTTTATGACTAACAAATTAAAGAAATTAATTGTTAAAATAACTTATAAAAACTTTGCGATCATTTTTTTTTTAAATGATAAAGTTATGGCGTTTGGTAACGAAATAGTTCAATTAAACTATTCGCCTAATTTATCAAAATATTTAGTTTACTAAAGGCAGTGCTACACGTTCAATTTATATTGACCACGATCTTGTATCGCGATATTTATTGAACGTGCAGCATGCGGTATTGATGGATCCATATCGCAGAATATGCTTGCAATTCTTGTATTGCCTGAAATTCTTGTTTGATGGCGAACGGTATATTGTTGCCGCACTTACTTCTGCGGCAACAATATAAGCATGGTTTTCGTTTTTCGAGCGGGATTTTGTTATATCTCTTTGCCCACATTTGTATTGTTCTTTTGTTGCTTCATTCACATTCGGTTTTAGAACGAAAAAAATCACCGTATAAATAGACAAAACTTTGGAAACAACTTTAAAAGTGGAATTGAAAAAAATACAAATTGGCTCTTATAAAAGCAATTTTAAAAATATGGGTACGTGAGCAATTTTTGAATCACGCTCACGCACCATCACGAGCCAAAAATTACAAGATTTTTTCTACTCACGCACAATAATGAGATTAATTAAAATTTTTGCGCATCCTTACGAAGTACTCACGAAATGCAATTTATAAAAATATTTCGAAAAATTAAACATAAACGAGTTTATTTTATAATTTGTACATCTTGAGTGTTAATATATAAAGAAAAATAAAACAATCTCCCTACTTTACATACAAAAAAGTCGAAAAGAAATAAAAATGAAGTCATCGTTTATAGCTTGCCGCATGAACATGGCTATTAAGATTGTTTTAAAGTTGATAAAACACTTGCTAGATTTCGTATTGATTTTCTATTGACGAAAAATTTATCAATTTTCTTATGGGAAAATAAGAAGTGTGAGGAGTTCAACTTTAAAAAATTACATCGCTGTCAATATCAATCCAATACATAATATATGTTGTAATACAGGCTTAATTGTACTAACAGGAACATTCACCATATATTGTTAGCCCCCATGTAAAGGAGATTGAGAATAACGTCAATAATTCCAAGCGTTATTTCTTAGTGTAAACTAATATCAGATTTATATAGGATTTTTTTAAACATAACTTACTGCACAAACATTGCTTTAGCCTATATGACACCTGCTAGTTTTAGTATTAATAATCCTTATTAGAAAAGAGGTCAAGCCAACTTATGTGAAAAATAATGAGTATAAAGAGTTCAGCCATATTGAAAAATAGCTATCTGTAGAATATCTCGGTTTGGCATATAGGCTTTATGTAATGTATGGGCTGCCAAAATATATATAAAAACACAATGGTAACCCGTTTACCGAATTAAAAACATACTTTTACCATACAACTCTGTGAATTACCGTTTTCTTTACACATTTGTTCATATTTTCCTTTCAGTCATTATTCGTCGTTCTATTAAAAGTGATTTTATACCATTTAGTTAATGTGCTTTTTTAATTTTTTAATAAATAAAATAATAGCATCTTGATAAAAAATTAACAAAATAAAGTGTTGAAATATTATAAAGTGATGCTTAATAATTTTGCATGAAATAATCTCTCAAAAACTGCCTTTGTCATATCGAATTTATTGGTTTTAATTCCAGTTGTGTCTGGTGGGATCTTCTTATTTTTCCAAAGAAAGGCAAGTAGATCTGCTATGTTTATATTAAAATACTTAGTACACCGAAAGGCATATAAATTTATTATTTTAGCAATAAGGAAATAATATTCGAATTTTTTTATTATTCATTTTTATCAGACTACCTCTTAATTATTCATTATGTTAATATATGTTTTTGCTGAAATGCTTCTAAAATGATTACAAAGTGAGTTTTCTTAATTTCTTTCATCTTTTTATAAAAGATTTGTACATATAATTTAAATACAATTTGCGAACTTTGAATTTACAAATCGTATGAAATTTACTATCGCGTATGTTTCATTTCATTGCAATTTTATTTCCTGTTGTATTAACCTTTATTGGGATATTTTTCTTCCATTCCTTTTTTCTTTAAAAAGCAGTACATTTTTTCCTGTTTAAATTTTCCTTAAAAATTAGGTCATTGCATTTTAAATTTGTATCGTTTCCATCCATCCAGCCAGGCAAACTACTTTATTCTATATTATAAGGAAAGGAAAAAAATACAATATTTTGTTTTCCCAACTTCTACAACTACTACTACGACTTTCTTTTGCATTTGCGCTGTTGTTACCGTTACTACCGGTCGGTCATTAAGTTGTTCATATGTTTGTCTTGTCCGTCCCTCCATTCATTTGCCTGCCTATCTATTGGTCATTCATATAGGTTTGATATTTGTTCTTTTTCATTTAAATGTCATTTTGTCCCAATTTCTATAAAATGAGGTAATTATTGTCTATTTCCTTTTTTAAATACTTCTTTGTTTTTCGTTTATGATAATTTAAATATCCATTGAAAAGTAATTTTACAGAGTAATATTCTTGTTTTTAAAAAGCGAATTGAATGTGTAGAAAATGTAATCATTTGTATGATTATTTAAATGAAATGTTTACTAAAAGTCAGGAGGGCAAAGAATTCCATGTAAATTCATGTGTTTTCTTGATAATCTGAAACTAATATGATTTAAATATTTATCTGTATCATCAAATTTAGAATAAAATGGCATCAATCTTTATATATATAATTCTCCTGTACGTGTGTTAGTGACTGAACTCCTCCTTAACGGCTGGGCCGATTTCGATGAAATTTGTTGTGTCTGTTTTATTTGATCCCTGAATGGTTTAGATTCACAATTGACCTATATGGGTACAATGGGCGTGGCACCTCCCATACGAAGTAAAAATGTATTTTTGTATATCTGGAGTACTGTTACAGTGGGAGTCTTCAAACTTTGTGTGAGCTTTTTTTATAATAATACTCATAATCTCCCAAAAAAATGAGTGCCATAAGCAATGGGCGTGGCACCTCCCATACGAAGAAAACATTCATTATTGCATATCTGGGGTACTATTAAAGTGGGAGTCTTCAAACTTTGTGTGAGCTTCTTTGATAATAATATTCATAATCTTCCAAAAAATATGGGGGATCCAAGCAATGGGCGTGGCACCTCCCATACGAAGTACAAATTTATTATTGCATATCTGGGGTACTATTATTGTGAGAATATTCAAACTTTGTGCGAGCTACCTAGATAATAATGTAATCCTATTCCTAGGCAGAACAACGTTTGCCGGGTCAGCTAGTTTGTTATATATTTTTCATATTTCTAGAAATATGCATATACATTTGCATACATATAAAGGGTGTCCCAAGAAGAACGCAATTTTTAAATTTTAAATAAAACAGATATTTTAAAAAAAATCGTGAAACTTTATTATATCGTAAAGTAGACAGAATGAGGTTATGTATGGAACAATATATCGTGCAGATGGCCGCCGCGGCTTTGCTGGCATGCACGCGATCTTTTAATGAAATTTTCAATCACCGTTTTGCATGAATGCTGCGGTATTTCATTAAGGCAGCGTCCAATTTCCTCTTTTAAGGCTTGAGTCGTCGTCGGCTTATTCGCGTAAACCATCGACTTCAAAAAACCCCAAAGAAAAAAATCTAATGGTGTTAAATCGCACGATCTAGGCGGCCAATTCTGATCTCCAAAACGCGAAATAATACGACCGGGAAATGACTGATGCAGCAATTGAATTGTTTCTCTGGCTGTATGACATGTGGCGCCGTCTTGTTGGAACCACATGCCCTTCACATTCATTTCTTCAATTCTAGGCAAGAAAAAACTGGTTATCATTTCACGATACCGAAC
Source organism: Eustalomyia histrio (assembly GCA_949748255.1). NCBI lineage: Eukaryota > Metazoa > Arthropoda > Insecta > Diptera > Anthomyiidae > Eustalomyia > Eustalomyia histrio. Next base: position 221,081,946 of record OX456523.1, read on the forward strand.
ACCATTGACTGTTTGCGCTTGACCTGCCTCATTTTCATAAAAAAAGGTCCAATGATTCCTCCAGCCCAAAAACCACACCACACAGTGACACGTTGAGGATGCGTTTGCTTCTCGTGAATCACTCGAGGATTTTCCTCACCCCAAATGCGACAATTCTGCCTATTGCCGAAGCCATCAAGAGGAAAATGGGCCTCGTCACTGAAGATGATTCATTCATGTTGTCTCTCCAATACCCAATTAACGAACTCCCTTCGCTGTCCATGGTCAGCTGGCTTCAGTTCCTGAGTCAATTGAACTTTGTATGCATGAAGATGCAAATCTTTCGTCAAAATTCGCTGCAAAGTGGATTTGGAGAAACCAATTTGCTGAGCTCGGTGTCGAATTGAGGTGGATGGAGTTTGAGCGACATCATCACGTACAGCTGCGACATTTTCGGTCGATCGACCTGGTCGATGGCGCGTTGTTGTCTTTACATCACTAACAGACCCAGTTTCGGCAAATTTATTCATTAATCTCTTTACAGTTGACTCTTTTGGAGCATTATTGTGACCCCAAATTGATCGCAATTTGCGAACTGTAGCCGCAAAACTTTCACCATTTTGGTAAAACAATTTCACAATGAGAATGCGTTGTTCATTCGTGTAGCGCTCCATTTTTACTAACCTCGTACCTTCTACTAGCAAACAATAACAATTGTTCAAATGTCAAACAATGACACTTCGAATGTTGCCAGATTTGAAAATTGCGTTCTTCTTGGGACACCCTTTAATTGACAACTAATTATAAACTCTTAATAAATATTATTTAAAAATGTTCAAATTTACTATTATGTTTTCTTTTCAAAAATACTTGTATTTTATTTATTACTTTTCTTATTATGAAATATATTCACAAGGAAAGTACCTCTCCCCACTTTGATTTTGGGAAAATTTGTGTATGAGATGAAAAAAAAAAAAAATAAATCTAAGACCAACTTGTTTAACTTTTTCGGGGGAAGAAACTTGAAAGTCTGTTGGTAATTTGTTATGCGGCAGCATGTTGGAAACATGACGTTTTGTTTCTAGGACTGTTAGAAACAGTTCGTTTAAAGCGAGGGTTCCTCTTAAGCGAGTTTATATTAATAGATATTTTGTTTTTTAATTGTTGCCAAAACCACGGGACTTTTCAATTCGTTCTTATTAACCGAAAATTAATATTTTTAATAAATAAGATAATTCCGGGATTTTTTAAAAAACCGAATTTTTTAATAATCCAGAGCTCAGACTGTGTAAGACGATAATCGTTTATCGTCCACTTTCATAGTTAAATATCAACCATATTACATAAAAATTTTAAATTGTTGCTACAAACTTTGTAAAAGATAAATTTTAAATATTAAAGTTCAACCGTTTTTTGAGTAAAACGATAGAATATTAGTTTCGAATGTGGACGATCAGTCGTCTTACAGAATCTAGGCACAGTTTTCGGTTTATTAGAAAAACCGTGTTTGAAAAAAATGGTTTTTTCGGTTCTTTTTAATTTACATTTAATCTTGAAAGGTTATATTTTTTAGAAATTAATTGTGTATACTGAAGCGTCAAATTTTTCAGATCTGTGTCACAAATTCAGTAGTTATTTATCTATCTATGTATATAAAAAGTTGTTGCAAGTGCGTTGTGACTTTATAACTGAATTCGATTAAATTTTTAGGGTTTGTTCGTATGGTCGTGTAGATGGTTTATCTAAAGTCGACGCGTTCGTGAGTAATGACTTTTCATGTCAACATGTGATTTTGTCCATATAAAAAAACAACAACAAATACGTAGATGCCCATGAGCGTGTGCGGTATATATACTGTGTGCTGACTTCATACACACGGTAAATACACGTTGTAGCAAATACACGCATAAACATTGACAGCTGTTAGTGAGTGATCATTTAAAGGTTTTTTTTTCATCGAACTCGCGGATCGAGAAACCAATGAACCAATGAATTTAATTCAATGTTAATATTCATGAGTAGCGAAGCACGTCGGGATCCGCTAGTTTATTTACATATTTCATTTATTGCAATATTAAAGCATCACCAAAGTTTTCGCTATTTTCTTGTCAGATCAAGCAGTTTTAATTTGCTTCTAGCAGGAAAAATTGTCAAAAATGTAGCGATTTTTTTTTCAAACGTAAGTTTACTTAGAAGCAGACCTTGAAAAAGATAAATCTTTATCGAATTAATTCGCGACAAAAAAAAAATAAATTTATTAAATTAGATTTAAAATCATAATTGATTTTATTTGAATCTTTTCTGATTCAATTAAATAATTTTTTTTCGGTATGCACGTAATCCAGAAATAATAATCCCGAAAATAAATTACTCCATTTTTGAACGATCTTGCCTAGGGACATGAAAACTTTCAGTTACTGGAATTCGTTAATAAAGCAAAAGTATTTGAACAATTCTTCAAACAATTACTGAAATACCAATGTCAAAAAAAGAAAAAAAAAAATAATATGAAAATATATCTAAATTTTTCATTATATTTATTTTAAGTCAGAATTTAAATAACTTGCTGTTCATTACATACATATGTATATGTTTAATTGTATTAATCGTATATGGCCTTATAGTATCGATTAAATAAAATAAAATGAAATGAAATAATTTCAAACATAATTTCTTTTTTTATTCGCAAATTAAAAAAGATTGACTTGATTTGCGATTTAAGACAAAATAAAAAAAAAACATTAAAATTGATATGCAAATCTCGCTTAGATTTCTAGATATTCGCCATTTTGTAAAATATAATTTTTTTAAAATGGCCGGTATCTCGAAAACTGAGCGAGATAGGTCAAAACAGACAAAATTTTTGCTTTACTATAGCATTTGTATACGATCTAAATGGAAGGGGAAACAAAATTTGTATTATCGCGGTTTGCTAATTTATATGATTATATAAATTTATTAAAAAATTGTCACCCTGTGGCTGTTTTTTAATTACATGAAACTCTTCGGGGACCTATAGAATCAATTCTGATTCTCGAGCTTTGCAAAAAGTTTGTCCGTTTTGGGCTATCTCGCTTATTTTCCGAGATATTTGGCAATTTTTAAAATAGCCGATATCTCGAAAACTAAGCGAGATAGGATAGAGTATTAATATACTGCGATAATAAAAATAGGTCAGGTCCGGAACACATCCCGAGGAATCTATTTTTATAAAACAACCACAGGGTCTTCCATTTTTATACGAACAAAATGGAGCGGGGAAGGAAATTTTTTTTATCGTATTGTGTTAATTTATATTATCATATAAATTGATAAAAAAAAATATGCACCCTGTGGCTGTTTTATAAAAATTCCATGAAACGATTCGGATTTAAAACTAAATAGTGATTTAAAAACAAATATTTTAATTTGCGATTAAAATCATATTCGAGAATAAAAATTATTATTTTTTGATTTGCGAATCAAATCAAAATTGATTTGATTCTTTAATTAAAATTTGAATTATTCAAATTGAATTATTTCGTTTGTTTTATAAAAATAATTATTTAAATCAACTTGATTCTTAAAATAAGACAAACATTAAATTATTTTAGTAAATAATTCAATAAAAAAACTTAATTCGCAATTAATTTGTCAAAATTTAAAAATTGATTTAAGGTATTATATTTTTAAAGGTCTGCTTAGAAGCCAGTTTTATTTTCAAAATATGTTATAAAATTCGCAAATCGATATTTTTATAAAAATTATCCTCTTAAATAAGTTTTTTACAAAAACTATTTAAGAATATCCATATTTCGATATGAATACAACGCCCAAAACTAGGATTGTGATAATTTGACAGTTAATCCTTAACTTTTGCATTAGTTAGTAGAAAATTGTATCAAATTACGCAGACCGACAATATTATACTTTTTGCGAGATGCAAACATTTTTTTCATTGAAATAATTTCGCTCTTAAGTTAATGAGTGCAGTGTCTTCCAGTCAGAGATCCTTGCGATATGGAGGGCCACAGACTTCATAAGGGCAAACGTCATGGAAGGATCTGTAGTGATAATTTATGTGGATAGTCAGGCAGCACTTAAGGCTTTGAAGTGCCATTCAGTACCCTGTAGGAAATGTCGATAGTTAAACTGTACTTATTCCCTATTGACTTGGTCATCAGTACTACTGACTAATTATGCCCCAGTTAAAGCTCTTTGCTGTAGACATTTAACATGTGCTTGTCAATGCCAATCTACACAACTATTGACTAGGTGTTGACATTGGAACCAGAGTTTCACTAGTACCCCTGAACGAAATGTCGATAGTGAAACTGTACTGATTCACTATTTACTTTGTCACCAGTACTACTAACTATTTATACACCAGTCAAAGCTCTTTGATGTAGACATTTAACATGTGCTTGTCATTGCGAATCTACTAGAGTATTCAAAAAACCGACCTTTTGAAAAAACCGGTTTAGGTTTGCTTCGAAAATTCGAATTTTAAAAAAACCGGTTTCGGTTTTTGTAGAAAAAAACCGGTCAACCGGTTTTTTGGGTTTTTTTTTTAATTTGATTAAAAAGCTTATATAATTTGTTAATTATTTTTATTGACATATTAATTTAAATTTAATTTTTTTTATTATATTTCATTTTAACAAAAAATTTACTTAAAACCAATATTTTTTAAATATGTAAAAAGAAAATCTATTTTTCACTTCTAAAATAATATTTTAGAAATAATATGCAATTTAAATGTTTCGTTTTAAGACGATTTTTTTGTTTGCTTTGAATAAAGCTAGAAGTAGAAAATACTCTTTCACTAATAGTAGATGTTGGACAAATAGTCAAAAGACAATTATATAAATTTTCCAACTTTTCAGTTCTTTTGTCGCATTTGTCAGGATCCTCCGATAAAAGGGACCTAGTGTGTCAAAAAACGTGTTTGGACTTAAGAGCGGATTCTGGTACCTAAAAGGGTGTAGAATAAGATAAAATGATTAAGATTTCTGATAAAAATTGATTCACCCCATAAAAACGTACAATACGAACTTGGGAAAATCGATAAAAATGAGAAAAACATTAAAATTTTACTTTTTTGGTTTTAAATTGGTAGTAAAAGCTAAAAAATACGTCACCACATAGGCATGACGTCACCAAAGTCATAACTAACCATACCAAATCGCATCCCCCAACTGAAGGTGTGTTCACAGTGATAAACTTTAAATGCGTTTTTCTCAAAACTTCATTTTCACACACTAGGTCCCTTGTTTTTCGGAGAAGGTCACATATAATGATGAATGATTTTGAATACTGTTTATTGTGTTATTTAGATCAGAAATTAAAATATTTGAATTTGGAATATCCAAAGTTAAGTCTTCATCGGAATCTATCAGACTTACATCTAAATCTTCATAACCAACAAACGATTATAAAAGTGTTCGGAAAAAATAAAAGAGACCAAGTAACCCAGTTGGCGATGTAATTAAAAAAACCGGTTAACCGAACAAAAAAGGCCGGTTTTCCGTTTTCTTCGAATTTACAAAATATTCGAAACCGATCGGTTTTAAAAAAAAAAGAAACCGGTTGACCGGTTTTCGGTTTCGGTTTTTGAATACTCTAGAATCTACACAACTATTGACTAGGTGTAGACATTGGAACTAGAGATTCACTAAAACATTTTAGTAATTTTAGTCTACACTTTTGGAACTTTTTACTAGATTTTCACACTAAGAAGGAAATAAGTTTAAACAGGTGCATTTATTTTGTTAAATTAGTTATTTTATTAATAAAATTTTTTTTATAAATTTTATTAAATTAAAAAAAAAATGTTCGTGCAAATTTAATTTTGGAGTAGACAAATTTTCAAAAGACTGCACAAAATCATCCACAGGCTCCGTAGAGTTGCAACTTTCACTAAAAATTGTTGCCTCTTTCTCGTTATTTTTATTTTTATACAAAGATGATTTTTTTTCACAAGTTTTTTGTAATATCTTTTGCTCATTATATATTTTGTTCAAATTTGTATATTTACCTTTTAAATTCATGTTTCTTCATAGTTTTATTAAAAACTTTAATTTTGCATGAAGCTATCACATGTATTTTCAACAAAGTAAAGCAATAAATAAATCAAGAACAAGCACAGCTCTGCAGCTGCTAAAAAGGAGTGTAAAAAGTATAGACGCTTTGTTGACATGTCACCAAAAAGTCACCGAAAATAGTCGACAAAAGTGGTGACTTGTAGACACTTGACCCCAGGCATCCTACAGGGTGCATTCAAGCATAGTTTCGTATATTTCGTATATTTTACTTAAGACTATGGTAGTGCGAAACAACGAAATATTTTCAATTCATATAAAGTTAAATTCATTAATATGTATTTATATCAGGATTAATACATTTTAAAACGAACGATATTATACAAAATAAGGGTATGGCATTTAAAAATCATTTATACATATTACGATATCATATCAAAAGGTGTGTATACAAGCGACTAAGCAATTTTTTAAAAATAAATTTATACTTGTATGTATATAGATTGGGATTAATTGTAAAGAAAAAAAAATAGATTTGTTCAATATTATCATCATCTTTCGTTTTCAACTCATTTATATACATTACTGCTACTATTTATGTAAGTACATTTTAAAAATATGGATAAGAGTTTAAAAATATCATCCAAAATACTATTCTTATTTACAGATCATACAAAAAAGAGGAAAACTTTTACAAACCATGTCCAATGCCATGCTTAACTTTTATGACATATTAAATGCATCATCCACTGCAACAATAGATGAATTGAAATTAAATTATAAACAATTGATTTTACAATGTCATCCAGATAAATTACTCCAACAGCAACAGCAACAGAAGCAAGAAATTGAAATTAAAACAAATGCATTAGAAAATAATGATGACCCCAATAATTCAAAGTTTGTTGCCATAACTGAAGCATGGAATTGTTTAAAAGACCCTATAAAACGTAAACAATATGATGCTGAACTATTGTTAAATAAATTTCATACGCACAATAATATTTATGCCCACATTAAATTGAATGAAATGAAAAAACAACTTAATACTGAAGTCGACTATGACGATGATGATGACGACGATAAGGTGGAAGAAGTGGTAAGAGGAATGAAAAGTCTTAATGCAGACGAAGACGACCAAGAAGTTTGTAATTCTTCAAAGTATCTTTATACATATGATTGTCGTTGTGGCGGTCAATATATTGTTGATGAGTCAGCTGAACAATATTGCCGCACAGGCAATCATGGTTCTCAAGTTTTAAACAACGACAACAACGATGTCGATTTCAATGGTGTTGATGATGACGCAGACAACATCACCCAAAACAATAACAGCCCTAACAATGCGAACGAATGTAAAAATACTGGTGGTGTTACTGCTGCTGCTGGTGGTGGTGGCGGTGGTGGTGAAGGCTTTGTTTATACTGGAGACAATGAAGAGGGCGGCGAATTGATTGTTGAGTGCAGTGAATGTTCTTTGGTGATTATATTAAATGGCTGAAACAGCAACAACATTTAAAAATTCAAAATCAAAATTTACAAAATTCATCATAAATAATAAAGATTCAGCACTACTACGTAGTTGTAACAATAAAAAAATATTTTTTTATTACATTATTAAGTAAAATTCAAGTATAACAGAAAAATGCGTGTGTTGCAATGTTTTATTAAAACAAAATATTGAAAACATATTTCAGAAGTAATCCAGTATATATTTGAGTTTTGATTACTACCAAAAATATAAGAATAATGTACTGGTACTTTCAAAATGTAAGTACAAATTTCGCACTTCTTAAATATTCAATTGAAGCGGAGCCGCGAATAACGTTTTAAACGTCAATTTTTACAAAACCGGTTTTTTCCAGATTACAGTTAGAATAACTCTCTTTTATGACTTAAAAATGAAATTAGGCAAAATTATGCAGGATTTCGTTATCAAAATGCATTCTAAAGAAGTCAGTCAGTGGGATACACCTACAAGTTCTAAAACGTTTTTTTTTCGATTTCTCAACAATTTCAATTTTGTCGCTTACAACGTTATTCGCGGCTCTGCTTCACTTATATCTAACAAATTCTTATTTATTTATTTATTAAAGTTTTGTAAAATAAAGCTATCCAGGTATTAAATATAAATATTACACAGTAATAATACCAATAATAAGCAGAGTTCTCATTGTATTGGTGTACAAGTTAATAATGTCGATTTTTTTTTATTCAAAGTATTGTCCATCATTTGCCACTATTTTTTTCCATCTCTCTGGTAGCATATGGATTCCGCGCCAAAAGAACTGCTCCGGTTTTAAGGTAAAGAATGAATAAAGCAAATTTCTGATACCCTGTTCTGAAGTGAAGTGTATTCCACTAAGGGCGTTTTGCATCGATCTAAACAAATGGTAGCCAGAAGGGGCAAGGTCCGGGCTATAAGGAGGGTGAGCCAAAACTGCCCACCCACTGTTTTCCAAATAGTTTTTGAACGGTCTTGCAAAATGTGGTCGAGCGTTGTCATGATGGAAGATTATGGTCTCGTGTGTGGTCGTTTTTCGTTGATTGCTCTCTTCAAACGAATCAATTGTATTCGGTACAGGTCCGCTGCGATCGTCTGACCCGATTTCAATAGCTCATAATACAAAACACATTTCTGTTCCCACTAAATACATTAATTGGCGCCATGGATATTCGGCTTCGGCATTGATTTGGCTGGTTGGCCGGGCTTTACATATGAATTTTTGCGCTTGGAGTTATCGTAATGTATCCATTTTTCAAGCAGCATTTCCGACATTCAAAATCGCCTTTCAACATTTCTTGGCTTTAGTTCATATGGGACCCAATTTCCTTGCTTTTGAATTAATCCCAATGCTTTTAAATGTAGGGAAATGGCTTGTTGTGTGACTCCAAATGATAATGCAAGATCTTCTTGCGTTTTACAACAATCTTTGAAGAGTAATGCTTCCAATTCCTCACCTTCAAACTTTTTCGGCTGACCAGGCCTCTCTTTGTCTTCTGTGTGGAAATCATCACTCTTGAATCGCGCAAACCATCGTTCACAAGTTTTTTCAGTTGGTGCATGTTGACCGTAAGCTTCTACCAACATTCGTTTTCTTCAAATTAAAGAAGGTTATCAGACTTCCCCGCAAAACATCTTTTTAGGCACAAAATTCGACATTATTATAGCGATTGAAAACAATGTGTGTTTAGACTTTAGCGTCTATCGAATAGTGAATTATAATGACAGATGTTTACCCTCAAAAATACCATATTTATTAATAGGTCTGTACGAGGTTATTTCGGGTAAAGTCTGGTAAAATGAGAGTAAGCAAAAAATTCTCTCACAAAATCATAAAAATGCCCAAAATACTGCGAACGCACAAAACCACATTTCATACCCAAAAATAAACGTCAAATTTATTCATATTAAAAAACAGCTTAATTAATAAATATATTTGAAATGGCAAATATCTATTTACATTTTTAAATGTATTTTTCATTATTAAGAAGGAAAAGTTTTTTATAGTAAACTTTTAGTTAACTTTAATTTTTTTCAAAAATGCAAAACGGTTAATTTATTAGCAGCAGCTGATGATTTGACAAATTTACCATTTTACCCAAACAAAAAGTACGGGTAAGTTCTGGTAAAAAGAGAAACACATTTATTCTCTCATGAACGCTCTCATTTACCCAATTTATGTTACAAGAAAAGGGGGTTCCCGCGGGCACCCGCGGTAACGTACGTCGAACACACCTATTATTGACACAAACCATATGCGATAGTTATGTCATCTGTTGTCCAAATCGACATTATTAACTTGTATACCCAATAAATGATAAAAATTGTGAAACAACCATCAAAACCAAAATCAAATTATATATTGATACTACCGTAACCGGTTTTTTAATATTTTAAAACTTGAATGGTTTCGAATAATTTGCAATTTGTTGTATTCGTCAACCGTTTCTTTTTTTTGGTCAGTTAACGAGATTTTTCTAGGGCAAATGAAAAATCTGTCATTTTAACAAAAAGTAAAGACTTTTCTAACAAAATCTTATAAAATTATGGCATTTTAATATGTTTTTTCTAATTAGTTTTTCAAATTTTGTTTTATCGGGTATCCGTGTAAAAATATCAAATCTGACTAGAACGCATGAAATCTAATTGTAAGAGTTCTAGTTAGATCTCAAAATTGGGGAGAAATTTGAAATCTGATCAAATCTAGCAGATCTGGCGCACCATATATAATTTGATCCAATTAATCTGGACATATAATATGAAAACAGATTTAATAAACAATAAGAAATTAAAAAACAACTTTTTTAAACTTTTTCATTTTAAGGTGTGGTATCAGATATTAACAGATCTTGCATCAGATATGATCCTATATGTCCAGATCTGCTTATATCTGGCAACAAAAAAAATTTTTCAAATCCCTTTAGATATGAGCAGATATAGTGGCAGATATCTGATCATAAAGTGTATCACATATGCCATACCTAATCATATATAATCTGATCTAGTGCAAGATCTAAATTTATTCTATCATATTTAAACAGATCTGATCTGATGTAATCTTTTTTAGACGGGTAGCAGTTTTATGAAAAATATTTAAAAAGCCATATGAAAGCAAAACTGTGGGGGGTACTATTGGGTCCAAATAAATCCGAATCTAATTTTGTTTTGATGGAATTGTCAAGTAGACACTTGAAACACATTTGAAAATAAAAATATTAAAATTCATCCCACAAATATAATCTACAGGATCGAAAGTATCTTATAACTTCTAAAATCCACAATTAAATAGTTTACAATTTTGAATCTAATTTACTAAAACTATTATATTTAATCATTAAAAACATAATAAGTCTGTTTAACGGTTATTAGAAAATAATTTTTCGTTGCAAATTTTAATTTCTTTCACTTCTAATTTGATGGGAAATTTTGGCCATTTAGTCTTACTTCCTTTGTTTCATGTATTTTAATTACTTCCGTTTAAAAAGATTTAAACTGATATATATTTTTATACCCTCCACCATATACGGCGAGGGCATATATTAGTTTGTCATTCCGTTTGTAACATGTCGAAATACAGGTCTAAGACCCCATAAACTATATACATATATTCGTGATCCTTATGCAATTTTAAGTCGATGAAGCGATGTCCGTTTGTCTGTTGAAATGACGATCACGATGAGAAGAGGGTACACATTTTTACCTAGGCTAATAGGTTTGGTATTGAAAATGAGCAAAATCGGTCAAGCGGTTAAAAAGTTATGAGTGAAAATGTAAAGATACCTCTAAATTTTCCATACAAATTGGTGTATTTTAGCACAATTTCATAGATGCGACTGGTACATAATATATTTTCTCATATTTTTCACCAGTCGGTTAGAAGTGAATATCAATTTGTATTCACCTCAGAAAACTTTTTTCACCACAAAAAATTTTTCCACCACAAAAAATTTTTTCACCTAAATTTTTTTTTTACACCAAAAAATTTGTTTTCAAATCCAAAAAATGATTTTCACCTCAAAAAGTTTTTTTCACCTCCATAATTATATCTTAAAAGTTTTTTACATTATTTGTATCAAAAACAGTAGAGAACGTTGTTTTAGGATATTGCTGGAAGGTATTCAAAGATTCGACACAGCCGAATTTAAGCCTTTTAATTTACTTGTTTTATATTAATTTTTGTTATAATTAAAATTTTTTGCTTACTATACATCTTTTTATTGTGTACATGTACTCGTATGTATGATGTCTGTTGATACGTGTTATTTATATTTAAAATTATTTTTAATACTGTTTTAAAATTCAGGTCTTGTTTACAAGCATTTAACTACTTATCGACTCTTTGTCATTTGGACAATCGGAAATTGTAAAGTATATTTCATATACATACATGTCTGCCTACCAAAGGTTGACATCTGTAAACTAGACACGCCTCAGAGTAGTGGAGATTATGCCAAATTTGTTTTTTTATATAAAAACTGTTTATAACTTTATGCAAATTTTCTAATAAACATAATTACATAATGTATAGTTTTAAATGAACATTTCGCATAACATTTTTTTTAGTAGGTTTAAAGTAAACAAATTGTTTAAAATATTTTGATTTTGACTTGGAAATTTGGTATTGATTAAACTACACTTAGAATGTCATGCATTTAAAAAATAATATAATAATAACTAACGAAAACGATTGCATTTTTGTAAAATTTAAATTACAGGTTGGTTGAAATGTTCCTGCGCTCGAAATGAAAGAATACTGTTTTTGTTATGAAATATATTTTTTTATTCAATATAATCTCCTAGAAGCTCAATACACTTGTTCCAATGATCTTCCAATAATTTTATCCCATCCTTATAATGGTTTTCCGGAAGATCTGCAAAATAACCGTCTACGGCTGCTATGGCCTCTTCATTCGACGAAAAATGCTTTCCACGAAGGAATTGTTTGAGATTTCTGAAGATATAGTAGTCACTGGGAGCCAAATCTGGTGAATACGGTGGATGTTCAAGCAACTCGTACTTTAATTCTTTGAATTTAGCCATTGTCAAAACACTTTTGTGAGCAGGTGCATTGTCTTGATGAAAAATTATTTTTTTCTTCTTTAAACCAGGTCTATTCTCACGAATTTTTTCATCCAGCTGATCCAAAAAGCCGCAATAATATTCAGAGTTGATTGTTTTACCTTTCTGAAGATAATCAATCAACAAAATTCCTTTTGCATACCAAAAAACTGATGCCATAACCTTATTTGCTGATCGTTGTGACTTCACCTGCTTTGGAGCTGAACAACCAGCGTCAGTCCACTGTAAATGTTCTTGTTAGGATTTAGGATCATGGTGGTAGATCCAAATCTCATCCATAGTTATAAAACAACGCAAGAAGTCGGTTTTATTCGGCTTAAAACGCTCCAAATTACGCTGAGAAATGTGTTTTCAATCTAGTTTTTGTTGAATTGTTAATGTGTGCGGCACTAACTTTCCAAACAGTTTTCTCATACGTAATTCTTCATGTAAAATATGGAGTACTCGTTCGTCTGAGATGACTATGGCATTAGCAATTTCACGCTTAGTCAAACTTGGATCTTCACTAACCATATTATGTACCTGCTCAATGATTTCTGCTGTGGTTGCAGTTTTTGGTCGTCCTTCGCGTGGATCGTCTTTAAGGCTGGTACGATCACGTTTAAATTCACCAGCCCAAAATTCGCGGTGCGTTTTGAAGGTGAGGACTCCTTATACACTTCTAACAATTGTTCATAAATTTCCTTTGCTTTTAAACCCTTCAATTAGTTTTTCCTCCATTGTGTAGTTTTTAAAATAAAAATAACCTATCAAAATCAGTTAATATGTTCATACGCTGCTTATGACGCTTACAAAAGTAGAAAGTAGACCTACTTTACGCGTCATACGCGTCAAGGCATTCTACGCATACAATTACACTGATTCTACTTTTTTGACAACCGCGTATGACGCGAAGAAGCGCAGCATGCGTGGTATGGACTTTCAGCTTAAGTAATAGGGTCATTCCATATCAAACCGCACAGAAAATTGTCATTTTTGGATTTGTCATTTCCAATTTTAATGAAATTCGCCATACTTAATGTAAATGGGTACTGTTTAAATAAATAAATAATTAATCTTTCAACACCGAACTCTTTCAGTTTTCGAAATATGACGTCATGAAAATTGGCAAAAACATCAAAATATCGAAAAAGTATCCATACAAAGTCGCCCATAACTTCTAAACTATTACCTTTAAAATGGCGTCCTAAATTTTTTTTGTATTAAAAGGTCAAAGATAATTTTTTAAGTTTATTGTTCAAAGACCCATATCCAAAAAATATATTCTAAGAACTAAGGCCTCTACATTTTTGGCAAAATTTTAAGGTGGAGACTCCTTTGGTTCCTGAGTTATGAAGGAAAACGGGGTCGTAAGCAAATTTTCGTCGACGAGTTCATATACAAAAGTTTACACACATGTATACTAAACACTTATACAGTTATATATAGTTATACACACTCATACGAGTAGCATGTAAAGGTTGTATAATTAAGATGTTATGGGCGACTTTGTATGCACTTTTTCGATATTTTGACGTTTTGCCAATTTTCATGACGTCATATTTCGAAAATCGAAAGGGTTTGGGGTCGAAAGGTTAATGATTTGATAAACACTACCCATTTACAATATTTGTGGCGAATTTAATTAAAATCGGAGATGACATATCCGAATGCTGTGCGGCTTGAGCTGGAATTGCCCAATAGACTTTTTTCCACATCTTTTATTTTTTTTTAAAGAAATGTATTAAATTGGCATTACACATATCCAATATATGTAGGTATGCAATAATCTCACGATTACTAGTAAAAATGAAACGATAATCTAGAACTTTTAACCCCTCGCAATGAATAATGCAGACAAACAAGTTCATATGAATCAAAGGCAAAACAAACAAAAAACAGAAGAAAAAAAAAACAACTTAAGGTAGAAGTAGCAAAAACAATGAACTTGATATCAGACATGTTTATGATAAAATAGAATTTCAAAAGAAAAATGGTTTTTCTTTAAAACATTTGTATAATAAATTGTTTACACAATTTCAATTGTACACTTAAAAAATTTTGTCGGTAGAGTCAACTGAATACAATAGTTAAAACAAAATTATGTATATGCGGATAAAAATGCGACAAATGTATTTATCTTTAAAATAACTAAAAAAATTGTTATTTTAAACTGGTGAAAAATAATTAACAAATGCAGTAAAAATAACTAATACTGTCGAAAAAATAACTTACATTTTCGTAAAAATAACTGACAACTTTTTACTACAAACAAATTTGAAACAACTGATACAAAAAATTGTTAAAAACTTTCCAGTAAAATCTAGGTAAAGGGTTGGACCCTTTTCAGGTATCACCTGGTAAAGGGAATCCTTAAGGCTTTGCTTTACTTTGAAACCTAAAGTAATACATTACAAATATTGTGATATAATACTATTTAATTGCAAGTTATGAAATAATGAGCTAGCAATATTGATATATGTATATATTTATATATAGAGGATTTTAAATAATGTGTTGCTGACATTGTACTTAGTACACTCAGAAAAAAAAGTTAGTAGAAAAATTTGTAAACGGTTTTCAATCGCACTCTACTATTTTTGTACTGATTTTTAGTAAAAAACTATTATTTAGCAAATCTTTTTGCTATTTACATTTTACAAATTACAGAATTTTTACAGAATATTTACAAATTTTTGTTGCTAATTTCAGAAATCATTTTACAAATTTTTGAAAACCGATTTGCTAAAATTAGCAAAAAATATTACTAATTTTAAAAAAGTGGATATTGAAGGAAATGTTATTTCTAATTAAAACTTACACCTACAAACTTAAATTTCCTTAAAATGTTACATATATTAAAAAAGGGATCGGAAGTGAAGATACCGACTCTAAAAATCCGCCATAAAAACAATTCAAATTTAACCTTAAACAGAAATTACCAAATTAAAACAAAATGATTAATTCGTTTTTTAAAAAATATAATCAAAATTTTTGATGCTCGATAAGAAAAATAAATTCAAAGCTTTTTACTAATATTAATAATATTTAGTAATTTTTTTTGCTGATTTTAGCAAACAGATTTTAAATTCCACTTTACAAAAAGTCTACTAAAATTTAGTAGCGGCTACTAATTTTTCTACTAATTTCATTGTACTACACGTCAGCAGACATGTGTTGCTAAGATTAGCAAAAAATACCGCTGGGCTCAAATTAGCAGAATTTCCCGTAATTACAGCAAAATTTTCAGTTGCCATTACAGACTTTTTTTGGTGAGTGTAGTAACTGATTAAGAAGTAAACAAATACTGAACTTCTGGTATTGTATTTTATAACTACTTACAATGAGGAAGTATTTATGATTTAATACAAGTTTATGGTATCCATTTATTGCACAGATTTTGTAATTTAAATACCATTTTTGTGAAATTCGACTTCATTCATCTACATAGTCTCTTTCAAGAGCGATACAATCACTCCAACGCCTTTCTAACATTTCGCTATCTTTTTTATAGAATGATTTATCTTTGTTTCTGCAATCACCTCTTCATTCGAACCAAATATCTTTCCAGAGAGCATTTTTTTGAAAAATAGGTCTGTAAACAGGTAAAACACGCTGGAAGCCACATCTGGCGAATAAGGTGAGTGAGGAAGCAATTGAAGGTGTAATTCCTGCAGTTTGGCCAGTTTTCAAAATCATCGAGACGTTTATTTTTGACGGCTTGTGAGCAAACACGGCACCCATTTCGAAAACAGCTTTATCATGGGAAAATGTTCATGCAAAATAAAACAGACACGTACCTTCGATATACTTAGGATATCAGCTATCTCCTGCATCTTCACTTTTTTGATATTTTTCGGTATCACCACCTCTTTTGGTCGACTAGACCATTTAGCGTCATCGGTGTTGGTACGACCACGTTTAAAGTCAGCAAACCACTTTTCTACCATTTGTCGCGACGGAGCAGAGTCCGAATAACATTTACCAAGACAAGCTTTGGCTTGAGCGGTGTTATTTCCCACTAAAAAGCAATCATAAATCAACACCCGAAATTGCTTTGAATCCATTGTTTTCATAATCGCAAAAGTAGCGTCACTAAAACAGCTGTAACTTTTGTTCACTAGTGAACGAATTGTCAATTAAATTTAACAGGTAGGTATCATCTGAAGGTTGGTAGTTCCAAAATATCGTATGGATTTTTGATTAGTGGCGCGCCGATGGTTATTTTCTTTTTATTCAGCCGATGGTTATTATCATGTTATTGTTACGAATTTCTATAAATTTTTAATTGAAACTATTATAATTTCATTCTCTTATTTTACATGATTTATTTTATTCATTACTTGTATTTACATATTTTAGCCCTAATTGGTAACCAGTGATACCAATATTACAAGTAACTACTTATTTCAGTACTTTCTTGGTAAGGAATTTATGTCTATTAGTGTAAGCTTTGGGTAACTAATTACCTCCAATATCATATTAATGTGCTACTTGACAAAAGTGTTAGTACTTACAATTTTTATTTTCTTATTCCATTTCCCATTACCTGGTAATAGCAAGTTACTGAAATACCTGTAATTATAGCTTAAACATTATAGACATTAGTAAACGTATTTATAATCAAAATTTAACGCAGCATTAACTTGAGTCCTAATCATAATACTGTTGTTAAATTCATCCTAGTATTGTTGCTAAATTTCTTCTAAAGTCCAGTGATTGAAAAAGAAATCCGTTCAAAATCATAAAAAGACAGGGTTCTTTAGGCCTAATATACATTCTAGTTAAAAGTGAGAGGGTTGTATAAGAGTATACTAACTTTTCATATTGAATACCGCTGCAGCCTGTTTAAAAGTATTTCTAACTTAAAATAGTTTAGCTTAGATTTGTTTTAAATGCTTAACGTTGATAGCTAAAAGCGAAATGACAAATTAACTTAACAAGACTTTTTAAAAACTTTACGAATTTATTTTATTTTTTTTTTAACTATAAAAAATTAACTGCCTCAAAAAAAATACTGTTTTGGGTAGTTATTTCTAATATTGAAAATAACTGCTTTAAACAGCTGTTACTGTTAATACAAAACGTTTCCTTAGTTTTTTTTTAAATAACTGTAATAATATATTTTTTTGTTGTATTTTTTATGTAGAAACCCAACTATAATTTTGATTAAAAACAACTACTACTAATTACTACACAAACAACTGTCATATAGTAACTGTCAAACTTTTTTTTTGAGTTACTACATGATATAACTACAGATTTGTAGTAAAATATTGGCTAAAATTTAAATAATGATTTTGTGTTTAAATAAACAAAGGTCAACAACAAGAAAACTTTTATTTATAAAATATATTTTTATAAATAAACAAAATAAAATATTATTCATCATACATTACACACAACTATATACATAGTTAGTTGAGAGGAAAAAAAAGCAAAAGAAAAAAGTTCTTGAAATTTTCTTATTGCGGTGGCAGAACAACTTTCATTTTTAGATTTACATGTACATACATAATCTCTTAAAACAATCATCATATACAAGAAAGAATTCCAATACAAATACATTTTTAATATAAAATAGCAAAAAAAAAAAAAATACAGCAAAAAAACTACATACAAAACTATCAACAATTAGAGCAGAAGTTTTATACGTGTACTTTATTTATTGGTTTAAGGAAAAAATTATTTCCCATAACACACACTAAACTTGAAATAAAAAAAATAGATAAAATTAGAATTATGTGAGTTAAATCAATTGAAAATGCAGTTAAAATAACTGCTTTATCTATTTAAGTATTAACGATTCATATTAATAAGGTGCAGTAATTGTTTAACAGTTAAAAAAAAACAATTTACAAATGCTATAAAATCAACAAATTATAAATAAAAATTGTAAATAAACAATTGTAAATATTGTCTAAACTTGCTGAATTTAGATTTTTTTTATTTAATTTATTCAAAAATTAAGAAACCAAATATGGTTTGTATACTAAAATAAATTTGAGAAAAAATTCGCAAAACAAAATTATAACTAAAAAAGTAATGACAAGTGAATCAGGCTTGAATTCGGCTGTGGCGGATCTTTGAATACCCTTTGCCAATATCCTGAAAAAAAATTGCTCTACAGTTTTTGATACAAATAATGTAAAAAACTTTAGAAGTAAAATAATGGTGGTAAAAAACTTTTTTGGGTGTAAAAACAAATTTTGCGGTAGAAAAAAAAATGTTGATGTGAATAAAAAAATTTGATGTAAACAAATTTTTTAGCCCCGGTAGCCTAGTTGGTAGCGTGCTAGCTTATCAGTGCGGGGGTCGTGGGTTCGATTCCCACCAGAGGCTCTGGTCTGTTTTCGCTACAACGATCCGATGGCCTTTGTTGCTAGTGCTCGGTTAGGGTGTTAGGATATAATTTGTAATTATATGATTAATATAAATAAAAAAAATAAAATATAGGGTGTTTATTTTAGAGTGTCACAACTTTGAGGTGGCATCAATGCTTTATTTGACAACCCATTTAACAGCTGATAGTTGCTTTTTATTTAGTTTGCTTTGAAATGTCATTATGAATCGACTTACACCAGAGCAAGGCGTGCAAGTTGTTGAAACTTTTAATCAAAATAATTGTTCTATTCGTCAATCTCATCGTGCACTTCTTGCATTTTATGGCGTACATAATCCTCCTTCAACAATTTGCATGCGTTGCTTTGCTGTTAAATGGGTTGTCAAATAAAGCAGTGGTGCCAACTCAAAATTGTGACACTCTGAAAAAACACGCTTTATTATTTAATTCTAAGCAAATCGTGAAAAAATATGAGAAAATATATTATTTATTAGTATGGAAAATTTAGAGGTACCTTCACATTTTCACTCATTACTTTGGACCGATTTTCCCTCATTTTCAATGCCAAACTGCTCGTGAGGATGTCCATTAAGTCAGAAAACCACAGAGAAGAGAAGATGGAGAAGAGTCCGAATAACACTTATCAAGCTAAGCTTTGGCTTGAATGGTGTTTTTTTCCATAAAAAATCAATGATAAATCAACACACGAAATTGCTTAAAATCCATTGTATTCAAAATTGCAAAAGTAGCGTCTTTAAAACAGCTGTAACTTGTTCATTAATGAAGGAATTGTCATTCAATTTTGACAGCTATCTTAAGGTTGGTAGTTCCATAAAATCATATGAATTTTTCATTAGAATCGCCACCTATGTGTCATCCTATGGATTTTTCAACCGATGTAATATTTCTTTTAAAATGATTTTTAATATTATTAGTGGTAGTATGAGCAAATGGGCGCCTGGAAGTTTTTGATCCACTCTTACGTAATATTTAAAAAGAAGGAGTTTTCATAAAAACAATGTTTTAAAACCCAACGGTATTTTGAAGGACTTGAAAAACTTTCACCGAATACTATAAATATTGTTCTTTATACGAATTAAGAGATTAATTTTTGACAATTTTTTCCCATAATCCGCTTCTTTGTTTTTTGAACAAAATTCTATTGATTTTTTTAAAAAACATTCACCCGATGATTTTTTCCATATCTCTAAAATAAAATAAAATAAAATAACATAATTTATTTATTTTTTTTTTTCAAATCTTTGTTAGAACCTTTAAGTTTTTCCATTATTTTTAAAAATGTTATTGACCAAGTGGGCGCCGCAATTGTTGATGATCATTTGGTCTCTTCTTACCGCATATTTCTGGAGACAACATCGGGCGATAAGCTCTCGTACTCTAGTGGGATATTCTCTTTGAGAACTTCCAGAGTCTCTGGATTGTTCTCATAGACCTGTGACTTTAAAAAACCCGATTAAATCGTGCGATTTGTGAAGTTGTGCCGTCCTGTTGGAACCTCATGTTTTCCAATAGCAATAAAAATTCGATTATCATCTTTCTGTATCGCTTATCAGTCAAAATAGTCGTGTTACCCACGGCGTCCCCGAAAAAATAAGGCCCGATGACACCTTCGGCGTAAATAGCGCACCATGCAGTGACTTTGAGTGATACCTGGATTCTCAGTGCCCCAGAAGCGCAAATTTTGGATTCTTTGTATCTGGTCAGATAAAAATGGGCCTCGTCACTCATCATAAATTGCAATATAGTTACTAGTATTCCGCTTTCTTGATGAGTATAGGGTTCCATGGCTTGTCGACGTGTGTTATGTATCTGTTTACCCACCAATATTAAAACAAAATTGACAGTTGTCCGTCATTTGCAAAAGTAATTAACTAATTTTTCTTTATTTTTTGTAAGCAAATACAATTTGAACGTTTGGGACCGCCTTTGTACTAAACCTGTTTTCGTACATAACTCATTTGTTAGATTTTGTTGTTTTTAATATTATGTCAAATTAAAATTACAAAATTTTAAGATATTTTTATGACAAATATTGCTGTTTACATTTTAAAGAGAAAAGCCAAGAATTCCTAAGACTTGGCAGCATTTTTATACAATCTTTATTTTTAAGCAGTTCTTTCTATAACTACTTAAAAAGTTATATCTACTTAAATTTGTATTTAATATTTTTATAAAATTCGAAAAAACAAACCTGATATTGGGAGATATATTCCAAGTGTTTAAAGGAAATAAAGAAATACTTTTTTCCTCAACTAATATAAATGAAGCCAAAATTAATACAAAAAAAAATAACTGGCTCAAAGCGTTTATATAGTTTTTTTTAAACATAAACAAATCTTAAATTTACAAATTTTTTTTGTTAATACTTTTTTAATTACTTTTTATAACTAAAAAAAAGTTGTTCAATAGCAAGTTGTTTCGCTTTTTTTTTGTAGAAAATTTTCTATAGTGTGTCATTTTTTTATCTTAAAAATAAAACAGAAATAAAAATTAACCAACAATAAACATTTAAGTATCACGTTCTTTTCATTTCACATGCAATTATTTATTCGTTCTGTGACTTTTATTCAAGTGCATCGACACGCAATTGCACTAACTATTGTACACATACTTTGAAAAAGGTGTGAATATTTGTAACTTTATATGAGAATTATTAATAAATGAAGCAAAAGCCTCATTTTAAATTTTTAAATTCATGTAAACCTCAAATTGTTACAAAAGTGTACTATTTGTGGTTAATGTTTATTTTTTTTTCATAAATTTGTAATCTTACAAGTGTATTGTTTCATTATTAGTTTTATACGTTAATTTGAAATCAAAATGTGTTTTTGAAAATTAGCAATTTTTGGGAATTTAGCAATTGATAATTTTAAAATGTAAATTATGACTTTTTGAAAGTTCATTGTAATATTATCTGATCTTATCAATAAAAATGTTAAGTATTAATTCGGCTGTACCCAATCGTTAGGTCGAACAAAATTTTAAGCAAAAATAAAATTGAGGTAAAAAATATTCATGATCATTTAAAAATAATCCCAGTAGTCACTGGGAGCCAAATCTGGTGAATACGGTGCATGTTCAAGCAATTCGTACTTTAATTCTTTGAATTTAGCCATCGTCAAAACACTTTTGTGAGCAGGTGCATTGTCTTGATGAAAAATTATTTTTTTCTTCTTTAAACCAGGTCTATTCTCACGAATTTTTTCATCCAGCTGATATTCAGAGTTGATTGTTTTACCTTTCTGAAGATAATCAATCAACAAAATTCATTTTGCATCCCAAAAAACTGATGCCATAACCTTCTTTGCTGATCGTTGTGACTTCACCTGCTTTGGAGCTGAACAACCAGCTTCAGTCCACTGTAAACGTTCTTGTTTCAATTTAGGATCATAGTGGTAGATCCAAGTCTCATCCATAGTTATAAAACGATGCAAGAAGTCGGTTTTATTCGGCTTAAAACGCTCCAAATTACGCTGAGAAATTTGTTTTCTATCCAGTTTCTTTCCAAACAGTTTTCTCATACGTAATTTTTCATGTAAAATATGGAGTACTCGTTCGTCTGAGATGCCTATGGCATTAGCAATTTCACGCTAAGTCAAACTTGGATCTTTACTAACCATATTATGTACCTACTCAATGATTTCTGCTGTGGTTGCAGTTTTTGGTCGTCCTTCCCGTGGATCGTCTTTAAGGCTGGTACGACCACGTTTAAATTCACCAGCCCAAAATTCGCGGTGCGTTTTGAAGGTGAGGACTCCTTATACACTTCTAACAATTGTTCATAAATTTCCTTTGCTTTTAAACCCTTCAAAACAAAGGATCTAATGACTGCACGATATTCA
The DNA here is from genome assembly GCA_949748255.1 of Eustalomyia histrio. NCBI lineage: Eukaryota > Metazoa > Arthropoda > Insecta > Diptera > Anthomyiidae > Eustalomyia > Eustalomyia histrio. Next base: position 221,104,713 of record OX456523.1, read on the forward strand.
ATTTTTTCCATACTAAAAAAAATCAATGACACGTCAGCTTCAAATGGCTTGTAAACAAAGAAAGAATTGACAGAATGATTTGCAACTTTGCATGTGTTCTCAGGACAGTTATACCAACTTGAGAAAAAAAAAGTTTGGAGCTAGCAGTGCCATCTCTTGGTGAGCGCAGGAACTTTTCAACCAACCTGTATATCAGTTTAAATTGAGCTTCAGATTTTTTTTATTTATAAAAATTAATTATCAATCTTTATTTATGACGAAATATTGGGATAAATAAATTTAAAACTTTTCAAATATATAGCGGGTAACATATTTTAAAAACAATCAAAGTTAAACATTAATCATAGATATTTCTATATAAATTTAACATTTATAACTATGGTTTAAGTTTAAGTGATTTGCTTCAATCTTTAACTTACAATTTACCAGACTTTAAATTATTAAAACCGTAGTTATTATTGCTACAAAAAGTAAAAAAAAAATATTGTTGTAAAATTGCAAGAATATCGGCCGGATTACTGAATGCCCCGTAATAATTTAACCAACAGTCAAACTCAAACTTTATATAGGAAACAACAACAAATGTGTCATTCAAATTTCCAGGTTGAAGCTAACGGGATTTGTGAAAATGAGGCTAAGGCCCGATTACTGATGTCCTGTTTAAATCTAAATAAATTACAAATTCAAAATTTATTTGGGAACATCAAAAGATCTCATTTTTCACTAAATCATAAGAAGGGCTTTTGATGCAATGAAAAGGGATCATAAAAGAAAACTTCCGCCCTATGACACCCCTATGTAAAAATCATTGGTTCCTATTCAAATTTTCACAACATTGAAATCAAAATCACTGCTTCTTTTTCTCTTCTTTTGCTACTTTTTTTTTGCTGGGATAAGACGCAGAGAATTAGGTCGGTTAAAATAGAAGCTATTTACATTAAAAATGTGTTTACTACAATTTCATTTAAATTAACTAAAAATTGTAGTTAAATGCAGTAAAATTTAAAATAAAAAATTTATTATCTTTTCTATAAAAAATGATAAATATAGTAAAAATAGCTTTAAAAAATTAGTAATTTTCTTTTAACTTATAGTTTTCTAACTAAATGAAAATTTGTCACGTTCAAATATGTAACTCTGATATATAGGGTTTTCCAATAAGGACTTGACAACTTTTTTTTTAAACAAAATGCAAACCATTTGAGATATTTCCAAAACTTTATGATCGACTTGAAATACAATCAAAACATTAATGAATGGAACTCGACTTCGTTCATATGGCCACCGCGGACACGTCGGCAGTGGTCGAAATCATTGGACCCAATTTTCGATAACTAGATCATCAATGTTGGCTCGCGTTTAATGTTGGCTCCCAGTTCTTCCAACGTCGTCGGCTTGTTGGCATAGACCAATGATTTGACGTAGCCCTAAAGAAAAAAGTCTAGAAATTGATAGTAACGTGTGCTGTGTGGCTTGTGGCAGTGTCCTGTTGAAACCATATGTCGTTCAAGTCCATGTTTTCCAATTCGGGCCAAAAATAATCGGTAATCATGGCGCGATAACGATCGTTATTGTCGACGAAAAAATATGGCCCAATGTCGCCGCCGGCATGCAAACCTCACCACACAGTTATTTTTTGTAAATAAAGTGGTGATTCATGAAGCACGATTGGATTTTCACCAAACCAATAAAAAAATGTATTTTTTATCTGTTATTTTGGTAAATGAATTATATTTAGTAGGATTTTAGATCATATAATCATATTGTTTTTATATAAAACTTAAAAAACATTTAAAAAATTATATAGAGATAAAAAATAGCAATTAAAAACACAACAAATTAAAATTCAAGAAATATATTAGTTTAAAATGAACTTAAGATCTTTTTTATTTTTAAAAAAAAAAATAAAAGTTATTTTCTAACGTGTTATAATAATTTAGTCGACTTTAAATATTTATTTTAATGTGCATAAGAAATCCTCATGATGATCATATATTTTTTGTGATTTCTCATATTTTTAAAGTCAACTAAATTATCGTAACACGTACATTTCTTTAGAAAATAAAAATCAAAAAATAACTTATTTTTTCTCGAAAAAATAAAAATCAAAAAATTACTTTTATTTTTACTCGAAAAAATAAAAATCAAAAAATAACTTTTTTTTTGCTCGAAAAACTCAAAATCAAAAAAATAACTTTTTTTTGCTCGAAAAAATATAATTAAATAAGTTATTTTTGCTCGAAAAATTAAAAAAAAATATTTTTGCTCGAAAAATAAAAATCAAAAAATAACTTAGTCTTTTTTGGAAAAATAAAAATTAAAACATCTTATTTTTGCTCGAAAAAGAAAAAATCAAAAATAACTTATTCTTGCTCGAAAAAATTTAAAAAAAAATTTATTCTTGCTCGAAAAATAAAAACCAAAAAATAACTTATTCTTGCACAAAAAAATTAAAATCAAAAAATAACTTTTATCATCTGACTTTTTTGAAAAAATAATTAATTATTACGGTCCCTGGTTGCAACACACAATAGGTCTGTACGAGGTAATTTTGAGTAAAGTCTGGTAAAATGAGAGTAAGCAAAAAATTCTCTCACAAAACCATAAAAATGTCCGAAATGTTGCGAACGCACAAAACCACATTTTATACCCAGAAATAAACGTCAAATTTATTCATATTAAAAAAAAGCTTTAATAATAAATATATTTGAAATGGCAAATATCTATTTACATTTTCAAATGTATACTTCATTATTAAGAAGGAAAAGTTCTTAATAGTAAATTTTTATTTAAGTTTAATTACTTTCAAAAATGCAAAACAGCTAATTAATTAGCAACAGCTGATGATTTGACAATTTTACCATTTTACCCAAAAAAGTATGGGTAAGTTCTGTTAAAATGAGAAACACAATTACTCTCTTACGAACGCTCTCATTTACCCAATTTTTGTTACAAGAAACGCTTTCTGGTAAGATTGGGTTTCCCGCGGGCACCCTCGGTAACGTACGTCGAACACACCTATTATATTCATTAACCAGATTTGAATATGGTTGGACTAACCGAATTTGTTAGTTGTTGTTAGTTGCACTTTTTAATTCATTTGGCAATTTATTTTATAATTTAGTTGCAAATATTAAACAGCTGATTAAAAATATATACAATATTTAATAATATTCATGTTAATAAATATATTTTTTGTTATAAAACTAAAGATACTTTTTCCATTCATCATTTTCATCATTCCTAACCTTCTATTATTTTCATTACAGCTTGTGCCAATATCATCACGATAATTGATTTGCATTAAAATAAATCACAACCCTCCCTAGCCGACAATAAACCTTAGGGTACTCCCATTATTTATACCTAATAACCCACCCCTGTGCAATTTTATAAAGTTTCAATCGTGGCCACCAATAATAAATCAAATAGACGAAATAAAATGGCAAATTCCGGTGATATATGGTTACAATGGTTTTCCTGCTGTTTCCATCAACCTCAATCCCCCTCAAGACGAAGACATCAACGACTACGTATAGATCGTTCAATGATTGGTAATCCAACAAATTTTCAACATACAGGACACATAGGATCAGCCGATGTGGAATTGTCTACCAATCATTTAAATGCAATACAAACACAAATGCAAAGTAAGGGGGGATATGAAATGAACTCAATACAATTGCAGGTAAGGTTAAAAATAAAAAAAGGTTTTCTTTCGATTACCACAACGAATATTTCAAAAAGAGTAAACAAAACCCTTAGAATGTCAAATAAAAAACCAAAATTATATCTAATGATCTTCCCTGGTATTGTTGTATATGGTCTATACTATAAAAAATGACAATTACTTTCGTTAAAAATACAAGGAATTCAGAAAAAATGTTCCCCAACTCAGTTGTGATTTTTAAGCAACCCTTAAAGTTCAATTAATTTTATAAAATATAAAGGGTGATTAAAATACAGTGTACAGAAAAAGTCATGGTACCCCTGTCAAAATAAAAAAAATTTCCAAATCTTCTCAAAAATTACGTAACTGAAAATGTGACACTAATTTTTATTTTGTGTATTCACTTGTATACTAACGCAAATCTAAAAAATATTTCACTTGTTTAATTAAATAAAACTTTTAAGAATTGTAGACCAATATAACTCCATATTCAAGCACAGCATAAGTCATGGTACCCCTAGTCAAAACGTTCTTATATTTGATTTACCCTATAAAATATTATTGCAAAACTGTTGGCATCCCTTAGACTTTTGTTGATTCCCTTTTAAACAACGTTACGGTTCTTTCCAAATTTCCACGAAGCATTTGTTTAAGACAAGAAATAAAGTCAAGTAATTTTTTAAAATGTCGAGAAAAGAATTAGCAATAAAAGAGCAAAAAATAATAATTAACAGTCACGAAATGGGTAAATCATACACCGAAACAGATAAAATTATAAATATGAACAAATCAAACAGCGCAAAGAGTTATTAATCTTTTTCAAAGATGAAAAAGAATTGAAAATAAGCCACTAACAGGTCGTCCTCTAAAGCTCAATAATTAAGATGGACGAAAAATTTAAGCCATTAATAAAAAAGACCCATTCAGAAGCGCACCTAAAATATCTTCGGAGTTGAAGGAATCTTTGGGGAAGCTGCATCTGTAGACACGGTACGTGGATGCAATTTGTAGGCCGGTTACAATACTCGTACTGCTGGCAAGAATTTGCACTTTAGCGTAACAATTAGAAAAAAGCGTACATGCCTGCAGCTGGTATTGGCAGTTTAGTGATCATTGCATGAACATTCTGATAGAAAATCTTAATCAGAATGCTGAAAACTGAATATTCAACATATTTATTATTTCAAACAGAACAATGATCCTAAGAATACACCAGCTGACGTTAATATGTGGATAGCAAATAACACAATACCACATATGCTAAAAACCCCTCCTCAAAGTCCCGATTTGAATCCTATTGATTACTTGTGAGATAATTTAGGAAGACGCATACGAAATAACATTAATTCTAGTAAAGCCCAGCTAAAGAAAACACTTTTTAATTATCGGGGTCAATTATACGAAAACTACACAAAAAAGCTTGTGCCCTGAAATTTTTGAAAAATGACATCATACCAGATTTTTAATTTTTGGCTGTTTTTTATAAAAAAAAAATACGATTTTTTTTTGATTTAAATTTTCAAATAAAAAACGTTGTCTGTTACACCTAAGCATATTTTTGTACATTGAAAAAGTTATTTAAACATCAACTGATGTGAGGAGGGCGCATTTAAAATCTAGTACTACTTTGACATCATATGCCAAAACTGATTTTATTGAAGATCCAGTCAGCTGTTTGCTAATTCTTTTTATTACTTGCAGACCATCATTTTTTGTTACAATTCCGGTACCTTGTCAATATTTTTTATTATTTCTGTCACTAACCCATGTTGCTCAACATGTGATGGCTTGGGATGGGGATGGGGAGTGCTAACAAATATTAGTTTATTGTACATTAAAATAAAAAAAGTATGCATAAAAGAAGTCAAAATATGCCCTAAAAGACGCAAATATACTCTAAAAATTTAGAAATATGCTCTAAAAATATGCTTTTACTTAAAATATGCTCTTAATGCTAAAATATGCTCTAATAAATCGATTCCAGAATTCTTAAATTGTTCTGAATCGGATAAATAGTTTATCCATGGGTCCATACGACGCACAGGAAAAAACATGATATTGCATATTTGCGGTTTCCCTGCAATTACCTATTGTAGTTAAAAAATTTTGTTCAAACTATTTTCAATGACTCTTTAACAAAATATATTAAAAAGATTTGAAAAAAAATTTTGACTTTTTTTGCGGTAAAAATTTTTATTTAATTTTTTATTTATTTTTTTAAGAAAGCTTGGGTCATTTCTTTTAAAGAGTGAAATATAAAAATTGAAAAAAAATTTAAATGTTTGCGAAACTGTGTGATTTTTGTATCTATTAATTATAACTTTATATATTAGTTCATTATTGAAATTTTATATTTGATCAAATTTGTATTGAATTGGGGTATCTGGTACTAATAATAACATTTTCTGTTTTTTTTAGGCCTGCTGATAGTTATTAAGAATCAACATATTTATGGACTTTTGGCCTAAAGTTTGTTATTAAAAATACGTACAGAGTTTCTTTGAGTTATAACGCTCTGTAGTGCAATCTCGCTTTTATTAATTGTTAAGCCGTTTTTTTTTTAGAAGATCTTAGAGAATAACTCGCACTCCTTATGCTACTGACCTGCCATTTTGGAGAGAGTAAGTAAGAGAGTACATTTTCTTTATTTAATGAGTTGTGTTTAGATTTAATAAAAAAAAAAAATCGAATTGGGCCTTTATTTTAAAATAAAAAAGAACTAAAAGAAAATGTTTTTAAAACATTTTTTCTTTTTCTAATAAATATTAATTATAAGTACTTTATGTACTTAATATTTTGCATAACAAAAACAACAAAACTTTTAAATGTTCAATTAACTAAAATGAAAGCAATATAAAAAAAAATATATATAAGTATTGAAATTTTGAAATTTTTTGAAGATTAGAGGGTATAAAATTAATAATTTTTTATGTTATATAAAACAAAAACATTCTTATGCTGAATTGAAATGGAATAAAAATAAAACTTTAATCATTAAAGTTTTACAAATATTACTTATGATTCGAGTATTAATATTGGAAAGGTAAGCTAAGGGAGGATAGCCTTTTAAAATAATGCCATAAATGTCAACTGAAATATAATTTGAATATTCTCAACAGAATTATTTTTTAAGAAAAACAAGTTATTTATATTCGTATGATAGTGTTTCTATTTAAGTACTTTTTCAAAATTTGTTATTTGAAATTTCAAAAGCTACAAACTAATTTTAATTTTTAAAATATCGCCGTTTGATAATTTTAACATCATGATAGCTCTAAACTCCGCCTATTACAATTATAATTGAGAAAAATGTCAATAGAAATTCAGAATTCTCATTTCAAATTCAGTTGTTTAATTAAGAAAATATTGTGTCAACTGAAATTCCGTCTTTCAGAAAATCAGAAAATATCAATTGAAATTAAGAAACCATCAATTGAAAATCAGAAATTCCAAATGAATTTCTAAATATTCAATTAAATTTTATGTATTTCAATTGATGTTTTCTAAATTAAAATTGAAATTTTCTGAATATAGATTGATGTGTTCTGAATTTCAAATGGAATTTGTGTGAATATAAATTTATATTTTGCGAATATATATAATATATTTTGAACTTCAATTAATATTTTCTGAATTTCAAATGGAAAATCTCAATGATATTTTCAAATGGAAAATCTGAATGATATTTTCTGGATTTCAAATGGAAAGTCTGAATTTCAATTGATGATTTCTGAATTTTAATTGGAAATTCTGTATTATAATTAATATTTTCTAAACTTCAAATGAAAATTACAAACTTTTATTGATATTTTCTGTATAACAATTGCAAAAGCTGTAGTGCTGGTCAAAAAGGGAATATTTAAGTATTTGCTTCATATTTTGGTACTTGGTACTAAAAAAATACTCGATATTTTTAAAGTCGCATTTTGAAAAATTAAAAGACACACAAATGCAACTCTAATTAAATTTAAAATAAAACCGTTACGAGAAAATATCAAAAAGTAAAAAGTTTTAAGAAAATAGTTAAAAGTAGTGAAAAATGTATTTAAAAGTATGTACAAATTTTTAAAAATTCAAAAACTTCAACAATTTCAGTTAAAAATTAAAAAAAAAAATAAGTAGTAATAATTTAACCCTTTCGGGTCGAAATTTTATTTTGAAAATCATAATATTTTTGGTGTAATTTTTTGCATATTCTAAGAGATATAATCCATCCCAGTAAGCATATATCGTGGGACATAAGATTTCAATAATCATTTTTTGTGGGACATAAAATTCCAATGAGTGTTCTTAATGGGCAAATTATCGACCAAAACTACCTAAATTTCATCGATGTTGCAAAATAAATTATCAGCGTATGTACGCTGACTTATACCATTTAGTAGTCCCGAAAGGATTAAAGTTACGCCGATTTTTAATTTAAAAACCCTTCACTGTATTAAGTAATTGGAAAAGTAGCCAAATTTACCAGCGCGATTTTGCAATTGTTTTATTTATTTTGGATTTTGGTATTCTGAAACTAATTTAATATAAAATTCATTTGACTTTAATTTAACAAAATTTCTTATAAAATTAATTTAACTGATCGAAAAATGGTGTTATTGACCAATTTCATTGGGTCTGTTCGTTTGCATTTCTAGAAGAAAAAAAAAAAGTAAACTTAGAAAATACGAAAGAATTAAAGTGGAACTAAATATATTGATAATAACAGTAAATAGAAACAACTGAATTAAAAAATTAACAAATTTTATTACAAAAACGAATTTTAAGACAAAATCTACTTAAAATTAGTAAAAACAAGCTTGTAAACAAATAGGCATACTTACTATATATGTAATTGTTCGAAAATGTTTTTTAATTTTCAAAGAAAATTACAGAATTTTAATACTTTTTATCTTTCGATGTATTGACATTTTCCTCTTAAACTAAAATAGTCTGATTTTTTTTACTTAAAATTTATATTACATTTATGAAAAACGCACAATAATTCTGTATATCAGCTACGAATCTTTAAAGTATAGACTTGAGCGATGAATTGATTATTCAAATTTTTACAATTAATCAAAAACTTATTTAATCTAAATATTGGAATAATTTATGTATCAATAAATTTATTAATTTTTTTAATGAGAATTTTGTTTAAATTCTTTTGTTAAGACTTTGTTTAATTTTTTAATCTTAATTTTAGACAAATTTATCAGTCAGAATTTTAATTAAACTTTTTGGCGAATTTACATTATGCTCGAAATCAACTTAAAAGTAGATTCCGATAGTTTTCTGCAGAAATCTAATAAAAATTCGGGATATCAAACAGATTTCTATACAAAATGAAATCAAATTTAAAGTTAAATTTTGCTGAAATTAAAACGAAATCTAATAAATTGTGGAGACTTTATACCGACTTTGTTAAATCGAACTCCCGAAAAATATAATAATTGTGTTGGGAGCTCAAAAACTTGTACAAATTTTTAAAAGTTTTTACTAGAAGCTGTTTGCTTACACAAATACTCAGTAAGGAGAGAGCTAAAATAGAGGGTACAGTTCGATGCAAGAGAACTTACTTGTTTTTACTCAATAAATTTTTCCAGCAAAGAATTTGTAAGAAAAAAAAACAGCTGATGAAAAGATTATAATTGAAAAACAAAGAATAAGTGTGTTCCCGTACGTTACCGCGGGCTCCCAAACTTACCCAAAAGTGTTCCCGTACTCGAAAATTGGGTAAATGAGAGTGTTTATGAGAGTGTATTAGTGTTTCTCTTTTTACCGAAAGTCACCCAGTCTTTTTCTTTGGTTAAATTGGGTAAATTGTCAAAAGAACAGTTGATGAACAAAAACAGCTGCTTTATAATTGTAAAAATAAAACTAAGAAAGTAAAAGCAGTTTTGTTAAAAATTATTGCAAATTGAAATAAAAACGATTTACAATAATAAAATAATTAAATAATAATAAATTATAATAATAAATATCAATGAGATCAGCGATGCTTATTAAGCCCTTTTCGTGTTACAATAAGCGGTTTTTTATTTTCTAAAAACTGCAAATATTTTCTGTTTATAAAAAAGGGACAGATCGGCACCTTTTAATTTTTCTTACCGCTTTTTTTTTGAAAATTGTAACCCCCCTCTTTTACATTGGCACGAAATCTGATTTTTATATACACCACTTTAAAAAAACAATGAAAAAAAAATTTAAATATATTTTTTGAGTCTTATTTCAATTTTCGCATTTCTCCATTAGCGCGTTTTCACTTGTCGTGTTACACTTATTGCACCTAAAATTTGGCTTCACTGATGCTTTTTGACACTTTTTTTGGGCGTTCCCGTACTTTTGGGTAATTTTGTCATTTTATGAGAGTACTTGTGCTTACTCTCATTTTACCGAACTTTACCCAGAAAGTAAGGGAACACAGCTAATTTATCCAAACATATTAAATATTTTTTTTTTTATAAAAATAAAAGAAAAATTGTTAATATTAGCTCCTGCAGAACACTTTGCATCTAATTTCCCTATTTTATTCATATTTTCCATATTGACCAGATGAGTTTTTTTGTCTTATCTCTGTAATTTTGTTACTGAGTAATTTTTAATAAACTTTATTGGAAAAGTACACAAACGGGAATATTGTAAACGATATAGATTTCAAAAAAAAATCTACTAAAAAAAAGTTATAATGTAAATTCGCTTTTAATCAAGATTTCAAATAATTTTACAATTAGAATTCCGATTAAATAACTATTAAAGATATTAATAACTTTATTAATTTAAAATTTGATTAATCTTATGTTCAAACCTACACATATTAAATAATCGTTTTCATTAATTGCACAATTTAGCAACACATTCTTATATAAATTTTATATTGCAAAATTGAACGAAAACTGCACAAAATATCTGTGTATTAAGCAAATAAAAAAAATCAAGGAAGACATTCTTGGGATAGTACTTCTGTTGTTATAAAATGTGTATACATATCAGGGATAGAAAACATGGTACAATTGTACTTTGTTTGGTACATTTTTACCTTGGTTGGTACCGTGGTACTACCGCGGCTCGTTTAGTACAATTTGAAACTTTCAAATTTTCAATTTATAACTTGATAAACCAACATAACATAAAGTCGAATTTTTTTAAAAGCAACTTTTAATTAAAAAGCTGTTCTTATTTATTCATACTATAGTAAAAAATAAAGTCAGTTTTAAGTTGAACCCGGCTCTAAATTGGTGTCACATCAAATGTACCAAATGTTTCCATACACATTGTACTTAAATATTCGGAATTGGTAACATTGAACAGCTGATTTTAAATTACCTCTCAAAACAAAAAAAAATAAGAAAAAAAGTGTATTATTGTTAAAAAGCTATTAAATGCCTTTAAATTTTTTAATAGCAAATCCTGAAAAGGTTAAATTTCCCTTCAAGGGAGGCGGACAACCAAAAAAAAAAAGGTGTGACATAAAAATTAGAGAAAAATTTTACAAAGTTTTGTGGGAATTATACGACTACATAAAATTAACGATAAGATTAGTTTCACCTGGTCAATTTAAATTTTTTAAGCATTTTTAGTGTCTAAGCAAATCTGACTCAATACGATAAAATTGTTAAAAAAAAACGGAAAAAATTTTGGTACCGTGAGTATCGAAAAAGTACAATTTGTTTGTCTGGTTGGTACAATAACAGAAAACATTTTTTCCATCCCTGATACATATATTATGGAGGAGGCAAAAGAAAGAAAATTTTTTCGGTATTCTTTTACAGAAAGAACTATACATTAGAAAATTATATACCTTGAGAAAGCACTTCAATAAGCCTTCGTAAAAATTCGTAAAAAAATATTAAATAAAAATATAAAACGTAATTCCGTTATTTTTTACTCCTCTGTAATCTACATACAATTCATTGCAATAAAATATTTTGTTGTCTGAATTTTAAACTTTAATTTGTTTTTTTTTATACTTTTTTACCATTTAACACTTTGTTTTTATACATTTCATATTATATACAAAATATATTAAACTGATATACATATATACATATATTTTAATTTTAATAAATATTAAATGTATCAATTTAAAAACTAATGTATGTACCTCCTTCTTATCATATAGAATTAAAGTATGTTTTTTTTATTATTTTTTTATATTCATTGAAGAAAAACTAATTAATAAGCATTTATTTTAATAATAAACCCGTTGGTATATCATTCTCCTTACCTTTACCCTTGTAACCCCCCCTGTTGTCATCTACTTAAAAATAAACTATAACAAGCATAAACAAATGTATTCAAAATATCCATTGAATTTTAGGAAAATAAAATAAAAATTGAAATAAGAAATTAAAAGAATGTTAGCGTTAAATTTTAACGAAAATTTATCATATAAAAATACATATTTAATAAAGATTTAAATTATTAAATGAATATAAAAATGTTTTTTAATTATTTATTTATTTACATATGTATATATAGATGTTCCAATTTCAATCAAAGTATGTATACACCGAAAATTTTCCACAGATGTTCTTTACTAAAGGTTTTTTTTCGAATTTTATATCTATAACTACTTGTAAAGAAAGCGACTATTTCTACTTAGCTGACTTTTCTTTATTGTAAACAAATATAATTTGAACATTTGGGCCGCCTTTGTACAAAAGCTGTTTTCGTATATACATTTCGCGGAAACGCGAAATAGACCAATTATATTGTTTGCCCTGCTCCACATTTACTTGCAAACACATAATTTATTTATTAGCTTTTGTTGTTTTTAATATTTTATCAAATTTAAAATACAATAAATTCAAATTTTTTTATGAAAAATATTTTTGTTTACATTTAAAAGAGAAAAGCCAATAATTTCTAAGACTTGGCAGCATTTTTATACATTCTTAATTTTTAAGTAGTTATATTTAGAACTACTACTCTTAGCAAGTCTATATCTAATAAAATTTGTATGAAATACATAAAATTCGAAAAAAAACAAACCTTAAGGTCCGATTTTTTGAAACTACTACAAAGGTGGTCAAAACATTTGTAACTGGATCCTCATATTAACTAAAAATTAGTATTTATTAGTAACAGACTTTCACCGTATGTTTTTATTTTTATTTTTTTTTTATTAAATTTATGTTTTACTATAATCTTATAAAAACAAATTAAAAATTTTAATTAACAAACATTAAAATAACAAATATTAACAAAAATTTGTCGAAATTTAAATGTTCGAAACATTTGAAGTAGAGTATTCAAAAAACCGGCCTTTTGAAAAAACCGGTTTGGGTTTTCTTCGAAAAATCGCATTTTAAGAAAACCGGTTTCGGTTTTTGCAGAAAAAACCGGTCAGCTGGTTTTTTCGGTTTTTTTTAATTTAAATATAAAGCTTTTATAATTTGTTAATTGTTTTTTTTTTTTTTTTTTTTTTTTTTTTTTATTAAATCTTCATTTACATAACCGAGCCATTAGGGCCTTATGTGGTTAATTAAAGCAAACAAACTTCTAGAAAAAAGTAGAGCTTAATAATTCAATAAATAAATATCCAGATAATAATATATACATATATGAGATCACATTTAAAAGAATTTTTAGAATAAAAATTAAAAGAAAAATTAAAAATTATAAGATTAAAAATTAAAAATTTAAAAAAATAAAACAAAAATCATAATGAATGCAAATAATAAATAAATAAATTTCCAACATTTTTCCTTCCATATTTCGTACTTAAAAAAAAAAAATTTTATATATTATAAAGCCCCCAACACATGCAGTTTCGCAAATTCTTTTACCCTGGACTTGAAATCAAGTAAAGAATAATTAAATTTTCTTAAATCTCGTGGTAAGGCATTCCAAATTCTTGAAACCCGGATCTGAAACGATTTTACAAAAATACTCAAATGTCTTACAGGTGGAATTATCTGTGGATTTCTGCTCGAACGAGTAAAATGAAATTTATCAACTTAATAAGCAGGGCAACAATTAAAAATGGATTTATAAAAAAGCAATAATAGTCTAATGCTAATAAAATTCTCAAAAGACGAACCCAAAAAATTAAATGAATGTAGAGATACATGATCTCTCCTTTTCAAATTAAAAATATAACGAATAATTCTGTTAAAAACAAGGTGATATTTCCTCAATGTCAGACAACCAGTACTCGAAAAAATTTCAATGCCGTACAAAATATGGGGCATCAAGACAGCTGAGGCAACACGTCTTTTTACTGAGCAAGGAAGATAAATATTTAATGAATATAACCTTTTTAAAAGAAAGGATACCCTAGAAGATACAAAATTAATATGTGGGGAAAAATTTAAATGATTATCCAAGATCAAACCTAAGCATTTCATTTTGTTAACAAACTCAACAGGAATGCCATCAATTGTAACACGCATGTCATTCGTATTAAATCCAAACCCCATCAACTTTGTCTTAACAGGATTAACACAAAATCCATTATCAGATGCCCAACCCATAACCTCACGGATTGTAAAATTGACACCCTCCTCCAACACATCCACAAACTCAGAATCCGAATAACAAACAAATTGTACATCATTATTACAAACAAAAAAGAAATTTAATATATGAAGTAATAAAAATAAAAAAATACATTCATTTAAATTTAATTTTTTTATTGTATTTTATTTCAACATTTTATTTATTGGTTTTAATATTTTTTAATATAATATCTTAAAAATTAATATTATAAAACTATATTCATATGAAATGAATAGAGATCATTAAGTTTGTAAATTGGGTAAAATTAGGTACGTTAGTAATTTGAACGTTTAAAACGTTTGGCATTAAATAATTTTTTTTAATATTACATTTTAAATAAGTAAAAAGAAAATCTATTTTTCACTTCTAAAATAATATTTTAGAAATAATATGCAATTAAAATGTTTCGTTTTTAGACGATTTTTTTGTTTGCTTTTGATAAAGCTAGAAGTGGAAAATACTCTTTCACTAATAGTAGATGTTGGACAAATAGTCAAAAGACAATTACCTTAATTTTACAACTTTTCAGTTCTTTCGTCGCATTTATCAAGATATATGGAATCATCATATGTGACCTTCTGCGAGAAAAGCGACCTAGTGTGTCAAAAAACGGGTTTGGACTTAAGAGTGGATTCTGGTACCTAAAAGGGTATAGAATTGAGTTAGATTTGTGATAAAAATTTATTTGCCCCATAAAAACGTACAAAAAGAACTTGGAAAAATCGATGAAAATGAGAAAAAAATTATAATTTTACTTTTTTTGATTTTAAATTGTCACTCTAAAACCGAAAAAAAAGTCACCATATAGGCAAGACGTCACCAAAGTCGGCACCCAATTATAACAAACCATACCAAATCGCATCTCCCAACTGAAGGTGTGTTCACAGTGATAATGCGTTATGAAACTTTAAATGCGTTTTTCTCAAAACTTCAATTTCACACACTAGGTCCCTTTTCTCGGAGAAGGCCACATATAATGATGAATGATTTTGTACAGTCTCTTTTTAGGATTTTGAACACTGTTTATTGTGTTATTTAGATCAGAAATTAAACTATTTGAATTTGGTATATCTAAAGTTAAATCTCCATCGGAATCTATCAGACTTACATCTAAATCTTCATAACCAAACAAACGATTATAAAAGTGTTTGGAAAAAATAAAAGAGACCAAGTAACCCAGTTGGTGATGCAATTAAAAAACCGGCTAATCGGACAAAAAAGACCGGTTTTCGGTTTTCTTCGAATTTACAAAATATTCGAAACCGATCGGTTTAAAAAAAAAAGAAACCGGTTGACCGGTTTTCGGTTTCGGTTTTTGAATACTCTAATTTGAAGTTCTCAAAGAAACTAATAATACAAAAATTTAAGTATTTAGTATTTCCATGATTTTTAATAGCTTAATGTCTTAGGTATTGAGGCTAATAACTTTTCAATATAATCGTTAAAAATTGGATTCTACTGATCCTCCAGTTTGACGTAAAGTTTATCAACATTGGTTATATTGTGTTTTGGAAACATCCACATGTTCTCAATCGGGTCGGCCACGACATGACGTTAATATTATTTTCCTTCATTATTATTTATTATTATATTATTTTCACAATCCTTGCCGTATGCTATTGTGTTGGAATGTTTATTTCCCACTCAGCATACTAAAGCATATTTGCGCTAAAAAGGTATTTATAGATTGTGGTAGTCATTTTATTCGCTTTACTGTACCTGGGAATAAACTTTTCGCCTTGAGGTCGTCGAACATTGGTTCTTCCATCTGATCCCCGGAGGTTAAATTTTGATTTATATGACCATCAAATATTTTTTACATTTTCCAATTTAAGCGAATCCTGGCAAAGTTAAGCCGAGCTTTTCAATTTTGACGCTAGGGGTTTTTTTTGTACATTTATAACTTCTAAAACAATATTAAGAATATTAAGGTAGGCTAGTTGGTAGCGTGCTAGCTTATCAGTGCGGGGGTCGTGGGTTCGATTCCAACCAGAGGCTCTGGTCTGTTTTCGCTACAACGAGCTGAAGGCCTTCGTTGCTAGTGCTCGGTTAGGGTATTAAAATATAATTTGTAATTATATGTTTAATAAAAATAAATAAATAAATAAAATATTTTATAAAACGCTAAGACAATAATATGAAATAATTAAAAACAAATGCGATTACCGTTGTATCCAAGCATTTTTTTTAGTTTTAATTGCTTCGTTAGGAGTAAAAGAATTGACAGTTGCAAATGATTTGAACATTTAAATTTCAACAAGTTCCTTTTAATATAAATTTTTTGGTATAATAATTTAAAGGAATCGCGTTTTTTTTTTTTCTTATTTGTTTAACAAAAGCAATAAATGATGTTAGCATAAAAAATAAATAGTAAAGAAAATTCAGTTCTAAATGTTTGAACACCACTGTACAAATTTAGGCAGGATCATACAAAAAAAATTGCTTAAACTAGCAGATTCACTTTATTAAATATTAGTAAAAACACAATTTACTACACAACCACTTACATTTGCACATTTTTTTTTTTGAAGATTTCTTTAAAAGTGTCGTCAAAATATATATTTTTTTTCAACTCCTAAAAAAGATTTCATTGGTCGTCAAAATTTGGGAAAAAAAATTACAAAACTTCATAAAATAGATACAAATTAATTTAATTTAAGAAAGCATTTTCCAGTATTATAATGTTCTGAAGAATTATAAATTGTATTATAGGGAATATATTTTCTGAAGATTACTGAATTTCCAACAGTTTGGCAACTATGGACCAAAAATGGTAAAAAAATATAGGAAAAAATTTTGTTTGGACAGAGTAAAAATAGTATAGCGATTGCAATGTCGGCAACGGCCAAATAAAATTTTATACAGAATACAAAGGTTCGGAAGCTGAAAGAAAACAGGGAAAAATTAAGCTTATTTGCCTGAGAGCTTCAAGATTTTAGAAGCAAACATTTATTTTATTTATTTATAATAAAATGCTGCAAGCCCATAGGGCCAATAATAATAATATAAGCATAAAGCTACACTTTCTTCACAGTCACCTGGATTGATTTCCTGATAACCTAAAAAATTATAGCAAAGAGCAGGGAGAACGCTCCCACCAAGACCACAAAGTGATCGAGGGAGGTTACAGGGTAAGATCATTACAGAGATTGCCCCAAAAAAAAATTCTGCTATTTTTTCTCTTTCTACTTCTGTGTAAATTAACAAAATACTAAAACATATAAAAAATTGATTTTATAAAATGTACTGTTTTATTTTCTCATTTTTTTGTTATTTATAGTGTAAAAAGAAAATGCGGATTTAAAAAAAGCAGAGCCAATATGCCAAAACCTTTCATTGTTTCATAAATTGTTGGTGTAAATTTAATTAAAATTATTATTCTATCAAGGGCAACAAAACCACTGTCGACCAGTGCAATTAATAAAGTTTTTAGTATGTTCATAGAATAAAATAATTCAAAAAGCCTACTTATGTTATCTTATTTCGAAATAACGCAATCTCATATGTTACTTATTTCAGCAATTTTCAGTGAAAAAATTACGTATCTGAAAAAATGAGCGAAAAATAATGGTGAATTATTTTTATTAATATTACAGTTGCCTTGAAAATTTATATAAAGTTACATAGTTTTTTTAAAAAAACATTTTTTGTCTCTCCTGAAAGGTATTAGTTTTTGAGATACGAGGTTGAGTTAGTAAACCCTCGTCGAAATGCTCCATATTGTATCAGCGTCCTGTAGGAAATGATAATTTCAAATATCTCGATGTTTCTGAAAACCAGTGTCCGAATTACAGCATTCGTGATAGAATGAAATAGTTCGAAACTGTTTCATCAAGAAGTAATTACTAATAATGAAAACACCAAATTTAACTTTTATTTCCAATCTTGAGGTTTGAAAGTCCAATAACATTCGAGAAAGTTTATAAAAATATCACGTTTTTAATTTAGGGTGATTGGAATCATCTGAGATCTACAATTATGTCTTGTACACACAAACTACAGTAGAGTGGGTTAGACAATGTCCCGAATATTGCACAAAAATTTTAAATGTTGATAACACAAACATTAGGATTAGCTGTAGTGTAGCTTTCTTTGAAAAATATAAGCATGTGATTCACAAAACAGCAAGAAAAATTGAAATGTTTTATTTAAAAAATATTTATGTGGATTCGGAATATTTTGTACTCTCCTTAAAATTTTTCAACATTCAAAATCTACTTTTTTTGTAATTAAAGCATTTTGTAGAGGGTGATTCCGAATTTTACGCCTTTATTTTATTTTTACCTAAAAAAGAAGATATCAAAGATTAAAGTTATTTCAGGTCTTAAACCAAAAATAATATTTTTATTTGTCATTGAATATTATTAAACATACAAAATGCTTTCACAAACTCCTTTTTTATTTATTTGATTTTTAAACGTTTATTCATTATCACTGCCACTTCCGCTGCCACTGCCAGCAGCAGTCTTGCCACCACCACTCTCTTCACCACTGTCACTATGTTCACTATGTGAACCCTTTTCAGTGCCACGTTCAACATCTGATTCCGAATCTGAGTCCCTCAAAGCTTTAACAACTTTAGTTTTGTCCACCTGTTTCTTGCTACGTCTACCCTCAAAATCTGACCCATCGTCATCGTCCGATGAATAAATAGCTGATGGATTTTTTTGTTCGGCAGCTGAAGAGCCTTTTTTGTACTTATTTTTAATGGCACTCAACGAAATTACATTTTCATCGTCACTACCCTCTTCTTGATGATAAGCACCATGTGCACCACTGCCATGAGCTTCGTGACCCTTTTTCTTTTTCGGTTGTGGTTTATGTTGATTCCGCATAGCTTGGCGTAGTTTTTCTTCTTCCTTCTTGAGATTGTACATACGATCCGCATTGGGGTCTTTGCCAACTTGTGTGAGAATCTTAATGCCTGACACCTTGGAAGAACGATCAGCCAAAGACATGGTAATTTTCTTGTGCGTAAATGATTCCGTTGAGTGAGGACGGAACGTTAGTTTAGTGCGGAATACGGCCTGCCCCTGCAGACCAGTTCCCTGACGTATAAACATGTGATTGTGATCACCATGCAGTGGTTGCTTAAAAACATCGAATATTTCATTACCCAAATGGAGAGACATACTCCCATCGGACCAACGTACAAAACGTGCATTTGATTCTTTAACCATATCACCATTGTTGTTCATATACTCGCGCCATCGTACGGTGTTGCTGACTTTTAACTTAACGCGCTGTCTACCTTCTTCATCCATAGTTTCCTCTTCATCAATTTCATCTTCATACGTATCGGTATCAAATGGGCGTGTGTCGACAGACAAGAAATTTGGCAATTTTACAAAGTGTATTTCCCTACCCAAATCAGTAACAATGCGTGGTATTTCAACATCTATACGAGTTTCGGGTATAGGTTCCGGTTCATCTTCTTTGGGTGGTTCACCTCGTTCAGCCGAACGTGACCTAGAGCGTGATTTAGATCTGGATCGTGATCGTGTCCTAGATCTAGAACGAGACCTAGCTGATGCTCTGGAAGAAGATCTTGATCGTGATTTAGAACGTGATTTGGTTGAGCCTTTTTCCGAATCAGTATCAGATTTCTTTTTTTCTGCATCATCATCGGGCTCATCATCACTGATGTCATCGGCATCACCAAAAATATCTTGAGCATCAATTTTATTAACCTGTTCCTCTTGTTCACTTCCACTGTCCGAGTCGATAATACGCGATTTTTTAGCTTTCGAGGGTGATTCCTTATCTTGTTCGTCTTCCGAACCACTGGATACAGCTTTACGTTTATTTTTTGCTTTACTACCACCAAAATCACTCCCAGATTCTGAACCGCTTCCAGATTTACGTGAATGAGGTGTTCCTGAACGACTGCGTGTACCAGAACGTGAGCGCGATTTGGATCTAGAGCCAGATCTGGATCGTGAAGAACCACTACGTGATCGAGATTTTCTGGGTGAACCCGTTTTGGATCGTGATCCTGATCTAGAACGTGATGCTGCTCTATCATCTATTTGCAAATTAGGAGATTGTGACCTAGATTCTACATTTTCGACAGTATTTTTTGGCTCTAAAGCAGTTGGTGTTCGACTTCGTGATTGTTTAGAGTCTTGCGAATGACGGCTTCCAGCTGAACCAGAGTGTTTAGAGGCTGAACCTGAACGTTTAGAGGCTTCAGAGCGATGACTAGCAGCCGACCCAGAACGTTTAGAGGTAGCCGAATGTTGACTAACTGCAGATTCAGAGCGTTTAGATGCTACCGAATGATAACTTTCAGCTGATGCAGAACGTCTAGCGGCTGTCAAATTATGAATTTTAGGTGATAAGGAACGTTTGAAGGCTGCTGAATGATGATCAAAAGGCGACCCAGAACCATCACTATGTGGTGTACCGGATCTTGAACGGGACCGTGATTTGCGAACACTTGCTGGTGAACCTGAATGTTTGCTGTGAACACTACCTGATAACGATCTAGAACGTGAAGGTGATCTTGAACGACCTGATGCTGAGCCGGCTGGAGTGCCAGAGCGAGAACGGTCACTACCAGATGACCTAGATTAATTGTGAATTAATAATTTTCTCATTATAATAAAGTAAAAATTACCTACAAAGCTTTTACATTTTCCGGTGTATTGTTACGACTGCGACTGGAACTGCGGCTACGACTGCTGCTAGATTGTGAATCTGAGCCAGAACCTGCAATTAATTTTCTAATTCCGTTTATACTTTCTTTGTAACTATAAAGTGCAAAACTTACCACTATCATTTTCTAAATTTGTATATACCATTATCGAAATGTATTTGTTTAATCCCCCATTAAATAAATTTTGAAAATAAAATGCGATCTATAATTATTATTTTTTCACAAGCCACACAATTGTAATTCAACAACTCTGTATTTATACATTAGACCAAAAGAAAAAGACAGTTGTGTTTAGTAGTTATAACAAAGAGTGATGTCTATATTTAAAAACAGACAGGTCTAAAAACTTATAGAAATTAAAAAACGCAAGACTATCTGAACCTTAAATTTGGCCGCACTTTTAAATACTTTTTCGATGGCACTGAACGTACTCCGAATGACTTGTGATTGTTGTCATTTGTATCTTTGGTTGGTTTTTTGTTGACGAAATTCCTATTATTTTTATAATTTCATTAAAATGGGTTGTCCTATGGGTTTTGGTGAACTAAACATTCCCTCATCTCGAGCATTTTGGGATGATTGCGATGAAGATGAATGCTCTTCAAAATCTATTGAAAAGTAAGTTAATTTATTATTTATTTGAAATATCTTATTTTTGTGTTTCACCTCTAGGCTACAGTTAAAATATGAAGCTTCAGAAGATGTTCAAGCATACGCCAATAAATCTAAAATAATGTTCATTTTAGAAGGACCATCAATAGCCGAGTTTGCTGAATCATGCCTGTTGAAAAATTCAAAAAAATTGGCAGAAATACCCAGTAAAAAATCTTCTCTGCACTATATAGAAACCAAACAAATGTTAGTGGCCATAGTGGAAGAAGATTTAACCAATTGCGGTGAAATCTGTGAACTTTTAATAGATTTCACCAAACTAGAAGAGGTCATAACATTGACCATTAAACCAAAAGTAGATTTTAAAAGTGAAAACATTGCAGCAATCAAAGATGAAATAACATTTTTAAGATCTATAGATGGTCATTTGAATAATATCGAATCATTGGAGAGTCCTAATTTTATAGTTGGGGTGGCCGCAGGAAGTAGGTGTTTAAAAACTATTTTATTTATTTAAGATTAATGTTGTTCTCTTTCAGTTTGTTCTTGGCGTTCGAATGAGGGCTTAAAGGTCCAGTCATATGTGGCCTATACAGATAACGTTGCTTTAGATTATTTGGCTGCTAAACCTATTGTTAAACTTTTACGTGACTTGGAGATAGAATGTTCCGATTCATATAATCCTAAAAAACGAGATGATTCCCATTTGTATATGTAAAAAATTTCAATTATCTAACCGTTTTTTTTAAATTAGAAAATTTTCGGGAGTAATTTGCAAAACAAACACACATAAAATCATGCGTTTTTAAACATTATATAAAAACGAAAATTCGTAAAGTATTCGTTTTTCAAAAAAAACTTGTTTAATAGTCGATTAAGGGTAATTTACATTATAGGATTAACTGTTAAGATCTGTCAAAAAAAAACTTGTATGCTTACGATTTTCTGGGTGGTCACATGTTTTCGTATTGTATTTTTCCTTTTTACTAATTTTTAATTAGTATTGTATTTATATGTGTGAGGAAAATCGAAAGGAACGTATCTACCATTTAGTTTTGTGAAAATAAAACTGATTTATTTGAATTGCTTCGACTCTTGAATTAATGCAATACAAAAATTTTAAATTATAGATTTTAAAATTTTGAGAATTCAAAATATGATCGTCGATTGACTTATGATCAAAGACAAAAAAAAAATAGAGCAAAATTCAATGTTGGCAAAAAACAAATTACAAAATTTTGATTAAAAAAGTTTTTTTTAAAAAAGTAAAAAAGCATTTTAAAGCTCAACAATCTGTAGAAAAGGCATCTTTAAAGCCAGTAAACAGTAAAAACAAAAAAAATATTCTCTGGTTATGATTCTTTCACTTAAAATCATATCAATCTTATAATTTAGATGATTCTAAGTCAAGCCAATAGCATTTATATTCGGTAAGGTTTGTGGGTATTAGCTTATTAAAATATTTTAAATAAAATAAATTTTGTTGCATATCTGACTATTTTTATACCAATTTACTTTTATGTCAACTTCGTCAAAAGATTTAAATTTTATATGCAAAGTAATAAAATTATATAAAAACTACGATTTTTAATGCAACCAACTTTTATTACAAAATTCAAAATTTTTACTTATCATATTCAAAAATACTTAAATTTATGGATTTCATCCTATTTTCCAAATGTGCCTTAATTATGGCTATGTACTGAGGACGGTGCAACAAAGAATATGCCTGTACTAACAAAGAGTTTACAAGCGTATGCAATTGAGGATAACCACTGCAAAACAAATCAATACCCAATTCAAAAATTGTTCCGAAATCACATTCATCCACGGCTATACTAGCCGCTGTAATAATAGGTTGCAGTTTTTCCATAACAGCCGTTTTGACTGTATCGTCTGTATCATCCGGCGATGAACCAGCTGTATCAAAAAGTTTCAATATTTTCTTAATTTCAGCATCACTTTCAATTAAGGGTCTATAGCCTATTTGTTTTACCGGATCAAATGGCACCACTATGCCGGCACGATGAAAGGTTTTACAGACGATACCTGGATGTCGTTCTTTTTTCAACTTTTCCATAAAATCGTATTTTACTTCATTTTGTTTGATAAACTCACATGCAGCCTTTTTTACATTTGCCATAGCAGTGGTCGTAAAGGGTGTTGCTGGGAGATCTTTGTGTATGTATTGGAAAAATGCATCAAATACATTACCAGCCACAAATTCAAATTCACAAGTTTTGGAAGCATCATTTCTAGCCACCAATAATGCGTCCTTATCATGGGGATCATCACGCCAATAACCATAATGTAAACCCGTGCCTTTACGTACAAATATAGTTTGAAACTCTGGTGGATCGTAGTAAAAACGCCAATGTCTAAGATAATCACCAGGCTCATGTATTTTGGCTTTATTAAATCTTCCCGCCAAAAATTCAAATGGACCTACTAACACCAATTGGTAATCTTTTTCCACTCGGTCCAATAAGTCTTCACCTTTGACATCCGGTTTTAAATACTCCAAAAATTTCCAAAATGCATAAAAATCTGGGGGCATTTCAACTAGAAATTTATGTCGTAAAAATTCATTTGTTTTAAGCAAATTATCATATTCCTGCTGCTCTGAAAACTTTATACGTTTCTGCAATAACGCCATCCAATTTTTGCTACTAACATTGGCCATCGCCTCTTTTCTTAAATCTTCAGTGTCATATTTAGGCTTTTCATCGGATACCTGTTTGTCATCCTCGGGTTTTTCCATTTCTGACGATCTACGTTTTGGTGCTGCCGATTCCTTTTTGGGCGAATTTTTTTCCATTTCTTTGGTCGCATCTTTTTTAGGATGATTAAATTTTTCCAAATGAGCCTCGTTTTTTTGATAACATTTATCCCAATATTTGCAGTCTTCTTTGGGCATTATTTTTATTTATTTTTCGCAAATATTTCACAATTTCAAGATTTTTGTAAAAAGTTTGTTTGTGCATATACATACAATCAGCGATTAACCACACCAAATGAAGTTGACGCCAACGGCAAAATTTTTCCCATATAAATATGGAAAGCAAAATGCTGCCCAAGCCAACCAGAGCTTTAAAGCATTGATTCAAAAGAATTATATTTAGTAGTGGTATTTTAAATAAGCTTTTTAGATTAATTTTACATATGTATTATACATTAAGGTTTCGTTTAAATTACGATATCTAATAAATGTTACAAATTTTCTGCTAAAAATGTAAAAAAATTATAAATTTAAATTTTTATATATAAATTCAACATGAGTTGTTAATGCAATAAAATTGTGTTCTTAGTTGAAAGTAAAGTTAATCGCAGCACCCGGTTTCTTATAACATTGGAATAGTGCCATGATCAAAGTAAAAATCTTGCTTCCAAATATTCGTCCATTATTAAAAATACTTTTAAAAGCTATATTAACAATGTTTCTTTCATCACTCCGCCATTTAATTATTGTTTTTTAGAAACCTACAGTCAATGAAAATTAGTGAAGAAAATTAAAAAAAAAATGTATGTTAAATTTAAGGCATTAGTAAATAAGTTTATTTATAAAATAAAAAAATATCATAAATGAAATAAATAAATTAATAATAAAAAAACATTACATATTCATATGAAAAATGCACTTTGTCGGGCGTTGCTAAAAAAAAAAAATTAAATATGACTCCCTCTGGAATAAAAAAAGAAATTTTCTATCTTCATATTTTGGGGCCGGTGCCTGTGACGCCCCAAGGGTCCAAAAACGGGTACGCGTAGTAACATAAAAGTCTGGGTGCTCAAATGAAAGGAAATTTTCCCAGGATCTCATGGTATATGGCGCCCTCTAGACCCATTAAACATGAAAGCTAAAAATAGTTAATTTTGTTTTTATATTTGTAAATACACGGACGTTGAAAGCTTCCTGTTTCTAAAATTTGACAGTAAATTTATACAAATAGTTTTATAATATTATATTTTTCAAGTTTTGAAGGTAGAAATCGAAAAAAAGGTATTTTTAAACAGCTTAATTTTCTGTTCCAAAGAACGACTTGTAGAACAAATTTATTTTCTTAATAACATGTTCTAATAACTGCAATAATTCTATGCGTAAATTCACTACAGTGAAAAAATGTCTAATTTGTATGGGATTTTCAAACGTAATATCGCATAAAAAAGCTATTTCTCAGAATTTCATTCCACTGAAAAACATTTCATGTGGAAGTTTTTTAACAACTCTGTTTAATGTGAATTTAAATTTAAAGTGTTGGTAGCCCTGAATGTTGTCAAAGTGTTCAATTTTTTATTTCTGTTTTGCTCTTTTCGGTGTAGAATTAAATTGTAGCAGATGGGTCGTACACACACTCAATGGTAAAAAGTGAATTTAATTTTTAAACAAATTATGCCAATAAAACAAATGAACCGGTATTGAACGATAGCAAGTCAAAATTTAAAAAATAAATTTTTGTGAGACACATGGTTCAGCCCGTTCAGCTGTATTGTTTATTGTCGAGCCTGAAAAATGATCGAATGATATGAATATGAATAATTGTAATTTTTTTGTGTGTTTATTTTACAGTAATTTCCAATCAGCTTTACCCTACAGAAGAACCGTTCCCTCCTGGTTGAAACTCGACGCTGAGGATGTTAGGGAATAATTTATTGGTAAGTTGTACAAGGTGGTGCATAATGGGCTTTTTTAAATTATTATTTTTTAATTATTATTTTTGCTTTTTTTTTGCAGTATTTTGTAAAGAAGGCTTGGGGAATTTAATACGGAACACCACGCTACATTGTCGTTTCAACAAGATGGATGTACAGCTTATACTGCAATCGTTTTTTAAGTTACAAATATAAACTTGTCTCAATAAGAAAAATGAAATTAATATAAAAGAATAAAATTCTAGAACTGTTTTGTGTGCAGAGCTTCTAAAAATTCAATCCTTCATTCGATTCAGATTGACTATGGAATGATTGAATTCTCAAACTACAATTTTTTAATGGTAATGAATTCTTTGTTGGTGCTAATTGATTTAATTTTAAAAGACTTCATTCGTGATTAATCATTATGTTTGTCAATTACTGAAATAAATTTTTCATTCGATTAAGTAATTTGGGAATGACATTTGACTTGCTTGACTCGATTTTAAATAACTATGTTATTATTTTAATTAAAGGAAATTTAAAATTAAAAAAAATCAAAATCGCCAAAAATGAAAATCGTTAAAACTTAACAAATCGCTAAAAATTAAAAAAATTATATAATTAAAAAAAATATATATAAAAAAAATGCCAAAATTTAAAAAAAAATAAGAAGTTTTTATGTATTGTTGATCTGTTACTTTGGTAAATGAATGGTATAAATAATCATATTCTTTTTTATAAATTGTTTTTATTGCAAAGAAACATGAACATTTTTTTAATAGTAAATTATAGAAAATAAAAATTGAAAAAATTCCACAGAACCAGCAGGATAGAATACTTAGTATTTTCGGTTGCCGCAACACAAACCTTTTCAGTATCCATGCCTTTGTTAGGTCAATGCTTTGATGATTTTCTATTATTATTTTGTATTGAGTGTTTGGAAACAAATTAACAAACCCGAAACCAACAGACAATTAGACTCAACGAAATTTAACAATTTATATTTATAGTCTATATTTTACACTTTATTGTTTTGAACTTTAATTTCTTTAATCTCCAAAAAACCATTTATAAAAAAAATATGATTTAAAATTCTATTAATACTATTCATTTTCCATTTATTTGAAGCTCTGGTTGTGTGACATTTTGTCTGTGGTTTATTGGTCTACTGAAAGACTAGAGAAATTTGATGAAAAATATTTTTAAATTAAATAGATATTGACATTAAAAGAACAATTAAAAAGTTGGTCCTTTTGGTAAGTTTTGATTTTTTTTTTGTACTTAAAATACTTTCTTTACGTTATACTAATATTAATAATATTTAGTATTTTTTGCTGATTTTAGGAAACCGATTTAAAATTCCACCTTACAAAAATTTTACTAAAATTTAGCAGCGGCTACTAATTTCAATGTACTACACGTCATGTGTTGCTAATAACAACAAAATTGTCAGTTGTCATTACCCACTTTTTTTTAGTGAGTGTAGATTTTGGACTTAAGGAGAACAATATTCTAATTAACTATGACAATGTAGAAAGTTCAAAAAAACTATTTTTAAATACAAAAATTAGAATAACTACTTTTATAGAATATAAGTTTTTTTTAGTGCTGTATAAAATAATAATTTTTTGTTACAGTTCTAAGCTATATAAAGATATATAAATAGCCTTAAAGTATACAATACAAATTTATTTAACTACCAAATTAACTTTTTATCACTCACTAACTGCAAAGAAACAAGTGGCAACACTTTTTAATAGTAGTAACATCAAGAACACAGCAAAACAAAATACTACAATATATAATACAAAAATGACTTGTATCAGAGCCTCGAAAGAATTATTTCAATTTAAACTTATTTCAGACAAAAATGAATTTAACATTAAGGTCGCCTAACTTATATTAAAAAGGCCAGGTCCAGAATTCATTTTTATTAAACAGCCACAGGGTAACCCATTTTTATACGAACGGGAAACGAAATTTGTATTATCGGAGTGTGTTAATTTATATTATTATATAAATTTATTAAAAAATAGAAACCCTTTGAAAAATTTACCGAATCTCGAAAAATAAGCGAGATAGAGCAAAACGGACAAAATTTTTGCTCTACGAGAGTATTAATATATTGCGATAATAAACATAGACCAGTACCTCGTTTCTGTATTTCTCGCATCGATAAAGTTTTCACAAAAAACATGTATAACACAACCTTGTTCTGCTTTCTGTAGGGTGGGTCACAGGCTATTAAATACATATTAATCTAGATAATAAAGCGCTGTATTCTTGTTATTTCTCTATGTATTAAGAAATTTTACAAAATAAAATTATTTTAATTCGCGAATCAAATCATATTATTTTTAATCCGAGAATCAAAATAATTAATTTTTTGATTCTCAAATCAGATCAAAATCGATTTAATTCTTTGATTTGAAATTGAATTATTCAAATTGAACTATTTCGTTTGATTGATAAAAAGAATTATTTAAATCGATTTGATTCTTCCAATAAGATAAAGATTGAATCATTTAAATCAGGTTTAAAAATTGATTTAAGAAATTATGTTTTTAAAGTTCTGGGTAGCCATGAGTATAGTTGTTAGTTATTTTTAGATAATTTCTTTGTTTATTTTTACAGTTGAAAACTAATATATTTTTAGTTTTTCCTGCCATTCCTACCAACAAAATGTTTTGTGTGGAGTCGTCAAGTTATGACCATTAATATTAATCAAATTCAAAAGTGAATAAAAGAAATTATTCATTTGAAGCTCTGCTGTGTATTTTGTACATTTTTCTGCTACTTAGTAGTATTTCGAAAAAAAAGTAATTTAGAAATCAGTTCTTTTCTGCCCTTCGTGCGATTCGTATGTTCTAGCGGCTTTTTGGTTTTGTTATTGCTTCTAAAGTGGAAGTGGAATATATTTTTTTTTTAGTATCTATTAATGTACAATTTTATTAAAACAAAATTTAATTTAAAAAAGGCATGTAATAAATGCAAATAACAAAAAAATTCAAATTCATAAAAGTTCATATATAAGTTTTGTGTAAAAAATCGATAGGAAATTATTAAAAAACATGGATATAGTTAAATTGTGTTGAGTCGTATGAAATTCATAAATAAATTACATTTTTCGGCATTTCTTTTGGGTGATTTGCTTTTTAGTTGCCTTATTCCATTTTCAGATGTGAAGTAAGAACTGCCAAATTTTACCGTCATCACCCATTTGTCTTATCCCAAAACATAGTGATGACGAAATAGTTTTTTACCAAGAATTTTAAGCTGTGTATTGCGAAATTAAATAAAGGAAATGAAATATACATATTTCGTTTAGTTATAGAATTACCTAATTATAAAGTGTATTTTAAAGTTTTTAATTCAATATTAACAACACGTGATTAGATAATTAACCATAACACATAATATTCAATTTAATTTAATGACAAAAAATTCACGAATATCTCAGGCGTAGTAATTACGTTTATACACATGGCTTTTTTTGTTTTGCATATGCAATTTGTTGCAATTACCGCTATAATCATAGCTTTTCTCTTTTCGGTTTTTGCTCTCATTATCACACTCTCTTTGTTTTCTTTTATTTCACTAGAGCAACAATTTGTTAATAGAAATAGAAAAAGGAATTCGCGTAAAACAAACAAATTTTTCTAAACACAAAACATTACAACAAATGATTTATATATATTTTAGTGTACAATAAAAAGTTGCCGGCTGTGTGATACATAAAAAGTAAGTGCTTAAATTATGTACTATATTATTTACATTTTTATTATAGTGTATATTTCTAAAACAGTTATTATATCAGTATGTATGTAATATACAAATTTGTTTATAAAAATTTATTATTATTTAAAAACTATTTTCCTTTACAAAAATCCTGATTATACTCTTGATCATTATTAGTTCAGTTAATGAAGAACTTTTTGTAAAAGTGATAAAAGTGGGACAATGGCTTTGTTTATCGGTAATTTATGTTCAAAAATTCCATATAAATTTGAAATTATTTCACGTAAAGAATTAACGCTTAGAATTATTGACGTTATCTACAATCACTTTTAGATGGGAGTTATCAGTTTATAGTGAATGTTCCTGTTAACACCATTTTTGGCACTATCAAGTTATAAATGGCCCGCTGGTACTTTTAGCATAATTTTGGCCCTTATTTTTTAATCCAAACTAATCAAACTACAGAGCAAAAACATTGTATCAACTACTTACCAGGCTGTTTACTCGATTAATTACTTTTGTTCGCGATGTCCAAAAAGTAATGGGTACTGATTATTTTTTGGCTGTTTGTAAGTGAGAAAGTAATGACCACCTATTACTTTGTGTTTTTTGTAAGTGAGAAGATAATGACCACTCATAATTTTTGGGACATCGCGAACAAAAGTAATTAAGCGAGTAAATAGGCTGCTGGTAAGTAGTTGAAACCCTGTTTTTGCTGGGTACTTTTAAATAAACAGTTAGCTGTTGCGATTGAATTTTTTGTAATGTCCAGTTTATACTACAATCAAAAACTTAAAATTTTTAAAAACCCATCTAAAAATCGAAATATATATGAGCATACATGATCATACATGGGCCTGAATATGATCATACATGGTCATATACGTCCATACATTGTTCAATATATGACCATACATGATCTCATATATGATCGTATATCTTCGGATCCGAAATTTGAGGGTATATGGATGTATATGATCATATACGAGCATACATGAATAATATATGAGCATGTATGATAATATATGCACATATATCACCATATATTCTCAAACTTCGGATCCAAAGATATACGGTCATATATGAGATCATGTATGGACGTATATGACCATGTATGAACATATACAAGCCCATGTATGATCATGTATGTTCATATATATTTTGATTTTTATATGGGAAGTTAAATTTTTTTTAATCAAAATTTTTATGGAATTTGATAATTTTGGTCTTACTTAATGTAGTAAAGGGTGTTTTTTTTAAAGGTGTGGAACTTTAATTTGAAATGTGGCACAAAAGAATTACGATTTTTTTTTTAATTTTATATATTTTTGGAAATTAGTTATTAAAAGCTATTTTGCGTATTTGGAAGGTCCAATTTAAAATAATTTTTTGTTTTTTTTTTGCTTTTCTTTTAAACTTCAAGAACAATAATATGTTAATAAATAATGAAGTACCGATATTGATATATATCACTACATATTTAGAGACTTTAAATTAATGTGTTGCTGACATTGTGTTAAGTAGTAGTTGGTCAAAAAGGATATACTATTTATTATTTATATTAATCATATAATTACAAATTATATCCTAATACCCTAACCGAGCACTAGCAACAAAGGCCATCGGCTCGTTGTAGCGAAAAACAGACTGATAAGCTAGCACTGATAAGCTAGCACGCTACCAACTAGCCTACCGGGGCGATCTAAAAGGATATAAATAATGGGCTTATCGTATTGTATTATACAAAACTAATTGAACAGAAATGCCATGAAGATAATTTGTTGACGATTTAACAAAATATTTAATCATTTCAACGAAAAATTTATAATTTAAATGTCATTGATTTATGTTTAAATAGTGTAGATTATTGTAAATATATATATATATATATATAATTGAAGAAAAAGAATTATGCAATTTTTTATTATTGTTACCCGATTTTTAAATATTTTTTATATCTAATTTAAAAGGGTTACAAAGGTTCTGTACTACCCTTTTCAAAATTTATTTCACGCACGTTTTCTATATGTGTACGTGTAAAATATGAAAAATCTCAAATTTGAAAAAAATCCAGCATGTGCCCTTTCAAAATTTTCAATTTAATTATGTTTGATATAATGTACTGCAGTTGTATGAATGTATATTTTGCATGCTCTATTTTACTTTAAAATGGCATGAATTATTTTACTCATTACGTATGTAGTAGTGTGTACTTATTTTAGTCTCTATTGCTAATCAGCGATTTTATTATTACAAGTTATGACACAGACCTCAATTTCGTTGAAAAGAGAAAGTGAAATTGAAAAATTCTAAAATCTGCCTTAACGATGAGTGAGCCTATACTTCAGGTAATATATATTTCAGGTTTCTAGGAGGAACCTCGGAGGAGGAACCTATGTACCAAACTTCAACTTCCCAGAGAGAATTTTTCCCTTTCTTGCCCCTTCGCGTTGTATTTTTCAAAAATCCCATCTAAGCAGTTGTCTACAATGGACAAGGAGCCTACATATCAAATTTCAACTTCCCAGCTCCAGTGGTTTAGGCACGTCGTTTAGGGGTAGACTTTTCGCTCTTTGAAGCCCCCGTTTTACCACAATTCTAAAATGTACCTTTTTAATGAGTTAGCGCATTCACTACACTAATAAGTGTAGGCAGGCTGTTAAGTGGTAAACATATAAGGGGTATATATATAAGGGATAGTCTATAGACTTTCCTCGTTCTTGCCCCTCCCCGAAGGACCGGAGGAGGAACCTACATATGTAACACATATCAACTTCCCAGCGCTAGCGGTTTGGCAGGCCGTCAAGGGGGAGAATTTTCCGTGTTGAATTTTTTAAAAACCACTTCTTAGATGTTATCTACACTGGATAAGGAACCTGCATACCAAATTTCAACTTCCTAGGTCCAGCGGTTTGTGCAGGCCGTTAAGGAGGACCTTTTCGATCTTTTAAACCCAATTTTCACAACGTCCCTGACCAAAATTCTAAAACTTAGCTTCTTAATGAGTTAGCAAATACTCCAGGCAACACATATTTAAAATTTCAAGGTTTCTAGCTATTTTGGTTTGGGCCCTTCCCCGTAGGAATAGGATTATATATCGTAATATTTATATGTCTGGGGAACCACATATACTAGGGTAATTTACATTTTTTTTACTTTTGTATTTTTAAGTTGTTATTGCTGTACATTGTTATTTAACTTACAATAAATATATAATTGGCCTTCTGGGCTTCCTATGTATTGATATTAAATAAATAAATTTCGAAAAGCCCTACCTGGGTGCATGTCTACACCGGAGGAGGAACCAATATACCAAATTTCAACTTCTCAGCTACAGCAGTTTTGACAGGCTGTGAAGGAGGAGAATTTTCTCCCTTTTCTGCCCCTCCCCATTGGATTGGTGAAGGAGCCTATATACCGAATTTTAACTTCCTAGGTCCAACGGTTTGGGTAGGCCTTTAAGGGGAGACTTTTAGCCCTTTAAACCCCTATTTTGAACACGTCACCGGCCAATATTCTAAAATGTAGCTTATCAACGAGTTAGCACATACTCCAAGGAAAGCATATTTTAATTTCAGATTGCTAGCTAAAGGGGTTTGGGCAGGTCGTGAAAGGGGAGTTTTCCACCTTTTTCCCCTCCCCGAAGGAATTTCAAAAAACCCCTTCTTAGCGGATGACTACGCTGGAAGGGGAACCTAAGTAAAAAACAAAAAAAAAATTAAGCTTCCCGTTACTTTGCGATATTTTTTGGATCCATGCACGGTAACTAACTTTCAAATCGTTAGTGCGGGACAATTTGCTTCTTCTTTCCTTTTATTTGACGTAATTGAAATAAATAAAGGAAAGGCCGCTTGGCAGTAATTAATTTAAAAAGAAAAAAAGGATATGTTTCTTTTTGAATGGTACATAAGCTGCTAATTTATTTAAAAATTAAATTTTAATTAAAAATGTATATTTTATGATTCAAACTACAAAAAAAAAAACAATTACTTTCTAAAGAGCAGTCTGATATTCGATATGACAACTTAATAAATTGCTTTTCGTTTGAATAGAAGAAAAACAGTAGTCACAAATTACTTAAATTCCGAGAAATTAAACATGTAGCTTTTAAAACCAATCCCTTTCTCTGGGCAATATTGTAAATATAATGGAATTAAATGTCACCAAGTGATGTATACGACAAATTTTACACACAGATAATAATTTACTGCAAACATACTCCAAAACCAAAACTTATAAAAATGCAAGATTGGCATTCACCGAAAAGTATCAGTTTTGGGAAGAGCTGTGGGCTTCGGTTATGAAAAAAATTAATCTTGACGGCCCTGATGGATTTCAGAAGAATTGGCATAATAAAAATGTTAAAAAGAATCAGAGAATGTTCGGATTTTTTGGTGGGACATCACTTATAATATTTTAACAAAAATGTTTTATTTCAACAAAAATGAACAATATTGGGGTAGATATGGCTAGTGTTTAAGTTTAGTATCACTATTATTTCTTTCGAATAACGTATGGGCACAAAAATGCGGAATAGAGTAAATGCGGTAATTAAAAAAACTCTTGCTGTTTATAACGAAAACTTTGAGAATTTAACGGTAATAGCAACTTGTTTATTAAAAAATATTAACGCGTGCATCATTGATCAATTAGTATTAAAAAAACTAAACGTATCAGATCGACGTAAGCTAATTTGTAAATTTTGTAAAGAAAATCCGTTCAAGAAAAGAATTGACATTGTTAATCATTTCAAGGACATGGGATTTAAAAAAACTTTTATCTACAAGCCAGTAAACTTGATAGAAAATAGAAATAGTGTAGAAAGAAAATCTGGTTCGGGGAGGATATGTTGTTTGCAAGACCTAAAAGTTCGCTGTAAATTGAAAGCTGAAACCGTGGGCCGCAGCGCAATATCTTTCCGAGAGTTGGGAAAGAAGTATCAATGTCACAAAAATACAATGAAGAAATATCTGGAGTCCATGGGAATTCAAAAGAAACAGAAAAAAGCGGCACCAGCAACAACTGGGAGACAAAAAAAAATCATTAAATCAAGACTACGTCTCCTTTCCCAAAATTACTTCTCTGCAACCTCTGTGTATAAATGTGTGATGTATGATGAGACCTATTTCACAGTGGAAGCAATGCATGGCAAGAAAAATATTACTTTGAGACTTCTGAACATTAATCAACTTAAACATCCAAGTATATATGTAAGACCAAATTTCCAGGAAAGGTTTTATTGTGGTTGGCGGTTAGTGATCGTGGTGTATTCCAGAACTTGAAAGATTTATCAAAAAAATACCATAATAATGAAAATATTGTTTTCTGGCCAGATTTAACATCGTCCCACTACGCCAAAGTTACGACAGACAATTTAAGTCACAGAAAAATCAAATTTGTGCCGAAAGATAACAACCCACCAAATGCTCCACAACTTAGACCAATAGAAACTTTTAGAGAAGAGTATACAGAAATGGATACAGAGCAAGAAATGTGGATTGCCCCATTCGGAAAAAAAGAACTAAAAACCATCGATACAAGCGGAATTGAGAGATCCATGGCTGAAGTACCAAAAAAAAAAATCGAAAGGTAAACCCCTATGGGGTTAATATTTTTTTCTTTTACCTAATAAATAAATAAAAATTAAAATCAAAATGCTTTGTTTATATATTTTTTTAATATTTAGCATTTTTCCGTATTTTTTTGTCAATACGTTATAAAATTTAAGTTTTGTTATTTAAAAATGAATTAAATAATTTTTATTTATTTTTTGATTATTATGCCATATATCAGGGTGGGCACGAAGGGCCACATTAAGGTTTCCAATAAATCATATTTAGAAAAGCCAAAACATTTCAATTTATCATCATCGAAGCTACAATGAAAGCTGACTTACCTTTTTTACATAAACTTTTAACATTTTTTGTGTTCGGTTACTTTAACTGAATAATAATTTTCACAAAAAAAAAATCGATTAATACAACTAACTTTTAGTTGCAACACACAAAATCATAAGAAATTGCATTTGAATATCGTTTTACTACAATAATTTATTTGTTGCAGCATCTAAAATATGCTGCACAATTCGGTGGGTGCTAATTTTTGAATAAAACTATAGTTTTTTTTTAATTTTAAATAAATCTATTTTCTCGTCAAATCCAGTGTTTTTTTAACAGTAGAGAATTTTAATAAAATTTTACTTAGTATGTATCCTGTTTTTTGAATCATTTGTTTGTTGAGCCGATTTGATTCGACTTTGAGTGTAAACTTTAAGAAAAATTCTGAGGTAAAACAAAGAATTTTCTTCAATGTCTCCAAACTGTTTGGTTAGACACATTCAGCATTATAAAATATGATTTAGGCCCGATTTCTGAATGTCCAGTTTAAATTTAACAATAAAAAATGAGTTAGTTTAGGTGGCAATTAGTGACTAATGAGTCATTGAAATAATGGAAATTGTTTTTCCCGTGATAAAATTTTGCTATGACTTTAATGAACTCGAATCGTAATTTAAATTCTGAAAATTCATCGCTTGTTTTATTTTATAAGAAAAACACAGTCACAATTAACCCAAAATATCACTTTTTCAATCAAAAAAAAAATAGTGTTGTGTATTAAATTTCTCTAAAAACAAATTGTACTAAATTACGGTTTTTCCACGTGAAACCCGAAAAACTTACTATGCTTTAACAGAGAAAACTAGCTATATTTTATAAGGCGGTCTTCTTGTTTTTAAGCATTTTTAATACATTTATTTCTTTTGCAATATTTTTAAAGCATTATCCTAAAATTTACTAATTTTTCGGAAAAGGTTAAGCAAAAATATTAAATTTCACCATGATTTAGCAATAGTGGGGCATGTCCAATTACTTTTAAGCAGCCAACAAAAAATTTAAGCAAGTCATTTAACGTCATGAGAAATTTTTTGTTTGTTAAATTGTTGCTTTACACAATGATTATCGATGCGACCCAGCAAAACTTTGGTAATGGGTGCGATATTCTCATGCTGATAGCTCGTTACCTTTTTCATTATTTGCAAGCATAAAGTAATAAGTTACTCATTATTGATTACGTAATATATGATTTATAAATGTAAAGTAATACCTGAAATATTTTTGAAAATCAATTTTTAGATGCATTACTTTGTGTTTTTTTGTAAGCAAAAAAAAACAAAGCGCATTTCAATTCATTTAAGTTTAAAGCAATCAAATACTATATGCGTCGATAGCTCAGTGGGTAGAGTTCCCGTCCCTGGTTCGATTCCCATCTTGACCAAATTATTTTTAATTACAAATATTTTAAATAAAATACTTGTAAGAATTTTTTTTAATAAAAATTCCTCTTTTTTAAAAAACTATTTTTATACACATTACTTTTTCCATTCTTATAACCATATATGTAACCCTTTACATTATCACCTCTAAAGTAATGGGTATATACATTACTTTGAGGCCCATCGCCTGTAAAATTCATCAATGAAGTAAGGTGTAAAGCAATCCATCGGCCCCTATGGCTATACATTACTTTACCCATTATTTGGTAATGTGTGGTTTTGCTGGGACTGGTAGGTAAATTACGGGCAACTTTTTTTAGAACAAAATTTTTCTTTTTAATTTTAGAATTTACAAAAACGTAAAATATCTGAAGAAGCAAAACCCAATTAATCGGTAAAGTTGGCGATTAATTGTTTAATGCAAAATAAATGTATATCTTTCATTAATAGAAACACAGATAAATTGTTTGTTCAGGAAAATTCCAAGAAATCTCAGAATCAGGCCTCAGAATCTTGGGGTTTTGGAAGGAATCTGAGGACCCTTTTAAAAGAAAGTGTGGTCACACATGTTTAGTGGAAGAAAACTCTTAAGCCTAAAACAGATAAACGTAGTGTAGACATTTTGTTGATAAGACCGGGTTTTTATTTTCGAGAAATTAAAAAATTCTATAAATAAACTAGAGCTGCCTTCAAACACTATTCATTAGGAAATTCTAAAAAATATTGTGTCAGTGATTGTATTATCTAAATATGCGATGTGAAATAATAAATATCTGTAGATTTTTGAGAAAAGTCCACTTAAGAAAATTTTCCAAATTTCGTAGTCTATAAAATTTTTGAATACGCATATTCCTGTCAAGTCCTTACCTGGAAAATTATAACGATTTCTTTTTTGGGTTCTACCTAAGTTATTAGGTTTGTTTTTTCGAATTTTATATAAATATTCCATACAAATTTAAGTGGATATAGACTTGCTAAGTAGTTATAGATATAGCTACTTCAAAATTAAGTATGTATAAAAATGCTGCCAAGTCTTAGAAATTATTGCCGTTTCTCTTTTAAACGTAAACAAAAATATTTAAAATGTTTGTATTTTTCATTTGATAAAATATTAAAAATAACAAATGCTTACAAATGACATGTGTTTGTAAGTTAAGGCAGAGCAGGGCAAACAATATAATTGCTCTTTTTCGCGTTCCCGCGAAGTCCATATACGAAAACAGCTATTTAAATTGTATTTGTTTACAAAAAATAGAGAAAAGTCAGGTAAGTAGGAATAGTAATTTTCTTTACAAGTTGTTATAGATATAAAATTCGAAAAAAACAAACCTATTATAGTTTTTTAAAAGTTTTTGGTAAATCAATTTTTTTTTTTGTTTTTAAAAGTTAAAAAAAAAAATATATTTTTGAATTGAAAGCAATTTTATAACATAAGTAACGGCATAGTTGTTGTTAGGAAAATACTTGGCCACTTCTTTGATTGATTGGAACAAACAATACATTTTAAACGGTCTTTTGTTTAATCTGTGCCTATTATGGAGGCTTTAGCTTTTAAATTATATTCTCAGGGTGAAAAAGCTTATTTTTCAGAACCTGGATCAATAACTTAAGAAAAACTTTTTGTTTCTAAGAACGATAACTTGTTGCCCTTTATAATCTGTTTTTCTGTCGGTTTTTACACCGATAATTTTTGTGGGAATTTACTTTACCAAGTATTCCAAGAACCACTTCTGGAGCTAGTTCTAGTCAGTTATATCTTACATTTAAGTTAAGATAAACGGGTTGTGGTTTCATGCAATTTGTTCATGTATAATAGATTTGGTTCGGAATGGATATTTCTGGTCAGAATTCCTACAGAGTTAATATGCATTAATGTAAATTGTCTATCGTATTTTGTAAACCCAACACAGCATTTGCTTTGAGTTGGTTAAAAAAGTTATCTGATTCTTAAGAATCTCCTTTACTTGATTTTAAAAGAATTTGATTATATTTTAGTTCGTGTGTGTTTTTTTTAACTTTTCTTGTTATATTCTTAGCCAAAATTTAAGAAATTAGGAAGATTTTCGAAATAATAACTGAAAAAAAACCATATAAAAAAAATGTAACCGGTTAATTGACCTATTTTAACCGGTTATTCGGGACGAATAATTATTTTAGCTTTAAACTATTTGTTTCGACATTAACCGAAATAGAGGCGATTAATCGAGGAATCGATTAATCGATTAACCGAATTGGAAACACAAATTAATTCCGAGAAAAACCTGTAACTTGACCGATTGTTTGGTAAAAGTTTATTTGGGACTTTAAAACAAACATACAATAAATAGGGAACATACGATATCTTAGAACAGATTTGATGAAATTTTTTATTTACAAATTAATAGTATTAGTAGGATTTTAGATCATAAAGGGTGTCCCAAGAAGAACGCAATTTTTAAATTTTAAATAAAACACAGATATTTAAAAAAAAAATCGTGAAACTTTATTATATCGTAAAGTAGACAGAATGAGGTTATGTATGGAACAATATATCGTGCAGATGGCCGCCGCGGCTTTGCTGGCATGCACGCGATCTTTTAATCAAATTTTCAATGACCGTTTTGCATGAATGCTGCGGTATTTCATTAATGCAGCGTCCAATTTCCTCTTTTAAGGCTTGAGTAGTCGTCGGCTTACTCGCGTAAACCGTCGACTTCAAAAAACCCCAAAGAAAAAAATCTAATGGTGTTAAATCGCACGATCTAGGCGGCCAATTCTGATCTCCAAAACGCGAAATAACACGACCGGGAAATGACTGATGCAGCAATTGAATTCTTTCTCTGGCTGTATGACATGTGGCACCGTCTTGTTGGAACCACATGCCCTCCACATTCATTTCTTTAATTCTAGGCAAGAAAAAACTGGTTATCATTTCACGATACCGAACACCATTGACTGTTTGCGCTTGACCTGCCTCATTTTCATAAAAAAAGGTCCAATGATTCCTCCAGCCCAAAAACCACACCACAAAGTGACACGTTGAGGATGCATTGCTTCTCGTGAATCACTCGAGGATTTTCCTCACCCCAAATGCGACAATTCTGCCTATTGACGAAGCCATCAAGATGAAAATGGGCCTCGTCACTGAAGATGATTTTATCAGCAAAATCAGCATTTTCATGTTGTCTCTCCAATACCCAATTAACGAACTCCCTTCGCTGTCCATGGTCAGCTGGCTTCAGTTCCTGAGTCAACTTTGTATGCATGAAGCTGCAAATCTTTCGTCAAAATTCGCTGCAAAGTGGATTTGGAGACACCAATTTGCTGAGCTCGGTGTCGAATTGAGGTGGATGGAGTTTGAGCGACATAATCACGTACAGCTGCGACATTTTCGGTCGATCGACCTGGTCGATGGCGCGTTGTTGTCTTTACATCACTAACAGACCCAGTTTCGGCAAATTTATCCATTAATCTCTTTACAGTTGACTCTTTTGGAGCATTATTGTGACCCCAAATTGATCGCAATTTGCGAACTGTAGCCGCAAAACTTTCACCATTTTGGTAAAACAATTTCACAATGAGAATGCGTTGTTCATTCGTGTAGCGCTCCATTTTTACTAACCTCGTACCTTCTACTAGCAAACAATAACAATTGTTCAAATGTCAAACAATGACACTTCGAATGTTGCCAGATTTAAAAATTGCGTTCTTCTTGGGTATAATCATATTCTTTTTTTATAAATTATTTTATTGCAAAGAAACATGCAAATTTATTAGTAAATCCGAGCGCCCCGGTAGGCTAGTTGGTAGCGTGCTAGCTTATCAGTGCGGGGGTCGTGGGTTCGATTCCCACCAGAGGCTCTGGTCTGTTTTCGCTACAACGAGCTGAAGGCCTTCGTTGCTAGTGCTCGGTTAGGGTATTAATATATAATTTGTAATTATATGTTTAATAAAATAAATAAATAAATAAATAAATAAATAAATAAATATTAGTAAATTATAGAGAATACATAGTATTTTCGGTTGCCGCTACACAACCTCCTCAGTAAAGAAGTTTTTTTTTATGTATTGTTGATCTGTTATTTTGGTAAATGAATGATATTAATAGGATTTTAGATCATATAATCATAATCTTTTTTTTATAAATTGATTTATGCAAAGAAACAAAATTTTTATTAGTAAATTATAGAGAATAAAAATTTAAAAAATTTAACAGAGTCACAGCAGGATAGAATACTTAGTATTAGATTTTATTTACAGCAACAAACTTATATTTTTTTGCGTAATAAGCTAAAAGTTTAATTTTTGCCACATCATAAATAACATAATATCATTTGAAAATCTTATAACTTATTGTTTGTTTACAAACATATAACCATTTATTTCAATACAATTTAATTGTTTGCAGATTATTTTTCTTGGTAGCAATTATTAAAACTATAAACAAAATAATTTTTTGTATACAATTCTGACAAAAACCAATTAAATTTTAAAATCCGACCGAATAAGGTTTCTGGTAAACAAATTTGTAGTGGATATCAATTATATGCCAACCGATGCTGAAAATTAATTACTCAATATTTTATACATACATATAAGATCCATTTCATAATTATAACTTCACTTTTCTTTTTAATATAATTCTTTCAATATACATATATTGATTCCCTTTGGTCTTTTCGGATGAATTACTCTTCTTTGAATTTGCTCTTGATTGATAACTGTTTTATATTTGTAGTTGTAGTTGTTGTATTTTTTTTTTTTTGTAATTTACCGATTGTTCGTGTTTCATAATTATAACGTCACTTTGCAAAAAATAGGAAAATGAGATCAATAAGTGAAATTAGATCGATTTTCATCATTATTTTCCTCGTGGAAAAATACTGTCCGCCTGTTGGCTTTCAAAGCCGAAAATGTGAGTTTTCGAGAAATCGCTCGAAGCTTGGGTCGCAGTCTAAGGGTAGTTCAAAATTTTTTTAAAGAATCCCACAAATTATGGAAAATCTGTCGCAGCGCGAAATATTATATTATGGAGCAAAGTGAAGTCAATGCCAATTTTTCAAAAAAGTCATCTTCTCTGATGAAGCGCATTTCCATCTGAATGGAATTTGGGGCTAAGAAAATCCTAATGAAATCCAGGAGAAACAAATGCACCCACAACGAGCAACTGTCGCTGGTTTTGGTCAGGCGGCGTGATTGGGTCTTACTTTTTTAAAGATGAGGGCGAAATTGCAGTGACTATCAACGGTAGCCGTTACAGGAACATGATTACGGAGTTCTTGTGGCTTCAACTGGACGACATGAATCTGAATGACATGTGGTGTCAGTAAGACGGAGCCAGCTGCCACACCGTGCATGAAACAATCTAAATTCAATCAAGAAATTCTGATGTCAACTGACCAGCAATATCATGCGATTTAACGCCTTGCGATTTCTTTCTTTGGGGTTTTGTTAAATCTCCGGTTTATGCAAATAAACCAGAAACAGTTCCTGAGCTCAAATCCGAGATCCAACGCGTCTTCGGTGAGATACAGCCTCATCTCTGGAAAAAGTCTATGAAAATTTCATGAAAAGAGTAATGGTAATAATTAGAGCCGTGGGGGCCATTTGACGGATATTTCATTCCATACTTAATGGGAACAACAATCTCAAAAAATACCTGTTTTTGTTTTAAAATAGAAAAGTGCATTCTTACTGAGTCACCCCAACATATATTACCTTAAAAGCATTTCATTTGCGTTTTTACTGTCATATGCATAGACATTCTGTTGATTTTTACTTATAAATCAAATTAACATGTAAAACAACAACAAATTTTCCTTATAAGACTGTTATAAGAATCAACTAAATGTCTATGGATATAGGGGTTAATCTTTAACTATTTTATCCTAACATTATTGCCTCAGATTATAAAAAGGCTTTTCAACTGTTAGTAAGAACTCTCAAGCTGAGATTCTCTAAATAGGATAACAACTAAAAAGGAAACACCGTTGGGAAAATAAATAAGTATGAATACCTTTTTAGCGGTCAGTTGAAATTTATATTCAAAAATTACCCCCTGAAATGTATTTTGATGACAATTTCAATGGGGAACTGAAACTAATAAAAAAATTAAAAATAAAAAATGTTTAAAAATAACTTTTTAAAATAACAAATTGTATCCTATAAATATGTGACCGCTATGTTTCATACTACATTTTTATTATTTTTGTAATAATCTTGTATAAAAATTTGATTGAAATCTTGAGGAGTTTTTCAAAAGGAAAAAAAAAACATTTTTGAAATATTTGTATAATACGTTCAAAGACATTGTCATTCAAGAAGTATCCATTTTCATATTTTTTATTAAAACAAAATAAAGGGTGGTTAAATTTTAAGAAACGATGTTGATTTTGACTAAAACACAAATTATTTAGGAAATTATTGTCATTTCTTTTTATTATGATAATATTTTATGGTTCATTTATGTATGGAACAAAATGTCAGCCAAATGGCCGCCGTGACCTCGGTGGCACACCTCCATCCGATGGTCCAAATTTTCGATGACGCTGAGGCATAATTAAGGTTCTATGCCGTTAATGTGCCGAATTATCTCATCCTTTAGCTGTTGAATTGCTGCTGGCTTATCGACGTACACCTTTTCTTTCAAATAAACCCCAAAGAAGGAAGTCCAACGGTGTCAAATCACATGATCTTGGCGGCTAATTGACATAACCACCGCGTGAGATAACACGGCCATTGTTTCGTTAGCTGTGTGGCAAGTGGCAATGTTCTGTTGAAACCACACATCCATATCCTCAATTTCTGGCTTTAAGAATTCCGTTATGATCTCGCGATAGCGAACACTGACGGCGAGTCGAGGTTGACGGCTATTCTGCCACACTATAGCTAACAACAGCAATGTTTTCCGCAAAACGAACTTGGTGAGCATGCACAGGTGTTTTTTTATTTCTTACAGACCCGATTTGCAGAAATATGTGCACAATTATCCGGATTGTGGACACATTTGGTCGATTTTGCTGACCAAAAAAATCACAAAGTGCATTTTGATTTGAACGCCCATTTTTATAATAAGCCTGAATAACTTTAACGCGTTGCTCGATTGTGTACCTTTACATAGTTCAAATTGAGTTAGTCTAAAATTGTGAAATGTCAAATAAAATGCAAAAAAAAACTTGACGTTTAGGTGTGGTTCACATTCAACATCGGCCCTT
Organism: Eustalomyia histrio; assembly: GCA_949748255.1. Lineage (NCBI taxonomy): Eukaryota > Metazoa > Arthropoda > Insecta > Diptera > Anthomyiidae > Eustalomyia > Eustalomyia histrio. The sequence continues at coordinate 221,148,974 of OX456523.1, forward strand.
AAAATTTAACCACCCTTTACATGTTTTGATTAAACATTTAATAAAAGTGTTAGCAATTTTTATAAAAATATAAAGTGTTGAAAATTGCATTTTTTAGAAACACTTATATAACTGAAGCGGAGCCGCGAATAACGTTTTAAGCGACAATTTTACAAAACCTGATTTTTCCAGATTACCGTTAGATTAACTCTCTTTTATGACTTAAAAATGAAATTAGGCAAAATTATGCAGGATTTCGTTATCAAAATGCATTCTAAAGAAGTCAGTCAGTGGGATACACATACAAGTTCTAAAAGGTTATTTTTTGTTTTCTCAACAATTTCAATTTTGTGGCTTACAACGTTATTCGCGGCTATGCTTCAATTATTGCAACCTTAGTTGTGTTGATGAGTTGCCATTGATGGCAACTGTTTTAAATTTTAGGGATGGCATATGGGAATTACTTTTACAACCACTTGATCGAGTTTAAAAAACCGAAACTGGGATTTTAAAAATGTTAAATCTACAGAAGAACCGAAAACTGCTTTTCGAAAAATGTCGAATAATCGGTCTCTTTATTGATCAGCATTAATATAACTCTAAAACATCCAGTACCTCAGATTAATTTTAAGTTTACACATCCGCAATGATGCCGATTTATTTCTAATGTACTGTTTACAAAAAATTAGTTCTTATGTCAATGTCAAAAATGTTTTATAAGTGGCATATTAGAAGAATTAAAACTTTTGTTTTAAGTTTTTTGTAAATTACATCTCTATAATAAAAACATTTGTATAAATATTGTATAAAGAAATATATATGTATGTATGTAGATTTTCTTTTAAAAATCTTTAAACATGAATGTTTTAAAGAAATGTTTGCTTAATTCAATATAAAAAGAATCTTACATAACGGAAGTAGATAGATATTTTTCAGAATTTAGAGTTTGATCATGACCGACTTGATCATTATTACATTATAAATTCTACAAATTATAATAATTTTTAAATTTGCAATGTTTTAATTACAATCTATAAACTATTTCAAGTTGTTGACCACAGTTTGATAAAATTGTGTTGAATGAACAAACCGGACATTAAAGATAATTTTATCTCTATGTGTAATAATTGTATTTTTATGGATGTAAGAAATCTATTATACATTCAATGAACTTGTTAAGAGCTCAATTACATAAAATAGAGTTTTGTTTTGTATGGTCCATAAATTAAGATAAGAATTACTTAAGCGATCTAAATTTGTGCAAATGTTAGAAATGTAAAAAGGGCACTATACAAGTTTCATAAAAATTTCTAAAGATTGTACTTATTATTTAAGCATAGTTAACTATTTTTTTCCGTTAAAAAATTTCACTCAAACTTTAATGGCCTCAAATCGTAATTTAAATTACACTGTGCTCAAATTTGACACTTTTTTTTAACAAGCTGGGCACCCTACTGGAAAAGCTAATTTGAGTACGCTCATCTCAATGGTGCTAGTCGTTTTTCGAAGTTAGCGCTCGAATTCGTGATTTAAAATTTCAATACTAAGGTTCGTGATCCTTATGCAATTTTAAGTCGATTTAGCGATGTCCGTCTGTCTGTTGAAATGGCGATTACGACGCGAAGACGCAAGCGGAGGTTGATATTTTTACCCAGATTATTGAACATCTCCCGAGCAGTTTGGTATTGAAAATGAGCAAAATCGCTCCAGCGGCTAAAAAGTTATGAGTGAAACTGTGAAGATAAATTTTCCATACGGATTCGCGTATTTTAGTACAATTTCATAGTAGCGACTGGTACGTAATATATTTTTTATATTTTTCCACCAGCCGCTTAGAATCTAATGATATTTTGTGTTCACCTCAAATATTTTTCACCTCTAAAAATAAATAAAATTTATTCCACCACAAAAAATTTTTTTCACCACAAAAAATTTTTTTCACCACAAAAACTTTTTTTCACCTCAAATTTTTTTTTACACCAAAAAATTTGTTTACGCATCCTGAAAAGTTTTCACCTCAAAAAATTTTTTTCATCCATAATTTTACGGTTAAAGTTTTTTACATTGTTTTTATCAAAAACAGCACAGACAATTTTTTTAAGATATTGGTGGAGGGTATTCAAAGATTTGGCACAGCCGAATTTTATTCTTTTTTTACTTGTTTTAATTTTCTATTGATATTTCTTTTTATTTTAAAGATCGGAACATGAATTGTCTCTAAAAATATAAAAAGTATTTATAATTACTTTCATATATTGTTTAAAAGTATATATTTAAACTTACTTGTTTAAAAACTTGTCCATTTTTGTTTCATTTTATTATTACACACTTTATGTTTTCAAATACCATTACTCAAAAGCAATAGGAAATTTATTTGCAAATACAAAGTTTTATTTATCAATAATTTTTTACCGTTACCATTATTTGACAGTCAACTTTGTTTCTTTTTTTTTTTATTTACGTGATATACCTAGAGCTTGGAATGCTGTTTTTGACATCCAGTTTATTTTGTTTTAATATGAGTTTAACTAGGTAAAATTGGCTAGTTAAACCTAAGTTACAGATGTCAAAACACACAGCTGGTGAAAAGCGTCTCTTAATAAATCAGCTGTTCGTAAATACTAAAAAGTTGTTTACAAACATGAAAATTTAAAAAAGACCATAACAAGAACGCCTAGGATATTTGTGAATACGTGCTTTTGTTTGAAAAAATATTTGTTTTGATTTTTTATTAAGTATTTAAGTAAAATATGGCAACATTAACCTTATCTGCCAAGTCTTCAACTACTACTGAAAAACAACAAGTGGGATCACAGCCAGTTTAAATTTATTTTCAGTTTAACTAATAAGCCATTAAACCAAGTTTAACTCAGTTGAATTTTGAGCTGAAAGGGCCAAAATAGATTATAAAGTACACAGGGGCATCAGACATTCAAAAATGGCCCAATTGTGCCACATTTTGCATCACTGCCATTAAACGATGTTCTTTATACTTTTGGGATCATTTTTATACTCTCCATCATATATGGTGAGGGCATATATTAGTTTGTCATTCCGTTTGTAACATGTCGAAATATAGGTCTAAGACCCCATAAAGTATATATATTCGTGATCCTTATGCAATTTTAAGTCGATTTTGCGATGTTCGTCTGTCTGTTGAAATGGCGATCACGACGCGAAGACGCAATCGGGGGTGCCTATTTTTACCCAGATTTTTGTACATCCTCCCGAGCAGTTTGGTATTGAAAACGAGCAAAATCAGTACAGCGGTTAAAAAGTTATGAGTGAAAATGTAAAGATACCTCTAAATTTTACATACAAATTGGTGTATTTTCATAGTAGCATAGTAGCGTGTATTTTAACAAGTCGCTTAGAAATTAATAACATTTTGTATTCACCTCAAATATTTTTTACCTCAAAATTTTTTTCACCACTAAAATTTTTTTCACCACAAACAATTTTGTTCACCTCAAAAATTTTTTTTACCTCAAATTTTTTTTCCACGAAAAAATTCGTTTTCGCATCCAAAAAAGTTTTTCACCTCAAAAAATTTTTTTCACCTCCATAGTTTTACTTCAAAAGTTTTTTACATTATTTGTATCAAAAACAGTAGGGAACATTTTTTAGGACATTGGTGGAGGGTATTCAAAGATTCGGCACAGCCGAATTTAAGCCTTTTTTACTTCTTAAATTTAAATCGAATCAGTTTAAGACTTTGTTATTAAACAAAACTTTTAATAGAAGAATATATTTTTGTGTGTATCGATAATAGTACATAATGTGTTATTTATTTTACTTTTTTTTCCTTTATCATTAACATAATGTGTCCTGTAACTTGAATATACTAACACAATTTATAAATATACTACAGAAAATTGCTTATTAATTTCCTAAATTTTATTATCATTTCAGTTGGCATAGAAACACTTCTACAAAATGCAGTCAATAAAACCAAATGATTTGTCACAAAATCCATATGAACGTGTAAATATCTTCGCTCGATTATGTTTTTGGTATGAAATATTCCTTTATAATTATAATAAATTCATACTCCTGTTGGCATATTTTAATTAGTTTATTATACACTTAGGTATACATTACCAATATTTTGGAAAGGCCGCAAAAAAACTTTAGATACAAAGGATTTATATCGGGCACTAAAAGAACATAAATCAGGTAAATTTTTTGCAATAAAATTTTATACATCGATGACAATTTATCTTGATGTATGAAAATTGATTTCAATATTTTTGTAAATCTATATGAGTAACATATGCGAAATGAAATATAAACTGATTTCCAACCAATCATTACAAAACAAAAAGCAATTCACAATATTAAAACAAAATAAAAGGAAAGTATGGGTTGATCTTTCAGAAATTATTTCAATTTTTAGTTTAATAGATTAATGAATTATTTTTTAGTTCAATAGATTTAAATTAGTAGCAACTGGGTCATTAAAAGGAGTAAAACGTTAAAAAATAATTTGTAAATTTTGTGAAAATAATCCAACCAAAAACAAATATGAACTATTTTGTAATCTTTCTGAAAAGCAATTCAGAAAAGCTTTTATTTATAACTCGATAAATACTCTAAGGAAAAGTGCTATGCAAAATTAATTAGCCGTACAAATGAACTTTTTCCATTTAGTTTTAGGATCTCCCTTATCAAATTCAGGGTTGCCGTTCTAACTGTTATTGTTTACATTTCTGTGAATAAATTGGGAAATTGGCATGTATACTAATATTTTTCAACACAACATATTGAGTGGTGGTTTCAAATGAGACCGACAATGACCTGTTCACTCAGATCGAAAATGTGCACTCCTTATAGCGTTGATCCTTACAATTTTTTCCATCTTCTCTTACATTTAGAAATTATTATTATTGTTAACATTTAATTCTAAAATATATAATTAAAACATAGAGATCGGAATCAAATATACAAAACTTACTTAACAAAAAACTTGAGTGCTATTAACAAATTTAGTTGAATCTAATGTGTCTGTTTACATTTCCAGGAAAAAAATAGTAAACTTAGAAAGAACTAAATAATTGTGAAGCATTAATAGCAACTGCTTTGAAAAGTTTCAAATTTCACGTAAAAATATTAAACAAAGAGGATTAATATTAAAAAGAAAAAAATTTTGAATCTAAAAATTTTAGGAAAAAAAAAATTTGTGAAAAATCAAATGAAAAGACGAAATTTAAATTTCTTCGAGAGCCGCACTAAAATCGACTAAGGACCGGACTGGTTCACGGTTGAAATATTATATTGTTTCTACTTGATTTGAAAGTATTTTTTCTGTGTATGTCTATGGGAAAATTGAAACAAATCGTATCAATGCAAAATTAAACACATATTAATTACAATTTTTCTCATCATTATTATATATTATTTTCAACAAAAAACTATTTGTTAAACACAATTTAATTACATTTAAGTTTCTTATTGGATTGTAAAAAATTATGAAACAAGTGACAGAGTTGCCCCCGAATCGATTTTCATGCTGACATTTAGAAAGTCTTGTCTGATTGATGCCAAAAGTATTCCCAATAGGTGACATCGTGCAACCGCAAAATCATGTACGGCATGAGCCCATTTATACGATGAAATTGATTTCATTCTTTTTTCTCAATATCCCTTTAAAAAATGCTTTCAAAGTTTGCTCTAAAACCGAATGTCAATGGAGCAACAAAAGAAGATTAAATATGTGTGTGAAAAACGAAAAGCGTAATTTTTTCTTACCCCGCTTGCTTCTCGACCCCGTTCGCCGTCAAACAAGAATTTTGGTTGGAACTTTATACATCAGAGTTGACCCAGGAATTTATTTCAGACCTTTAAAAAGCCAAATTTTGAAATTAATTTCTTAATCTTTTTAATTCGCAAAATTCTTTTCATTGACTGAATTATTTTCCACTATTTAATCACTATAATATTCAAATAATCAATTTGACCTTAGTTGATTCTTTTTTTTTAAAGAATAAACGCATTGACAACTTAACCAAAAATGAATGCCTGCTGTCAGCAGATAAGATACAGTTTATTAGTCAACGGTTCTTTAACAGTTTTACAACTATCTTCTGAACGACCTCATCACTAATCGCTCAGGTAGCGCTACCATATTTTTCTAGCGTAAAAAAATTGTACTTCCTAATAAATCCTACAAGGAATATATTTTTTTCTGTCAATATAATATAATAAAATTTCCTTCAATATCCACCTTTTTAAAATTGGTACACTCACCAAAAAAAGTCTGTAATGGCAACTAAAAATTTTGCTGTTATTACGGGAAATTTTGCTAATTTGAGCCCAGCGGTATTTTTTGCTAATCTTAACAACACATGTCTGCTGACGTGTAGTACAATGAAATTAGTAGAAAAATTAGTAGCCGCTACTAAATTTTAGTAAACTTTTTGTAAAGCGGAATTTAAAACCGGTTTTCTAAAATCAACAAAACAAAATTACTAAATATTGTGAATATTAGTATAAAATTTTAAATTTATTTTTTTATCAATCATCAATTTTTTTATTTATTTTTTCAAAAAATATTTTATAGAAAATTAAAAACAAAATCAAAGGCTTAAAAATTGTTAAAACATAAACGAATTAATCATTTTGTTTTTATTTGGTAATTTCTGTTTTGAAAAATATTTTAGTCAATATTTTTTTACTTTTAAGGTCAAATTTTAATTTTTGTAGGGCTGATTTTTAGAACTAAAAAAACTTTTTAAGTGGATGTCCTATTTTCAGACATGAGTCGGTATATTCACTTCCGATCCCTTTTTTAATCTATGTAACATTTTAAGGTAATTTAAGTTTTTAGGTGTAAGTTTTAATTAGAAATAACATTTCCTTCAATATCCTCTTTTTTAAAATTAATAATTTGATTGAAAACCGTTGACAAATTTTTTTACTAACTTTTTTCTGAGTGTAAGTTTTTTTGCTTATTTTAGCAACTCGGTTTTAAAAAATTTTTTAAAATTATAAATAATTAAATTAGTAAATAAATAAATAAAGTGATTTCTCCAATATTCTGTAAAAATTCTCTAATTTCTAAAATAGAAAAAAATATTTACTAAATAATAATTTTTCTTTACTAAAAATAAAGTGAATTTAAAAAACCATACACAAATGCTCCTACTAACCTTTTTTTCTGAGTGCATGCCCACAAATCATTAATTTATGCTAAAGCTGTGTTTGTGCGACTAATTACTGGTGTTATCTCATACTGACAGTTTTTCGACATATTCCAGCTTTCTACTGTCAAAATTGTTCTAGGCAACATTGAAAGGTATACCACAGAGACACAGCTAATGGCCACTTTTTTGTTCAAAAAATTAAATTCTATGTCAATGTAATGTTTTCGATCGATTTGGTTTGAAATTAATTGTTTATTGTAAACAAATGTTATGTTTAGAAAACTAACTACAATTGGCGATGACGACAAAACTTAAAAAAAAAAACGCTTATTAATTTGTAAATTGTATGCACATTAAGGGGTGTCCAAGATTATATAACAGTTTTTTAAAAGACAAATTTAAAGAGTGTCGGGGTCCAATTTTGTTTCTTTCTATATAAAAGTAATAAATATGAAGTTTGGAGGCAATCGGATAAAGAAAAATCGAGGCGGAAATCGATTGAAAATTTCAAGAGGGTTTATATGGGAAAAATATAACTTTTTTCAGTTTTAAGAAAAATTTCGTTCTATATTTTAATTTTTCAAACACTTGCATTATAAAAATTGTCAGTATAAAATTATCTTTGCAAAAAGCTACATAACTTCAAAATCGGTTAAGAACTCACCGAGAAAAAGCAAATGCCTCAGACCAATATTGTCCCATAAAACACTACACTCACCAAAAAAAGTCTGTAATGACAACTGAAAATTTTGCTGTTATTACGGGAAATTCTGCTAATTTGAGCCCAGCGGTATTTTTTGCTAATCTTAGCAACACATGTCTGCTGAAGTGTAGTACAATGAAATTAGTAGAAAAATTAGTAGCCGCTACTAAATTTTAGTAGACTTTTTGTAAAGTGGAATTTAAAATCTGTTTGCTAAAATCAGCAAAAAATATTAGTACAAAGTTTTAGATTTTTTTTTATCGAGCATCAAAAATTTTGATATTTTTTAAAAGATGTTTTATACAAAATGAAAAAAATCAAAGGCTTAAAAATGTTAAAAATTGTTAAAACATAAACGAATTTATCATTTTGTTTTAATATGGTAATTTCTGTTTTGAAAAATATTTTAGTCAATTTTTTTTACTTTTAAGGTTAAATTTAATTGTTTTTAGGGCTGATTTTTAGAACTAAAAAACCTTTTTAAGTGGATGTCCTCTTTTTAGACATGAGTCGGTATCTTCACTTTTTAGTGCTATTTTAAGTGGATGTCCTCTTTTTAGACATGAGTCGGTATCTTCACTTCCGATCCCTTTTTTAATCCTATGTAACATTTTAGGGCAATTTAAGTTTGTATGTATAAGTTTAAATTATAAGAAATAACATTTCCTTCAATATCGACTTTTTTAAAATTAGTAATTTTTTTTGCTAATTTTAGCAAATCGGTTTTCAAAAATTTGTAAAATGATTTCTAAAATTAGCAACGAAAGTTTGTAGATATTCTGTAAAAATTCTGTAATTTGTAAAATGTAAATAGCAAAGAGATTTGCTATATAATAATTTTTTTACTAAAAATCAGTACAAAAACAGTAAAGTGGGATTGAAAACCGTTTACAAATTTTTCTACTAACTTTTTTTTCTGAGTGTAGGTAATGAAATTTGATGTCTTTTTTTAAACTTTCAGAAATTGATTAAAGCCATAATTGATTTTTGCTCTTTATACTTATAATTACTCAGATATAGAACACAATTTCCCTAAAAACTGAAAAAAGTTATATTTTTTCCATATATACACTCTTGAAATTTTTAATCGATTTCCGCCTCGACTTTCCTTTATCCGATTACTACCTCCAAACTTCAAACTCTTTAAAATTTAATTTTCATTTTATTGGACGCCTCTAATGTACATATGATATCGAATTGAGTTTAATCGATTTGCTTTACAAATTTTTACAATACAATTTACCAAACAAACACATACAATACTGACTATTCAATTGATTAATTGAAATAAATTAAATATTACATATTTTAATTTATTTATGTGTAGTAAACTCATTCCATAACTACATGCTAGAAAAAAAATATAATTATATAAGTACTTCGGTAAAGTACAACTTAAAAAGTTTTTTGATTTGTTACATAACAATTTAATAAAAATTATATTGTTTTTTAATTTTTCAAAAAAGAAAAAATATCTGGGTCACTTAGGTTGCGTTTTCTACAATAAAGAAGTGGTTACAAAAAGTTAAATTTTTAAATAAATATGTTTAATATGGCTAAGGGTTAGTTATCGTGCGTGAATCAAAAATCACAAATGTTAAATTTTAATAAATTTTCATTTGAAAATTACATTTTATATCCCCAATGTTGGGAAATACACAATTTTCAACTGAAATTGAAAATAAAAATCCTTATATCAAATGGAAATTTCTCAAAATATTTTTGAATTTTCAATAAGTCCGTGACTTTTCGAACTTCCCCCGTGCTTAAATGAAATGCAACACTGCTCCCATCAAGTACCACCTGTTAACTACTATCAAATTTTGAGCAAGTTGCGTCATTTACTTTGCGTTTAACAGCTGTTCAAAACTTACCAACTTTTTTTTTAAATTGAAAAAAGTGAATTTCGAGTGCTCATTAAGCATTATTTTTTGCGAAAAAAACCGTCAATCAAACCAAGGAACAGCTTGATAAATACTATGGGGATTCTGCACTATCGATTTCAATGGTAAAAAAGCTTGATAAATACTATGGGGACTCTGCACCATCGATTTCAGTGGTAAAAAGTGGTTCACTGACTTTCGTTGTGGTCGCACAAGTACAAATGACGCTGAACGTTCTGGACGGGCAATTGAGGTCAATATACCCAAAACAATTGAAAAAATTCACGATATAGTGTTGGCCGATCGGAGATTAAATGTGCGATAGATTGTGGAAGACATAGGCATCTCTCATGGCTCAGTGGTTTAAAATTTGAACGATCACTTGGGTATGAGAAAGCTCTCCACAAGATAGCTGCCGCGTTTGCTGCCAATCGACCACCAACGGAATCAAGTGACAGCTTAGTTTCTATGGCAAAAATCTATGAAGTAGACTACGAATTGCCCCCTCATTCGTCTTATTCTCCGGATTTAAATAGGAAATAGTCACTGGGGGGTGACTATTTCCTATTTCCAAACCTAAAGAAATGGCTCGGTGGAAAGTGATTTAGCTCTAATGATGAAATTATTGATCAAACAAATGTCTATTTTATGGACCTGTAATTTTGGCAGGCTTGTCCCTGTACACGAGAGACTTCATGTATCCCCACAAAAAAAAAAGGTCTGGTGGGGTCAAATCGCATGATCTTGGTGGCCAATGGACTGCTCTAAAACGTGAGATTAATTGTTCACTAAACTCGCATCTCAATAGGTTCATGATATCGCGTGTCGTGTGGCACCGTCTTGTTGAAACCACATGTCAACCAAATTCAATTATTTCACTTTGGGCAAAAAAAAAGTCGGTAACCTTCGCACCGTAACCTTCGCTCCATTGACTGTAACGTTGCGATTTTCATCGTTCTTCTGAAGTGCATCTTTCAGGATGCATTGGCAACTCTTCACATCAAATTCGGCAATTCTGCTTGTTGACGTACTCAGCGTGCCAAAAATTAGCTTCGTCGCTGAAAACAATTTTTTGACAGAAACACATTTCTCACATAGCACGAATTTTGATAAGAAAATTTAATGATTTGCTAGCGTTGTTTGTTTGTTTAGTCTATTTACGGTAAGGCGGCAAACTTTACTGAGCATTTTGGCATTTACACTGAAAAACCAAATAGCAAAAAATTACCCTTTATATGGGTGAAATATATGTTTACATAATCTGACAGAACATTTTGGCTAATGAACACTTGAAAATATTTGTCGGTAGACATACATAGATCTCCAAGTCCTTTAGATCCTTTAACTGCATACCAATAAAAACCCCAACAATGTACTAACTTTTAAGTGTTAGAACAATTAAATAAAATTATCTTTCTAATCCGATAATATTTTTAAAATAAATAATTAAATTAGGGAATAAAATATTTGCAATATATATTTATCTAAACTAATCTCATCGTTTATTACAACTTAAAATATTTTCAATTAAAATATTAAAGGAGTTTACAAAATTTACTAAGTTTGTATTTTTGTATCGTCGTATTAAAAAACAGAGCTGATAAAATTTCATGGTTGCCAAGCAATACCTTTTAATTATAACGGTAGTGGTCTACCTCACGCTTATGTTTCCAATAGCACAATACAACACTTAGCACATACCTTGTGAAAAACCCAAGTGGAAAATTTGTATAGGTATACGTATATATAAAGGGTGGTTAAATTTAAAGGGCCGATGTTGATTTTGAATAAAACACAAATTATTTAGGAAATTATTGTCATTTCTTTTTATTATGATAATATGGTATGGTTGAATTATGTATGGAACAAAATATCGGCAAATGGCCGCCGCGACCTCGGCGGCACACCTCCATCCGATGGTCCAAATTTTCGATGACGCTGAAGCATAATTGAGGTTCTATGCCGTTAATGTGCCGAATTATCTCATCCTTTAGCTCTTGAATTGTTGCTGGCTTATCGACGTACACCTTTTCTTTCAAATAACCCCAAAGAAAGAAGTCCAACGGCGTCAAATCACACGATCTTGGCGGCCAATTGTCATCGCCACCACATGAGATAACACGGCCATTGAATTTGTCGCGCAAAAGTGCCATTGTTTTGTTAGCTGTGTGGGAAGTGGCACCGTCCCGTTGAAATCACATATCGTGCACATCCATATCCTCAATTTCTGGCTTCAAAAATTCAGAAAAAAACTTGACGTTTAGGTGTGGTTCACATTCAACATCGGCCCTTAAAATTTAACCACCCTTTAAATAAGCTGCGGTAATAATTTATATACAGTAAAACTTGTTAAGAACGATCTCGGACAAGCCGAATTCTCCGTTAATACTAATTGACAACAGTATGAATATAATTTAAAAGCTCTGTTATTTTTCCCTTTATGCATATATTTTTTGTATATTAATCCATTTTTAAAAGAACAATCAACACGAATTGTCAAAACTCCCAGTAATGGTAGATATAGCATGTGAATCGACCTTTATTAAGAAAATGATTATTTTCATTCCAAAATTCCAAATTTTTGAAAAGTCATAAGAAAGTAAAACAGTATGGGGTATTATTGTGTTCAAACGAATCGGAATCTTATTTTGTTTTGATGCAATCGTTAGTTAGACACCTGAAAATATATTTTAAGATGTTTGGGCTTCTTTCGTCATTATAGTGAAACTAAAAATTTTAACAACTATCTTATTTAATACGACATTAGAAAATTATACAATACTTCACTTAACAGCGTGAAGTGAATATAGCTTAATGCGAACGTTGCTTAAAGCAAATTAATTAATCGGGTCCCTTTGAGGTCGAATTAAGTGGGTTTTACCGTATATATTTTTTAAGTGTTTGTTGATAATTTTAGAAAAATTCATCATTACTCAACGATCGTTGATCTTTCCTCTTATTCATATAGAAATAATTAAGCAAATATTTTTTTAATCGGAATGAGTTTTAATTATTGCCAATTTATATTATTCAAACTATACATGAAATATTTACTACACTTTGCCAAACAGTGAAGTTACTAAAAGTTTGTTATTTAGTTAGTAAATGGTTGTAGTTTTTTTTAATGTAATTGTTTAACTACGGAAATTCAAATTATTGGTTTTTACTTCAATTGTTAGTTTGGTTTTTTTAGAAAACTTTGACAAATTTTACTTCAAATTGAACATGATTTTTTAGTTGTTTTTATTGTTTTATTTTAAAATGAATTGAACTATTTTAACTGTTGTTTTTATTGTATATTAAATTCAAATGACACTATGTACCGCGACCAGCAAGGTTGTTTGTGCTGCCTAGAGCTCCCCTAAAGGTCCAAGCTACCAATAAAGCTAAGAATCCTACAAGGTGAAATATTACAAAAGTCCGAAGGCGACACGAGACGGTCACCCTGAAACCTAAGTCTCCTACAACAAAGCCTGGAACATTCGCAGAGAATATTCTCCGACGTCTCCGATTCCAACTTGCAAAATCTACAAATATCAGTGTCCCATTGACTCTTCTTGTATCGTTAGTCCCGTAGGTCGCAGTGCCCAGTAAAGTACTCCATTAAGGTCCGTTAGTCCTTTCAACCCCGTTAAGGTCCGTTAGTCCTTTCTACTAAGAGCCAATAGCCGCTCCGATTCTCCACTGGAAAGAGAAATAAAACTCTTGGCCTGGCGTTGGCCACGAAAAGTTCTCCAATAGCCAGAAAATTCCGACTCTTTCCATAACCTGATCTTCCCCCCTTTGGGCACCCCACAAAGGTGCAGGGCCGACGGGCCCCACAGTTGGCCAGACAGTCCGCCCTTTCGTGGCCTCCGTGCCCCTCATGGCCAGGAATCCACCCCAGGGTGAGGGAGTTGCTTCGACCAAGTCTATCGAGAGCCTGAATGCACTCCACCACCAGTCCAGAAGACACCTCGTAGGCCATAAGAGCCCTGAGTACCGCTTGACTGTCAGATAGAATGTAACTGTACGCCATACATACCTGGGCTGCCAAGATCGGCTGGTCGGTTTAAAGTTGATGTTTAGTGTCCAACCAACCAGTTCGGCAAAAAGGGGTAGTTTAATGAGCAAAATTAAAAAAAAAATCGAATTTTTACCGAAAGTTCGACGACAGAAAAGCGAAACTTTTTGAATTATTCCCTTTTCTATAAATTTGGCACTCCAAATCGCATTTAATTGCATGCACGAACATTTTTCATCAGCAAAATTTGCACTAAATGCTAGAAAATGCAAATGCGGATACCGACCTATTGCCGTTTTTGACCTAATTGTTAGGTCGGAAAAAAGTGCCATTGGTTTAAAGTCTGTTTTGCAAACATTTTTAAAATTTATTCAACTCTTGGAAATTTTCATACCAATAAAATATGGTGCTAGCCAATAAGATAGTGGCTGCTATGCCAAACAAACAACCCAAACGTCATTTTCGAGAAGCCAATGCATCGATAGAGAATCTGGTGTGGATGGCATCATTAACTGATTTTTGCGAAAATGTTGCTGAAAACGGCGAGCGCTACTGTGCCTTGATTATGGACTTTTTATTAGCTGAAGATGACATATTTGCGATTTTTCCGTTACTTTTTCCTTACAGAATTTTGTTTTAATTAACTGCAATATAATTTTTATAATTTTCTTTCGTTTAAAAAATAAGTTAAAGTTGAAACCCAGCAAAGTTTGTTTAACAAAAAAATTTAAGTACGAAAATTTTGTTGCGAGAATGAGAAACAAAAAAAGACAGAATAAGAAAAAATGTCGTGTAAATAAAATGGATTCTATCTCACAACTGCAACGCTCGACGATTTTAAGTTGTCAATTTGTAGGGAAAAATATGGCACGTTGTTGTTCTGTTTTTATTTCTTTTTTTTTTTTTTTGTTTATTTAAATATTTTTATTCATGGCAAAATATACCAGGTAAGATCATTAGGTAGAATTTGGGTTTTTAATTTAACACTCTAGGGTTTTTTTGTTGTACATTTTTTATAATATGTCTACGTGGTATCATTATGACATGTTTTTATTGATCTTGAGGCAAAAAAACTGCTCTCACTTATAAAATTAACTGATAAAGTTCGAATACATAAATAAATATTTGTTTTCTTTGAAAACAAAACAATAACTTTAAAAAATAGAAATAACTGTTAAGAAGGATTTCATTAATTACAAAATGTACCAAAATTTTTCGAGTTATTTCAAATATCTTTTCCCTTTTGCCCTACACTGCTATTTGAAGCAAAAAACCTACAGTTAGGGATTTTTCTCCTACTTCTGGCAACACTGATGTAGAGTAAGACAAGCAATGCCGATATCACTTAGGTTTGCAAATTTAAGGCCTGCATTCGTAACAGACTACGTCACACATGGCAGATTTTTCACGAAAAAAAAACTGTATTTACTTTTATGTATTAAGAAATAATCTATTTGAAAATAAGAAGATTTTATTTAAGATAAAGTGTGAGTTCACTACAAAGGATTTTGTGAATATATAATATATATTTTGTGTATATATAACATAAATATACTGTTTATGTATGTAACAATTCTATATATAAATTGCTATTTTTTTGTGTATAAAATCTTATGTATACAAATTAAAAAATAAGCAAATACGGGTTACATATTTATATAAATATATTCAAAATTCGTACGTGATAACTTAAAATTATCAGTAAGAATGGTTTTAAACAATTTAACAATGCTTACAAAATTTTATAAAAGTACATTAAAAAAAAATTAAGTGTTGTTGAACTTTTTGCATGGAAATTGAAAAACACATGTAACTAGAATTTTGGTCTGAAATTAAAATTTATAAATCCCTGTACTCATTGCAATATATTTCGAAATCGTATCGCCTAGAGGAAATATTGTGATAATGATCACATACTTAATGTGGAAGTTCCACCTTCGAGTATCTACTCTAAAGCAATATTTTTTAACCATATTACACTCAGAGGAAAAGCTTAATCACAAATGAAAAACTTCATAAAAAAAAACCATGTAAAAAAAACTATTTCATAGAAATATTACTAATATGATCTGGTTCAGAATTTCTTTCGGACCTGGCCCAACTTCATGATTGAATTGTGTTAGTTGCTACTCTACTAGAGTAAAAAGTTTGTAAATTTTTCCCTATCTCCCACAGTTTTTGGGACATAGGTTAGTTTCCAAAAAAAGTATTGACATTTTCTATGAAATGATGAAGTTATGACACATTTTTCATAGAATTATGTAACAGTTTCAAAAAGAGGTGGAAACTTAATAACAAAAACTCTGAAAGATAATAAAATATTTATAATAAATCCCGGTTAATACGAACTCCGAGAAACGTTATAAGTGATGTTCGTATTAACCGGGGTAAATGAAAATTTTTAATTCGACATATGCACGAGGCATGAAGTTTTTGTTGATGCCAAAAAAAAAAAGAAAGGCAAAATAGCTTTTAATTTTTTAAGCTCTTTTGCATATATTTTTCGTGCTTTAACAAAGATTTTTTTGTCTTATATAAATAATTTGTAAATTTTTAATATTTTTAAATTGACAAACTGACCATTTGAAGAAAACGGCTGCTGAAAGTTATTGATTGTTGGTAGAAGCTTACGGTCAACATGCACCAACTCAAAAAACTTATGAACGTTGGTTTGCGCTATTCAAAAGTGGTAATTTCGACACAGAAGACACAAAAGTTTGGAGATGAGGAATAGGAAGCATTACTCGACGAAGATTATTGTCAAACGCAAGAAGCACTTCCATTATCATTGGGAGTCACACAACAAGCCGTTTCCCTACGTTTAAAAGATTCAGTCAAAAGCAAGGAAATTGGGTCCCATATAAATTGAAGCCTAGAGACATTGAAAGGCGATTTTGTATGTCGGAAATGCTGCTTAAACGCTACAAAAAGAAGTAATTTTTGCATCGTATTGTTACTGGTGATGAAACATGGATACATTACGATAACCCCAAGCGTAAAAAGTCATATGTAAAGCCCGGCCAACCAGCCAAATCAACGCCGAAACCGAATATCCATGGCGCCAAGGTAATGCTCTGTATTTGGTGGGATCAGAAGGGTGTTTTGTATTATGAGCTGCTAAAATCGGGTCAGACGATCACAGGGGACCTGTACCGAACACAATTGATTCGTTTAAAGAGAGCAATCAACGAAAACCGACCAAAATATTCGACCAGACACCAGGCCATAACCAACCATCATGACAACGCTCGTCCACATGTTACAAGACCGGTCAAAAACTATTTGGAAAACAGTGGCTCACCCGCTTTATAGCCCAGACCTTTCACCATCTGACTACCATTTGTTTCGTTCAATGCGCTTACTGGAATACGCTTCACTTCAGAACAGGGTATCAGAAATCGGTTTTATTCATTCTTTACCTAAAAACCGGAGGAGTTCTTTTGGCGCGGAATCCATATGCTACCAGAAAAAAAATACGATGGACAATACTTTGAATAATGTATCAATTCATTTTGTTATTATTATAAATCATACGTGGGAATTTTTCATTACCATTGAAATTACATCACTATTAGTTGACACTAATGCAAATGAAAAAAATTCCATTACCGTTAAAAATGTCATTACTAATGGCAATGAAATAGCACAAATGCATAAAAAAATAATTATAATTGCTTGAAATATCATTTGTTTACAAAAAAGTGTATACGATTTGAAAATTATCAAAGTAGCTTTATACAAAAAATAATAAAACAAAATATAAAATATACAAATGTTAACCCGCATAAATAAATATTAATATATAAAATGACGGTTAATAATGCTAATGGTTTCTTATGATTGGTGCATTAGTAATTGTAATGGAATTTAAAAACATTGTCATTGATCAATGAAATCAGATGCTTAAATCATTATCATTAATTTAAACAATGGTAATGAAATTTATTTCATTACCATTGTTATCAATGTAATGGTAATTAAACCATCAATTAATTAGTCCAATCAATCCATTAGTCCCATGTATGATTTGTAGTTACCACTTTCGAATATTAACAATTTATTACTAAATTTGATAGATTGTAATAATTTTCCAGAACATACACTAAATAAATGGTTGCTTCTACTGTACACAATTTCTAAACGAATTTTATTCGTAAAGTTGATTAAAAATACCAATAATTTAGTTCCTTTTACTTTTGTTTAATTCCCAATACCATATTTTTGCTATAATAATGGATTATAGGTTATTCCAAATAAAATAAAATTCTTTTACAAATAAATGTTGATGGGTTTGATCGAATTGCAACCAATCTTTTCTCTGGGTGAAAAATATACGATATTGATCTAATATATTCTTGAAGATATCTTCTTATGTTTTCAAAGATGTTAATAAGAATATCTTTAAAGAATTTCTTTGAAATATCGTCTGAGTTTTCCTTAATGTTTCATTTGCATAACTTTTTATTGTAAGGCACTGTATTTATTGTAACATATTTAACAACTTTCTGTTAAGGCCCTTTGTTGGGCGCCAATTGCACTTTTAGTAAATAATAGGTCTAGGGTTTTTTGTTTAATATTTATATGATTTTTTTTAATCGAGAGAAGTTGTTTTATAATATGTTATGCTATGGTTCGGAAAAATATGATCTTTAAGGATGATTTTGATATCGTCGTAGTTTTCATGATGTTACTTTATTTTTTTAAAATCATTTTTCAGAAACTCTTGGCAATGATATGTGCCAAGCATGGGAAAAGGAATTAGAAAAGACTGCCAATTCCAAAAAACAACCCAGCCTGTTATGTGCCTCATTGAGAGTTTTTGGCTGGCGTTTAGCATTATTAGGCTTAATTTTATTTTTACTCGAATTGGGTTTAAGGTAAGCAAATATATATTTTATTTATAAATACAAGTGTATTAAATTCAAGATTATCTTTCTCCTTATAGAACCTTACAACCATTATTTCTTTTGGGACTGATTGCATATTATGCCAATGGTGATTCTAATGGTGATACTAATATACAAACCGCTTATCTCTATGCGGCCGGGGTTATATTGTGCTCCGCCTTAAATGTGGTCATAATGCACCCCTATATGTTGGGTACTATGCATGTGGGCATGAAGATACGTGTAGCCATGTGTAGTATGATTTATCGTAAGGCATTGCGTTTAAGTAAAACTGCTTTGGGTAATACTACTGCTGGTCAAGTGGTTAATTTAATATCAAATGATGTGGGTCGCTTAGATTTGGCCATGATATTTGTTCACTATTTGTGGGTGGGTCCAGTGGAAACAATGTTTATCACTTACTTAATGTACAGAGAGGTAAGTTTCTATTACATTTTGTAAGAATACTTAAAGTTTTTGGTTGTTGAAAAATTAATGTGAAAAATATTAAAAATACTAAGTGGACTGTAATAAATTAAGTTCGTCTTAAACTTTGAAATAAATATGAATTTCATGGCAATAAAGATACTTTAATTCATGCATTGTTTTTATTAAAAATAATTGAATTTTGTTTTTTTTAGTTTCTTTACAATATATTATTGCTACTAAAGTCAAGTAGATATAAATGAAATAGAACTCATGTGTAATTAAAGAATAATAATGGGTGATTTTTTAAAGCTTTTGGATTTGATTTATACAATTCAATAATGACGATTTTTTCGCTTGAAAAATGCATTTATAATAATAACATGAATTGATACATTATTTAAAGTATTGTCCATCGATAGCCACTTTCTGATTGCATATGGATTCCGCGCCAAAAACTGCTGCGGTTTTGCAGTAAACAATGAATCAAGCCAATTTCTGATACCCTGTTCTAAAGTAAAGCATTTTCCAGTAAGGGCGTTCTGCATCGATCGAAACAAATGGTAGTCAGAAGGGGCAAGGTCTGGGCTATAAGACGGGTGAGCCAAAACTTCTCATCCATTGTTTTTTAAATAGTTTTTGACCGGTCTTGCAAAATGTGGTCGAGCGTTGTCATGATGGAAGATAATGACCTCGTGTCTGATCGAATGTTCTGGTCGTTTCTCGTTGATTGCTCTCTTCAAACGAATCAATTGTGTTCAATACAGGTCACCTGTGATCGTCTGACCCGGTTTCAACAGCTCATAATACAAAACACCCTTCTGATCCCACCAAATACAGAGCATTATCTTGGCGCCATGGATATTCGGCTCCGCCGTTGATTTGGCTGGGCTTTATATATGACTTTGCACTTAGAGTTATCGTAATGTATCCATTTTTCATCACCAGTAACAATACGATGCAAAAATTACTTCTTTTTGTAGCGTTCAAGCAGCATTTCCAACATGCAAAATCGCCTTTCAATGTCTCTAGGCTTCAATTTATATGGGACCAAATTTCCTTGCTTTTGAATGAATCCCAAAGCTTTTAAACGTAGGAAAATGAATATGCAAGTTCTTCTTGCGTTTGACAACAATCTTAGTCGAGTAATGCTTCCCAAATACTCATCTTCAAACTTTTTCGGCTAACCAGGCCTCTCCTTGTCCATGTGTGACATGTGGCACCGTCTTGTTGAAACCATATGTCAGCCAAGTCCAGCTCTTCTATTTTGGGCAAACAAAAAAGTTTGTAATCATCGCACCAATTTCTGCGAAAGGCGCCGAATCTATAACTCACGGTCATCTACAACACTGGCGGATACAGCTGCGATATTTTCCTCTGTCCGCACTCTACGTATGCGTGTTGGTGGTTTAATGTCCAATAATGTAAATTTGGTGCCAAATTTAGTCACAAGATTTCGAATAGCCGCCTCAGAAGGTCGCCCAAAAATAAAAAAAATGGAAGAAGTGCACGATGCACTTAACCGAGCATGAATTTTTATATTAAAATTCAATAATCTGCAAGCGTTGTTCGCTTGTAAGTCGATTCATGGTTAAATTATAGACAACACTGAACATGTTTGACAGAAACATGTTACACGAAAACAGCTGAGGTTGCAAAAACAGTGTCGCCAAAAAGAAAGCTGCCAAAAATCACCCTTTACAAATATTGACATAAAAATGTGACAGGAATTCATCTCGATTGTCATTTGAACTTCAGTTGTTTTATGGAGTACTTCAATGCTTGAGTTCAATTAATTAAAACCCTGACAAAAATTAAGTCTAAAATTCAATCTATTGATTCACACTGAGCACCAAAATACGTATTTTCAAGTTTTCGATTTAAAATTTGTATGGAATTTGAAAGTTGAAAACTAGAAAATAAATGAAAATACGTATTTTGGGGTTCAGTATGAATTTTACGAAATAACCGCATTAAAAATATTTTGTTGATGCCCTACTATGGGCGCCATTCTGAAACAAATATGATTGAAACTGTTGGGCACAAATATTTATTTAAAAAGTTTTTATGGAATTATCACCTTTATTTAAATAAATTTAAAACTGTAACTGAATATTTTTTCTTTATTTTTTTTTTCTTAGATTGGCATATCTGCTGTATTTGGTGTAGCTTTTATGTTAATGTTTATACCACTTCAAGGTTGGTTGGGCAAAAAGACGTCAGTGTTACGTTTGCGCACAGCTTTGCGCACTGATGAACGTGTCCGCATGATGAATGAGATTATATCTGGTATTCAAGTTATTAAAATGTATGCTTGGGAGAAACCTTTTGGTAAAATGGTGGAGTATGCGCGTAAAAAAGAAATCAATACTATACGACAAGTGTCCTATATACGTGGTATATTATTATCCTTTATAATGTTCCTAACACGTGTATCAATTTTCCTAAGTTTGGTGGGTTTTGTGGTGCTTAGTAATTTTTTAACGCCAGAAAAAGCTTTTGTAATAACCGCTTATTACAATATCTTAAGAACAACCATGACAGTATTCTTTCCTCAGGGTATGTAAACCAAATTGTTTAACCGAATTCCATATTTAAAATTGTCATCCATGTTTCAGGCATTTCCCAATTGGCTGAAACTTTAGTATCTATCAAACGTATACAAAATTATATGCAATATGAAGACACATCTATTGTTGATAAATCTGCTGATGTAGCTAAAGCTAATTATTGTGGTAGTAATCAATCAACTGTGGCAAAAGATGATAATACAGTTTTGGAAGTGGAAAATGAAGTTGAAATAGAAGTAGAAGGTGAAGCTGAAAAGCAACCTTTAATATCTAATGGTCATGCTACTCTTTCCGAGGCTGGCATTATAATTAGTAATCTTAAGGCTAAGTGGGATATTAAATCTACGGAATATACTCTTGATGATGTCAATTTACGTGTTCAACCGGGTACATTGGTTGCTATTATTGGTCCTGTTGGTGCTGGCAAATCAAGGTAAATATCGTATACTGAAGTTGAAGTAGACCTAAAGTCTATATTAGAACACTTCCCTACGGAATAGACTCCCCGCAGAGTTCTTTCCTGTCACTTACAACTTAGTGAAATTTAAGTCAAATGTCCTCTTTCTCCTAACCTAACTTCCTTTCGCTAACGCAATGTGCAGCATTAGTAGGGGTATCCCCTAAGTGTTGGTTCAAAGCCGATTGATACATATATTAAAAAAAAATGCGGCCAAGTGAGTTCTTAGACTAGAGGAAATGCAATCGCTGAGATAAGGCTCTTAGGGGAACTTTAGCATACTGAGTGAATTTGATTATACACGACTCGATTACGATACGGATTACATTCCACCGATTTCAATCGTTCTGCGGACTTTTGAGGTTTTCATATCGACTAGTTACGACTGGTTTGCGAACTCTGTAATTCAGAAGAATAAGGTTTCGATTTTCACGGACGGTTCAAAGATTAAAATATGGACAGGGTCAGGAGTTTATTCAGAGAAACTGGATAATCCGGTTTCTAGGCGACATTCTAGCGAATGAAGTATTTTGCAGGCATATGTCTATGTAATTAATAAAAACGCACGATTAATAATGGGACATGCGTTATTTGGGTCCATCATCAATTAGTATCTTCATGGACAGTCTTGCCTCTTTGTAAATCTTGTAATGTTGATGAATGATAAACGCGCGTGGCATGGCTCTGAGGAGGATCCGAAACAAACTGGTATCCTGTTTCCTCTAGAGGAGCTGTTTGATGTGATTGGGTGCATATCGGATAGAGACAGAAAAGTGGGGTATCTCGAACATTTCCATTGCCCAGCGCAAGGAGAAATAGGGGTTATCATTGGGAGCTATATGGACAAAGAGGAAGAGCTGACAGGGTACTTTGTGAATACCCGGAAATTTAAAAGCGTCGATTCATATATCTGTGAATTAGAATTTTTTTCAAAATCTGGAAAGTCTGCGAGATGTATCCTTGTCCGTTCTTGCTAATTTTTTTGATGAAATCTGGTCGTAATACTTCGTGAGTGTGAGAGGAGAATTTAAGAAGGTTCACAATGGGTCATATGGCCTTGGATTGTACTCGCCATCTTAAGGGATTCTTTTCAACCTTATCTAACCAAACTAAAGATCCAATCTTTTTTTAAAAACATCCACAAATATCTACAAATGAAAAACTTTTTGTGTTTGGTCCACATAATTATAAAAATCTTTATTTTCGGAATGTTTCAGTTGTAAGGCTTTATAAAACTACAGTAATTAATTTAATAAAAAAAAATAATCTAAAAATATTTCATGCTCTTCGGGACAAAAGCCTTTGAGCTATCATACTGGACATTGAAATATGTGCATGGATCCCATAAGGAATCTACGTTTTTGAAATCAAATTTACGCATCCGATCTATTTACACTTTGAAATTAGAATAATTCAGAAGTTATAGTTACTTAATGAAAAGACCTTTAAGTAAGTAACTTTAATAAAATCATATGTTTTCAGACAAAGTGGTTAATTTTGTACTATTCCATACCTTTACCTAAAATTTTGTTTATCTCAAAAATGTTTATCACCATATGCGTTATCTTTTCTCAATTACAGCCTTATACAAAGTATACTTGGTGAGCTACCACCCGAATCAGGAACAATTAAAACTAATGGAACCGTTTCATATGCTTCTCAAGAACCTTGGTTATTTACTGGGACTGTAAGACAAAACATACTCTTTGGCCATCCAATGGATAAGAAACGATATCATCAAGTTGTTAAGAAATGTGCTCTTGAACGTGATTTTGAACTTTTACCCTTCAGTGACAAGACGGTAGTGGGTGAGCGTGGTGCCTCCCTATCGGGTGGACAAAAAGCACGTATTAGTTTGGCCAGAGCTGTTTATCGTAAAACATCAATTTACTTACTCGATGATCCCTTAAGTGCAGTCGATACTCATGTCGGCCGACATTTATTCGATCAATGTATGCGTGGTTTTCTACGTGATCATATTGTAATATTAGTAACACATCAATTGCAATTCCTACAAGCTGCCGATCAAATCGTTATTATGGATAAGGGACGCGTTAGTGCTGTAGGTTCTTATGAATCTCTACGTGAAAGTGGTTTAGATTTTGCCCAAATGTTAGCAGATCCAGAAAAAGATGATAATTCCATGGAGGTGAAATCACGTTCACGTTCTAGTAGTCGTTTATTTGATCGTCACAATAGTGACGCATCTATTACATCGGTAGCCGAATCGACAATGGAAGATAATGCTATGCAGGTACAGGAAACTCAAGAAGAAGGAAAAATTGGATTGGATTTATATAAGAAATATTTTAAAGCCGGTGGAGGATTTTTCATGTTTTTCGTTATGTTAGTGTTGTGCGTATTATCCCAAGGATTGGCTTCGGGTGGTGATTATTTCTTATCATATTGGTAAGTTGCTAAAAATTATAAAAATTAAATGCAGATTTTATTCTTTTGATAGTTTATTTGATAGTGTTATGGTTACAGCTAATATATTTTAGTAATTTTATTACTTTGTTCGCAAAATTTTTTTAATCACATATTTGTTTGATCGTAGTTCTGTTTATAATTCAAAATTTCTCTTAATCATAGTTACGAGGACGGATCAATAATTCCGTGACTTTTTGAATGCAACACCCAGTTTTTTTTTGCAAAAAAAAAAAATTATTTTTCAAACTAATCTCCCCTTTAGCTCAATAGACTTAGTCCAACGTTTGTCCAATTTTTGTATCCCTTTCAAAAAATAGTATTTTTCGAGGTCAATAAAATAGGCATTTGTTTGATCAATAATTTCATCGTTGGAGCTAAATCTCTTTCCACCGAACCATTTCTTTAGGTTTGGAAATAGGAAATATTCGCTGGGGGCTAAATCCGGAGAACATGGCGGATGAGGTACCAATTCGTAGCCAATTCATGGAATTTTGCCATTGAAACTACACACGTGTGCACCCGTTCATTATGGTCAATTGAGAGCAAACGCGGCATCCATCTTGCAGACAGCTTTCTTTAATCCAACTGATCATTTAAAATCGAAACCTGCCATATGAAATGCCTATGGCATCAACAATCTCACGCACTTTTACTTTTGCATCGTCCAACATCATATTATGGATTTTTTCGACATTTCGGGTGTATTAACCTCAATTGGCCGTCCAGAACGTTCAGCGTCATTTGTACTTGTGCGACCACAACGTAAGTCAGTAAACCACTTTTTTACCATTTAAATCGATGGTGCAGAGTCCCAATAGTATTTATCAAGCTTTTCCTTGGTTTGATTGATGGTTTTTTTTCGCAAAATTCACTTTTTTCCATTTTAAAAAAAATCCACGAGGTTGTATGTTTGAACAGCTGTTAAAAGCAAAGTAAATGACGGAACTTGCTCAAATTTGACAGTAGTCTTCTATTAACAGGTGCTACTTGATGGGAGCAGTGTTGCATTTCATATAACTAAGAGGGAAGTTCGAAAATTCACGGACTTATTGATTCGCCCTTGTATTTTATTTCCATTTTTAGTCCAAACACTAGTTCTTTTTACAGTTCAAATAGCAGTAATTATTTTCATTGTTGAATTCGGAATTTGCTTTACAGCTCAAACACAGATCCTTTTAGAATTCATATGGTAGTTATGATAAAATATGATAAAATTTTCCTTAATCATAATTATTTTAATAATTGTAGTTCTTTTAATAGTTTAAACATATTCTTAATTGAAGTTCTTTATTAAAACTGATGCTTCAATGTAATGCTTTTTATAATAAAATCTTGAGATTTAATTGTATATTTTTGTATATTTCAGGGTCAATAAAAAAGGCACAATACAAGCCGAACATGCTGAACAAGATGCCGCCCGTAAATTAAATAACACTTTTGATGATAGTGAAAGTTTGTATGTACCCACCTCTCATGAATTGGAATCAAAACTTTCAAAATATTTGGAACAATTTGATATTTTTATAAATCCAGAAATGTTAGATATTTACATCTTTACCATTATAACTGTGGCCACCATTATTATAACCGTAATCAGAAGCTTCCTATTTTTTAATGTGGCCATGAAGGCGTCACAGAATTTACACAATGCCATGTTTAGAGGCATAACACGAGCTGCCATGTACTTTTTTAATACAAATCCCTCCGGTCGTATACTTAATCGCTTCTCCAAAGATATGGGTCAAATTGATGAGATATTACCATCAGTTATGATAGATGTGATACAAATCTTTTTATCACTCTTTGGTATAGTCTTTGTATTGGCAGTGGTTAATCCTTTGTATCTGGTGCCAACGCTTATCTTGGCTATAATATTTTATAATTTGCGAACATTTTATTTGAAAACTTCAAGGAATGTAAAGCGCCTAGAAGCCATAAGTAAGTTTCAATAGTAAAATATTATCAAATTTTACTAATGTGTGTTTCTTTTCTGTCTTTCAGCCCGTTCACCTATTTACTCCCACTTGTCGGCTTCATTAACTGGTCTTTCCACCATACGCGCTTTTGGCGCCCAACGTGTTTTAATCACAGAATTTGACAATCATCAAGATTTACATAGTTCTGCCTTTTTTATGTTCATTTGTACATCTCGTGCTTTTGGCTATTGGTTGGATTGTTTTTGTGTCATCTTTATTGCCATTATAACTTTAAGTTTCTTTGTTTTTGCCCCTGAAAATGGAGGTGATGTTGGTTTAGCTATTACCCAAGCTATGGGTATGACTGGTATGGTTCAATGGGGCATGCGTCAATCGGCCGAACTGGAAAATACTATGACTGCTGTAGAACGTGTAGTGGAATATGATAACATTGAACCAGAA
This sequence comes from Eustalomyia histrio, assembly GCA_949748255.1. Lineage (NCBI taxonomy): Eukaryota > Metazoa > Arthropoda > Insecta > Diptera > Anthomyiidae > Eustalomyia > Eustalomyia histrio. The sequence continues at coordinate 221,175,831 of OX456523.1, forward strand.
GGTGATCTCGATTCAAGCGAAGATAAAAAACCACCAAAAACATGGCCAGAAGAAGGCAAAATTATATTTGATGAATTGAGTTTACGTTACTTCCCTGATCCCAAATCGGAATATGTTTTGAAATCTTTGAATTTTGTTATTAAATCTTGTGAAAAAGTTGGTATTGTTGGTCGCACAGGTGCTGGTAAATCATCGCTGATTAATGCTTTATTCCGTTTGTCCTATAATGATGGTTCTGTGATTATCGATAAACGTGATACTAAAAATATGGGTCTTCATGATTTACGTAGTAAAATTTCTATAATTCCTCAAGAACCCGTATTGTTTTCGGGTACTATGCGTTATAATTTGGATCCATTTGATGAGTATTCGGATGCTAAATTATGGGAAGCTTTAGAAGAGGTAAGTTGTAATGATTGAAATAAATTTATCTAAAAGCGCTTTTGTAACAAAATTTGAACGTCTAATTTAGTTTGAAAAGTACAATTTTTTTTAAATACCAAAAAAGTTTCTCCAAGAAAAAACTTTTTAACTTTACTTTATATTTACTATAGACCATTTTTAAATATTTTAAAAAATGAACGAGAATTTATAAAAATTAACTTAGTTGGAGGAAAAATTGAAATGGTAACGGCGCCAAAGAAACTTTTTTCCAATATTTAATAAATTTTTCCTTGAAATTAAAAAACAAATTTTACCTAAAATTTGGTCAAAATTTATAAATTATATATCTTGTAGATTTAAAATACTAATCGACTTTTTCTTTCCTCTACTGCAGGTAAAACTAAAAGAAGTAGTCTCCGAATTAACTTCTGGCCTACAAAGTAAAATTTCCGAAGGTGGTACTAATTTCAGTGTGGGCCAAAGACAACTTGTCTGTTTGGCAAGAGCTATTTTACGAGAAAATCGCATACTTGTAATGGATGAAGCAACCGCAAATGTTGATCCACAAACTGATGCTTTAATACAAAATACAATACGTTATAAATTTAAAAATTGTACAGTTTTAACCATAGCCCATCGTTTGCATACTGTTATGGATTCGGATAAAGTGTTGGTAATGGATGCTGGACAAGTGGTGGAATTTGGTTCTCCTTATGAATTGTTAACGGAAAGTGATAAAGGCATATTCCAAAGTATGGTCAAACAAACAGGAAAATCAACTTATGAAAATCTATATAAAATTGCACAAAAGGTAAGAAAATTAAATACTAACAGCCGTATTTATAACAAAAAGTTAGCCACTGTGTATCCCATACCGATTAGGCTAAGCAGGGAGTTATAGGCTTTTTACACTGAACAACATTTTTGTGAAACGCATGGAAGATGTTGAAAACGTGAAACATGTGTTTGCATTGGCTACAACTTTCATCTGTTATTTATTTAGCTGTCAAGAAAATAAAAGAAAAAGACGCATAATTTTTGTTAAAAATAAAAAATGGATTTAGAGAAAGCATTAATCATTGGAGTACTTGTTGCTTTGCAAGAACAAACCTGAATTTTAATGCAGTACATTGAAATATTAAAGGCCATTCTAGAAGAAGATGATGATGAAGAAGAATTTTTACATGTACCGCTCTGAAAATTGTGACGCCATCGTGTGTTTTTTTTTTCATTATTGCCAACCTTTTAACAGAAATGTCAACAACTGATGAAGATGTTGCTATTTATGTTTAAGTTTTTCCCCCAATATGTAAAATGCTTCGTGAAGAAAGTTTACAAGAAAAAAAAATTGTTAAAAGATCAGCAATGATTAAGAAAATGATTAAGATTTTCCATATTTTTGTTTTTTGTAAACAAAATTTTTTTATATATTTTTTACGATTATTTACAAAATCACTGACACAAAACAGCTGTTTTCAACACAAATTTTGTTTTTTAAAAATTTGTTAAAAAATAAAATATGAAAAAAAAATCCCTGAAGAAGCTATCCATTAAGATAGAGAAATATTGGATTAAAAATAAATTTTCTTTTAAAAAATTGCTTGAAAAATTAATTACCAAAAACAAATGTTAAAAAGGTCGAAGAAATTAAACTGAATAATTTTTATATTACTCTTTATGTGGTAAAATTATGACACAACTCATATGAGGTTCTGTTTTTTAAAAAAGTACATCGTTGAGAAAAATTAACAAAATTTTGGTCAAACTGTCAAAAACTCTTGTCTTAAGTTGTAATAAACTAAACTAAGGCAATGACAAAACTCTGACGAAACTGAGAAAATGAAAATTCTTAAGTTATTTAAAAAAGATTCTTTCGAAAACTTTGCAGAATTGAAATCAAAAAAAATATACTTTTTTTGTAAACTAAGAAAGTGGAATGATCGAAAATGATTACAAAAGTGGGTAATAAAAACAACTGCATATCATTATTATTGTCTATAAAAAATCTATATGAAATTGCTCAAAACATTTGGAATTATAATGACAAAATTCTGGCAAATTGAAAAATATTTTTCCGTGTCATTGCAATCATAAACTGAAAAAAAGTTTAAAACAAAATCTTGATAAAACTATGATTAATGAAAAATTGTCTATGTTATGACAAAGGAATATCCAAAATGCTAACGAATGCCACAATTGTCATCGTCTTTGTAATATTAAATTAAACAATTTAAATTTCTTTTGTTTGACAACTATTATGTTTTTTTGGAAAATAATTGTAATTTAAATTTTTAAATTTATTGTATCTTTCAGGCTCACGAGGATTCTTTAAAACAAAAAATGGTGTAAAGTTTTCTTGCAAAATAAAAATACTGTAAAGTATAAAAGTTTTGAGTACAACTTTCGTTAAACTTTTGCGATTACTTAAATCATGCCAATACCAAAAAGACTAAAAACTGGCCTTTGTTTTCTAGTGCAACTTAATATTAAGCAAAAAATTTGTATTTTCATTTTTTTTTTTTGAAATATTTATGTACGTATTTTTGTGTGTATAAAAATGTGCGATTCTTTATTTTAAACAACAAATGTGTTATATTTTCTAAGTTATCAACATAAAATCTTAATTGTTTTTCTTACAGTGTACTGTACTACTAAATATATATATATATTTTTTTTTTTTGTAAAAAAAACACAATTTTTAATTATTAATTTATATTATATGAAAGATGAAGAAATATTATTACGTGCCTTTATATAAATATTGTTATTTTAATTCTAAAAGAAAACAAATAAAACGTCCAAATATTATTTCATTTTAATAAAAAATAACGTCTTTTTTTACAACTGTATTTATAAAAACGCTCACTGAACATACTTCTGTTATAATTGGTTTACTATAGCAACTCTGATTCTTACATGTATTATGTTTAGTGTTGCCACAACAAATTAGATTCCTATTCCCATTTTAAACATTTTATTCCATTATATTTAAGAATTCTTTATTTTGGTTAAATTTATCCGTTAGGAATAATTAATTAGTACTTTTGTTATTTCTAATAATACCTATATATCACTAATTTAATGTGAATCACTTTCTGAGTTAAATTAGCGACATCAGTCTATCTGTATGCCGATATTTACCTTGTAAGCAGACTACTTACTGGTAGCAAATATAAATAAAATATATATTGGTAAATGAGTTTCTATTGTGCGAAGTAGTTTCTATTGAAATCGGAATAGGTCTACCTCCCATAGGAAGGTCCTGTCTGAATTAGATTAAAATTGTCTTAAAACAAATAAAATAAAACAGGGCTATCTATCAGTTATAATTTGATTTGTGAATATAAGATGTATCCAAAAATCATGAATCCAAATGAATCCATTTAGTCCGATTTTGGACTTGGTCCCCACATAAGCCTTTCAACCGATATTTGCTTAAATGCACTTTCGGCAATTTTATTCAGATTTTTTCTATATATTTTCTTCGCCCAAAAAATAAGGGCCAGGTCTCTTCTTGGAATTTGGACTGCTTCCAGGAATATGATCCCAATTATGCCCGATTTTTAAAATACTACGAAAATAACTGTTTGTTTTGTACACATTTTTAACCTTTTTTCTTACATTTTCAGAAAAAATGATTAAAGCGTTTTTGACTCACGCTCAAGAACATAAAATAATCACGCAAGGGAATTTGATACCCCGTTTGCTTCTCTATCCCGTTCGCATGCAAAAATGTCACCGTGTAAATTTGCTCTATGACACATAAAAATCCCCATTCCTGGGATTATACTGTCTGATGTGGCAACATATTACTTTGCAAAAAGAATTGACCAAACGGTCGTGGTATGTGGCGCTCTTTGTTATCTGTGGTTTTGTTTTGATTCCTTCTTTTCATTTTAGTTTTATTAAGTACATAATTTTCTTTCAACATTTTTTATTTCGAGCACCTGAAAAAATTCTAGTTTTGCACCATTTTTTGGAACTTAAAAAATCAAAATTTATACCGAATCAATAAATAAAAGGCTTATTTATCATAATACATTGAAAGTTTAATGAAAATCAATATAAAAATTAATTTAACGTAAAAATTTAATTTCAATAGAACTAAATCATTGAATTTACCCTCAAGGGGGTGCTTTTCTAGGAAAAAGCAATAAGATGAAAAATATATAATAGTGTCAGTGCGTCTTTCATGACACATGTGAGTGTGTGCATTAGTGTTGTGCGTGTTGGAATTTTTGTTTATGGCCTAAATTTTGTAAAGAAAAATTTACAAAAAGGTAAGAAGATTAATATTAATTCTAAAGAAATACTAGTTTCTTTGTGAAACATTTAAATGGATTCAGCTAATGAATCTTTTTAACTAAAAAATTGCATGTTTTCTTTTTGTCTTTTCGTATATTTTTTTTTATTATGTCAATGTTTTCTTGTGTTTCTCTAGCAAGTAAAACGGAAATATTTGACTTGGCAGAAAATTGGCAAACGGAAACGATTGGTGAATTTAACGTTTTGAACAGTGGTTATGACAAATGTCAAGTTTGAACATAAAACAAAAAATAAGACAAAAGTGCACTTTATCGGGAGTTGTTAAGAAAAAAATATGACCCCCTCTGGAATAAAAGAAGAATTTTTTTCTATCTTCCATTTTAGGTGCCAAGCCTGTGTAGCAAAAATGAATTTTCTTTCATGATCCACGATATGTGGCCACCTCTAGATCCACTTGGGGTCCCGATAAAATGTACTCAATAAAAAAACAAAATATTTCACCCCTCTGGAATAAAAAAGGAATTTTTTTTCTATCTTACATGTATGGCCCGGTAGGCGTAGTAACATATGTATGGGGGTACTCAAATGAAAGAAAATTTCCTGATGCATTTTGTTTCATGATTGGTGTCTTCCTCTAAATCAATTTAAGACTCCTTTGTGGGACCGATAAAGTGTAATTTAATAAAAAAAAATGTGACCCTCTGTGGAAAAAAGGTAAATTTTTCTAACTTCAGTTTTTGATGCCCGTCACCGTCCCAAAAAAAACTTAGCTAAGCAAAAAATACGTTCCGTTTGCGTAACGTTTTCGGTACGTCATAAACGGAATCCAGGAACATCGAAATTGATTCGAATACGTTGAACTGATATATCGGGTGAAAAACTAAGTTGTTCGTTAAAAGTCTGTCAATGACAGACCGTTTACGGACCGATATGTCGGATGAAAAACGGATTTGTCCGTTTTTTCAACAAAAATAAATGCCTAAATTTTTAATTTTGAATGACAAGTTTTATTATATTTATTAAAATTTATTTATAACGATATTGAAAAAAAAATAAAATAATACTTTTACAAACTTAATTAAATGCTATATTAATCTCCAGTAGAGTATTCAAAAACAGAAACCGAAAACCAGTCAACCGGTTTCTTTTTTTTTAACCGATCGGTTTCGAATATTTTGTAAATTCGAAGAAAACTGAAAACCGATCTTTTTTGTTCGGTTAACCGGTTTTTATAATTACATCACCAACTGGGTTGCTTCTTGGTCTCTTTTATTTTTTCCGAACACTTTTATAATCGTTTGTTTGGTTATGAAGACTAAGATGTGAGTCTGATAGATTCCGATGAAGACTTAACTTTGGATATTCTAAATTCAAATAGTTTAATTTCTGATCTAAATAACACAATAAACAGTATTCAAAATCCTAAAAAGAGATTGTACAAAATCATTCATCATTATATGATGATTTCATATATCTTGATAAATGCGACAAAAGAACTGAAAAGTTGGAAAATTTATATAATTATCTTTTGACTATTTGTCCAACATCTACTATTAGTGAAAGAGTATTTCCACTTCTAGCTTAATCAAAATCAAACAAAAAAATCGTTTTAAAACGAAACATTTAAATTGTATATTATTTCTAAAATATTATTTTAGAACTGAAAAATAGATTTTCTTTTTACATATTTAAAATGTAATATTAAAAAAACTTATTTAATGTCAAACATTTTAAACGTTCAAATTACTAACGTACCTAATTTTACCCAATTTACAAACTTAATGATCTCTATTCATTTGATATGAATATAGTTTTATAATATTAATTTTTGAGATATTATATTTAAAAATATTAAAACCAATAAATAAAATGTTGAAATGAAATACAATAAAAAAAATTATAAAATATTTTTTTTTTAAAGAATGTATTTTTTTTATTTTTATTATTTATATATTAAATTTCTTGTTTTTGTTTATAATTAAAACATTTAACAAATTATTTAAGCTTTTTATTCAAATTAAAAAAAAAAAAACGAAAAAACCGGTTGACCGGTTTTTTCTTCAAAAACCGAAACCGGTTTTTTATTAAATTCGATTTTTCGAAGAAAACCGAAACCGGTTTTTCCAAAAGGCCGGTTTTTTGAATACTCTAATCTTCAGCACAATTAGCATTCATAGATCTTACCACCCAAAACAAGTTTGGTTAGTGATAAATTTGGTAAAGCGTCACATGCTACAATATATTGGCCACCTGCAATGGAACCCAAGAAACATTTTTACGGACTCTCCGACACGTACGGATTTATAAACCCGGTTCTACGTTTACGGGCCGTAAATACGTATCCGTCAAAGCTTGTACGTTAACGGAACATTAACGGACCGTATAATTGAATTTTCGAAAACAGTACGTTTTAACTCCGTTTAGGTGCATCCGTTTCTGTATCGTCAAATACGGACTTCCTCGAATTTCATTAGTTTTTCTTCCGCTGCTTTTGAATTCGTTTTGGTGTCAAAAACGAATAATTGAAACATGTCTGTGATCACTATAAGGGTCTCGCGCTAAAGTTTAGAAAGACAGATGCATATTTTGAGTAAGCACTCTTACATCTCACACCGAAAATAAATTTAACTGATATCTATGAGGTAAATATTTATGAAATTTAAAACAAGTTTTACGGTGATGTGTGCAAATTTATGCAATTTTGCAAATAAATGTAAATGGTCCGTAAATGATCCGTCATTGACGGACTTTTAACGGACAACTCTGTTTTTCATCCGATATATCCGGTCCGTAAACGGTCCGTCATTGACGGACTTTTAACGGACAGCTCCGTTTTTCATCCGATATATCCGATTCGTAAACGGTCCGTCATTGACGGTATTTAAACGGATTCCAATCAGTTTCGATGTTCCTTAAAATCCGTTTTCTGGTCCGTATACGGATCCAGAAAACGATACGTAAATGGAGTTGGATTCCGTTTATGACGGACCGAAAACGGTACGTAAAGGGAACGTATTGTTTGTTGGGAAGTACCACCAATGGCTTTATTAATCAAAGTAGCTTCTATTGATGGCAAGGCAATAAGAGAGTGCCTGTGTCGGCAATAACTTTACAACCTCCCTTGCACAATTGTTAATGTTCCATTGAGGCCGATTCCATTTTGATTTGGCAATAAGCTTCACGGGTGATAGGCAAATAGCTGAAATCACCCGTGTAATGATTAAGATCAGAACCGCTAAATATAATTTCCCCCACCTTAGGAAACTTTAGGTTCACGATTTGCGATTTTTATACGGGTTGCTTCAGCAAATATCTGAGCTTTACATTTTAACAACCAATATTTACCACATCGGTAGATAAATAACCAATGAAAATCGGAGCATAATATTGAGCATCCAAGTAATTTAACAAAGGTTGAGTGATATGCCGCCTACATCAGCACAATATTTAAACGTAATTGTTGTAATTCCGTGCCCACTTCATGTAAATGTTGACGAAACGAATTGACTTTGGCAACGGGAACTCGTATTAATTTTTCCTCAGCCCAACACACCGGCCAGGCTTAATAATATGTAAAATTTGGGCATATTTTATTTTATATACTTATTCTTCTTTAATTTTACTAATTTTTTTCTCATTTTATGTTAAATATTTTTGCTTTGTTTCCCAATTTTAGTATTAGTTTTTGACAACAAAATGAAGCCAAAAGCAACGAAAGAAAAACTGATGAAAATAGGTGAACTCCGAATTTGACGGTACAGAAACGGATACACCAAAACGGTGTCAAAACATATTGTTTTCGAAAATTTAAATATGGGCAAATCCCATAAACAATCCACCAACCAAATATTTTTTAAATTTATCCAACTTTAATTTTTTTTCAATGGAACATTAGACTAGATATATAATATTCGATTGTAAATATAAAATTAAAATTTATTTGCATGATCATTAATACAAAAATTATTACCAAATCCTACCCTACCTTAGATCTCTTAATGTTATACAAAAAATTAACATTTTTTGTGTGTTCATATCATTACCTTAGTGATAACATAGATGTTCCGGTCGAAGGCCATATTTTTATTGATTAAATTATCTTCAATTTTAGTAAACAAATTATTTTTTTTACTATTTTGAAAAGATTGAAATTAGCTATGAAATGTTAGGTCCATGCGTCACGATTTGAGTTTTCTTAAAAGTTGCATTAAAAAGTGCTTCCACTTATTCGACCCTGCCGATTAACCGGTTAGGGAATTTTTCGAAAAATTACGATTAATCGGAAAAATTATCGATTAATCGTTTAATGCAAAATAAAAGCATATCTTTCACCAGTATGGACACAAAGTGATCAGGTAAACCCTTAAACCTAAAACAGAAAAATGCAGTGTATACAGTGTTTTACAGCAGAGAAATAATTGTAGAGAATTTTCTAAATAAACCAGAGCTGCCTTTAAACACTTTTCAATAAATAATTCTTAAAAATATTGTATTGTTTTTGCGAAATTTACATAGTTTGACAGAACTGTCGCTGCCACTTTAATTTTCTGGTTTGGGATTTAAGGTTAAAGAGGTTTTTTTATTAAAAAAGCTCAGAAATCCTCGTAGTCTATAAAACTTTTGAATACGCATATTCCCGCCAGGTCGTCACCTAGTAACGATTTCTTTTTTGGGTTCTACTTAAGATTTTCTATTCTTTCAAAATTTTTTTGACAAATCAACATTTAACATTTTGTCATTTCCAATTGAAATTAATTTTAATATGTTGGTTTGGCGCTGAGGCCAAAATAATACTGAATTATAACTGTACATGAAATGTAAATATAAATAAATAAAAAATACTGTTACGTCATAGTGCTTTTTAGAAAAATACTTAGCCACGTGTTTGATTTATTGGAACAAAATATGCATTTTAAAATGTTTTGTTTAACATCTGCCTATTCTAGTTTTAGCTTTTATTTAAAGGTTGAAATAGTTTTAGAATTTAAGAATTTTTGAGAGTGAAGTATTATTTCTCAGACCCTGTGCCAGGTTTTATAAGGCGATTATCGTTTATTATCCACTTTCGAAATTAAATATCTACCATATTACTTAAACATTGTAAACTGTAGTTACAAATTTGGTAAAGGCCAGTAATTTTCAATTTTATAGTTCAACAGCTTGGACAATAATCCTCGCTGGTCTTATATGATCTGAACAATATATCAGGCAAATTTTCTGTTTCTAAGAACGACTTGTTGAACAACTTCTTGTCCTACATAATCTGTTCTTCTCTCTGTTTTAACACCGATAATTTTTGTTGGAAATTATTCCAAAAGTAACCAGATATTCCTAGAAACACTTCTGCAGCTAGTTCTAGTTAGTTATATAGTATCTTATCATTTAAGATAAACGGTTCTGGTTCCCTGGAATTTGTTCTTACAAAGTATGTTGTAGAATAAATTTGGTTGGATTTTATTGGCAGAATTTCTAGAGTTAAAAAATTAATTTTCTGTTATGACATCGAAAACAAATGCAACCTTGTCTTGAAATACATGAAAATATAATTTACATGATTTAGATTTTTTTTTAAGGAATTAGCACAAAAATTAAAAATTGTCTGTTGCATTTCCTATTTAAGTTGGTTGGTTAAAAATGTGTATTAAGAAATGTTATTAAAAATTAAATAAATTTTTTTGTTAAAATAAATTCAATTGTGTTTATTTATATACTACTAGAGAAAATGTAGCGTGCGTCGCAAAGGATCCACGGCTTTTGATTAAAAATGATAAATACAAATAATGTGACAAGCACGACCCCTAAAGTCGAAAACATTTAGCTTCCCAATTTCATATCTGAAGTTAACCCAGGGGTGTTCATTGCATATCTTCTTAGTTTTATCTCATCTATTTACAATCTATCAGAATTCCAATTTGCATTGAATTCGCTAGGTCCCCCGATGGAAAAATATTCTTTTCAGTTTGAAAATGTTAAGTTTTTTTACCATCAATATTTCTTTACTGTTTTTTTTTTTGTACACTTACTCACTAAATTACAAGGTGCTACAAAATCCTAGTGAATGTAAAGGGTGTCCCAAGAAGAACGCAATTTTTAAATCTGGCAACATTCGAAGTGTCATTGTTTGACATTTGAACAATTGTTATTGTTTGCTAGTAGAAGGTACGAGGTTAGTAAAAATGGAGCGCTACACGAATGAACAAAGCATTCTCATTGTGAAATTGTTTTACCAAAATGGTGAAAGTTTTGCGGCTACAGTTCGCAAATTGCGATCAATTTGGGGTCACAATAATGCTCCAAAAGAGTCAACTGTAAAGAGATTAATGGATAAATTTGCGAAACTGGGTCTGTTAGTGATGTAAAGACAACAACGCGCCATCGACCAGGTCGATCGACCGAAAATGTCGCAGCTGTACGTGATGATCTCGCTCTAACTCCATCCACCTCAATTCGAAACCGAGCTCAGCAAATTGGTGTCTCCAAATCCACTTTGCAGCGAATTTTGACGAAAGATTTGCATCTTCATGCATACAAAGTTCAATTGACTCAGGAACTGGAGCCACCTGACCATGGACAGCGAAGGGAGTTCGTTAATTGGGTATTGGAGCGACAACATGAAAATGCTGATTTTGCCGATAAAATCATCTTCAGTGACGAGGCCCATTTTCACTTTGATGGCTTCGTCAATAGGCAGAATTGTCGCATTTGGGGTGAGCAAAATCCTCGAGTGATTCACGAGAAGCAAATGCATCCTCAACGTGTCACTGTGTGGTGTGGTTTTTGGGCTGGAGGAATCATTGGACCTTTTTTTATGAAAATGAGGCAGGTCAAGCGCAAACAGTCAATGGTGTTCGGTATCGTGAAATGATAACCAGTTTTTTCTTGCCTAGAATTGAAGAAATGAATGTGGAGGGCATGTGGTTCCAACAAGACGGCGCCACATGTCATACAGCCAGAGAAACAATTCAATTGCTGCATCAGTCATTTCCCGGTCGTGTTATTTCGCGTTTTGGAGATCAGAATTGGCCGCCTAGATCGTGCGATTAACACCATTTTCTTTGGGGTTTTTTGAAGTCGATGGTTTACGCGAATAAGCCGACGACGACTCAAGCCTTAAAAGACGAAATTGGACGCTGCATTAATGAAATACCGCAGCATTCATGCAAAACGGTCATTGAAAATTTCATTAAAAGATCGCGTGCATGCCAGCAAAGCCGCGGCGGCCATCTGCACGATATATTGTTCCATACATAACCTCATTCTGTCTACTTTACGATATAATAAAGTTTCACGATTTTTTTTTAAATATCTGTGTTTTAGTTAAAATCTAAAAATTGCGTTCTTCTTGGGACACCCTTTAGTAGGTCTGGTGACTAGATCTTATTACAATTTTAAGAATTTGTATTAAACCCTCAAAATCTGAACTTCATATTTTAACAATAACTTCAGATTCTGAAGTATTAATATTTTGTTTTATCACGAAGGGCAAGTCAGAAGCATTAAATAAAATATACACATATTTTGGATTGATTCGATACACTTCAACCAGCAATTTTTTAACTTTTGTAAGACCTTCGCAAAATAATATTTCGGAAGGTCCTCAAAATAGGATTCTGTTGCAGAAACGACCTCCATTTGAACAAAATCTTTTTCGCCGAAGCATATATAAAAATTAATTTGGAAACTTCCAAATTAGCTGAGAGCGAACTTTAAAGAATAAGGCGCATGTGCGAACAATTCGAACCTTAACTGGTATATAAAGAGTGATTCAAGTAGAGATACTTTTTTTAATAGCCTTTTTTTGACAGATCACGTGTGAGTGGTATTTTTGTTTAGTATTGTTTGGCATTTTATAATGGAAAGACTAACGCCTAAACAACGTTTAGAAATCGTTCAACTTAATTACGAAAATTCACGTTCTGTGAGGAATGTGTTTCGTGCACTTCGCTCAACTTATGGTCAACATAATCGGCCTACTGAGCGTACTATTCGCAACACAAACAAACAAAATTGCCGTATTTGGGACGAAGAGCAACCTGAAGAGATTCAAGAACTGCCACTTCATCTAGAAAAAACAACGGGTTGGTGTGGTTTGTGGACCGGTGAAATCATCGGTCCATATTTCTTTTAAAATGATGCCGGTGCGAACGTAACCGTCAATGGCGACCGGTATCGTGCCATGATAACCGACTATTTGATGCCTGAAATTGAAGCTCGTGATCTCGGCGACATTTGGTTTAAACAAGACGGCGCCACTTTCCACACATCGTATCAATCAATGGATTTATTGAGAGAACACTTCGGTGAGTACATAATTTTACGTTTTGGACCGGTCGATTGGCCACCAAGATCGTGTGATATCACACCGTTAGACTTTTTCCTGTGGGGATATGTAAAGTCTAAAGTTTATGCAGACAAACCCGCTTCGATTCAGACCTTGGAGGAAAGCATCACGCGTGTCATTCGCCAGTTACTAGTCCAAATGCTCGAACGAGTCATCGAAAATTGGACTCAACGGATGGACCATCTGCGACGTAGTAACGGCCAACATTTGATAGACATAATCTTCAAAAAATAAATGTCAAAGAATGTTCTTTCAAATGATAATAAACATTCCGTGTTTTTTTCTTTAAAAAGGTAGGAAACCTTGAAATGGATCACGCTATATTTGCCATCGAAACTGAACAAATGTGCACCTAAGCATTATCATAATGGAAGATCACTTCTTCTTTCATCAAAATGTGGTCGTTTTTTTCTTAATTTCATATCATTTGGCCCAATAATGATGAATAATATTTTCCATTTATTGTTTTTTCCAAGTAGCCAATGCAACATAGATAATTCCATGCATATCCCAAAAAGCCGCTAACATTTACCTTTTTATATCCATTTTTCGTGCATAATTTAAACCACTGAACCATGTGATATGCCCCCACTCAAAATTATATCGTGGATTTGATCGATGATTTCCGAAGTAACTGCCTCAACAGAACATGCATGTGATTGTACGGCAACGTTTAAATTCATTTATCCAATTGTAGATAGTCCTAAATACTGGTGCAGAAATGCCATGGACTCCATCTCACTCTACTTTGATTTTCTTGTGTGTTTTCCCTTTCAAGTAAAGGGTGATTAAATTTTAAGAGCCGATGTTGATTTTGAATAAAACACAAATTATTTAGGAAATTATTGTCATTTCTTTTAATTATGATAATATGGTATGGTTCAATTATGTATGGAACAAAATATCGGCCAAATGGCCGCCGCGACCTTGGCGGCACACCTCCATCCGATAGTCCAAATTTTCGATGACGCTGAGGCATAATTGAGGTTATATGCCGTTAATGTGCCGAATTATCTCATCCTTTAGCTCTTGAATTGTTGCTGGCTTATCGACGTACACCTTTTCTTTCAAATAAACCCCAAAGAAAGAAGTCCAACGGTGTCAAATCACATGATCTTGGCGGCCAATTGACATCGCCACCACGTGAGATAACACGGCCATTGAATTTGTCGTGCAAAAGAGCCATTGTTTCGTTAGCTGTGTGGCAAGTTGCACCGTCCTGTTGAAACCTCATATCGTGCACATCCATATCCTCAATTTCTGGCTTCAAGAATTCCGTTATGATCTCGCGATAGCGAACACCGACGGCGAATCGAGGTTGACGGCTATTCTGCCACACTATCGCGAACAACAGCAATGTTTTTCGCAGAAGGAACTTGGTGAGCATACACAGGTGTTTTCTCACCCGATTTGCAGAAATATGTGCACAATTATCCCGATTGTGGACACATTTGGTCGATTATGTTGACCAAAAAAATCACAAAGTACATTTTGATTTGAACGCCCATTTTCATAATAAGCCTGAATAACTTTAACGCGTTGCTCGATTGTGTATCTTTCCATGGTTCAAATTGAGTTAGTCTGAAATTGAGAAATGTCAAATGAAATGCAGAAAATAACTTGACGTTTGGGTGTGGTTCACATTCAACATCGGCTCTTAAAATTTAACCACTCTTTAGAAGTGTTTGATGAAAATACGAAATTAATTTTTTTCATTTTTCAAAATAGCAAAAGGGGATAAACAATGAATTAAAAAAAAAAACTGAATGACGTATTTTCCTAAAAATTCTCCGGTGGTCTTTTGCAACTTGACATTTTTCAGAATTCTACTTTGTTTTAAATAATTATCGCGCCTTATATAATTAATGGTAAACACAATCTAAACTTAATTGAAAACATCGAAGATGTTGTAAAAAATCAAAAATAAATGCATATTTTCGAATTTTAATTCATATTTTATATACATAAAACGCGATTATAAATGCATAAACTTTCTTGCCCTTGTAATTACTTTATTCCACCTCATTTAAATTCAAAATTCCACTCGGCTACTCCAGTTAATTAGTTTTATGTATTGGAGAAACAATAAACTTTTTTGACAAACTTTTTTTTAAGTGTGCAAAATATCGTTATTAATCGGTATTTTGGTGTTTTAACATAATTTTAACCACAGTTTGCATTTAACCTTAACGCGCTGCCTTATGCTTAAAATCGCACTTACTATAAAATATTTTTTAACCTAATTGTTTTTAACAAAATTAATAACAAATTTTCAGTTTTAACGTTAAAAAGGGCGTTACACTTCGCCCTTTTGATTAAATTAAAAAGACAAATACCAGTCCGATCGAATTAGTAAATTTTAGCAAATTGTTTGCTTCTAATATCGCAACGTTTAACAAAAAACCCATAGTCAAGATTATAACTTCTTTTAAGAACAAATATTTCAATAAATGCTTGAGGACACTGCTTCCTATTATTTGGAAAAAAATTAAAACATAACGATTTCAAATTTATAAAAATTTTAGAACTTATAACACAAATAATGCTAAAAATCAGTAGAAAATTAGAAACTCGAGTTAATTATTGATTAAATGGAAATGACAAAAAGTTTGTAAACGAAACGAAAGTGAAAAACTTATGTAAACTTAAGTAAAGAATAAAAAAATAACAAGAAAACAACAGCTGCCTTCAAAAAATTCAATAACGAATTCTTTAAAATATGGTATAAATAATTTTGCCGAGATTCACAAACAGAGTTTGATAGAAGTGTCACTGTTCACCACCTGGTTTTGGAGGTTATTTATTAGAAAAGATATACAAAATTATGTATATTCCTGACAACCCATCTAAAAATCGAAATATATATGAGCATACATGATCATACATGGTCATATACGTCCAACGGATGACATAATTCGGCACATTATCGGCCTCAGCGTCATCGAAAATTTGGACCACCGGATGGAGGTGTGCCGCCAAGGTCGCGGCGGCCATTTGGCCGATATTTTGTTCCATACATAATTGAACCATACCATATTATCATAATAAAAATAAATGACAATAATTTCCTAAATAATTTGTGTTTTATTCAAAATCAACATCGGCCCTTAAAATTTAACCACCCTTTATTTTAGATGATTTTTTTCTACGATTTTCTATTCAAAGTTCAAATAGCAGAAAATTTCATATTAATGCTATTTCAAGATGTTTTCATGTTATTTCAATATAGCCACCATTTTAATTCTAAATGATTTAAGAGTTAATTTAAAATGAAATTCATGTTATTTTTACATTTTATACTTTTGATTTTAAACGACTTAAACATAATTTTTACATGATAATCCCTTAAATTTTACTGGAATAAAAATTTAAATTTTACATGATTTTCAGTTGTTTTTAACTGCAAAAAAAAAATAATTTCTGTTTTATTGTAAAATCATTTTAAATTAATAGGAAACGCTAATGAAGCAAAATCAGTATTAAAAATTGTTAAATTAATGTTGTGTTAATTGATTGTACAATGTTTTTTTTTCTGTGTGTATTTGAAATGCTTTGTTTACCAAAACTGAGTTTATTTTCTAAATCATAGAGTTATTTCTGAAAAAAAGTGGAAATAATATTTAAAATACATTCATTAAATCAATCGTAAAAATATGTACATATAGCAAGAATATTTCGAGGGCTTATATTCAAAACTCTCGATCTTAATAAACACAACTTTTTAGGAGAGCAACAAAACTGTTTATTTCGCGTATTCTAGCGTTTTTTAAAATCGATCTTCTACAATATTTATTTAAAGCGACTGAAAAATCTCACACATGTATATTTTTTTAATTCTTGTGTAATTAGCGATTTTGTCGAAGATGGAGGGTTTTGTTATTTGAAAAAAATTAATGCGACCTAGTAGATCAATATGATCATTATAAAAATTTAACTTATATTTTACTGTACCATCCATATAATACAAAAGTGATCTTATTAGGATCCGTCTTTTGTAACATTCACGTAACCATTTGGCAAGTATATTAAAAGATTTTTAAATTTCATCTGAATTTTTGCATATGCACTGTCGCACTCCACTTGTGTATGTGCTTTTTCCAAGAATTTTTGTACAATAAATTTATTATTTTCTGCGGCAAAGTTGGACAAAGCATTCGATAAATAATGTTTACGATTTTGATATCCACAATCATCCGAGTAAATTGTGATAGGCAACGAATCAGATAAGCAATATGTTTTTAAATGATAAATTATACAAGAAACAAATGTGCAGGTGGACAAATCTCCATTATTTCAATATCGGGGCAGAGTTTGACAGCCATTCTGAGCTAAAATTTTATCCTCACGATCTTTTTTAGAAATATATATAATGGGTCAGGTTTTATCTGGTTGCCCTTAAACCCAACGCATATGTCGCACTGATCCTTTCGAGGCTTTAACAATGCTTACTTTTTCTCCTCAAAGGTTTTGGAAAAAGTAAAAATTGAAACAGGTTGATCTATCTTTTGTAAATAGTATTTGGAATAATCTTCGTATACAAGGGTGGGTCAATAAGTACGTCGTTTTTTTGCGTCGTTTTTTTTTTTTTTTGCAAAAAAAAAATTATTTTTTTTAACATAATCTCCTTTTAGCACAATACACTTAGTCCAACATTTCTCCAAAAAATAGGATTTTTCGTTGTCCATAAAATAGGCATTTGTTTGATTAATAATTTCATCGTTGAAGCTAAATCTCTTTCCACCGAGCCATTTCCTTAGGTTTGGAAACAGGAAATAGTCACTGGGGGCTAAATCCGGAGAATAAGGCGAATGAGGGGCAATTCGTGGTCTTCATGGATTTTTGCCATGGAAACTAAGCTGTCACACTTTCGAGTGTGAGCAAACGCGGCAGTCGTCTTGCGGAAAGCTTTCTCTTACCCACGTGATCGTTCAAAATTGAAACCACAGAGCCATATTGGATGCTTATGTCTTCCACAATCTATCGCACATTCAATCTCCGATCGGCCAACATCATATCGTGAATTTTTGCAACTTTTTTGAGTGTAGAGACCTCAACTGCGCATCCAGAACGTTCGTCATCTTCCGTGCTTGTAAGGCCACAACAAAAGTCAGTAAACCACTTTTTACCATTGAAATCGATGGTGCAGAGTCTCCATAGTATTTATCAAGCTTTTCCTTGGTTTGATTGACGGTTTTTTTTCGCAAAAAATAATGTTTAATAAGCACTCGAAATTCACTTTTTTCCATTTTTAAAAAAATCCACGAGGTTGTAAAACATACAACAGCTGTTAAACGCAAAGTAAATGCGGAACTTGCTCAAAATTTGACAGTAGTCTATAAACAGGTGGTACTTGATGGGAGCAGTGTTGCAATTCATATAACAACGAGGAAAGTTCAAGAGCTTAATGATCTGCCCTCGTATTTCTGATTTGGTTTTAAATGTCGTTGCAATTTATAATTTATTGATATCCTTTCTACAGTAGCCACTTTCCATTTTATCTAATTTTTGAAAGGATTCTTTCTTTCTGATCTTTTAACATTTAAAGATGAAATTGGTAGTTATTTTTTTTTTTGGTATTTAACCATCCTTTTACCATATCAACCTTTATTAATAGAGTGGAAAGAACCATGAAACGACATATCTGAAAAGATTTCTGGTTGTATGGCAAAGTGAATCAGAAGCTGTTCTAGCTCATTGAGTTCTCAATTGTATAATTTAGTCTAGTTTTCTTTATAACGTGACTTTTTACAAACACTAAATTAGCTTCCCAGGTCATACCACAAAACTTTTCATAACATATTATTTCTAGTTTAATGATCAAATTTTTCGCAGTGTCTTAAGTTGCTTTTTCCACAATATTTCGATAATCACGTCGATTCCATTTTTTTACTAATCTTTTTGAATTTTGTTTAGATTTTCCATCAGTAGAAGAAAATCGCTTATTTGGTGGTTTTTTTTTTTTATCCGGCTTTTAAAACAATATCCTTTTCATCATTGTAGATACATACATGTTAGGCTACGTTTTCACTGAACGTGTTTTGCATATGTTTTGAAACAAAACAATGTTTTGTACATGTTTTCCCATATATTTTTTCCCGTCAAAACAACATGATTTGCTCAAAACACGCAAGTGGAAACGTTAAATTGTTTTTATATTATCTGTATTCTTTATAATATTTGTTTTCTTTCTTCATTTCTCGGTATTAGTTCACTAATTTAAGAGAACTCAAAACTATCTATATATTAAAACCGACAGCTTTGTATTCAACATGCAAGAATTTCAAAGAAAAAATAAGAAAGGTTTTTCAAAAAATTGTATTTAAAATATATTTGAAAAGAAAGCGGGTTTTGCTTCAAAAAAATTAATTGTATTGTAGAGAAATAAAAAAATGTCTAAAGAATTGCAAAAAAAAAATATTTTTTATTTAAATTGTATACCACGAATGCGCGCTGTTTTACTGCATATTTTCCTATCAAAAACTTATTTTCGTCAAAATCAAAAATGGAGGGTTTTGAATATAAGCCCTCGATATAAAAAAATACATCGTTATATAAACACAAATTGTTTCTCAAAAACAAAGGTTAACAAAATTTAGAATCCTTTCAAATATTTATATTGTAAAAACAGTACTGGCAAAGCACTTTTTTGGTTAGTACTGGTAAAACACTGGATTTACAAAAATCCGTGGTATTGTCGGGACTACTTCTCTTAAACCGTCGGATATAAATATATATTACAACAAAAACAACCCTCACCATACTCTTTCGACAGCTCTGGTATATACAGCGTAGTTGTTCTCTTTTTTACTTCAACGAACAAAATTGTTGTTGTACAAGATACTTTTGTGAAAATTAACACAGCACGCTGGAGAGCTGATTTTGGTCGTACGCTTACAATTTTATTTTTGTGTATATACATTTAATTTTTATTCTCATTCGCACTATGGTTTTCCATAACAACAAAAACAACAACAACAACAACAACAACAACCCTCACCATACACTTTGTGTTTACCCGTTTGACAGCTGTCATTACTGCCCTCATTGGTGTATACACACTGTGATACACACTATGGCTCAGTCGTTGTTTTTCTTCTCTTCGTGTATATACATACCATAAAATCTTGACGCAATGAATTATAATTATTTGGTTGCAGCAGTGCATAAATCCAGCCGAATATATCACAATGAACTGGTAAAAACTAATCGCAATGAGAACATTGTGTTTGCACCATTTTCCATACATTCGTGCCTTTGTATGACACGTTTGGGAACCGTAGAACAAGCTCAGATTGAAACCGTTATTGGTTTGAACATCAAAAATGTTTATGGCTTTATATTTGAAATCCTATCAAATAAAGGTATTAGAGTTGCAACTAAATTGTATGTGCACAAGGATTATAAAATTCGACAGGATTTTCAGAATATGTTGCACCACAGCTTTGCCGAGACAATTGAATCAATTAATTTTGATGATAAAATTAAAGCTGCTGAAACTATAAATACCTGGATGGAAACCAAATCGAAAAAACAGATAAAAAATATTGTTTCACCATCGGATTTTGCTTATACAACACCATCCTCTAAGACTGGCTTTGTATTACTTAATTCTTTATATTTCAAAGACTATTGGCAGAACAAGTTTAAAATAGAGCATACCAGATCAGAAGAGTTTTATTTGGATGAAAATCAAACGGCTACAGTACAAATGATGCATACTTCAGGATACTTTAAATATGGTGAATTTCCTCATCTAGATGCTACGGCTGTGGAAATACCATTTCAAGAGTCTAAGCAATTTTCAATGTTAATTATATTGCCAAATACTCGAACTGGCTTGGCTAAATTGGAAAAGCGATTAGAAACTATTCCCAGCAGTCGTCTGAAATTGCATCACACAGATGTCACTGTTGATATTCCTAAATTTAAAGCCGAGTTTGAAATCAAATTAACAGCTAAGACTGCAGAATTTGGTAATATGTTAGAATTAAATTCGGAAGAATCGTTAGATGTGTCTCATGTTATTCACAAAGCTTCTATTGATATTAATGAAAATGGTGCAGGAACTCATGCTCCTAGATTAGGTGTATATACATGTACTTGTAGTTTTGGACCCATGAGCTCTTTGAAATTTATTGCTAATCGACCATTTTACTATCGTATAAATGCATTTTTCAGTGAAATGACCTTATTTCAAGGTCGTGTTTGCAATTTTTAATTTTCAACTCAACAGTTTTTATTTATTTTAAAAATCTATGAAATGTTTTTAATTTTTCTATTACATATTTTTCCATTTTAATAATTTGCAAACTAATGGATAAAAATACATATGTTAAATTGTTTACTAAATTTTCTTCAAAATAGCCCTGCAGAAAAAAACTGTTGGAATCAACAGAATATGTTTGTTTAACATTAGTAAGATAAAAACAGTAAGAAAAAACAAAACTATTAAAATTACAAAATTTTACCTGAATTTTAGTTAATTGCAAATGACAATTTATCCTGCTGAGATCAGCAAAAAGTTTTAATAATAGTAGACTTAAATGCTTTGCAAAATAAAGTTATATCAACCACATATTGCAAGAATGGGTACGTTCGTAAATGCAGTAATTGCGCATAACTGCAGCATAATAAAAGTAAAGCGTTCAAAAAAGCATCACTTGGCAGCACTGATTTACGTCAAACGTTTTTTTATGCAAACAATTGACAGTGCTGCCGCAAATTTTCGCAACTATGGCATCATTAAAGTTTATGATGTAATAGTGCGAAATTAGTCTTCTTTTTTGCTTGAATTGATTTTTAATCATCAAAAGTCGTTTCTTATTTCTATTAATTCTTTTTTTTTTATTATAAGTTAACAAAAAGTTGTCATTTTACCATCAAGATTTTCAATAATATTTGTTAATGTTATTGTGGTGAACATATTTTTATATATTGCAAAATGTTCTAAAAAGCAAACTGTGCAGTTGTTAAGCAGCAGCATATCATCTGCAACAGCTGATTACGCATCAGCAACAATGATGCACAATTTTTCTGCATTTACGAACGAACCCAATATCTTCCGAGTACTTTAATATAAGACTAGCTCTTGTTGTACTGTATTGATTAAATAAATAAAAGCATAGTAGTTTTTTAAGATTTTATATAATGTGAATAAAAATTGGCACTTTTAAAATCAGATGTCTTATTTTTCTTAAGTTATTTTTCAAGAATTTTTTCAATTTTGAATTTCTTTGTATTGTTACAAATGAAGTAAGTTCTTTTGTCAAATCTTGAAATTAGTTGAATTCTCTCATATTTTAGTTTATAGTTTCAGAAAACATTCTTAATTGTTTTGTCAATAGTACACAAATATATTTAATAATCAGAGACGAAAAATTTGAAAAATATCAGATATTATCATGCATGTATTCTCATATATGTAAGGATCATATATGACAATACACTAACCAAAAAAAGTCTGTAATGGCAACTTAAAATTTTGCTGTTATTACGGGAAATTTTGTTAATTTCAGCTCTGCGGTTTTTTTTTGCTAATATTAGCAAAACATGTCGCTGACGTGTAGCACCCAAGTCACACGACGATTTTAAAATCATGACTTATTTTTTTAATTCTTCTTTAAAGTAACTTCCAAAAACTTAACACTTTCATACAATGATTTTGTCCCCATGATTTTAGGGTTGATGTGTGTACGTAACAGTGCATTTGTATTGTAGAGCAGGGATAGAAAAGTTGATACAAAATGAATAAAAAATGTTGCTCGAAAAAAATATAAATTTGTATATTCGAATTCGTAAGACAATTTCATAAGAAATGAGCTCAAATTAGCAAAAATTTTTGTTTAATATAAAAAAATTATACATTTTTAACGTATGTTAATTTTATGTAAAAACGAATTTTATATACGTTTTGTGTTCATATTTATTTTTATATATATTAATTTTATGTATTTTTTTTTTTGTTAAAAAAAACTTAGTACTCTGAGTGTCAAAAAAGTGCTTTTAATTAATTAATTTTTTTTTTTTTTTTGATACCGAAAAAATCCAATTTTCCATCCCTGTTGTAGAGCTGTTGACACATTGAAAGAGAAAATCAAATGAAGCAACATAACAAAGAAAAACTAATGTGAAAACGTAATTTTTTCTCTACACCGTTCGCCTACAAACTCAAACAATCATGATTTTCAAACATGGTGGAAAGTCGTCGTGTGAATTGGGTGTAGTACAATAACATTAGGAGAAATATCTTAGTTAAGTTTTTGTAAAGTGAAATTTAAATCGGTTTGCTAAAATCAGCAACAAAAAAAAATGAATAAAAAATAATATTAGTTTAATGAAATTTATATTAGTAAGCGTTACTAAAAATTATTAAATTGCTGTAAACTTGAATTTAAAATCTATCTACAAAAATCAGTAACAAATTTTACTAAATAATAATACAATGGATATTGCAAGAAAGTTAATAATCGCTACTAAGCATTATTAAAATTCTATACCAAATTTATTTAAATATAAATTAGCTCTAATCAACAAAAATTTTTGATTAAAATTAATGAATTAAACTCAATGCATTATAAATATAGAAAACTGGAAACGTTCACTCAAAAAAAAAAAAACATGAACTAAAAATTAATCAAAAATGTCCTTTAAAATAGTTTAAAAATTTTAATCACTTTTAAGTCAAATTTTATTTAAATTGAGAATCATTTTCTTAAAATAAATAAAAATTTCTATGAGTAAAAACAAAATAGTTCATATACTAAAAAATATTTCATATATTTTTAAGTCATATTTCTTGATTTCAGGGAAAAACCCAAATTTATTAATTTTTAAAAAAAACATTTTAGTATTAAGAAAATTGCATACTAAAATATAATAAAACTAAGTTTAGTTAAAAAAAATTAGAACTTAATTCAAAAATGTGTGTAATTTAAAATGAGAAAGTACTTGAACTTAATGGGTGCAAATTTTTTTTCGTGAGTAGTAAAATTGACTGAATTTTTGAAAGCCATTTCTAAATTCACTTTTAAGTGTATCACTTTCTAATTTTTAAGAATTGTAATAAACTTTTTCCTACGTCATAATAAAAATTTATTTGATTTTTGAACCTGAGGAATTACTTGTATTTTTAGGGAAAATTTTCTTATTTTTGAGAAATAATAACATTAGGTTTATGTATTTAATAAATCGAGGAAAAATTTAGTTTTTATTGGAAAACGTTTGACTTATTTTCAATTTTTTTTCCAAAAAAAAAAAAATAAAAATAAATTAAAAACAAACTTGTTAATTTTCCTTATTTTAAAGAAAAATATTATTAAAGAAACCAAATTAAAGCATCATCTCTAATCTGAACAGTCTTAAAAATTTAACTTAAAGTAGCTTAAAATATATTTTAAAATTTTGTTAGCAAAAGGTAAAAACTTTCGAATTTGCACTTTTATTTAATATCGAAATCACATTTTATACATTACGTCATAATGGCTTTCTTATAATTGACGTTGTGCCCATTAAACTTTATATTTATCGGAGGCACTAAAACTTTTTTTCACTTAATAATAAAAAAGTTAAAAATGTCATAAAATAAACTTATGACATTTTTTATTTTCCATTATGTAACTGTAATATTTTTTATTTTTGCAACAATTTTCTAAAATTAGTTAATTTAAGAAGACAAGGGACCTCCAGTGTTCCTTAGCCATAAATTCCGTGTGTCACTTAGGGCGTTCCTTTTTGTAGTTCTCTCAAGGAGAACCATTAATTAACTACGAAAAGGATCTGAATTTGTTACAAACTATTTCGTTTCAGTATATTTTTTTAATTTGTTTTCCTTTTTGCTAATGAAATTTAATTTATATTTTTTTTATAAATCAATTTATTTTTAAGACAAAAATGTATAGCAAAAAGCTTGTTAAAAGCAGTATCCTCACAAAGCGGAAGGCCTCCGAAAGTGGGAAAATACTTACAAAATGAATGAAAAAAAAAAATATGGTAGAATGTATTACCTTTTTTATAGAAACAATTTCATATTTATTGAAAATTTTAATTAAATTTAAGCATAATTTTCACTTAAAAGTAGCACTACTTTAACTTGATGTTAGAAATTATTTTTAGGGAGTTAAGTCCTAGTTTTTAGTAAAAAAAATTATCTAATAAATAAATAAAATACAATTTTTCTTAGAACCAAGGAAACATTTTCTAACAGAAAAATTTAAAATGATATACGAGGGCGGATCAAAAAGTCCGTGACTTTTTTAATGGAACACAATTTTTTTGCAAAAAAAAAAATTATTTTTCAACATAATTTCCTTTTAGCTCAATACACTTAGCCCAACGTTTCTCCAATTTTTGTATCTCTTCCAAAAAATAGGATTTTTTGAGTTCCATAAAATAGGAATTTGTTTGATCAATAATTAAATCGTTGGAACTAAATCTCTTTCCACCGAGCCATTTTTTTAGGTTCGGAAATAGGAAATAGTCACTAATTCGATAACGTTTTTTGTCAATTGAGGGCAAACGCAGCACCCATCTTGTATGCAGCTTTCTTAAATCCAACTGATCATTTAAAATCGAAACCACACTGCTATATGAAATGCCCATGGCATCAACAATCTCACGCACTTTTACTCTTCAATCGGTTAACCGGTTAGGCCATTATTTGATAAATGACGAAAATTAATTAATCGGTATTCGGATCGATTTTTCACCAATTTTAGCAACTCGGTTTTTAAAAATTTTTAAAATTATTTATGAAATTTGCAACAAATATTTGGAAAAATTTTGTAAATTGTGAAATGTAAATAGCAAAAAGAAATTACTAAATAATAATTTTTTATTTTACTAAAAAACACTTCAAAGATGGTAAATTGGGATTGAAAATTCTTGACAAATTTGTCTACAAAGTTTTATTTATTGGTTGTCGCAATCAAAATATACGCTTCAATTCTGTTGGCACAGTATTTTTTTTGTGTGGGACTTTGACTAAAAAAATTTGAATTTAAAAACTTTAATAATGCACTTAGTAATCTGGCATACGTTTGATTTATATTTTATTTAAAATTAATATAATTCATATGTAAAAAGTTAGTACATACAATAAAAATTTTAGTGATTGTATTACGTTTAGAATTACAATCTTTAATATTTTCCAAATGGGATTTAAAGTATCTAATAAACTCCAATATGGGAGAGTGCAAATTGAGCTACAATTAAAAATGTAGTGAATAATCAAACTCGGTGCTGTCACTTTACGGGAATTATCCCCAAATTGGGAATTTTACTTCTTGAGCTGGGGATAAAAAATTCGGTTTTGGGGATCCGGGGATTTGTTGGGGTGGGGATGACAACAAAATTTAAGGGGATTTTTGGCGGTAAAATATTAACAATATTTTCTCTTATTTTAATTTTTATTATATTTTCAACCATGATAAACAGTACAGAGTTGTAAAATATGCATAGTTTTGAATATTCGATACTGCTTAATAATTTGAAGTATTATTTCGATACTACTCAATATTTTTACATTTAATCTAATTAAGGGGTTATATTTTTATATCAAAACAGGGTTACATTTTCACAATGTTTTTCATACCAATTTACGCTTATATACAGAACAATACTCTGGGAGTATTGATTGAATTTTTTGAAGTATTGAGAATTCAATACACAAATGCAGCTTTTAATATATTTAACTCAAACATATGTGTGTTATACAAATCGAGTATTTACTATCTTAACCTCGTTTTATAAAAAAACTTGTACTAATTTTTTAATTTTTTTTTTTTAATTATTTTATTCATCATAACTTTTTAAATTAAAAATAAGTAAAAAAAGGTTTGATAAAAATAATGAAAAAAATTTTTTGAGGTTAAAAACTTTTTTGGATGTGAAAACACATTTTTTGGTGGGAAAAAAAATTTTAAGGTGAAAAAAATTTTTGAGGTGCAAAAAATTTTTTGTGGTGAAAAAAATTGTTTGTGGTGAAAAAAATTGTTTGTGGTGAAAAATATTTGAGGTGAATACAAAATATTATTCACTTCTAAGCGTCTGGTGACAAATATGAGAAAATTTATTATGTACCAGTTGATACTATAAAATTGTACTAAAATACACCAATTTGTATGGAAAATTTAGGCGTACCTTCACATTTTCACTCATAACTTTCTAACCGCTGGACCCATTTTGTTCGGGAATAATATGAAATGACAAACTGATATATACTCTCACCATATATGGTGGACGGTATGATGATCAAAAAATGTCAAGAGTTAATTATAAAAGGTTTTTATTTTGGCCCTCCTGAAAAATAGTAATTTTTAAGACTAAATTTTTAGTCCGACCGCGTTCTATAAAATACAAGAAAACTTTTGGATCCGATTGTAGGTTCATATAGTGGAGGCAGGGATTAATAATGCTCGCCAATTCCAAAGAAAAAAACAAAAAAAATGTTTATCAGATTTGGATTTGGGACTTCCCATTAACCATTAAAATCTCCACCAAAATGCAGTATCAGATTCGAAATACATGTCCTGGCTGGTATTGTATTAAAATATTTATTCTATTTATCTTAAATTTGTAATAATACAAATAAAATAAATTTAAATGTACCGCTTCAAGTGATTTACAAAAGTACGTTTTATTTTAAATTATTTTTGCCCAAAAACATTTAAGGGATTTTTAGAGACCAGAAAATAACAATTTGGGAATTTTTGGGGATAAAAAAATCGATATTTGGGCATAAAGCCTTTAAAAAAACTGACAACACTACTCAAACTTGTTGTACTCACAACAATTTTGAAAAAATTTTGTCGTACATACAAATTGTTGTTTTATGATCATGCATTATAATATTTGGCGTCATAATTAAAAAAAACTCTCGGATAAGAGAACACAAACATACAGACTGACGACACGCAAAACAAAAATAATAAAAACAAACAACAAGAGATATCAATTTGGCACAGAACTACTAGTATTTTAGAGATACATTTTTTTTGGGTGTTTGGATAATAAAAATAAAAAAAAAAAAAAGATACACCAATAACACAATCTTTACACTCAGAAAAATTGTAAAGTGCAGCATGATAGTTATTTGTGCATTAAGCAGTAGTTGTTACTTAAACTGGCTACTAAAAAAATACATTTACAACAGATATTAAGTGAAAAAACTAACAAAACCTAATAATTATAAGTAACAGTTCAAATATTTAAATGTATGTATATGGATTATTTAAACTGTACTTGCAGTTATTTTATAAAAATAACATTTATGACAGTTATTTTAAGAAATAACTAACCAAAACTAAAACATTTTACTAACAATAATATTCGTTTTCTAATTTTTATAAAAGTGTTTATTTATGAAAAGAGTAGTTACAAATAAAAGTAAAACATGCTAAAATTCCAATCTAAATGTTGGTATATTATTGTTTTTACTACAAATTTCAGTCTACCAATTGCAAATTTCGCTACACTTTCGTATTAGTTGTTTTCACTATATTTTTACGTTATATTTTTAAGGTTAAAAATACTAAAATATTAGTGTACAACTTTTTAATAGCAATTTCAGTATGGTAACTGTAATTTTAAGTTGTTTCTAACGACATAATCCTCTGAGTGTAAGAATCAACAAGTTTGGAGCATAGGAGAGTGATGTATTTAATAAATGGAAAACAAGACGCAGACCAGGCAGAGATATAGCAAAAGTATATATGAGCGAACGACCAACCGGCAGAGACCACTCGTACGTAACAATCCACGTTCAATTTAAATTATTTTTCTAAATTGGTAAAAAGAAAAGCAGAACATTACAGTGTAAAACTAACACTCCAAGTGTTTAATTGTAAAAGCGGTTCCGACAAACAAATAAACAAAAAAAAATCAAATTATAATTTCGTTGATAAAATCATGCGTATGAAAAAACAAAGCCAATTACAATTAATTATGTAAAATAATACAAATAACAATTAATAAATAATTATACAAAATAAGTGAGTAAAATATTCAACATAATTCAAAAAAAAGCTGGAAAGTGTTTAAAAATAAATAAATTCCCGCTAGCATGACAAAGCAAAAAATTATTTTGTGAAAAAATAGAAATTAACTAAACAAGTAGATAA
This sequence comes from Eustalomyia histrio, assembly GCA_949748255.1. Lineage (NCBI taxonomy): Eukaryota > Metazoa > Arthropoda > Insecta > Diptera > Anthomyiidae > Eustalomyia > Eustalomyia histrio. The sequence continues at coordinate 221,204,937 of OX456523.1, forward strand.
ACTTTAAAATATAAATATTATAAAAATTATATAAATATAAAGATTTCATTACCATTAAAAATGTATAAAATAAATCTCCGTAAAGAGCAATGTTTGAATAAATTTAAATGTCAACATCTGCAAAGATTTTTTCAATAAACTCTAGACATTGGGAAGTAAAATTGTTACTCTAGTAAGCTAGTAAGTTGTTCAGGTTTCAAGTGAAAAAACTGCTCCACACAAAAAAACTTCTCCATATAAAAAAAATATTTTTTACAATAATAAGTTTCGCGTAAAAATTGTGTAAGATAGTATTTGTTTTCAAACAAAATTAATATACAAGACTAATTATTTTTATGGTGAAAAACTCACACTTTGGTTTATTTTGATTCTGTCTTTAAATTACGATTTGAGGCATTTAAAGTTGGAGTATACTTTTTACACGGGAAAAACAATTTACTATGCTTTAAAAATCACTTAATCGCCTCTTTTTCGGTTAATGTCGAAACAAATAAAACTAAAATAATTTTTCGATCCGAATAATTGATTAAAATATGTCTTTAAACCGGTTAAATTTTTAATATAAATTTTTCTGTTATTTTTCTTAAAACTTCCTAATTTTCTAAACTTTGGCAAAAACATCAACTAAAATAGAATTTTATTTCTTTTTAAATCGACTGAATCAAAGAAAATGTTATATAGGCTTTAGGAAATGTGATAGACAATTTTTATTTTTGTTTCAATTGCTTTAAAAAATAAATTTTAAATAATATAAATTATATTTTCGTGTTCAAAAAATTTAAATGGAGCTTTCAACCACAGTATTTCGAGCTAACAAAAGATCTCCTCAGAACGTGAATTTTTAGAAAAGCTAGAGCCTCTAAGCAGAGCTTTAACAAAAAACCTATTTAAATATATATTTTTCTTCTTAGCAATCAAGCACGTGACCAAGTATATTCCTAACAAGCACTATGGCGTTACTTATGTTATAAAATAATAATATAAAATTGCTTTAAATTCGAAATTTGTATTTTCTAAAAAACAGTTTCATTTAAAATTCTTTAAAAAAATTTATAAAAACTAAAAAAAAAAAAAACATGAAATTTTGTTTCTAATTTAATTTATCAACAAATTTTGATGAAGTAGGAACTTTAGTAGAATTAAGTTGTTTAGTCCAAAATATTTAATAATTCGCTTATTTGAATTCTTAATTGCAAAAACACAGCAAAATTGGCGAGGACTTTTAAGGAATATGGGTCATTGTTATATCTTTTCTAACCTCTTTAACTCTAAGGCTTAAACCAGGTAGTGAAAGAGTAAGGGAACAGTGGCAGTTCTATCAAACTTTGTTTGCGAATTTCGCAAAAACCATTCATAGCAAATTTTTAAGAATTTGTTCATGAACTTTTTTAAAAGCACCTCTTGTTTATTTAGGCATTTTTTTATTTTTGGCAGCGTCATATAAAGAAAATAAAAACCAACTTTATCGACTCGCTTCGGTAAAACACTATCTGACATTTTCTTTTTAAAGAGTCGTCATGTTCCTCTGAAAAAACCCCCAAAATTATAAGGCATGATTCTTAAAAAAAAATCTCAGGATGCTCTGAATTGTCCCAAACAAACACTTAAGAAACCAATGCAATAGACTTAACTTGATTTTTCAACAAAAAATAGCTATTTGTGTTCTTATGGATGAAAGATATACATTTATTAATTAAACGATTAATCACCAATTCTTCCGATTAAGTGACCCGAATAACCAATTCATCAATTTTCTTCATTTCTCGAATAATGACCTAACCGATTAACCGGCAGGGTCGAATTATTAGAAAAAAACTATTTAAAGTACATAATACTTTTAAATTTTTTAAGGCAATTTTACATTGTTTAGTTTTGAAATTAAAAAAGGGGCCAAAATGACCCCATTTTTCGTTTTTGCAAATCGGTTATTATAAGAGAGGCATTTCAAAAATATATTTAGGCGGCCAAAAGAATTTTTAATAATTTTTCAACAGAAAAGTTTCCAATAAACTTCAAACCCAAAAATTAGATTGAGCGATACCATATAAATTCATTGAAATACCTTTATATAGCTTAAGTATAATTTTTAAAAAGTTCCATCTCTATTAATTCCGTTAATTTACAACTCATCAGTCAGTTATATAGAGATAAAAATAGCAATTAAAAAATTAAACAAAACAAATTAAAATTCAATAAATTAAAAAAAATATATGCAATTATGCGAATCTCAACTAATTCATTCAAGTCAAATATGAAGCTTTTGAAATAAAGTTTAAGTCACTTATGCCAATTGTACTTGGGCCTTTACTTTTATCAACTAGTTCATTCACTTGGCCGACAAATTTTTTTTTCAATTATTAGCTGTGTTTGTGCGGCAAGGTATACAAGAACATTCACTATAAAATAATAGCACCCATGTTCAATGTCAAAAATACGACGCGTTAACTCTTAACGTGAACTAATATCAATTTATATGGGATTTCCACACATAATTTACCGCACAAACACAACAAGAGTATACAAAATATAACGGTTTAAAATCAAAAAATACAAAATTCAAGTTTGGCATGGAAAAACAACATAAAAAAGAAGACGTCATATTGTGGTACATTTATCCCACCCTTAAGCCATTGACAGCGCCAAAACTCTATAATTTTACTGCCTCTAAATATGACCACTTTTCTATTCTACATTGCATGTTTTTTTTCTCTACATTCCTTCAAGAATCTAACATATAATTTTAAACTTGGAAAGCTGTGCCATAATTGCTGTTAACAGGAACATTTATTATAAACTGATAGCACCCATGTAAAAGAGTTTGAGAATAAGGTTAATAATTTTACACCTAAGGTCTAACGTGAACTAGTGTCAAAATTATATGGGATTTTCCCATAAAAAATTAAAAATATGTTCCAAAATTTGTGGTTTTTTCAAAAATACACAGAGAAAACAGAATGGTTTGGTTAGAGCCACAGACATATTTGAAACGGCGATCGAAATTCAGTTAATACAACAGAGTTTCAGTTGAAACCTTATATTTCAATCGGATCTGGAATATATTTGGTTATTGCAACTAAACTATTTAGTTGGCAATAAATTTGGTCGTCATAATAAATCAGTTGTGTCCACCGAACTTGTTGCCAATCGAATTCTAGCGGTTACGACAACTGTCTTCATATTAAATTATATTTTTATTTGTGAAAGCCAATATTCAGTTGTACAATTTAATATTTATATTCCACAGAAATATTAATACGTTCCACAAAATTTTATTTTAAGAAAAATTTTATTTTTTGATCTTTCTGATATCGAACCTGGCAATCAGATGCATAGTTCACACTCTTGCTTACTGCACCACAATTAATTTAAATTTTCTTTGATATATTTGCCATTTAAACATTCGAATATTTTATTTTAATTAAAAAAATGATTTTTTAAATGTTTGCCTTTTCCGAGAATTGAACTCGGAAATTCTTAGTACTGAGCTACCTCTCTACCTACTACACCACAAACACTTACACATTTGTATGGCTAATTTTGAATTCAAACAATGTGTTAGGAAAAGGTATATAAGTATAAAATTTGTTTATCAATACCAATCATTAGTGACATCTATTATCAATACAATCCACAATTCGGTTGCTTATAATGAAACCCTAATAAAATGATATATTTGATCAGAATTTCCGTACTTGTAGTTACCACTTTTAAATATCGACAAATTGTACCAAATTTCTAATATATTCACTAAATAAATGGTTGCTTCCACCGCACGGAAAAATCTAAAAATAATTTTTTTTTTTAAATAAAATTTTGTGGAACGTAATAATATTTCTTTGGAACATAAATATTAAATTATATAATTGAATAGTGGCGTTCACAACTAAAAATATAATTTAATATAAAAACAGTTGTCGTAACCGCCAGAATGCGATTGGCAACAAATTCGGTGGCTACAACTGATACTGTTTTCTGGGTGCACTTTTGATCAAAATATGCTATTAAAAGCCAAATATGCTATAACAAATCTATCTCCGAATTCATAAATTGTTCTGAAACGGAATCATTTTTCAATACTACGCAGAGGAAAAAACATGATACAGCATATTTCTGATTGCCCTGGCAATCAGTAATGATTCCCTTAAAAAATGATTTGTTTTGTGCGTTGAAATTAGATACTTTTAATAAATTTTTTGTTTAGTCATGTAATTGAAGTCATTTTGTTAATGTTATCTATTTTTCTCTATTTCTTCCTCTCTTTAAATACTTGTTTAGGTTGTTGCTTTTTTATTTTTTTTTTTTTTTGTTAAATATATTTCTTAAAAAATATATGAAATTTTTATATCGAGTCTTCTATTAAAAAGCTAACAAAACTACTGCCACCATGCAGTCATTTAAGGCGGACGAACTGCCGGAAAATCCGCGGGAATCTGCTAATCCATTAGCATCATTAATGTTTTGGTAAGTGTTTAATCGTTTTTACTTACATTTAATATTTAATACCATTATTTATTGCACATGCTATATTTTTTATAAGTTAATGTTTAAAAATTATTGGCCAAAAACCAGTTTAAAATTTGAATATAAAATCTCCATTAAGTTTTTTAAACTAACTGTGTATTTAATTACCCAAATCATAGAACACCATTTCTAATTTTATTTTAGAAAATTTCACTAAAATCAATAAAAGAATCTGATATTGATTTAACCATTTTTATTAAAATAACTTAAACAAAGATTATACAAAATATATAATGTGCTTAATTTTTTATACTTTACAATTTCATTTAATCAATATTAATCTAATTATTATTTAACATCTGTTGTTTCAATAGCAGCTTATCATTTGACAGTGAGACAAAAACATTTTAAAAAACTACTATCGATGGCATAACTCGCCTTCTAGACTAAAGATAAATATATTTATATAAATATATTACAGCAAATTACAAAATTATGTTATCTTTAATTTAGACCACTCGATTTCATACATATATATTGCGGGTAATATATGTCGCAATAGATCTTCGGCAGACCTTGAAAAATATAAATATTTTTTGAATTAATTCGCGAAAAATAATTCTTTTTGTAAATCAGCAAACTGATTCAATATCTTATAAATCAATTTATTAAATCAGTTTTAAAATTAATTATTTAAATCGTTTTTGAATCAAATCATTTCAGATATAATTCTTTTTTTAACTCGCGAATTGATTTGATTTGCGAATTAAAACAAAATAAAAAAAATATTAAAATTTACTTGCAAATCTAGCTTTATTTTCTAGATATTCCCCATTTTTTAAAATGGTAAGCGAGATAGTCCAAACAACATAAATTAAAATTGGTTTTGCAAAAACTAAATTTTTCCTCGATTTAAGAAATTTAGAAATTTTTAGGAAAAAAATTATTTCCCAAAAATTAGAAAACTTTTACTTAAAAAAAATAATATTTTATTCAAATTTTGTCTAAACTAAGCTGCATGAAAATTTTCCCTAGAAATAGTTAATCAGTTTCTAAAATCAAATAAATTTTTACTATAACATAGGAAAAAATTTATTAACTTTTGTTTTTAATTTCCTGAACTAATTTTTTGAAAACAATTCTTAAAAATTAAAAAAAAAAATAGAATTAAAAACTGAATTTAGAATTGGTTTTCTAAAATTTAGTTAAATTTAATACTCGCGAAAAAAAATTAACACACATTAAGTTCAAGTACTTTCTCATTTTAAATTAGACACATTTTTTGAACTAAATGGGAGTAAAATATGTTTTAAATTTTTTATTTTGAACTAAACTTTGTTTTATTATATTTCTTTTAACTAAAATATTTTTTTTAATTGATAAACTTTTTGTTTAATATATTTATTTTTTTTGTTAAATCAAGAAATATTACTTAGGAAAGATATGAACTATTTCTGAGCATACTAACTATTTCGTTTTTAGCCAAACATTGGAATTTTTATTTATTTTAATAAAATTTTTCTAAGTTTAAATAAAATTTTACTTAAATTGTGTAAAATTTTTAAACTATTTTAAAAGAAACTTTGGAGTAATTTTTGGTTCATTTTTTTTTTTTTTGAGTGTACCAGATATTTTTATTTATAACAAAATTTATAAAGACATTATCATTTTATTTATTAAATATTGCATGCTTTATGCAAAAGTTTTATTAAAAGTCAGTTTCATAAAACTTCCGAAGTTTTTTTTTTTAACTTAATTTAAGAAATTGTTCATTCACTTTGAGAACAAAACTTCATTAGTTTACTGAAAATTTTCATTTAAACTCATCCGAGAAAATTATCACTGCGTAACTCGTTTTTTTTATTACTTTATAGATGGAAAAAAATAATAAAAAATCGAGTTAGGGCCTTTCTACAATAAGCCATCGTTGTCTTATATTCCAAAAGTATTATCAATAAAAAGTTGATTGCTGAGGATAATTTTATAATATCATTAACAAAATTGGTATACAATATTTTGTCATTAAAAATGTATTATTTATCCCATTGTATTTTCCGTTAAAAAAAATTAATTAAGTATAAATTGAAATACAAATTCAAGGCCATTATAACAATAATACTATTTTATCGCCTATTAGAAGTGTTTTCACACTAAGCTATTTTTTCACGGCTTTAAGAGCTATATTTTGGGATACGAGTTAAAACCGTATGACACTAAAGCTAAAAGTCCATACCTCGCATGCTGCGCTTCCTTGCGTCCTACGCGGTTGTCAAGAAAGCTACAAAGCGTAGGATGCCTTGGAGCGTATGACGCGAAAAGTAGGTCTACTTTTGTAAGCGTTATAAGCAGCGTACGAACAGATCAGCTTATTTTGATAGGTTATTTTTATTTTAAAAACTACACAATGGAAGAAAAACTAATTGAAGTTGCAAAAAAACACGAAGTTCTTTACTTTAAATTTATTTTATTCAACAAATTTACACTACAGCTGATCTAAACAAAAGCGTCGCATGTAACTTGAATTTCAGTAAAGCGTAAAAAGCGTACAAAGCATTGACGCGAAAACGCGTGGTATAGACTTTCAGCTTAACATTTTCCTAACGTTTTCTTGACTTATTTATGGTTTTAAAAACACTATTTTCGGGTGCCAGCTCGCCTCAACAATGTCCATTTGACGCTGATGCAACTAATTATTTTTTTTTCTAAACTTTTAAGTTAAAGTTAAATATTTCTATATAAAAATCAAAATGTGATTTTATATGTATTTATTTTTCCTGAATTAAGTTAAAATTTTGAAATACGTTCAAATTTCTTTTAGCATACGTATTTTATGTTATTTTTTATATGTTTTAATTGCCATATTAGATACAAATCACACAAAAAATAATTTAGTACAAATTAAAATACCCAGCTACAGTTGCTCACAGCTTATTTCGTGTGAGGAACATTTTTGAAAAATCAAGCTTAAAATTGGTATATTTTATTCTGAACTCCACAAATAAATGATGCAGTTTTGCAGATAATTCAGTCTTCAATATAAAACACTAAAAAAAATTACACAAATATCAACATTTAACGATTTTTTAAAAGCAAAACTAAACAAACACATAATTTTCATGTCACAGCTTATATCGTGTATGGCAATAGAACATTAAAAAAATATAAAAATTGTTGAAAAATCATTATTTAATATTTTGTAGGGTAGTCTTTTTTGCTTTATTACTGCTTTAAATCTGGATAGCATAGAGTCAACCATCTTTTTAGTGTATTGTGGAGATATTTTTCTCCACTCTTCCTTTAGTGCCGCTTTCAAACTTTTTACATTAGAAATATGGTGTTTTCGAATACCCAGCTCTAGATTGTGCCACAAATTTTCAGTCACATTTAAACCTGGTGATTGGGCGGATGTTTGGATGACGTGTGGGTAATTTCAAATTAGCCAAATTTGCACTATTCCGGCTTTGTGCTTGGGATCGATTTCTTGGTAGAAGCGGAATTTGTCACATATGCCTAAGTCTTCAGCACTTTGGAGTAAATTTCGATTAAGCAAGTCTAGGTATACCTCTTTAGTAAAAGTGGATTCTATGAATACCAATTAACCGACACCTGCTGACGATATGCAGCCCAAACCTTTATGGGTTGGTATCCATGTTTTACTGGGCTACATAAATTATTTGTTTGGAGCGCAGTATTTGGTTGACGCCACATATATACCTTATCATCTGATGCTGAAATATTAAAATTGCCCTCATCCCCTATATTCCAGAAAGAAATCTTTGTTTTCATGGTATTTTGCGAAATGTATGTGGACTTTTTGATTTTGCTTATTAATAAACGGCTTGTATCTTGAAGTTCGCCCATGAATATTAGCATATCTAAGTACCTTGCGGTCAGTTTCTGGATGACATTTTTTTTAAAGAAACATTTCAACATCCTTGGCCACAGCTGGCACACTCAACATGGGATCTTCTTTAATCTTTCGCAAAATCCACCCCTCATCATTTTTAATAAATTTTTTTTGGCCTTTCTTGCTTTGTTGTGCACACGATTTTTTCGGGAAAAACGATGAATAATATACTGAACCGTATATGGACTTCAATCAACAATTTCAGTAATTTGTTTTTATTTTTTCCCACTTTGGAAGTTTTTAAGAACTAACTCACGTTTTCTATTGAAGTGCGTCGACCCATCTTGTAAAACCACGGAAATATAACTGATTTTAATACTTTTGAATAGACGAACTATTTCTGATATTATTATTGTTTATGTTTTGATCTACAGTTAGTTTTTAGAATCCGTTATTTCAAAAAAGATAATAATAAAAATCAACACACGAAATAAGCTGTGACATGAAAATTATCTGTTTACTTAGTTTTGCTTTTAAAAAATCGTTCAATGTTGAAATTTGTGTAATTTTTTTTGGTGTTTTTTATTGAAGACTAAATTATCTGCAAAACTGCATCATTTATTTGTGGAGTTCAGAATAAAATATACCAATTTTAAGCTTGATTTTTCAAAAATGTTCCTCACACGAAATATGCTGTGAGACACTGTATAAATAAAATCATTATTTAATTTTATGCCGCTTATTAAGGGTTTAGTGTATTTTTATTCATTCATATGTTTATTGTTAAATATTATTAAAAAAGATTATTTTTAATAAATGCAATTAAATATTTACTAATACTCTTTGTTTTGCTTTTATTTTTTCAACAAAATAAAATTTAATATTCTTTGTTTATGTTTTGTAATCTCTTTTGCAGTTTTACTATGCCCACATTTTTTAAGGGTCGCAAAAAAATATTAGATGAATCTGATCTCTATAAGGCTTTAAAAGAACACAAATCTGGTAAGTTTTTGTATAAATAATTTGAGCTTTACAATGTACTGCATTCAAATAAAAAAAATTCGGTAGAAATTATTGAAACATTTGTTTATTTTACAGTATATACATTTTTTAGTTATGTTTTATTTCGAAATATGTCATTATTTTATAAAATAACCAGCTTTTTTATAAAATTTTCGAAGGTCCATTTTTAAGAAATTGTTGATACTTCTAGGGAGGAATTGGCCCACGTAGGGATTTTTTAAATGTTCTTCCATTTTGTTTAATGCATTATTCCTCACAATAATAGTGTTATCTCATAATATGTATTTGATTTTTTATGTGATAATAAAATCTGTCAAATAATCAAACCCTTATGAATTTTAACCATTTTATATTTGACATAATAAATCCATTAACAGTCATAAACAAGATAATATTGTTAATATCAAATGGCATTTTTTGTAATTAAATACCATTCAACCCGATAGAACGGTATATGATTATTATAGTTTACAATTGAAGCGGTTTTTTTGAAAGCGGTATAAGTCTCTTTTTTTTCTGCAAACTTAAACAAGTTAAATATATTTTTGTTATTAGTAAAATTTTTTATTTTATAGTTGATCTTTTTAATACTTATATTTATGAAAATGAATTTTTAGTCTGGTTCGAGATCATAGAAAATATTTTTCAAATGAAAAAATTTTTTTATTTTTATTTAATAATCATGGACAATATACAGAAAAAGTTATTACACTCACCAAAAAAAGTCTGTAATGGCAACTAAAAATTTTGCTGTTATTACGGGAAATTCTGTTAATTTGAGCCCAGCGGTATTTTTTGCTAATCTTAGCAACACATGTCTGCTGACGTGTAGTACAATGAAATTAGTAGAAAAATTAGTAGCCGCTACTTAATTTTAGTAGACTTTTCGTAAAGTGGAATTTAAAATCTGTTCGCTAAAATCAGCAAAAAAATACTAAATTTTATTAATATTAGTAAAGAGCTTTGAATTTATTTTTCTTATCGAGTATCAAAAATTTTGAATATATTTTTTAATTTCTGTTTTGAAAAATATTTTGGTCAATTTTTTTTTTACTTTTAAGGTCAAATTTTAATTGTTTTTATTGCTGATTTTTAGAACTAAAAAAACTTTTTAGTGCTATTTTAAGTGGATGTCCTATTTTCAGACATGAGTCGGTATATTTACTTCCGATCCCTTTTTTAATCTATGTAGCATTTTAAGGCAATTTAAGTTTGTAGGTGTAAGTTTTAATTAGAAATAACATTTCCTTCAATATCCACTTTTTTGAAATTAGTAATTTTTATTGCTAATTTTAGCAAATCGGTTTTCAAAAATTTGTAAAATGATTTCTGAAATTAGCAACAGAAATTTGTAAATATTCTGTAAAAATTCTGTAATTTGTAAAATGTAAATAGCAAAAAGATTTGCTAAATAATAATTTTTTACTTAAAACCAGTACAAAAATAGTAGAGTGGGATTGAAAACCGTTTACAAATTTTTCTACTAAATTTTTTTCTGAGTGTAGACATAAGCTGAATGGATTGCATTTTCTGGTCCGCTACGACCTTCATCAACATTCTTCGTGTCATTGAAAGTGTTAATTATAAATATCTCTATTTAACTCACAAATCAAAAGAAAAAGCTTTTTATGCTTACATACAGTTAATTTTTAATTATTAAATTTAGATGAAATTTACTTACTATTTTTGTGTGTTTTCACATTCTCCTTTAGTAATGTAAATCACAGTGTTTTAAGGCATTACCCAGCAAAATAAAATGGATGTTATTCTTTACGAATCTCTTTTTCAGAACATCCAAAAAAGATAATAATGCAAATTTTTCGTTTTGTAAGAAGTCATTTTAAACAACTTCCAAAATGTTGATATTAACCCCTACTTATGAAGTCATAAGAATAAAATTTTTGTAACAATTCCATTGAAAAGCATATACATTTTTTAATTTTAATATTTTTTATTTAGTTATTTATAACAATTTATAATTATATTAAAAAAAACAATTATTTAGTTGGTCTATAAATGGTTAATTCCTGCAGTCATTTAATGCCTTATTGAAACCATATTTTGCATACCAGTGACATCCACTTTGTCCTGGTCGGTATAATAATTCTTGGCGTGTTCAAGATTACATTAATGAATTACCGAAATTTTCACAACTTCAGGTTCAGTAGATGTAGTGTTTACAGGTTGGTTGAAAAGTTCCTGCGCTCGAAATGAAAGAATACTGTTTTTGTTACGAAATATATTTTTTTATTCAATATAATCTCCTAGAAGCTCAATAAACTTGTTCCAATGATCTTCCAATAATTTTATCCCATCCTTATAATGGTTTTCCGGAAGCTCTGCAATTCGTACTTTAATTGTTTGAATTTAGCCATCGTCAAAACATTTTTATGAGCAGGTGCATTGTCTTGATGAAAAATGATTTTTTTTTCTTTAAACCAGGTCTTTTCTCACGAATTTTTTCATCCAGCTGATCCAAAAGGCTGCAATAATATTCAGAGTTGATTGTTTTACCTTTTTGAAGATAATCAATCAACAAAATTCCCTTTGTATACCAAAAAACTGTTGCCATAACCTTCTTTGCTGATCGTTGTGAATTCACCTGCTTTGGAGCTGAACAACCAGCTTCAGTCCACTGTAAACGTTCTTGTTTCAATTTAGGATCATGGTGGTAGATCCAAGTCTCATCCATAGTTATAAAACGACGCAAGAAGTCGGTTTTATTCGGCTTAAAACGCTCCAAATTACGCTGAGAAATTTGTTTTCGATTCAGTTTTTGTTGAATTGTTAATGTGTGCGGCACCAACTTTCTAAACAGTTTTTTCATACGTAATTCTTCATGTAAAATATGGAGTACTCGTCTGTCTGAGATGCCTATGGCATTAGCAATTTCACGCTTAGTCAAACTTGGATCTTCACTAACCATATTATGTACCTGCTCAATGATTTCTGCTGTGGTTGCAGTTTTTGGTCGTCCTTCGCGTGGATCGTCTTTAAGGCTGGTACGACCACATTTAAATTCACCAGCCAAAATTCAACGGTGCGTTTTGAAGGTAAGGGCTCCTTATACACTTCTAACAATTGTTCATAAATTTCCTTTGCTTTTAAACCCTTCAAAACAAAGAATCTAATGACTGCACGATATTAAATTTTTTCCATATTAAAAAAAATCAATGACACGTCAACTTCAAATGGATTGTAAACAAAGAAAGAATTGACAGGATGACTTGCAACTTTGCATGTGTTCTTAAGACAGTTATACCAACTTGAGAAAAAAAAGTTTGGAGCTAGCAGTGCCATCTCTTGGTAAGCGCAGGAACTTTTTAGCCAACCTGTATGAACATAACTGCTTTGCACGGCAAACTTTTCATCACTTTAAGTTCGGTCGTCAAAAATATAACTTTTTGATAAAAATTTTAAATGTGACTTATACCACTTTGATAATAAACCCATCAATTGTTAATAGACACTTTTCGGTTTAATCGAAAAATCGTTTTTTGAAAACCCAGTTTTGGTTTGTGGAACAAAACAGGTTAACCGGTTTTTTATTAAAGGCCAGTCAGACCTTGAAAAACATTATTCCTTAAATCAATTTTTAAATCTGATTTAAATTTTAAATAATTAATTCGCGAATAACTTTTTCTGATAGAATTATTTACTACCATGGTTCAATTTTTATCTTATTAGAAGAATAAAGTTGATTCAAATAATTCTTTTTATAAATCAAAAGAAATAATTCAATTTGAATAATTGAATTTTAAATCAAAGAATCAAATTTAATTTTGATTGGATATGCGAATCAAAAAAATAATTATTTTGATTCTCGAATATGATTTGATTCGCGAATTAAAGATAATTCTTTTTGTAATCACGTTTAATTTTAAACACGACGATTTTCGAGGAATTTTTATAAAACAGCCACAGGGTGACTATTTTCTTTTATATCAATTTATATGATAATATAAATTAACACACTCCGATAACACAAATTTTGTTTCCCATTGCATTTCGTTCGTATAAAAACGGGTCACCCTGTGGCTGTTTTATAAAAATAGATTCCTCGGGATGACTTCCGGACCTGGCCTATTTTTATTATCGCAATATATTAATACTATACTGGATCAAAGATTTTGTCCGTTTTGCCCTATCTCGCTTACACTCAAAAAAAAAAGTTGGTAAAAAAATTTGTAAACGGTTTTCAATCCCACTTTACTATTTTGATACTGATTTTTAGTAAAAAAAAATATTATATAGTAAACTTTTTTGTTATTTACATTTTACAAATTACACATTTTTTAGAAACTATTTACGAATTTTTGTTTTGTTAATTTTAAAAAAGTGGATATTGAAACAAATTTTTTTCTAATAATTTAAACTTATACATACAAACTTAAATTGCCTTAAAATGCTACATAGGTTGAAAAAATTGATCGTAAGTGAAAATACTTTTCATAACCGACTCATGTCCAAAAATAGAACATCCACTTAAAATAGCACTAAAAACTTTTTGTTTTTAAAATCAGCCCTTAAAACAATTAAAATTTGACATTAAAACCCAAAAAATTACTATTTTTTAAGCCTTTGATTTTTTTATTTTAAATTTTGTCTAAAATATTTTTTGAAAAAATAAATAAAATAAAAATAAGTTGCTCGATAAAAAAAATAAATTTGTATATTCGAATTTGTAAGGCAATATCAAATAAAATTAGCAGCTTAAAGTGTGACAAGTGTATCTAAAAATAATGCAGTCAATTTGTGCATTTTTATTAGTTTTTTTTTAAATAAAATTTTTCTATAATTTACAATTCATTGAGTTTACAGCAATTTACTAAAATTTAGTAGCGCTTACAAATTTTTTATTGGTTGTACTAATATTTAATACATTGTTTTGCTGATTTTATCAAATCGATTTTAAATTTCAATTTACAAAAAGTTTACTAAAATTTAGTAGCGGCTAATAACGCGTCATCTCATTCTTGAAAGTAATAGATCAATGTTTTGGCTAATAAAACTTTATGAAGTATTTATTTGGAGAATATCCCGATAAAGAAAAATAGTGTTTTAATGACCAAAAACATGAATAGAATAATGTTAATTGTTTTGTAATATTTTTAAATAAAAAATATGTAACAGTTATTTATTGTAGTAGCAAATTTTATCAAACTACACAGCCCGAGAAAGTAATTTTTTATTGCGGGACGCGGCCAATTTGATGTCTTAATCTTATAGAGCATTTTTTATTTTTTTCGAATTCAAAATTTTTTCAATGAAATTATTTCTCTTGAAGGTGAAAAAGTGACATTTTTAACAATTTTTAGGACGAGTTTTTAGACTGTAGATCAGGGATGGAAAATATGTTTTCTGTTTTTGTACCAACCAGACAAACAAATTGTACTTTTTCGATCCTCACAGTACCAAAAATTTTTCCGCTTTTTTTAACAATTTTATCGTATTGAGTCAGAATTGCTTAGACACTAAAAATACTTAAACAAATTTAAATTGACCAGGTGAAACAAAATTTATCGTTAATTTTATGTAGTCGTATAAATCCCACAAAACTTTGTAAAATTTAATTTTTATGTCACACCTTTTTTTCTGGTTGTCCGCCTCCCTTGGAGGGTAATTTAACCTTTTCAGGATTTGCTATTAAAAAATTTAAAGACATTTAATAGCTTTTTAACAATAATACACTTTTTTTCTTATTTTTTTTTTTTGTTTTGAGAGGTAATTTAAAATCAGCTGTTCAATGTTGCCACTTCCGAATATTTTAGTACAATGTTTATGGAAACATTTGGTACATTTGATGTGACACCAATTTAGAGCCGGTTCAACTTAAAACTGACTTTATTTTTTAATATAATAGCTGAATAAATAAAAACAGGTTTTTAATTTAAAGTTGCTTTTAAAAAAAAATCGGCTTTATGTTATGTTGTTTTATCAAGTTATAAATTGAAAATTTGAAAAAATTTCAAATTGTACTAAATGAGCCGCGATAGTACCACGGTACCAATCAAGGAAAAAATGTACCAAAAAAGTACAATTGTACCATGTTTTCCATCCCTGATGTAGATTGTCTTTAAACTTTAAATACTAGCGAAAATCATAACAAACAAATTACGATACGGGAGTTAGTTAACTTTAATAGCAAGCAATTAAAACTATAAATTAATAAAAACAGTAACAGAGTAGTGTTGGCAAAATAAAACAAACACACAAAACAATTAAAAAATTTTGTTTTCTTCAATTGATACCAAGAAGCATATCGTAAAATTGAATAAAAGTGCAAATAAATAGAAATGTTTACCCATTATTAACACATTCTAACTGCAAACATATGAAGCAAGCACAATACATGTATGACAACATATCATTTTTATATGACAAGCGTTTTTTGTTAATTGGAAAAAAATGTGATATGTCTAGAATACTTAATTGAACTAAAATATGGACGGATTGAATACATTACAATAAACCCATTAAGACATACGCAGATGTAAATGAATACCAGGAATTTAAAAAAAAAAACAAATTTATCAATATATTTTTTGACAATAAATCCCCTTTTGTTCTTTTTTTTTTGACAAAATTGTACTTTTTAAAATGAAATAAATATGAGTCTAGTGATTGAGAAACCAATTAATAATGCGTTTAAAGTAACATATCAAGTCGTTTTCATACACACAAACAATGAAACGGGCACTCCCAATAGCGGAAAATTTTTTTGAGACGGTGCCCCAAATCAACATGTAAATCCCAGTAGCCGACACTCCATTGACCCAGACATGGACACTAAAATTTGGGATTTTTTTATTTTGCACTTTGAACAAACTATTTAGGAATTAAATACTTGATTTTTTAATAGTCAAACTTAAGGCAGAAACATAATTAGCTTAAGCGGCATGAGCTCGATTTCGGTATAAAAGGAAAATTCACAAATTTTTTAAAATTAAAAATTTTTATTTCTAAAATTTCGTTTCATACCAAAGCTACACTCACCAAAAAATGTCTGTAATAGCAACTGAAAATTTTGCTGTTACTACGGGAAATTCTGCTAATTTGAGCCCAGCGGTGTTTTTTGCTAATCCTAGCAACACATGTCTGCTGACGTGTAGTACAATGAAATTAGTAGAAAAATTAGTAGCCGCTACTAAATTTTAGTAGACTTTTTGTAAAGTGGAATTTTAAATCTGTTTGCTAAAATCAGAAAAAAAAAATACTAAATACTAATAATATTAGTACAAAGTTTTAGATTAATTTTTTTTATCGAGCATCAAAAATTTTGATTATATTTTTTAAAAAATATTTTATACAAAATGAAAAAAAAATCAAAGACTTAAAAATCTTAAAAATTGTTAAAACATAAACGAATTTATTATTTTGTTTTAATTTGGTAATTTCGTTTTTGAAAAATATTTTAGTCAAGTTTTTTTTTACTTTTAAGGTTAAATTTAATTGTTTTTAGGTCTGATTTTTAGAACTAAAAAATCCTTTTTAGTGCTATTTTAAGTGGATGTCCTATTTTCAGACATGAGTCGGTATCTTCACTTTCGATCCCTTTTTTAATCCTATGTAACATTTTAGGGCAATTTAAGTTTGTAGGTGTAAGTTTTATTTAGAAATAACATTTCCTTCAATATCGATTTTTTTAAAATTAGTATATTTTTGCTAATTTTAACAAATCGGTTTTAAAAAATTTGTAAAATGATTTCTAAAATTAGAAACGAAAATTTGTAAATATTCTGTAAAAATTCTGTAAAATGTAAATAGCAAAAAGATTTGCTAAATAATAATTTTTTTTACTAAAAATCGGTACGAAAATAGTAAAGTGGGATTGAAAACGGTTTACAAATTTTTCTACTAACTTTTTTTTCTGAGTGTAAGCTTAAGTTGAGCGTTAAGCCAGAAAATGAAAAATGTAATCCATATGGGCAGACCTAGTGCCCATAAGGACCACATTTCCGATGAACCAATTGTATTATTTACCAAATATGAGACAGATGCTTATGAATTTGTCAGTTTTAGTCGCATTTAAATCAGGGACAGAAAATAACTGTTATTTTTAAAAATTTACATCAAAAAAGCACACATAAAAAATGATCGTAGAAAATTTTGGTTCTTATCATTATGATACATGCAAATTTTTGTATGACTTTTAATAAAAGTCAAAAAATAACTTTTAATTTTGACTTTTATTTTTTAAGGCAAAAATTAAAAGTTATTTTTGACTTTTATTATTTTACTCAAAAAATAAAAGTTATTTTTTAACTTTTAATATTTTAAGGCAAAAATAAAAGTCATGAATTAAATATTGCATAGTAATACACTAGTTTTATTGCTTCCAATGCTATATTTAATTCAAGACTTTTATTTTTGCCTTTAAAAATTAAAAGTTAAAAAATAACTTTTATTTTTTGAGTAAAATAATAAAATTCAAAAATAACTTTTAATTTTTTGCTTGAAAAATAAAAGTTAAGAAATAACTTTTATTTCTGCCTTAAAATAAAATTCAGTTACAGTTACGGTCCCTGATTTAAATCCATTTTGGGTGGCACTTGCAAGAGGAATAGATCTTAATATCGGCCGATTTCCTCCAAAAGGATTAAAGGTTGTCATTGGGTTTTCATAAATCATTGTACAAATTTTATCAAAATACTAGCAACCTGCAGTATGTGAACAAGCTAATTTTTGGCTAAACTCATATGAACTAAACATGGATCTATTCTAACAAAAATCAAGAGGCTTTGTCCTTGTGCCGTTGTGAGTCAGTGTACCAGAATTTCAAAATGCTTTAATATTTTTAACATTTTGTATGCAAATAGGAATACATTGACATGATTCCATAGGTTAACATCGGTCGAATAATTGCATAAGAAGGTAGGGTCTAACTGCCTTCTTCGAAAATTTTTTTAAATTTTTTTTAATCCTTTTTTTTCTTTACCACTAAAGTTTAGAGTTCAGAATGACAGTCAGGTACTTTACCTTTTTTATGTTAAAAACTGGTTTCATACAAATTAGGGAGATCAAACTAATCTTTTTGCAAATTTTTTATGAATTTGCTGCTCTATATGAGTTAATAAGCATTTATTTTTATACCCTCCACCATATATGGTGAAGGTACATATATGGTATATCAGTTTGTCATTCCGTTTGTAACATGTGGAAATAGAGGTCTAAGACCCTATAAAGTATACATATTATTGACCCTTATGCGATTTCAAGTCGATTTAACGATGTCCATCTGTCTGTCTGTTGAAGTGCTGATCACGGTGCCAAGATGCCAGCGGGTCGATCATTTTTACCTAGATTAATAAAAATCCTCGATGTAAAGGTAACTCCAATTTTAACATACAAATTGGTGTATTTTGATAATATTCTCATATTTTTCACCAGTGGTTTAGTCAAATATGTTTTTCTTAAAAAATTTTTTTTTTACCACTAACTTTTTTTAACAACAACAATTTCTTTACACCACAAAAATTATTTTCACATCCAAAAAAAGTTTTTAACCGCAAAAAATTGTTTCCCCTTTATCCATAATTTCACTTTTAAATATTTTTACATTATTTGTATCAAAAACACTGTTGAGAACAGGAATGATAAAGTTTGTACTTATGTACATACCTTTTGTGGTACTATTAAAATACTGCGGTACTCCTTTGATACATTTCGTACTTTTTACAAATGTTTATTTATTTATGACAACTTGTGTGATATAATTTCCTTTTAATGCTATTTGATAGAAAATACAGGGTGGGCCATTTTAAATTTGAATTGGCTATAAAAAAAAAAGTACTGACTATTTTTTCAAGTTTCTAGTTTTATTGGAAAGTTTGAATTTTGTCATTTAAGAATGGAACACAATATCATTCATATGACTACCACGACTGGCTCGGCAGTACCTCATCCGATCAACCCAATCCGTCAGTACATTTTTGATTGTTTTAGCTCGAATCTCTTCATGTTTCAATGCTTTAATTGTCTCTGTATGGTTTGTGTAACATTTATCCTTAATGGCTCCCCACAGAAAATAATCCAAAGGGCTCAAATCACAGCTCAGAGACGGCCAATTGACATCACATTTTCGTCTAATTATTCGATGCGTAAAATATCGATGGTTGGGTTGGCTGTGTAACATGTGGTCCCGTCTTATTGGCACTAAACGTCGTCCATGTCATTCTCATGAATTTTTGGAAACAAAAATTCGTTGAGCATGGCACGGTAACGCTCTCCGTTGACGCAACGACGGCTTCTTGCTCAATTTCGAAGAAAAATGGCCCAATGATACCGGCAACCCAAAATCCACACCAAACAGTGACTCGTTGTGGATGCGTTGGCTTCTCTGAACCCCATAAGCGGCAATTATGCTAATTGATTTTTCGGTAAAATTCTTTATCTCCTGCCAAAACAATCTTCAGCCCATTGGGCGAAGCGAAAACGCTTCGGATGGTCATGAGGCTTCAGTTGTTGGACCAAGTAAACTTTGTAAGCCTTCATACCGAGGTCTTTAGGCAAAATTCTTCTCAAAGAAGCACGAGAAATGTTCAGTTCCTAAAAACGATGACAAGTTAATGTTGATGGATGTTCTTGGACATTCTCAGCCACAGCAGAAATGTTTTCGATTGAACGCACTGGACGAGAACGTACACGGGTTGGTTTGTCCAATAACGATCCATTTTCATGAACTCGCTTCACAAATTGACGCACTGAACTGAGGGTTGATCTCTTCTCGTAAATTTCTTACTGTTTGCGTTAAAGACTCACTACTTTGGATGTAAGTTTTTAATATATCCCAATTTTGTTCGAGCGTATAGCGTCCCAATTTGCAAATGTCAAACATAAACCTGAAAATAAAAATGAATGTTATTCTACCTTTCAAAGTCAAAGTAATCGGTAGTTCCAATTTAAAATGGCGCACCCTGTATTTTTCCGGAGATGATATATTTGATACTATAGTACACTGTTATTTGGTGAATCAATGTCTTCAAAAATTCGGCACAGCCGAATTTAGTATTTTTTACTTGTTTTTTTAAATTACGTTATGCTTCACATTTTTATACTTGCAAAAATCTATTGTAAATATTGTCTTAAAATTTTGTATATTTCCTACACATCATTTTGATATTTTGTAGGAAATTTACATAACACATACCAGTCTTTTTGTTTGTGGGTGATTAATTTGTCTGCTCAGTTTTCTTAGTTGTATCAATATTACAAATCAAAAATTTTTACCCATAATTGACACCTGTTTGGCTAAAGAGAAGCACACAAAATGTGTTAGATATTCACATGAGAAAATAACAAATCATTTTAAGTTCAAATATTTTAGAATAAATACACTTTATGTAGCCATTTAATTATAATTGTATAATTTCATTTTAAATTTTAGATTTTTTGGGTCACAAACTTTCTGTTGCTTGGGAGGAAGAATGCAATGCAAAACAAATGAAACATATGGAACCTAGTCTTTTAAGAGCCTGTTTAAAAGTATTTGGATTACGTTTCGCTACCTTAGGTTGTGTACTTTTTATATTAGAAATTGGTTTACGGTAAATATTAATAAACAATTTTGAAATGGAAAAAAGGAAGTAACAATATCAATTCATATCGTAATTTTTAAATATGTTTATTATTTTATTCCAGTGTCACTCAACCATTATTTTTAGGTGGTTTAGTTTCATATTATGCAAATCCTCAGAATAATACCCGCAATGATCAAACCACTGCGTATTTATACGCTTTGGGTGTGATCCTATGCAGCGCTCTGAATGTTCTATTCATGCACCCTTACATGTTAGGCATACTACACGTGGGCATGAAAATTCGAGTGGCCATGTGCAGCATGATATATCGTAAGGCGTTGCGTTTGAGTAAAACAGCACTGGGTAACACAACGTCAGGTCAAGTGGTTAATTTAATATCCAATGATGTTGGTCGTCTGGATACATCAATGATACATATGCATTATTTGTGGTTGGGACCAGTTGAAATTGCAATTATAACATATTTAATGTATAGAGAGGTAAGTGTTTTGATTATTCAAAATATGTATGCATATTCATATTCATATTTGCATGTACAATAGGATGTCCCGCTATATGACATTCTTGTGAATTGTTTGAAGTAATAGTACTTGAACGATGCGTATTAATGAGCGCCCCGGTAGGCTCGTTGCTAGCGTGCTTGTTTATCAGTGCGGGCGTCGTGGTTTCGATTCCCATTATAGGCTCCGTTCTGTTTACGCTACAACGAGCCGATAGCCTTCGTTGATAGTGCTCGGTTAGGGTATTACGATATACATAACAGTGTATTTTGGCATAAAAAAAAATGGTGAATTTTTCGCAAGATTTTTATACATTTTCAGACCTTATCTCAAAACTGGAAATTGCGATCGTGTCGATTGGGGCTTTGTCAAGTCACCGCTATAATGAAGTCCGAGGCTATTAATAAGCCGATCAATTTTTCAAATACCATTTACCGCAGCAGACAGCCTCAAATGTCTCTCTTTTTGAGACAAGAAAATGAATGTGTGGTATTTTAAAAACAGAATCATTTGTGCCTTGAACCATCTATTTTAACTCAAAGAAATCTTGATTGCTGTTGTAGCAGCATATCCTATAAAGTGTATGCATTTATTAAAATGCATACACTCTGACGGATGGGTCCATAACGACAGCGGAGTCGGGGTGGCGCTTCAGCCAAAGAGATGGTTTACATTATGTAATCCAAGACCAATAAGAATTCAGCCAGGTCCATCATCCTGAACGTAGTTGCGCCAGGATCACTCTCGTTCTACGCGGCAGTGTTTTTTCTTCTTCTGCAATAGGTGGTGAGAAACCTCTAAGAATGATATTCATTTGATAAGAATTGATGGCGTAATCCGATGAATATCGTTAAGACCTGCTCTGTAGTAAGTTTCATCTAAAGGGTTTCTCAGATATCGTTAGAAAGGGTGGTCCAACCATAATGCACGATGTTAATTGTAAATAAAACAAAAAGTTTTCATAGAATTATCTTAATATTGTTTATTATGACAATTATGTGTGAAACAAAATATCGGCCAAATGCTCGCCACGGCTTCGGCGGCATGCCTCTATCCGATAGTCCATATTTTCAATGACTCAGAGACGTAATTGAGGTTTAATGTCGTTAATGTGCCGAATTATCTCATACTTTAGCTCTTGAATTGTTGACTTGGCTAATTGACATACACTTTTTCGTTGAAATATCCCCAAAGAAAGAAGTCCAACGGTGTCAAATCACATGATCGTGGCGGCCAATTAACATCTCCACGACGTGAGATAACACGGCCATTAAATTTCTCGCACAAAAGAGCCATTGTTTCGTTGGCAGTGTGGCAAGTGGCACCATCCTGTTGGAACCACATATCGTCCAGGTTTGTATCCTCAATTTTTGGCCACAAGTAGTCCGTTATCATCTCGCCATAGCAAACACCGTCGACGAGTGGAGCTTGATGGCTCTTCTGCCGCACTATCGCGTACAACAGCAATATTTTCCGCGGAACGATGTGCCGATTGTGGACACATTTGGTCGATTGTGCTGACCAAAAAAAATCACGAAGTGCACGAAATGCATTTTGATTTGAACGCCCATTTTCGTAAAAGGTTTCAAAAATCTTAACGCGCTGTTCAATTGTGTACGTCTCCATGGTTGAATTTATCAAACACTGAAACAAAGAAATGTCAAATTTAGTTGGACAAAAAACTTGACGTTAAGGTGTGACTCACAATTAACATCGTGCAATATGGTTGGACTACCCTTTATTTTGCCCTCAAACATGCGAAAGTCTTTTCTCAAATGTCTCGGGGTGATTCTTGCTGCACTCGGTTCTGGAACGCCTCAGAGTCCTATGCATCCCGACCAAGGAATGTCAACCCAACAAACCCACAACACGATTATACTGGTAATGATCTTTGATATCGTTGTTTGATTTTAAAATGCTCCATTTATAAAACAGTGCTTTCAGCTCATGTAGACCCCTGACTTCGTTCATTCGGTGAGTTTGTACTAAATATTATTACGATAAATTCTTTAGAGGTTGCTGTAATCTACTGGAAATATATCAGTTGAAGTGTCATAATTTAAAAACATTTGTGTACGTTTATCAACAACATCCGATATATAATATCCATCAAAGCCTTCATAAATAGTATCACTTCCATATACTATAAAAAAAACCCTATTCAATCCTTATGGTCCTATTTATTTCTCCTTAAACTTTTAGATTGGTGTCTCTTCCCTATTTGGTGTTGCCATTATGGTACTATTCCTGCCACTACAAGCCTATTTGGGTAAAAAAACCTCCGTATTACGTCTGCGCACTGCCCTGCGTACCGATGAACGTGTACGTATGATGAATGAAATTATCTCAGGTATACAGGTTATTAAAATGTATGCTTGGGAAATACCCTTTGGCAAAATGGTACAATATGCTAGACGAAAAGAAATGAACGCTATACGTTATGTTAATTATATACGCGGTATTTTACAATCTTTTATAATGTTTTTAACTCGTATCTCAGTATTTGCTAGTTTAGTTGGATTTGTCCTATTGGGCAAATTGCTTACTGCCGAAAAGGCATTTGCTATTACAGCCTATTATAATATTTTACGTACAACAATGACGGTTTTCTTTCCCATGGGTATTTCACAATTTGCCGAAACTATGGTTTCATTTAAAAGAATCCAAAAATATATGATGCATGAAGAGACCCGAGTCCGGGATAAATCACAAGATGTGGATAGTGAAAATAATACGAAATTTCAACCAACGGCTATAATTGAGGAGAATGGTAAATCTTTAGCTATGAATGGTCTTACAAAACCTATGACAAACATATTGGGTAATCATCCGTCTCACCATTATCATGTGGAAGCTGGCGTTGTGATAAATAAATTAAAAGCTAAATGGGATCCACAATCTATAGAAAATACATTAGATGGTATTGATTTGAAAATAAAACCACGTTCTTTAGTAGCTGTAATTGGGCCAGTTGGATCGGGTAAATCAAGGTATGTACAAAATCATATAACATATTGGTTTTAATTTCATTATTTTTAAAACAATCAAATTTGTCATAAAGGAATTTGATTTTCCTTTGTACTTATCTCAGTTTACTGATTCAATATCGTAAAAATTTTCACCATAGTTTTTAATCGTCACACTAATAATGCACTTTCTAATAAACTTATAAAGTTTTCTTGTAAATATTTTAAGATGTACAAATCACACATAAACATTACAAATCATCGATAAACTTTACTATGAAACTGCACACATGGTACGTTATCAAATTGTTTAATAAAACGGTAGAAGGAAAATTCTTATCTAAAAGCGGAATGTGTTTCCTGTTATAATAACCATGGAAACTTATCAGCGTTTGACGTAGGCCACTTTCTTAACTGACAAAGTAAATTTGACAAACAATGTATATAAATGGATCTATTAAATCTTCTAGAAATTTGATCAGTTAGATCTTATTTAATTGTACGTACACTTAAAAAAGTTTGTAAGTTAAAATAACTGAAAATATCCTTTAAAAGAAATGATATTTCATTTAAAAACCGGTCTACTTAATTTTCATTTAAATTAAATGCCATTTGTTATTTATTTTTAAATGTTGATTAATCAACTGACACATCCGTAATAAACAAATGATATAATCAGTTAAAATAAATGTCAAAATTTTACCTACCAATCCTTAAAAAATAACTGTTTTTTTCATTTATTTGAAATTATTTCCGTTTTTGTATTTTTTGTTTTTTTTTTAATATACTCGTACAATACAAAATGAATGTATGCATATGAAACTTTAAACACTTTTTGTGTGCATGTATTTGTATATGTGTGTGTGTTTATGAAGTTCTTGTAATTTGTATTGAAAAATTTTGTATATATACAACCAATTTAAATAAAAAAACAAATTGAAATTATTTGAATATTTTTTTTGAAACAGACAGCAAACAAAATTTAAATTTGTAATAACTGTTACGGACACAAATAAACCACAAGTTTCCGTTTTGTGGGTAAATTTTTATTAAATTTCAAACAAATGAAAAAAATAAATGAAACTGAAAAAAAATGGTAAATGATAGTAAATTATTTCAAATAAATGTATAAAAAAGTTAATATAGATATTTCTTTGAAAAATAAATGTATGTTCCTTTATTTTTAAATGAAACGGAAAACTTTTTTATTAAACTACAAACAGTTAACTACATAATATTCTGAGTGTAGGAATAGACTCTAGAAACCGCACTATACAGCTGATGTTAAAAAAGACTCAGCAATGTTTGGATATGAAACAAGTTTTGATGCGATGTTTTATAATTGATGGAATTAGAACCCTACAAGTCTGTATTGTTCTTAAATTTGTTGGTGAGATTTTAAAATAATATATATTCCTTCTTTCTAGTTTAATTCAAGCTATTCTTGGTGAGCTTCCTGCCGAATCGGGTTCGGTAAATGTTAATGGTACTTTATCGTATGCTTCACAAGAACCCTGGCTGTTCACTGGTACAGTGCGTCAAAATATTTTATTCGGTTTGCCAATGGATAAGCACCGCTATCGCACAGTTGTTAAAAAGTGCGCGCTGGATCGTGACTTTGAACTATTACCCTATGGTGATAAAACAATTGTAGGCGAACGCGGCGCTTCACTATCTGGAGGCCAAAAAGCACGTATCAGTTTAGCCAGGGCTGTTTATCGCAAAGCAGATGTTTATCTGCTCGATGATCCTTTAAGTGCGGTTGACACTCATGTGGGACGTCACCTTTTCGATCAATGTATGAGAGGTTTTTTGCGTGATGACATAGTTCTGTTGGTTACACATCAACTGCAATTTATGGAACAAGCTGATAATATAGTTATTATGGATAAGGGTCGTGTAAGTGCTATGGGTACATTTGAATCCATGCGCAAAAGCGGGTTAGATTTTGCTAAACTACTCATGCAAGCCGATCAACAAGAAGACGCTAATAGTAAAGGTGGCGGTGATGAGCTATCACAAAGTCGTCTGGTGTTATCACGTCAAAATAGTAAAATGCGCTCGAGACAAAATAGTGTATCATCGATGAGTTCAGTCGCCGAATCGGCACCAGATGATTCGCCTTTGCAAACACAAGAAGGACGTGAACAGGGTAAAATTGGTCTAACATTATACAAGAAATATTTTGGGGCCAGTGGTGGTTATTTTCTATTTGGTGTTATGTTATTCTTTTGTATTGGAGCTCAAGTTTTAGCATCTGGTGGTGATTATTTCTTATCATATTGGTAAGTAGACAATTTATTTGTATATGTGCTCCTTTTTTAGGACAGGTGTAAATTAGAATGTATGTTCCTTAAATTTCAGATGATGATCAAAGGATGTTTTTGATTGTAAGTCATCATCATTTTAAACTTTCGGGACAGGTTTCTGGATTCCCATCTGTCTTAAAAGAGTTACATGAAGTTTTCTTCACAAAGTGAATTAACAATTTTAATAAATTTTAAGAAAAGCTAAATAATTTTTATGAGATCGGTTTTATTTAATAATATTAAAATTTTATGAAAAACTGCATTAATGACAAGTTTCAATGGACGAGCTTCAGAGAAGCTTTATTGATTGAATGCAAAAATTCATTAGCATCATTCATATAATTGTAATGTATTTGAATTTTAATATTTTTTTTTTTTTATGATCAATTTCTTAGGGTCAACAAAAATGGTCAAGCTGAAAATAAAATAACCGATGCATATCGACGTCCTGCAGTTCGTTCAAATAACAATACAGATCCAGTGGATTTGTATATTTTTACCGCACTTAATGTTTCAATTATATTTTTTGCCTTAACACGATCGCTGTTGTTCTTTAATTTGGCCAAGAGATCTTCAACCAATCTACATAATACTATGTTTCAAGGTGTTACCAGAGCGTCGATGTATTTTTTTAATACAAATCCAGCGGGTCGCATTCTAAATCGTTTCTCCAAAGATCTGGGACAAGTTGATGAAATTTTACCGGGTGTAATGATGGATGTAGCACAAATATTTTTAGCCATTTTTGGCATTGTTGTGGTATTAGGCTTAGTAAATCCTTGGTACTTATTAGCCACCGCCCTTTTGTCGGTTATTTTCTATTTTATGAGATCATTCTATTTGAATACATCAAGAGATGTTAAACGTTTGGAGGCAATAAGTAAGTTGATAAACTGAAATTAAAGAAATATAATAAAATTGTGTCTTTTTAATTCATACACTTCCAGCACGATCTCCAATTTATTCACATTTGGGAGCTTCCCTAAATGGTCTTTCTACTATACGAGCTTTTGGCGCCCAACAGGTTTTAATCTCCGAGTTTGACAACTATCAAGATTTACATAGTTCTGGTTATTTTATGTTTTTGGCTACCAGTCGGGCTTTTGGCTATTGGCTAGATTGTTGTTGTGTATTATATATAGCCATTATAACTCTAAGTTTCTTCGTTTTTACTCCCGAAAACGGTGGCAACGTTGGTTTAGCTATAACACAAGCCATGGGTATGACTGGTATGGTTCAATGGGGTATGCGTCAATCGGCTGAGCTGGAAAATACCATGACTGCTGTAGAACGTGTTGTTGAGTATCAAGATATTGAACCAGAAGGTGAAATGGAATCACCACCCAATAAAAAACCACCAAAATCATGGCCAGAAGATGGTCATATCGTATTTGATAACTTAAGTTTACGTTATTTCCCCGATCCCAAATCAGAGACAGTTTTAAAATCTCTCAATATATCTATTAAAGCTAAAGAAAAAGTGGGCATTGTTGGTCGCACTGGTGCCGGAAAATCTTCACTTATAAATGCTCTATTTAGACTTTCATTTAATGATGGTTCGGTGATTATCGATAAACGTGATACTAAAAATATGGGACTTCACGATTTGCGTAGTAAAATTTCAATTATACCCCAAGAGCCAGTATTATTTTCGGGTACTATGCGTTATAATTTAGATCCATTTGATGAATATTCAGATGCTAAGTTATGGGAATCATTAGAAGAGGTAAGTTTAAATTTTAAAATCTTTAATAGATAGTATAACAGTTCAGATTCTTAAAATTACGTGCATTACGGAAAATCATTTGTCAATATTCATGGCAATTTTCATTTATTACAAATGGCGCCCAAAGTAAAGTCATATTTTATTTGCAATTGATTGCGTGCAATTCTCTTAACTCCCCTTTCAAAGTTGCTTCCAAAGTTATGTCTATTTATACTGTGACTTTAATTGCACGAAAACTGAATGTGAATGAAGCAACAAAATAAGAATACATATGAGTGCCAACGAGATATAACAGAAACATGCACGAAAAATGAAAACTATGTTTGTTTTGTTACCCCGCTTACTTCTATGCCCCGTTGGCCAACAAACAAAAATTGCACGCAATAATTGCATGCAACAAAGTCAGAGTCTAAATTGGCTCTAAGAATAGAAGATATTGTGTTGTCGTTTACGTCTAGCTGATACAGCCTTTAATTAATCAGTATTAAAAAATTTTATCGGGCAAATAAAATGTTCATACAATATTTTTATCAACAGTATTATCATTGAAATAAATTTCAGTAAGATCATATATTTTATAAAATGTTTTTTTTTTCTTTAATTTTAAAGCAATTATTGGGCTTGGTCATAGATTTTTCAAGAGCCTTTTTGTAAATCATTACAAACTTTTTGTAAATCATTACATTAAACTTCTTATCCGTATTTTTATTGAGAAGATTCAAAAACCAAAAATTTTTTATATATATCTTCCTCGTTGTGTCATAAAAACAAATTTTCCTTTTTTATTCCTTTTTTTTACAGGTCAAACTCAAAGATGTCATCTCCGAGCTTCCCACTGGTTTACATAGTAAAATTTCTGAAGGTGGCACTAATTTCTCTGTTGGCCAAAGACAGCTGGTATGTCTAGCCCGAGCGATATTACGTGAAAATCGTATTTTAGTAATGGATGAAGCCACCGCAAATGTTGATCCACAAACTGATGCCTTAATACAAACCACCATACGTAATAAATTCCGACAATGTACCGTTTTAACAATAGCACATCGTTTGCATACCGTTATGGATTCTGATAAAGTGCTAGTTATGGATGCTGGACGTGCGGTAGAATTCGGATCGCCATTTGAGTTGTTGACACAAAGTAAAACATATATTTTCTATGGTATGGTGAAACAGACAGGAAGTTCAACATTTGAAAGTCTATTGAAAGTAGCACAAAAGGTAAGAGATTTGAAGGAGGATATTTTGTAAAATAAATTAAGGCGACTCTTTGCACGCGCGAGAGCTTATATTGTAAAATTCAATAAATTTTTACATTCTCAGTTTTGTGGTAAGAAAAAGTAACTTTATATTTCAAAATTTTTTAGTTATTGGAAATAAAATGCTCAGAATCTTGGAATTTTTACATTGCAGACAAAATCTTATAAAATTTTCGCTATTACCCATGCAAAATTAACTTTTACATTTCTGCTTTTTGTCTTTTTTTTCACTGTTGCTAACTAAGAAAACATGATTTTAAGGTAGAGAAAAAGCTAAAATATTTTTATAACTCCCTAATGTCTCGTTTACATCTGCATTTAAAATGCGAGATTTCGATTGAAATCGAGCTTTTAGTGAAAATCTCGTGTAAAGCCTCATGATTGCCATACAAGTCCTCATTAAAATCTCTCAAATGTGTAGACAACACTGCGTTTGGCTTATTTTGTAATATTCTTGCATGATAAAGTGGCAACGCCTATCAATAGCTGACTAAAAGATATTTAAAAAATATCACAAAATAATGAAACAGAGTAATTAATTAATTAATTAATAATATTATTAACAACATAACAAAAATAAATTTAAACCCCATAAAAATGTGTTACTTATCAAAAGAAATGTTGCGTAAAGACAAAAAATTAAGGAAGCTTGTAAATTAACTATTTTCCTCCATTCAAAATTCTTGAGTCTAGCTTGTATATCTAACAAAAATATAAATATTTATAATGAAAATTGTACTCCGCCAAAAAATAAAGTGCTTTTTAGAAATATTTTTAATTTCAGTTTATGTATGTTGTTTTGTTTACAAAAATAAATTGTGGTTGTCAAATTGAAATCTCGCTTTGTCCAAATTTAAACATACAGAGATGGAAAAATTTTTATTTTTACGTATTTTAAAATTTTGTATAGAGGACAATAGATATTTTCAGTACAATAGGAATATATATATACAACAAATGGGACTTCCAATGGGATCTCCAGCTTCTCCAATTATTGCGGATATAATAATGGAGAAATTGCTAGATGAGTCTATAGAGAAATTAAGTGTAAAACCAAGGATAATGACGAAATTAGCAGTTGACAACACGCTTACAACATTAAATAGTTTTGATCAAAACATTAAATTTACAATGGAGAGAGAATGTAATTCGATACTCCCATATTTGGATACATTGACAATTAAAAGAGACAACAGATTAATAATGGATTGGTATCAGAAACCAACTGTATCAGAGAGAATAATTAATTATTACTCTAAACATAGTAGGAACATTATCATGAACACAGCTAAGAATTTTATAGAGAGAGTATTGACAATAAGTGATGTAGAATTTCATAGAGGAAACATTATAAAGATCAGAGATATATTACGAGATAATGGTTTTCCAACTGAGTTATCTTGTAGATTAGTAGGTCAATATAGAAATAGGATAACACAAAATAGAGCATATATAACTGAACCACGAATTTTTATATCTTATACATATGTCCCTGGATTATCAGAGAGATTGGCGAGATCTAACATCTTTGATAAGGAGAAATATGGAATAGCTCATCGTAATTTTAATACATTAGGGAAATTATTTAGTAAGACTAAAGATAGAATTGATAAGTGGGATATGTCAAATTTAGTTTACAAGATACCTTGTCAGGGAAATGATCAGGAAAATTGTGATAAAGTATATATAGGAACGACAAAGAATAAATTAAAAACCAGAATTTCAGGACATAAATCAGACCAAAAACATAGAAATATTAATTCGGAAAAAACCGCATTGTCCTCTCATTGTTCTATATTTAATCACCATCCTAACTTTGAAAATGTTTCAATATTAAGAACAGAATATAATTATAAAAAACGTTATATGTTAGAAATGTTAGAAATCATTAATACACCTTTGACACAGAGAATGAACTTTAAAGCTGACACAAAAAATTTAGCTCAGAATTATAGATATTTAATTAGTAAAAAATTAGGAAACTTAAATGTATAGATATTTTTTTAATAACGATAATAATTTATTTTAATAATGTTATTTTATTATGTTAAATTTCATAAACCAAAGTATTGAATCAATATGAAAATATTTTTTACGATCTTTAGCAGGAAAATGTTGTTTATAAAATTACCACTTCTATTTGATTAAATGTTAATTTAATTTTTTAAAAATTTAATTTATATTTAAATGTTAAATATTTTTTATATTTAAATGTTAAATATTTTTTTGTTTGTCAACTTTTTATAAATATTAAAATTTTGTTTTCCTGAAGATGCTAACAAATTGTTAGCGAAATATCGAAAATAAAATAAGAAATTTTATAAAAAAAGATCTTTAGCTTATAAAAATTGAATATTAATTAAACTCAACATTTTTATCTGCCATCATTCGATTAGTTGGGGGTGCAAAAATATTCACGCTTTTGCAAGGGGTCTGCTGGCGTCATCTCAAGATTTTTTATAGTTTTTCTTTGACGAATACAAAAATTAGCTGTGTATTCAGCTTTTATTTTTTCTTTCAATCAAAGAAAAAGTTTTAACTAATTGAAAAATGTATTATTTAATTATTTTTAGGGACATATGCACTTTTTTTGCAAATATACTTATATTTCTGCCAACAAGGGAAAAGTACAGTGATGTATCTGTCACAAAAGTTGGATTTCAATGAAATCCATACTAAATTGGAATTTCAATTTGTATAGGAAATCTGAAATCCCGAAATCTATTGTAATCACCTTTTTTTAATTACATATACAGCATATTAATGACTCCATTTTTTCGCAAAAAAAATCCCTACTCAGAGAATTATGTCGATTAATTTAACTTCAATTACAGTTAAAAATGTATACACAGCATGAATTATTAATCATTAAACATACTTTCAATTCGAAAAAATTTAGCAGACTCCTTCATGCTATCTTTATTTTTGGTTTCGTTTTTTATGAATAGGTTTTCTAATGGGTTTTCCTCTTTGGGTATAGTTTGCTAATATATGGATCAGGGATGGAAAACGGAATTTTTTTTCGGCATCAAAAAAAAATTCAATAGTACTTTTTTGACCCTAAGAGTACTATTTTTTTTTTTATTTTTAACAAAAAATTACATAAAATTAATATACATAAAAATAAAAATGAACATAAATATAAGCAAAAAAAAAATTGTAGTCATTCTGTGGCTATAACTTCTTTTATTGCTTCAGTTATCATTCTTTTATGATTTTTTGGTGTTATTCTAAGGAACTCTCAAAAGAGTTCGTATGTTCATATTTCAAATGTAGTGATTTGGATATTAAGCCGATGCATATCTTAAATTCACTCTTCATTACTTCTAAGGCTTCTAAAGTTATGGTATGTCGTTTATTTTCTGAATCTAAAGCATTTATTGAAAATATTATTTTCTGATTAATCAAGTCAAAATTTTCAATGTGAAAATAATTCTGAAGACCTTTTTTAATTTTTTTATTAAATCATTTTTATACTTTTGTTTAATGAATTTTTTCAGCTTTTAGAAATTATCGCGACAAAATCTGTGCATTTCACAGAATTTTCCAAAATAATTTTAAAATTGTGTAAAAATGTTTTAAAATTATCAAAAATAATTTTAAAATTGTGTAAAAATTTTTTCAAATTGTCCAAAAAGATTATAAAATTGTCCAAAAACTATTTATGTAATATTTTAAAATTGTCTAAAAATGCTTTAAAATTGTATAACCAGTCTTTAAATTATTCAAAAAAAATTTAAATTTGTCCAAAAATTCATTAAAATTTTTGAAAAATATTTTAAAATTGCCCAAAAAAGCTTTTTCATTAATGCAGAATCATTTATTTGTTTTAATAAAGAGTATTTCTATATCAGTGCATAAAGTTCGATTTTTTTAACTTATTTTTCTGCATTTGTATGATATTAAGTATTAAGTGGAAATGTTGAAATAAGTGAATATCAAAGTTTTATTTGGGAAAAGTGTGTGAGAGTATCAAATGTGTCCCAAGAGTATCACGGTATTTTCTTAAATCAAATAGTATCAAAAAAAAAGTACAATTGTATTAACTTTCCCATCACTGATATGGAGGAATTGTGAGAAGCGAAATCTCTTTAAAATTCTATCTCTTTAATGTAAGGCAGTGTTGCCATATGAGAAATGTGAAAAGATGCTAGATCGTAAAAGTGCTAAAAAGTGCTAGATGGAAAATAAAAAGTGATATATAACTATTTTTAAAAAATAACACTTATGCATCGTTGTGTTTCTAAAAATTGTATTGTTTAACACTTACCATTTTCATAAAGCTTTTCTATGATTTTTATAAAATGTTTGATAAAGATATGTTTTTTTTTCAATAAAAACTATGAATGTATTTGAACGCATTATATAAATGCGTTAAATTGTAAGTTTTCTAATTTTTAACATTTAAAATTATCCTTAATTCACGGATTCACTTAAAGGGTATATAATTCATATTGAAAACATTTATAATCGAAAGCCTTGAAATTTTGGAGGACGTTATTCCATATTTCAATTAAATTTGCATACAAGATAGCGGAGACAAAAGTAATAAAAACTTAATTACACATTTATGAATTTTTTAATCTACATTTTAAACGTTAAACGTCAGATTGGAGAATGGTACTCATGTTCCCCCTCTGTCGTCTAAATTTCATCACAGTCGGAGGAAACTTATCAACGGTGCTTTCTTATTAGTTATATCCTTTTTACAGAAACTCAGATTAAGAGTTCTTACTAAATAAAATATTTAAAAAAAATATGTAAAAAAAACACAAATGAAATGCTTTTAAGGTTATATATGTATATCAGATTTTGGTTTTTAATAATGTAGTGTGAACTTAATTAAGCCTTAAGTGTCATTCGACACTTAACATTATTCAGAGAAGCTTTATATTTTGAACCCCAGATATTTCTCTTCTTTAATGACATTTTAAACTATTTAAAAAAAAAATGAGTGATAAAAATTTTTGATTTAAAAAAAAGTGCTACCTCAGCACCTAGCACTTTTTTACAAATTTCGGTAACTAACTCATAAAAAATGTGCTAGATCTAGCTAAAATAGCAAGCCTGTTATATAGAGATGAAAACATTATGTTTCCCTATTAAGTGAAAATCATTGAAAATCAAAAATTGCAAACGAAATTTATTAAGTGTTTTTTGAATTTCAATAAATATTTTGCAAAATTCAAGTTTTAACATTTTTTGTCTGATTATGTTTTCTGAATATTATTTAATTAATATTCTGAATTACAAGTGTTGTTTTTTTCTGACTTTCACTTTATATTATCTGCAACTTTAAGTCATTTTAATAGATAATAATTTCAGAATCTTCCAGTTCTGAGGTCTTTTTTAATTAAAAAATATCTAATTTTAAGTTTCTTAAATTTTCTTTACTAAAACATTAATTCATTTTATTTTCTGTTTCAGGCTCATGAGGATAATTTAAAAGCTAAAAAAGACTCTTGACATTTCGTTACAGTACCTAAAGTATTTAAGGATTATATATTAAAAATATTAGAACCTATAACAAATCATCCAGCAAATGCTAGAATACAAAAAACATTATTTTTTGATAATTCCCTAACAAACACAACAACACATATAACAAATTCGAAACCAAAATTTTTAGGCTAACATTTTATATATTAGACAGAAAGATGATAGTTTATTTAAAAAATATATAATTATTTATGTAATGTGTAAAATATCAAAAAAGAGGACAATTTCCAGGTAATTCGAATCGAAAAAAAATTAGCCTTTTTCAAAATTACAATTATTGTGCTAAATTCTCGTTTTAATGCAAAAGTTTTTTTTTTATTTTTTTTTTTTTTTGTTTGCTTACATTTTCAAATATTAATAATTTTTATTAAAATTTATTTGACTTTATATTTTTTTATAAGTTTTATAAATATGCCATCAATTTGGGCCCTATATATCGAAATGCTAATATTAATACCAATTACTTAACTATTTTCGAATCGAATTGCCCTGTTACCCCTCTAACAACTTAAATATCAAAACAATTTTAGAAAAAAAACTGGAAACTTAAATGTACAACACAAATTTGTAATAGCGTATAATATAGTAGACAATGTAAAACCAAAATTAAAGTGATTTATGAATTTAAAAATATCAAGTTTAATATTTTTTTGTAATGTGAAAAAAAAAACTTAAAGCTTCTAAAATTAAACCAACTTTTATAAGACAATAATTAATACAAAATAAAAAATAAAAAAACTAAAATATGTACATCATAGATGATTGTGAGAAAAAAGTAACTATAAATTTATAATTAAGTATAGAGATTCTTGATTTTGATACTTTAATTAAATAAGTGCAATAAATATGTAACTATCAGTAAATATATGTAAATAGTATTGAAACAAATATAATAATTTATTTAATCCTTAAAGGATTTTAGTCTAAATTGAAAATAAACAAAAAAAAAACTATGTTTAAAATGTATAAAAATGTACAAGTACTTAATTATACAAAAAAAAATAACAATATGTGTTCCAGTGAAAACGACAATATTTTACATTTTTGTTGGCATTTAGTTTAATATATTTTAGTTAAAAAAAAAATTTATTCTGGATGTTGGCTTTCAATTTATTTTTAAAGAAAAAAAAAATCAAATATTCAAATAAATGTGTATAAAAGCATACAAAGCCAAAGGTTGCTTAAGTTTTAAAAACGCCAATATTATAATGGTTTAATATATATTATAATTTTTAAATGTTATTAAGAAATAAACAAAACAAAATGTTATTAAATAAAAATATTTAAAAAATATAAATAATTGTGCTTTTTACACAAACAGCTAATAATTATGTATTCTTAAAAAACATATCTATGAGATGTATTTACATGCAAAAAAAATTATAGCAAGCTATTGCCAAAATGAAATACGAGTGGGCAATTTTTTTCTTCCAAAAACTTTTCCGCAATCAAATAAAATCGTACGTTACCGTATGAAAGTTTTGTCTTATTTATCGCACGCTAAAACGCTGATGTACTGACTTTATACTTCTATCAATTCTCTGTAAAAAAAGACCTAATATGTAACATTTTCTGTTGAGTTGCAACATTTTGTTACAACCAGTTTCAATTTGAGAATGTTATACAGTTTTTAAAATAGGGAGTGAAAACTTGCCGGCTTTTAGGGAAATTATAGCGACTTTCTATTTGCGAATTGAATTATTTATAATTTTTCGCTTGATAAGTATTGTTTCCAATTCCAACAATTGGAACAAAGTGCTGATAAAATTGAATATGAACACAAACTTAAGTTGTGTTATAATAATTATATTAAAAAAATAAAAATAATTTTTTTATAGGGCATTTTACATTTCGTGGCCATTTTCACATTAAGAAATGAGGCAATTTTAAACGGCATCACAAATTTTTGCAGCTGGCAACCTAATTTTCCAGCTTTCAACCCAACATTAAATTTTTAAGAGAATTTTTACACCTTTGTTGTGTAAAAACAACGGTGAACAAGAAAGAGGGCAAGTTGAGTACGAAAAAGTAGTATAGATGGAGTAATAGATGTTCAATATAATAATAGAAAAACCGGTTTATGTCTTATGAAAATGGTCTAAGCGAAATCAAAGTAACAAAAATTTGTTGTTGTTTTGCATATATGGGCATTTTTAATTGCACTCAAAAAATTTTGACAGTTAATATATGATAATTGTACGTGTAGTAACTAGTAGTTGTTGTTGTTTTTAATAGTAATTACATAAAATATAAAATAACTATTAAAGAAAACAACTAAGCAAAAGTACTTTCTGGGAAAAAAGTTTCATAACAATTTAGTACAAATGTCTCATAAAGTTTCATTAGCTGTGTTTATACAGGGAAAGCTATTAACGTTGGCTTCTGTCATTCCCATACAAATTTGGCATAAGTAACGTTCAGGGTTAACACTAAACGTTCGCTTACGCCAAACTTATATGGGTATAGTATATATTACGATATTTTTGCGCACACTTACATATACAAAAATAGACACACGAAGTATTTTTAGACACTATGTGCTTACAAACAAACAAATTATTCCTAAAATTACAATTATTTTGTTGAATAAAAATTTTACGCTCAGTGTTTGTAAATATACTAATAATGGTAAAACAAATTATGGCATATTGAAATTGAAAAAAAATCTAAAACATTTTTAAAATTTAAAAAGAAAACTTTATCAATTATTTGAAATCAAAAAAATATAGTTGTTATTCTTTTTTTGAGTTTATAAACAATAAATTTATTGTTTTAATTTTTATTGTAAATTACTAAACAATAAATTTATTGTTTTTATTACAAAACAAACATCGTAGTAGAAAATATGCGCATTTTTTAGGATTTTTACGAATTATATGTGTACATTACAGGAAAATCGTGTTTCTTTACGCACAAGTTTGGTAAATTTACTCTTCAATTTTAAAATTTTATTTAAATTTAAGGCACTTTTTTTGTGTTCATCAATTTACGCATAATATATGTACTTTTTTTCAATTACGCACACAGAGTAAATTTACCCAACTTATAGCAAAACGTATATAATTTTCTATAGTGTTTTTTCCCGCTCTACCAGAAATTCAACATGGTACAGAGTTCAGCGGCAACATTTTTAAATGAGAGGGCAACATTTTCAAAGTTGCTAAAGTGTTGAAAAACATTAAATTTGGTGTATGCAGTGCTGCCACATAAACAGTGAAATTTTTTATCCCAGTTTTTGGGATTCTTAACTGTTTACCAGTTTTTCATGAAAACAATTTTTTTTCAAATTATTGCATTTTTTATAGGTTTTCAGATATATGTTGCAACAATTAATAGCATATTTATTCTCTTTACTATATATTTTTACCATAGAAATGGGAAATAATGGATATGAATAGACATAGTTGGTCAATGTGTGTGTACACACTTTAATACTTTTCATGTCACAATATTATGTTTGAATTCTAACTATTTTTTAACACAATTGCAAATTTTTGTTTTATTTTTTTACTTTATTAGACATGTCTAATTTTAGTAAAAATAAATAGTATATTGAACAAATATTATATTTTTATATGAAAAATCTGAAAAAATACATGAATAAAATAAAAAAAAAATTTTTATGAAATAAACTGAAAAATCTCTAGCATCCCAAAAAACGGCAAAAAAAAAATAGTTAAAATTGGTTATATGGCAGCACCGCTAAACACTACTAAAAGTTGCCGACCAAAACTCACCTTTGTTGCCGCCAAACTATGTTCGTGTTCTAAGAGAGTACTAAAAAGTTCGTGAGAGAGAAACATACTCTATAGAAAATTATATACTTTTTGCTTATAGTAGGAGTACAGTTTCCTACTATAAGTAAATTTTAAAAAGAAATTAATTAGAGTGTAAACCAACTTTCATAGCTTGCCGCATAAACACGTTAACAAATTTAATAAAAATCTGACGCTTATATTCGAATTGAATTGATATTAAAAGCAATTCAAATGGAAGCATGGCCTTACCGACAACCATTTAATATAGTTAAATCAATTATTAAACCAAATCACCAAATATACGTCGATACAAAATCAAGCAAGTGTCATACAGGCTTTACAAATTATTTACTTCGGTTAAGCTCATGCTCCAGTGTGAGTTAGAGGAATATAATAATAAAGCCCATATAACACTTGCTTGCAAAGTTTGACAGGACTGCCATTGTTCACTAGCAAGATAGCGAATCTTGGTTTGGTCAGAGGTTTGCAATTTTATTAACTGCAATAATTTCCGAAAACTGAAATTATAATTAAAAAATAGAAATTCATCATATTGATGAAATTACATAAATATGAAGAAGAATTTTATAAATCTAAACTAAAATATTTTTTAAAAATTCTCTATCAAATTAATATATTTTTTTTTTCTATCTAACTTAATATTTTTTAAAACTTTTCTATCAAGAAATGTTTCATAACTATGAAACAGCTTCATCATATTTATAAAGTGTTCCCTTGAACGAAGTAAATTTATAAAAATTTTTTAAAAACCTCTTATATATCATAAAGATTTTCGAGTGAACAAAGTACACAACAAAAATTTAAGTACTACAAAACGAGATAAAGTTTAATAATTTTTTATTGTAGAACAAAATTAATTTTTGAAAAAATGTTGTGTTTTTCGGAGAAAATACTATTTGTATTTATTTTAGCAATGAAATGGGAAAGTATTGTCTACTACAGTGCAATCGACATAATTTTGACGTTTTTTTTTAAATTGGTTTGGATTGATAATCATTTTATTGCATGTGAAGACACCGGTTTAAATTAAATTAAAATGGCACAAAAATTAATATGGCAGTAAAATTAAATTAAAAAGGCAGTTTAAATTACTGGTGTACATTGAATTTTCATTTAAAATGAACTGAAAAAAGTGTATTAATTTTCTATAGATAATAATACGAAAAACTAGCAGCGGTATTCATAGTTTTAGTTGTGCATTTGAGAACGTTGTGAAAATCGCAGCAATTATTTACAAGCTTTTATTTAATAAAGATTGTGAATAAGGATACTATAATCGGCGGATGTGCAATTCATAAATTTTCAGTACAGTCCAGGTATATATCTGTAAGATAATCAACCAACACTGTCATTCGTGACAGACATCAAATACAAAAAAAAATAGTCATTAAAAATACAGGAATTAAATGTTTAACTGTTAAATTCGAAATTTATTTATTTTTTAAAATTCTGTGATATGAAGCCATCCAGGCAAAAAAAAAAGAGAATAAATATTACACAGTAATAATAAAAATAATACATGGAAAACAGAAACAAATGTATCAGATAAAGTTCCAGTTAGCAAATAATAGTTTTTGGGATATGTGTTAAACTTGGTTTAGTTAAACCGAATACGAATTTTATTTGTCATTTCCAAGTTTATTAATAAAAATTTGTTGGAACAGCTTTTCTTTGCATAGAATTTTGGTCTTTATTGAAATAAAACAAAATAAACCAAATTTTTTAAATCAGTATTCCAGTTATAAACTGCGATAAACTGAGTTCAAAGATAATCTACCACCTAAAAACCTGACCTTAATCTGCAAATTAAAGGCAATTTTTTGACTTTTCAAAATTTTTATACATATTTAATTAAATTTCAACATTTTTTAATTAAATTACATAAAATACAAAATTAAAAAAATTTTTTAGTTAAAATTGAATAATAAACATAATTTTAATTTGAAATAAAGCATGTTTTTTTTAAACTACAATTAAAATATTTACAACAATATTTATAGCAATTTTTAGATAATAAAGGGCTCTTACACACAGATAGCCAACTATCCCTGACTATCCCTATTACTTCCCTGTATTGGGAATACGAAATATCACAATTCATATCACCAATACTGGTTAATCAAGCTTAATTTAAAAATTAGAAAATAAATTTGAAAAAATTTACATATTGACAAACTGTATAGAATTATTAGAAAAAATAGGCTTTATGTAAGATTTTTTTGTATAAAATATATATAAAATCAAGAGAAAATTATTAAAGGTTTTAATTTTTTCAGCTAAAAACATGTTAAAGTTTGCTAAGATTTTGCATAACTTATACAAAATAATCGGTTACATCCTATTTCACGAGTATTTTAACAACAACAAAAAAATATTTTTTTGCATGTAAAAATAAAACTAACAAATTAAATATACAATAAACAAAAATTTAATTTTACAACAAAGAAATAATTATAAACTAGGAAGTAAACAAAGTATTTTAGCAAATAAATAAAAATAACTTAACAATTGAAATAAAAAAAAAGCCATGAATGCAATGCGATTGAAAAATGCCCTAAAACAATTTATGTTTTCAAAATTAATCAGAGCATAACAAATCTTTTTTTTTTTTCTTGAACTAATAATATTCTTTTTTCTCTTAATACAATTAACATAGATTGCATTCTACTATTGTTTTTTAATATAGACAATAAAATCGTTTTATGTAGTATATTAAGTTTTTTTTTTTTGTTAATTTTTTTGTTTAGAAAATGAATGATAACCAGGCTGCAATTAAACAAAAGCCACCACAAGTGGCCACTTGTATAAAGGTTTTGTCACCTGTCAAAGCACGATAATACATGGGGCCACTAAATAAAATACAACCAGCTGCCATCAATGAACCAGTCTAAAAAGAAATTTAAATAATAGAAAAAACGTTGTTAAAATGAATTTATTACAAAACTATTTTAATACTATTTAAAAAAAAAAGAGCTTTTTTATATGAAAAATATTACCTAACAAATTCTAAATTTGAAAAAGCTTAACCTAAAAGAAAACATCTAACAACAAAATTCTCTTCCCTTTATTGTAGTTAAAATAAAACAGAAAATAAATATTTATATAAAAAAATGCATTTAATGTTGTAACAAAATTCTAAAATAAAACAGAAATTAATAAATTAAATCATATCCTTCCTTATCCTGCTCCTTTGCCTACTACCCTCAATATATTTATTTTATTATATATATATGAAACAAAGAAGGGAGTAACAAATGGAAATAATTAAAATTCTTATCTAGTGGTTGTTATTAGCAAATGAAAAATAAATTTAAATATAAAAATAAATATTTTCTATAGTACATTGTAAGCAAAGTTTAATTATAAGAAATATTGTTAAATATTTTTTTCTTCATTTCTCATTGTTTTATTTTCCATTGCTTTTTATCAAATGACATTAATATAAATATCTTTATATACAATTGAAAAAAAAAGTCAATTATAACTCTGTTAGAGAAAAATACTTATGTATTTGTAATATTGAAATTCAAAATTTACGACAAGTTAAAAAATAACAAGTAGTCATTCATTTAGGGAGTAGCTAGTAGTTTGATGACAAAGATACTTTATTTTAAATGAAATAATTTATATGTGTATTAACAAAAATAATATGTTAAGAAAATTTTGTACAACCTTTAAAAAAACCTCCCCCTCCTTAAGAGAAAATCCATATCGTTTTTGGCAAACATGCATTTTATTTATGTTCAACTGCTCCCTTTACCATAAAAATATAAACGATTATTTTAAAGCAAAAATCAACAGAAAACTGTGTTTTATTAAAATATATTCACCCGTCTAATTTCACACAAAATCGAGTTTATTGAAATTTGAGTTTATCCAACTACATGGCATAGCTTTAAAAGAATTAATTCTTTAATACACTTTTTTTTTAAATACATTAAATTCGACAAAAATATTATGAAATAAATTCTAAAGAAAGATTCATTGACTTGGTAAAATGATTCGACTATTAAACTAAAATACATATTAAGATGATACAAAAAAGTGTGTTGAAAAGAAGTCCGTAATTTGTATGTTTCATTTCATTTATTTATTCATTTGTATTATTTAGAAAATATGATTCATCAAAAGAAACAGAAGTTCCCATATTCCAGCCCTAAAATGTAATGGCAACTCTTGACTACATTATACCCCAGTGATAAAAAAGTTGATACAATTGTCCTTTTTTTGGTACTATTTGATTTAAGAAAATACCGTGATACTCCCGAGACACATTTGATACTCTCACACTTCCCGAATAAAACACTGATATTCACTTATTTCAACATTTCCTCTTAATACCTAATATCATAAGAATGCAGAAAAATAAGTTTAAAGAATCGAACTTTATGGACTGATATAGAAATACTCTTTATTAAAATAGATGCATAATTCTGCCTCAATGAAACAGCTTTTTTGGGCAACAACTTTAAAAAATTTTAATAAATTTTTGGACAAATTAAAATTTTTTTTGGATAATTAAGAAAATGGTTTACAATTTTGAAGCATTTTTAGACAAATTTAATTTTTTTTTGAATAATTTTAAATAATTTTTGAACAATTTTAAAACCGTTTTGGACAATTTGAAATAATTTTTACACAATTTTAGAATTATTTTCAATAATTTTGAAGCACTTTGAGACACAATTTTAATATTATTTTGTAATATTCTGAATTAAATCTATAAATGGTGTAGTGTTAAATAAAATACAAAGTGCAAAAATGCACAGATTGCCATAACTACTAAAAGCTGAAAAAATGCATTAAACAAAAATATAAAAATTATTTAATAAAAAAAATTATAAAAGCACTTTAGAACTATTTTCACATTGAAATTTTTGACTTGAATAATCAAAAAATAATATTTTCAATAAATGCTTTAGATTCAGAAAATATATGACATGTCGTTCTATAACTTTAGAAGCTTTAGTAGTAATGAAGAGTGATTTTTTTTAAGATATCCTTAGAATAACACCAAAAAATCATAAAATAATGATAGCTGAAGTTAACGAAGCAATAAAAGAAGTTATAGCCACAGAATTACTACCATATTTTTGCTGGGTATATACGAGTACAATTAGATTCAACAAAATGTGATTAGATTAAATATTAATTTGATCTCTAATTTAATGTGTTACTCTTTTTTGTTCAATATAAAAAAAATGTTTTCACCGTATCTTAATTTTATGTAAAAACGAATTTATATTTGTGTTCATTTTTATTTTTATGTATATTAACTTACATCAAGTTTTTGTTAAAAATAAAAAAAAAATATAGTACTCTGTGGCTCAAAAAAGTACTATTAAATTTTTTTTGATACCGAAAAAAAATTACATTTTCC
Organism: Eustalomyia histrio; assembly: GCA_949748255.1. Classification (NCBI taxonomy): domain Eukaryota; kingdom Metazoa; phylum Arthropoda; class Insecta; order Diptera; family Anthomyiidae; genus Eustalomyia; species Eustalomyia histrio. The sequence continues at coordinate 221,249,223 of OX456523.1, forward strand.
ATCCCTGTTATACCCTACATAGTGTTGCCAATTCGTTTAATAGATTAACCGATACTTAATGTCGAAACAAGTAATTTAAAACTCAAAAAATAATTCGACCCGAATAATCGATTAAAAGAGGTCGATTAACCGGTTAAATTTTTAATATGAATTTTTCTGTTATTTTTCTTAAAACTTCCTAACTTTTTAATCTTGGCAAGAAAATCGTTAAAAAAAACATCAACTAAAATACAATCAAATTCTTTTCAAATCAACTGAATCATATGAATTTTTATTCTTGTTTCAATTCCTTTAAAAAATAAATTTTATATAATATAAAATTATATTTTCATGTCTAAAAAATTAAAATAGAGCTTTTAATCTCCGTAAACATGTATTTCGAGCTGACAAAAAGATCTCATCAGAACGCGAAGTTTTAGAAAAGCTAGAGCCTCTAAGCAGAGTTTTAACAAAAAAACCTATTAAAATATATATTTTTCTCTTTAGCAATGAAACACGTGACTAGGTATATTCCCAACAAGCACTATGACGTTACTTATGTTATAAAATAATAATATAAAACTGCTTTAAATTCGAAAACTTTCTTTATTATATCAACTGAACGTGTACATCTATTTATTTATTTATTTATTCAATGTTACACAAAAACCAAGCCCAGAGGGCCATATATAGTTTAAAAATACAACTCAAAACATACTACTTAACAAACAATTAGAAGAATATACATATACAATAAATATCTAAAAATATATTAAGTACATAAAAAAAATAATTTTAAATCCAAAATAAAATGGCAATTGAAATAATTAAATGTAAAAAAAGCTAAAGGGTACCGGGTAGAAATTTGAACAATAATTAAACAATCTCAATACCATTTGTGGTCTAAGCCATAATAAAAGAGTCCAAGAAATAGACTTACATCTCATTCCGCTGAATGTGCTTCAAAAATTCATGTTTGTAAGTAGAACTAGAAAACTCAACGGATTTTAGATTTTTTGGTAATTTATTGAAAATTCGTGCAACTCTTACATGAAAAGATCTTTCCACTAGGGAAGTTAGCTTAGGAATCAAAATTTGACAATTACGTGTAGATCGACTAAATGAAAAAAAAAATGAAAGCAAATATTCAATAGTTCCCCTTTTAAACATATTGTAAAAGCAAAGCAAAAGCCTTATTTTTACATAGTTATCAAATGAACAGCCCAAAAACTTCGCAACATACATTGATACATGATTTCGAAGTCTTAAGCAGTATAGATATCGCATAACTCTATTGAACAGTATTAAAAGTTTCTTCATATGACGCCCAAGTGTGCCAGTATATACTTCAATACCATATAAAAATATAGGCATAACCAATGAATGAATAATCATAACTTTGATATGCATTGGTAAGCATAAGTTGACGTTATAAAGTCTACGTAATTAATAATTAACTATAGAAGTAACAAAATTAATATGTCTTTCAAATTTTAATTTATTATCTAACCATAAGCCCAGACAGTACATTTGGTCCACAAATTCAACTCTCCTACCATGAATAATAATATCTAAGTTTGGAACAGAAGAACCAAAAAACAAAGCCTTTGTTTTAAGAGCATTAATACAAAGTCGATTACGCACCATCCAGTTTGATAAATTGGAAATGCAAAAATTTATCATTTGTTGCAAAACATCCTCAAACTGTCTCTCACCACTAAATAAAAACATTAAATCATCTGCGTAAGCAAATGGTAAACAAGACGTCATATTAAAATTCGTGAAAATATCATTGATATACATATTAAAAAGTAAAGGCCCAAGGACTGATCCTTGAGGCACCCCACTTTTAACCGCTAAAACACCCGAAAACCTACTACCAATAGAAACGTACTGACTTCTATCACTGAGATACGATGAAATAAGTTTGCATGCCGTAGACGAGAGTCCAAAATTGCGAATAAGCTTTGTTAATAAAATTGTATGATTTACCTTGTCAAAGGCTTTTGTAAGATCAATAGATAAAAGTACGTTAAGACGTTTTCTACTAAGAGACTGACGAATAGTATCAGTTACTCCCAAGAGAAGTGATGTTGTATTTCTACCACATCTAAATCCATATTGACAATTACTTAATAATGAATTACCACTTATGTGCGCAAGAAGCTGACTCTTTAGCAGAATTTCAACAACCTTCGAGAGAGCTGGCAGTATAGATATAGGACGCAAGTTTTTCATATCAACAGACTCACCCGTCTTTTTAATAGGAACTATTCTACCAATTTTCCAACCAGACGGGAAGGTAGAAGTAGTAATAATCGTGTTGACAAAATGTAAAAAAAAAAATATCTAACATAAGGAAAAACCAATTTTAGAAATTTTATCGGAATACCATCACATCCAATAGCATTTGTCTTAACAGATTCCACAGCAATAATCAATTCATTGATGTCAACCGATCGAAATGAAAACCCTTCTACCCCATTGAGGTTAATATCATCTGTAAAATCATCTTCTTGATTAGATACAAAATACTGATTTAAAGCTTCAACATCGATTTCATTCACCAAAGACATGACATCTCCAAACCCATTTGAACGTAATGTATTCCAGATCTGCTTGGAAGTTTTACCTTCAAAAATTTTCGCATGCGCCCTGCGTTTTGCATTACGCATCACCGTTTTGGCATGATTTCTGAAACGACAAAACTCTCTCCAATTAGGACGAGTCTTGTCAGTAAGGTAAAGTTGATACGCAGCATCTCAAAGTGTCAACTTTATTTACTTTTTTTTTCCTCAAATGAACAGCATTATGCATGTTACATAAAAAGGTAAATAAAATTTTTGCTTGTTCATCAACGCTAGCAGAATTAAGAACGCTATCAAAGCTGCAAGATGCCGCAATTCTCTCCAAACAAATCATATCAAAATTATTATAGTCATAATATTCAACAACTTCATTAACATTATTTATTTGTACATCAAAAGATGCATAAATAAAAGAATGTCGCGAAATTCCAGGAAATCACATTTGCCCAAACTGACGGACAGACATGGACGGAGATACTAAAAAAACTCAATTAATGAGGTTCTGCCAGATTTCACAAAAAAATGCGTGGGCAAGGAATTATGATGACAAGTTAAATTCCCTTATACGATGGGCGCAGAAAGTGTTAAACATATTATTGTTGAAATCTCCAACAATAACTACATTATTATATTTCACTAAAATATCCGAAACTTTCGTTTCAAACTTTTTTAAATGTTTCTTAGCTCCACGAGGAAAGTAAACCACACCAATCAAAATTTTACGACCAAAATTATTAATCTCAATAAAAAGAGATTCAACTAATCCATCATTCACGAATATTTGGGTATAAGAAAGCTCTGTTGAAGGGTCGCTATAATCAGTGTATCAGCCTTGAGGGGAACTATGTTGAATAAAAAAAACGAATTTTGCAAAAAAAAAATGTGTTTTAGTATGGTAGGCCGGGAACTTTTCAATTGACCTGTTAGAATAATATTGAACACTATGAATTCGCTTCTTTTGATTAGATGCGGGTTAAAAAGGTTAAATACATGTTGCCAAAAGTAACATATCATCTCATAAAAAATGTAATAAAAACATATATTACAATGATATTTCGATCGATTCTTTGGAAGTTGAAAAAGAATATTCATTTGATGATTTGATAATAATATATATACATAAAGTGGTGTTCAAATCATTTGCAACTGAAATCACATTTTGTCTAATTCTTTATTTTTTTAACAAAGACTTGCATACGCTTTTTTTAATAAATTCAGTTATTGCATATTATTTTGCAAAAAAAAAATTATAAATTTACAGCAATAAAAACATTAAGTTTAACAAAATTGGTCTAAATCCAAGTGTTCAAAACATTGCAACATAGCATAGCCGCTATTTTTTGTTACCTTAGGCATTAAGACTACGAGCTTTTTAATATAATCTTTGGGAATTTCATTCCACTGCTTTGCATTTTGAATACATTTTTTTTTTTTTTTTTTTTTTTTATTCAACATTTTGTAATTTCAAAGCCACTCACTTAAGGTTACCTTAAAATTTATAAATTAAAACCCTGATAACTATTTATTTGATACTGTATAAATAAAGTATATAACATTTTGCTATCCCAAATTGAAACGAGAAAAAGAATAATGTAGTAATAAAAAATTATCAAAAAGAAAAGAAAATTGTTGTAATTATTGAAAGTTATTTAAAAGTTTTCTTTTATAAACATGAACGCTATAATTAAATTGCCTTAAAGATGCTGGCAGCGCATTAAATAATAAAACCAGACGCCTACGAAAATACCGACTTACCCAAGGAGTATTAAAAGGTGCAATTAGCCTATAAGATCTAGTAGATCTAGTAAATCTAAAAAAATTTGATATAAACAAAGGATAATTTATACTAAAAACTCGATAGAAATATAATAGGAGACGTATTTTAATAAAATCACGAAACGATGTTCCAAGAAAACGAATAACATGTTCTGTAATATGTTGACGAATTCGTACTGAATATACATATCTTATAACTCTGTTAAATAGCAACTGAATGTCCCCAATATTATAACCCCAAGTACCAGAAAATACCTCCAAACAATATAGAAAAAGATGCATTATAGTACTGTGAACAATTCTTTCCTTGACATAAACAGGAATAATAATGTTAAGTAGTATGTTTGAGTTGTATTTTTAAACCATATATGGCCCTCTGGGCTCGGTTTTTGTGTAACATTGATTAAATAAATAAATAAATATAATAAGATTTGTATTATATAATCTCCTCAAAATAAAAAATATCCTTGACGTAAGATATCTAATATGATATTCAAATGTCAAATTGCAGTCAATAACTACACCTAAGATAGATAAATGGTGTACAAATTCAATATTAGTTCCATTAATAGATAAATAAACATCCTGAACATAATTATGTGAGGTCGAAAATAACATTTCCTTTGTCTTCATTGTATTAATTGATAAATAATTATTAATCATCCAATTTGAAATACAGTTTGTAGAATAATTTAACACAGACTGAAGTACATCTAAATTATCCTCTCTACCACAACAAAATAACGGAATTTGATTTTTTTTTATATTTTTAACAAAAACAATGCATAATGACATGAAAAAAAAAATAAATTTTAATAACGAAATGTAATTTGGAGAAAATTAATCAATGAAAAGTTAAAATGTGATCTCAGTTCCAAATGTTTTGATCACTACTTTATAGGTCTGTACGAGGTAATTTTGGGTAAAGTCTGGTAAAATGAGAGTAATCAAAAAATTGTCTCACAAAACCATAAAAATGCCCATAATACTGCGAACGCACAAAACCACATTTCATACCCAAAAATAAACGTCAAATTTATTCATATTAAAAACAGCTTAAATAATGAATATATTTGAAATGGCAAATATCTATTTACATTTTCAAATGTATTTTGCATTATTAAGAAGGAAAAGTTCTTTATAGTAAAATTTTTTTTAACTTTAATTTTTTTCAAAAATGCAAAACAGCTAATTTATTAGCAACAGCTGATGGTTTGACAATTTTACCCAAACAAAAAGTACGGGTAACTTCTAGTAAAATGAGAAACACAATTTCTCTCTCATGAACGCTTTCATTTACCCAATTTTTGTTACAAGAAATGCTTTCTGGTAAGATTGGGTTCCCGCTGGCACCCGCGGTAAGGTACGTCGAACACCCTGTAGGAAGTAATTATGCGCATTTTTGGTGACATGTCAACACAGCGTCTATACTTTTTACATTCCTCTTTTGCAGCCGCAAAGCTGTGCTTGTTCTTAATTTTTCTATTGTTTTATTTTGTTGAAAATACATGTGCATAGCTGCATGCAAAACTAAAATTTTTAATAAAAATATAAAGAAACATCATTTTAAAATGTAAATAAACAAATTTGACCAAAGCAAAAGAAATTACAAAAAACTTGTAAAAAAAAAATCAATTTTGTATAAAAAATAAAAATAACAAGAGGCAAAAATTTTTAGTGAAAATTACAACTAGAGATTTTGTGGATCCTGATGATTTTGTGCAGTTTTTTGAAGATTTGTCTACTCCAAAATTAAATTTGCACGAACATTTTTTTTTACTTTAATGAAATTTATAAAAAAAAAATTATTAATAAAATATCTAATTTAACAAAACAAATGCACCTGTTTAATCTTATTTCCTTCCTAGTGTGGAAATCAAGTAAAAAGTTCCAAAAGTGTAGCTAGAATTACCAAAATGTACTAGTGAATTTCTGGTTCCAATGTCAACACCTAGTCAATAGTTGTGTAGATTCGCAATGACACGCACATGTTAAATGTCTGGCTGGGCATAATTAGTCAGTAGTACTGGTGATAAAGTCAATAGTGAATCAGTACAGTTTCACTATCGACATTTCCTACAGGGTACGAATGAATTTAACAGTTACTTTTGTTTTATGTTGTTTTTGAATCGTTTGTTTTGAAATGAAAGGTGAAAATTATTAAAAATAAGCACATTATAAAGTGCGGTTAACTTATCTAATAAATAGCTAGACTTAAACGTTAACCACAGATATTTTTCATATAAATTCTACATTCATTAGGCAATTAAGCTTTGATTATTTTTGATTATTTATTTTGTTAGCGAGTCTAAGACATATTAATTATAAACTATGTTTTAAATTTTTATTTTTTAAGCAATTTTTTGGCCCTGATTTAGCTGCAACATTATAATGATATATTTGTTTGTCATTTTTACTTACCACTGCTGGTCGACGCGCAAGTGGCATGGCCAACAAAGCAAACGAATGTAAAAAGTGGAATCGATTAGCTGTATCGAAAACAGTTTTAGCTTCCAACTGTTCCTGAATGTCGGCAATTTTAGCTAAACTATGTTTACCATAAGCACCCATAATTACGGCGGTGGCACCACTTAGACCGGCCAAACGTACAAAATTATAATTATTGCCGGCAATTTCCCATATTTGTAAAGGTTTGGGAGTTGGCAAGACAACGGCATTTTGAATTTGTTGTTTTGGTTTTATGCCCTTTTAAATTGAGAGGCAAATGAGAAAATTAAAAGTGTTTTATAAATCAAATCATACTTACAGCTCCTTTTAATACTGCTGAGGCTGAATTCAGAACAGCTTGACTGATGGGATTTCCAACAGTTACATAAATTAGAGCATCTCCCCAGGACATATTTATATTTCAAAAGTATATTTTTTCGCTTATTTCCAAAAATTTATAACTTTTGTTGTTGTTATGTAGACTTGAGTCGTTCTCGAACGAACTAGTTCAGTTGAACTATTTAATTAAAGGCCTATTTCTCACAAAACTCTGTTTAGGTCAACCGTTGATTAAATATTTTTAAGTCGCGTAAAATTTTTTTTTCATTATTCATTGTTCATATGTAAATATTGTATATCTTCAATGCATAAGAATCACACAAATATATACAACACTATATTCTATTCTTATTTAACTCATTGAATTTGCTATACAGAGATACGTTTACGTCTGGCTAATCCAGCCTTTAGCTATACGCAACGTAACGATTCAGCTGATTCAATCTACATAAATAACTTAAAACGAAACAACCATATGGGGTTACTTAACGTAACAGCACGGAACAGAAAATGTGTAGTTAAAGATAAACGGAAACCAGAATGGCTTTTGTATTAAAGTTGAACTATAAATAAATTAATAAATAATAAAATAAATAAATTAATAAATAGATGAATAAAAACGTATCAATAAACATGAAGAAGGCAAATTTTTCCAAACTAAATTTTTGTTTTTTGGCACAAGTTGTGATTTTTTGTTTCACACCGTTTTTAAATCAATTTATTAATAAAAAAATATAAAATACCAAAAAAATGGATACAAATGTATTTATAGAAAAAAAAATATTTTTTTAATTTTTTTGTTACGACTCGTTACGTTTGCAAATGCTAAAAGTGCTTGTGTTTTCTATAAAAATGTCGAATCAGCTGGTTCGTCACAAGTCCATATATGGTTAATTCTGCCTTAACTTTAACCATACGTAACGTGATGTATCTCCATATGGTTATCTATTTTTAAATCACTGATTTAGATTGAAATTTAACTTTTTGATATTCACAGTTGTGAATATCAAAATCTCAAGCAAAAAGTGAAATGAAACAATTTATATGTTTTTATTTTGGTTATGTTCACTTTCCCTTCTTCATAGTGAACGTCGCAGTTGTGCCACAGCTGTTCAATGTTTTGAAATTACTTTCATATGTGTAACAAGCAATCATAGCCGTGTGATCGAATCGAATTATGGCCTTACAAAATTCACTAAAAATTGTAATATTGAATGGAGCAGTGGTCAGACGATCTTTAAGTGTGTTTAAACAGTTATCAGCCAAACAAATACCTAATAATTTAAAAGGTAAAAGTAAAAGCTCACAAGAATGGTTAACCCGACAATTGGCCGATCCTTATGTGGAGAAAGCACGCATGATGAATTATAGATGTCGGAGTGCTTTTAAACTTTTAGAGATCGATGATAAATACAAAATAATAAAACTAGGCGATACGGTCATAGATTGTGGGGCAGCGCCTGGAAGCTGGACACAAATAGCTGTCGAAAGGAGTAATGCAAATGGACATTTGGAAAATCGACCAAAGGGAGCTGTATTTAGTACGGATTTACTTCATTTTCATAAAGTTCCAGTAAGTTTTTAAAGAATTCTAAATAAAATTCGCTTTAACGTAATCTTAATTATTTCAGGGAGCTACCATATTTGGCGGCATGGATTTTACAAAGCCAGAAAGTCAACAACGTTTAAAAACAGCTCTCGCCGGCAGACAAGTCAATTGTGTTTTATCTGATATGGCTCCTAATGCTACTGGGATTCGAATGTTAGATCAAGAGGTTATTGTTAATCTGTGTTACGATGTTTTACGTTTTGCCTTAGCCATGTCTGCGCCTCATGCTAATTTAGTTGTTAAGGTTTGGGATAATGGTGCTGTTCCCAAATTAGAAAACGATATATTAAGATTCTACGAAAAGGTAAAAAGAGTTAAACCACACTCTAGTCGTGGAGATTCATCTGAACATTTTTTAGTTGCGCGCGGTTTTAAGGGATTGGATAATGCGATAAAACAGGAGAAAAAGTAGTTATGTCCTTTTTACAAAGTGTTACATTTTTAAGATAAATAAAAATAATTGCGCTGGCAATTATTTAATGCAAAAATCAAATAGAGCTAGACTTTTTGATGATTTTTATTACAACAGAGTTGATAATTAGTTATTTTCTCGCTTTTTAATTGATAAAGCAAGTTAATAATAGGTCTTTACGAGTAATTTTGGCTAATTTGGTAAAATAAGAGTAAGCAAAAAATTCTCTAAACGACATAAAAATGACCCAAACGACAAATTTACTCATATTAAAAAACAGCTTATTAAATAAATATATTTAAAATGGCAAATAACTACTTATATTTTCAAATTAATTTTCACAAACAAAAAACCGCTGATTAGCAGCAGTTATGATTTAACTATTTTACCCGAACACAAACTATGGCTAAGTTCTGGTAGAAATAGAAACACGCTAGTAATTTTGGGTTCCCGCGGTAACGTACGTCGAACACACCAACGAACAGGACCTGCAAGCAATAATTTCATACAAAAAAAAGCATCGTGTAAATTGGTTTTTGGTGAAAAATAAATTGCAATTTAGGATTATCTTTGCCACTTGCTCTACCACTCAGAATCTGATAACTTTTTTCTACGGAAAACCACTTACAAGAAAGCTTCGTTGTGGGGTCCCCCCGATTGCAAATAAATTTGGACGTGACAGATATGTCAAAAAATTAAGTAAAAGGCAATTTAAAACTATTGGAATAAAGTCAAACAATTAAATCCTTAAAAAAGTAAAAAATAAAAGAAACGTGCGTAAGTGAAGTAATTCACTTAAGGCGAATATCGGTATAATCAAATTTTCACCAACGTTAAGTTAAACTTTGTTGACTTTCATCGGAAAATTAATAAACCAAAAGTCAATTGTGGTTATAGCTTAAGAATGAACAAATCAGTACCTTGTTTCTGTATTTCTCGCGTTGATAGTTTTCGCAAAACAAAATCATGTAAAACGCAACCTTGTTTTGCAATGAAATATGTATTTATTCATATTGTAATACAAAAGCCATCCAGGCCAAAAAAAATACAATCCCGAATAAGAAACTTAAAACTTAAATTTATATATGCAAAAAACAAAAATATACTCATCATCAACTAACTCATTGGCCCCCAGCTAGAGTATTCAAAACACCGGCCTTTGAAAAAAACCGGTTTCGGTTTTCTTCGAAAAATTGAATTTTGAAAAACCGGTTTCGGTTTTTGCAGAAAAAACACGGTCAACCGGTTTTTTCGGTAATTGTTTTTATTACAAACAAAAAAAAAAAGAAATTTAATTTATAAAGAAATAAAAAAATAGAAAAATACATATATATATATTCATTTAAATTTAATTTTTTTATTGTATTTCATTTCAACATTTTATTTATTGGTTTTAATATTTTTTAATATAATATCTTAAAAATTAAAATTATAAAACTATATTCATATCAAATGAATAGAGATCATTAAGATTGTAAATTAGGAACGTTTAAAACGTTTGGCATTAAATAAGTTTTTTTAACATTAAATTTTAAATATGTAAAAAGAAAATCTATTTTTCTGTTCTAAAATAATATTTTAGAAATAATGTGAAATTTAAATGTTTCGTTTTAAGACGATTTTTTTGTTTGCTTTTGAAAAAGCTAGAAGTGGAAAATACTCTTTCACTAATAGTTGATGTTGGACAAATAGTCAAAAGACAATTATATAAATTTTCCAACTTTTCAGTTCTTTTGTCGCCTTTATCAAGATATATGAAATTATCATATAATGATGAAATATTTTGTACACTCTTTTTTAGGATTTTGAATACTGTTTATTGTGTTATTTAGATCAGAAATTAAACTATTTGAATTTGGAATATCCAAAGTAAAGTCTTCATCGAAATCTATCAGACTTACATCTAAATCTTCATAACCAAACAAACGATTATAAAAGTGTTCGGAAAAAATAAAAGAGACCAAGAAGTAACCCAGTTGGTGATGTAATTTAAGGTAACCGAACTAAAAAGACCGGTTTTCGGTTTTCGTTGAATTTACAAAATATTCGAAACCGATCGGTTTAAAAAAAAAGAAACCGGTTGACCGGTTTTTGAATACTCTACCCCCAGCCGAAAAAAAAAAAAATAATTCCAAGCTATACAGCCCCGTCATAATTAGTAGCAATTCAGTACAAACATGTCAGTACAGAGAAGATAGTAAAATGTGCTGTATTCATGTTATTTCTCTCTAATAAGTCCCGTTTCACACAGAGCAACTTTTGTCGCGGCGATTCTAGTCAATTCTCTTTTAAAGTTGCCTTTAATTTTTTCAGCAACTTTCGTCTACATTTGAAAAAAAAACGAAGAATGATAAAACAAAACGTATTGCCGAGAACAAGCAACTCCCACTCTTCTTTCCCCTCTCTCCCACAAACTCAAGAGTTGCGCGACAAATGTTGCTCTGTGTGAATCAGAACTAAGATATGTCCAAAGCTTTAATATTAAAAATTCTAAAAAATTCTAGTAAAAATGTAATCAACTTTATTATCTATTTAGTCACTCTCTATAAAGTAGGGTGAGTATGGATTTCTTTATGCGAAAACTTCTCGCATCATATACAAGAAAGGGTGCTGAATCGAATGGAACAAACCGATATCAACGGAATTCATCTAAATCTTTAATTATATAAATACGATCAATAACCTCTGTGGACTTTTGTCAAAACAATTTTAGTCCTCTTATTTTGTTTAAAAAAAAATCAATACACTTTTTTGGTTCATTTTATTTCTTTTTCCGTGAATTTTTTAAGAGATCCTTGCAATTTACAAAAATAAGTATTTATGTCAAATGCCCACAGATACAATGCATTCAATACATATTGAGAACAATTGATTAATAATTTTACAATGTTTTTACTTAGCTTATAATCCAAGTTGCAATGAAATTTTCGTGTAGTTTAATTAGATTTACGTTTAATATTATCCCCTTGCAAATAAAAATTTTAATAAGTATTAACTTTAAATTTAATTCATTATATAATATACATATATGATAAAGAAACTTTGGCTTTGCCATTTTGATCAAATAAAAAAAAAAGATTCCAAAACATGTTGCGTTTTCCTAAACTACTTTTTTGTAATGTGTTAAATGATGTATTAAATTGTACATCCACTTGGGTTGATCCGTAGGTGCCATATGTCCTGCATTACGGACCATAATCTCTATCAAATGACCAGCATGTTTGGCATAACCAGCTATTTCATCATCAACTTTCCATATTTGGCGAGGAGCTTTCTTATATAAATCAGCAGCATTAAATTTGAGATGATTCAAATAATTACGAGTTAAAGGATAGGCTACAATAATATCTAATTGACCATTATAGATGCAAACAATATAGGATTCCAATAGTTGAGCAATCCAAGGAGCTACGGTATCCATAACATCACGTTTTAAAAAGACTTCTACTTTATTTTCTGTATCTAAATCATGAAATGAAAGATTACCAACATGTATCGAACGCCGAGTTAAGGATGACTGTAGGAAATCCCCCATTATTTTACCATAATCAGCACCTTTGGTATGTAAATAGTTGTAGTAATAATTAAAACCAGTAAGATTGGTAAATAGGGAACCATTTACCATATCACCATTTAAAAGATTATCAAAAACTTCAAATGCACAATCCATTTGATGTTTATTAATACAATCCACACCCTTTGCTTCAGCATCATGAAATTGTTGTAAACCATGATCATCAATTAAACCCAATTGATATAAGTAATCACCATATTTCAGCTGATGTACAGGATCCGAAAGACCATTACCAATGGCTACTCCTTTGAGAGGTATGAAAACACGAGTATCCACAGAATTTTGTACCTTGTGAATATGATACGCCAAAGCTGGTACATATTTACCGGCATATGATTCGCCAGTTATCCAAAAACCGGAGGAATTGCTCCATTCAAACAACTCATATAATTGCTGCATGGCCTCATGTAAATTATGACCCACATCTTTTTCATTACGAGCATAACCTTTATCACTATCGGTAAATGAGAAACCAGTACCCACGGGATTATCAATGAATATTAGATTATGTGTTGTACTCCAAGTATAATTTCGTTTTTCTATCTTGCCATGAATGTCAAATTCATAAGGACCATTTTCGGTGAATAAACCAAATAATGAGGAAGCTCCTGGGCCACCTTGCAACCATAAGACCACTGGAGAATTAGCCGGATCTTGTTCAGAGGGAAAATACCAGAAAAACATATTGGAATTGAATTTAGGATCTACAGTCAAATATCCTGCATAACTTTCCACACCATGATATTGAGAACCCACTACTTTGGCTTTCTCTTGTATATCCTGACGTTTCACTTTAGGATCATTAATTAAAGGTGTCAAAAACAATGGTTCTCCAGGATCTCCGCCATCTTGAAATGCCTCGAATCTAGGATAGGGATTTATGAAGCTTTTGCGATATTGGGGGCGTACTTTTGCATCAGATAACCCCACCGCTACAATAACAATTGTAATGGCCACTACCGCATGATTTGCAATATGCATGATGTCTTTAAACTTTTGTAACAAACGAATTCACTTTATTTTCTTGTTTGGCACTTGAATGTTTTTACATACAGAAACAAATTATTATTTTCTTACTCCGATTAGATAAGAAAATTGCTGCAAACAATTTCAAATACGCCTTTCTTTGTTAAAATAGTGTTGATTTACTAAGTTGAAGCGGCCTCTTCGACGGCATTACAAAAACAAAATAAAACTGATTGCGCTTTTTGTAAAGCTTTGAGAAGAGTAAATTATTCGAGATTGATTTTGCGTCTCATGATTCTCTCGATATACATAATTTTGAATATTACACCCAAAAGAAAACCTCCTATTCATAAAAACGCGCCAAAAAACAGAAGAGTAAAGGTCTGAGTACTTAAGCATAGGAGTCTGATTTCAAACTGAGTTGAAACCAGACTCCTTGAAGATTGATTTAAAATTAGACCCCTTTTATGCTTCTTTTAAATACTCAAACCGTACTTTTTTTGGTTGGGATTATAGTATTTAAAAAACCAGCCTTTTGAAAAAACCGGTTTCGGATAGGTTTACTTATGAGTTTTCCTCTTCGGGAATAATTCGCAAATATATCAAGAGCAGAGTGATAAGCACAAATCTCTCTAAAATACATACAATTGGTTGTAGTGCCCAGTGTTGCCATATATGAAATGTTAAAAAGGTGCTAAGATCGTCTAAAAAAGTGTAGATGAGGAAATAGATATTTTTTTGCATGAGTTGTTATTGATATGTTCAATTATTAATTCATAAAAAATAGCGGTTTTCACTCTTTGTTTATATTTGCTAGATTTGTTTGCATATATATGAGCAGAGAAGACAATTTTGCTTGTTTTGCCGTTTTTTTACGCATATTTGCTTTTTTTAATTTTCTAGATTTTAGCCTTTTTTAGGATTTTTGAACTTTAAAATCCTTTCTTCACATTTTCTTTGCCTTAGTGTTCTTTTTTAACTATTTTTCTGCTAGTTTTTAAATTTTTTTAATAAGACCAAATTAAAGTCTGGATTAGCCAGATTCAATGAGTTAAATAAGAATAGAAGATGTGTTTTATTTTTGTCATTATGCATTGAACATATACAATACATGCAAAAAACGTAAATACACAACAAAAATCTAATAAAACAGATTTTCGTTGTGTAATTACGTTTTGTGTATGTATTGTATATCTTCAATTCATAAGAATATACATATGTCAAATGAATTATTGAACCGTAGGGTTATTTTGACATTGCAGTGATTTGCAAAAAATAAACTTCATAAAAATTGTATAGTACATATTTTTTTATATATTTATCCCTTTCTGTTTATCACTACAATTATGACATTTACTTTTACTAATTTTCTAGTCGCCATTTTGATTCAAACAGCTGTTTCCTGGGTAGTCTGTGAGGTGGTGCTTCCAGATGAAGTTTTGCTTCAGACGAACGAAAATACAATAACAAAATACATGCAATACAGAATACATGCACACTCATTTGTCTAGCGACGTTAGTCTTGTGGAAATTCCATATAAATATTACTAACCTCAATTTAAAAAAAAAACGATAAAATAGTTTCTTCATTCGCTTTTACCTCGCATTTTTCTGCCAGGTATAAGCGATCATAATCTAAGTTTTTGCAAATTCTGGGAATTCTAAGGTTGCGTTTACATAACGCACAAAAACAAATTTATACTAGATTTCAAGCGTAATATAAATGCAGTTTAAAAAATAATTTACACAGCAGATTTTATCTAGTAACAAGTGGATTAACAGTTATAGTTGCATTTAAATTACGCAGTTAATACACTTTGTACTAGATTACATTCCAATCTAAACCTCAAATCAGGGATATTGATCAATGCGATGCGAATTTTCTTTGAGAACATAATTCAATTCCAAATATTTTTTACCTACCTCTGTGACCTACCTTTTCTTTAAACCTGCAAAAAGATGGTTTTTGTACTCAAAATTATTGTATACATTTTGTCGCAATAAAATTTAGTTTTTTTAATATACAATTTTCTTATGAGTTAATTGATGTATCAAATTATACATCCATTTAGGTTGATTAGTAGGAACCATATGTCCTGCATTACGAACCATAATTTCGATTAAATTTCCAGCATGTTTAGTATAACCAGCTATTTCATCATCAACTCTCCATATATGACGAGGAGCTACCTTGTACAAATCAGCAGCGCTAAATTTGAGATGATTTAAAAAGTTTCGAGTTAGAGGATAAGCAACAATAATATCTAATTGACCATTATAGAAGCAAACAATGTAAGTTTCCAAAATTTCAGCAATCCAAGGAGCTACAGTATCCATAATATCGCGTTTTAAAAAAAATTCCACCTTATTTTCCTTATCCAGATCATGAAATGGAAGATTACCCACATGTATAGAACGTCGAGTTAAGGAAGTTTGTAAAAAATTACCCAAAATTTTACCATAGTTATCACCTTTGGTGTGCATATAATTGTAATAGTAATTGTAACCAGTTAGATTGGTGAAAAGAGAACCATTAACCATGTCACCATCCAATAGATTATTAAAAACATCAAACGCACACTCCATTTGATGCTTAGAAATACAATTCCTACCCTTAGCTTCCGCTTCATGAAATTGTTGTAAACCATTATCATCAATCAAACCCAGTTGATATAAATAATCACCATAGCTTGTTTGATGAATGGGATCTGTAAAACCATTGCCGATGGCTACTCCCTTGAGAGGTATAAAATGCCGAGTTTCCACAGAATTTTGTGCTTTATGAATATAGTATGCCAAAGCTGGTACATATTTGCCAGCATATGATTCGCCAGTAATCCAAAAATCTGAGGAACTGCTCCATTCAAACAAATCATACAATTGCTGCATAGCCTCGTGTAAGTTACGGCCTACATCTTTTTCATTACGGGCATAACCATCATCACTATCGGTAAATGAGAATCCAGTTCCCACGGGATTATCAATAAATATAAGATTATGTGTTTTGGTCCAAGTGTAATTACGTTTTTGTAATTTTTCATGAGAATCAAATTCGAAAGGACCATTTTCAGTAAATAAACCAAATAATGAGGAAGCTCCTGGTCCACCTTGTAGCCATAACACCACAGGGGAATAGGATGGATCTTCTTCAGCGGGAAAATACCAGAAAAACATATTGGAATTGAATTTAGGATCTACAGTCAAGTAACCTGCATAACTTTCGATGCCATGATATTGAGTACCAACTACCTTGGATTTTTCTTGTATATCTCGACGTTTCACAGTATGATTATTTATTAAAGGTGTTAAAAAGAGTGGTTCGCCAGGATCTAGACCATCTTGAAATGCCTCGAATCTGGGATAGGGATTTATGAAGCTTTTTCTATATTGGGGGCGTTCCTTTGCATCACATAATCCCACCAAAAGAATTAAAACAGTAATGGATGCCAATGAGACTACTTTATGAAATGAAGTTTTCATGGCGTCTTCAGAATTCTATTGTAAACAAATATTTTTTCTTTTGCGTGGTTATAAAAAAACACTTGTTTTGTAAAAACTCATCAACCGGCAATAACTCGAGCTTTTGCAAATAGTTGCATTTGTACAATAGTGCTGCAAAACTATTGATAGTTTTATTTATTGGATTATCGATAGCAATGCTATCGGCGAAAAAACATCACCTACAAATAGTATTGCCAGTTTCTGAATAATTACCCAAAAGTAGGACATTTTATAAAATGTTTAGATAATTTTTGAATATCCTACTATTTAATATAGAAAGGAATAAACTCTTAATTTAATTGTGAGATTGATGTAATTAATAAACACACTATTATGAATTTTAATTATTTTTTTTAGTTACAATAAAAAACGTGTGTTTTTTTTGGCGTAATTTCATACGATTGTAATAATTATTGCGTAACAGTTGTAGCTGTGTTTATGCGGTAAGCCAATCAAAGTTGGCTTATGACATAAGGCCCGTATGACTCCTGCTAGATTTTTTTTATTGATTTTGTATTGACGAAAAATTGATTAATTTTCTTATGGTAAAATAATGAATGTGAAGAGTTCAACTATAGAGAATAAATGAGTATCTGCCAAATGAATGTAATGCAGCGCTCCCATTTGATTTACATCGCTCTCAATATCAATTCAATATAAAATAAATGTCATACGGTCTTAAGCCAACATTTAGTGTTAAGGCTAACGTTTCTTATGTTAAATTTTTAATATGTATAATGTATATTTGCACCTTATATACTATTAACCATATATGTCCCTTATAGCCTTTTTCCACTGAGCTACATCTTTCATCAATTTGCAAAGATGTTAACATCTTCCATGAGAATTATACAGGAAAACGAGCGGCACATGTAAGAATTTCATTCTTATGTCTACCAAAAATTTTTCTTCATCATCATCCTCTTCCAGAATGACCTTTAATATTTCAATGTACTGCATTAAAATTCGGGTTTGTTCTTGCAAAGCAACAACTACTCCAATGATTAATGCTTTCTGTAAATCCATTTTTTATTTTTAACAAACAATATGCGTCTTTTTCTTTTATTTTTTTGACAGCTGAATAAATGTTGTACAGTGTAAAAAGCCTATCAAGGCACTCGGTTAATTTGAATAAATGAAATGGAAACGATACAAGCCAACGTTGATAGCCTGCCGCATAAAAACAACTTGTATAACTTTCTCACCAGCGAAACGTTGTGATGCTAAAATTTCAGGTAATGTTGCGCTTATATTTGGCTTAAGTTGGAGATTTTATAATTTATTAGATCATGACCAGGGCTGCCATTTTTCATACAAAACACGTAGAGGTCCATATAATATCAGGCACGCCTGTCGGATGTATACATTTGATCGTGTAATGTCTTGTTTGATAGATCGACAAGCATGTTTTCTTTTTTTGCTTGTTTGTCAAACATAATGCATCGTAGAATGGCGTGTTTGTCAAACAGATCAATCTTTAAAAGTTTTTTGCATAGGTCTGTTCAAAATATTTTTTTTATGAAAATTATCCAAAATGCTTTTGCTATTGGCCGCTTTTCACATCTTGTGTAAAAACCAAAAACAATTAATATAGATATTAATTAAATATTATCTATATTTTAAAATCAGGAGGATAAAATAAAACTTTTGTTCGTTAAAAAATTAGTTTATTTTCTTTAATAAAATTTAAAATAAAAAACTTACAATTCTTCAAAATAACCGTCATATCAATTGTATCGATAGATTTACCACAAACTATTGATGGAGATCTTAACAAGTGCTTGTTCCATTTTCTCAAATTACTTGTAGATTCAGCTGTTTTTATTTTGAAACGTAAACAGAAGCAAGTGGTATTTGAAAATGTAAACAAATCAATGGATTTTTCATTACAATATGGATGATTAAATAACTGAAAAATATAGATAATGTAGTAAATAATATCGGAAAAACATATTTTATTTTATAAAAAATATATCAATCTATACTATATTGTACTGGGTAAAATAAAATGAATCTCATTATTTTTTTCAAAAAATTGGCAATAGGATGAAGAGCTCTGAAATATGCCACATATGGTTTCTACTACACTTGCCAAGATCCTGAAATATAATACTTGCCCAAAAAGCTACCACGGATCATGATACAACTCAATACACATTTAGTCTACTGGGTTATTTATTTATTTTATATAATGTTATGTAACTTAAAGCTACAACAGAAAAAAAATTGAAATATCGTGTTTTTCAAAAATTTTTCTATAATATTCAAATGGACATAGAGCTCTAAAACTTTTCACATATGATAGTCTTATCAAGGTTTTAAAATTTAAATTTTTGACGAATTTTTGAAAAACTTAAATAAATTTTATTTTTATTTACTTTATTTATTATTGTACAATTTCAAACCAAGCCCTTAGCCAAATATGGTTCATAAGCAATAAGCACACACTAAAAAAAATACATAATACGTAAATATTTATCAATAAAACAAATTATAAATTTATTAATTCATCAAAAAAATAAATAATAATACAATTAACAATAAAGATTTATTAATTGAATACAAAATTTCTCTTTCTAAAAAACCCTATACGCATAGGGTATATATAAAAATATATAAAAATTAGTCACCAAAAATTTAATTATAAATAAAATTAAATAAACGTTAAAATAGAAAATAAAAAAATTAATGATCGTTACGGTAGGCATATTCTTTTAATTTGGTTTTAAATACATTTACAAAAAAATTAAAACTTCTAAGTAATATGGGTAAAGAATCCCAAATTTTAGTTACACTATACTGAAACGATCTTTGAAGAATAGACGTGTTAGAATATAGTAAATATTTATATTTTATAAAATAAAATATGATTTTGCGATATTATTATATTATGTACATTTTTAAGATATTTGCTTACATTTTCGAGCGATTTTTTTAAAACTTTTTTATATAAAACCAATGGGATCTTAAATGAATCTAGAGGAGCCACATATCATGTATCATGAAATATCAAATATATTTGAAATCCGGAGAAAATTTATTTCATTTAAGTACGCATATGTTAATACGCCCCCAAGAAAGAAAAACATTTTCAAACACGTGTTTTTATTTAGGTTTATAAACGTGAATTTTAAACCAAGTATCTTGTTATCCAGCATGTTAAGTTCACTGTCGTGTTAAATAAAAAAATATAACAGCTGTTGTTAAAAGTAGTTTGTGGTATTGAAACAAGTATCTTGTTTATCGTCATGTGTTTTTATCTATCTTGTTAAGTTAACTGTTGTACAAAATGGGTCGTATGCACGCGCCAGGGTAAAAAATAAATTATTTTTTAATTTGTAAACAAATTATTTTTTCACAAAAATTACTAAAAAAGAATGAACGGCGAAGTCTCTTTTTATTATAGAAAGTGAAAATTCTGAGAAAATGTGAAATTTTAAAATTAATATATTTTTGCGTGACATGGTGAACCCGTTCTGCTGCGTTGGTCATTTTTGTGTCAGCAAATTAAGCTAGTGATGTGAATATGGAAATTAATTTTTATTTTCTTTTGTAATAACTTTGCAGTAAGGGTATTTCCCAATCAGCTTTGCCATACAGAAGAACCGTTCCCTCCTGGTTGAAACTGAATGCTGATGATGTTAAGGAACAAATCAAGAAGTTGGGCAAGAAGGGTTTGACTCCTTCCAAAATTGGTGAGTTGTACAAAGAAATGCAACAATATGTTTTTGTTTACATGAATAGATTATTGAATATAATTTGTTTTAGGTATCATTCTTCGTGATTCCCATGGTGTGGCTCAAGTACGCTTTGTAAATGGCAACAAAATTTTACGTATAATGAAATCTGTTGGTCTTAAACCAGACATCCCAGAGGATTTATACCACATGATCAAGAAAGCAGTTGCCATTCGAAAACATTTGGAACGTAATCGCAAGGATAAGGATGGTAAATTTCATCTTATTTTGGTGGAATCCCGTATCCATAGATTGGCCCGCTACTACAAGACCAAGAGTGTTCTTCCACCTAACTGGAAATACGAATCTAGCACAGCTTCAGCTTTGGTCGCTTAAGTTGCTTGGATTGGTTTTACATTTTAAATGGAATTACAGTCGCTGTGTGTTTTAGTTTTTTTACATTACAATTATACACGTGATTTAATAACAAAATAAAGCTAATGTAAAAGTTAAAGAAAAAACTCAATGTCCACGTTTTGAAGTTTTAAAATCTTTGGAAATGAGAAGAAATTCCTTTTGTTAAAGGGCTCCCACTTTCTTGTATACATACCGTTATTTTTTTGGACCAGGGGCGGACCCAATTAATTTGTATTTCGATTCACAATAATTGTAATTACTAGTGGAAGAACTAGTACGTACATTTTAAAACTAGTTCGGCTATTTGCTACTTAGCTGCTTTTTTATTAATGTCCAGACAAAAGAAATACCCAAAATTTACGAGGTTTGTGAGAAATTCGCAAATGTGTAGATTTTTACAGCATACAACACTGTGTATTGCTTATAGGCTTTTTACACTGAACATCTTTGTGAATCGCGTGGAAGATGTTGAAAATGTGAAACAAGTGTACATTGGCAACATCTTTCATCTGACATTTATTCAGCTGTCAAAGAAGAAAAGGACGCATATTTTTTGTTAAAAATTGATTTATATAAAGCATTGGAGTAGTTTTTGCTTTGCAAGAACATAACCCGAATTTTAATGCAGTACTTTGAAATATTAAATGTCATTCTGGAAAATGATGATGAAGAAGAATTTTTGGTAGACATTAGAATGAAATAATTACATGTGCCGCTCATTTTCCTTTGTTGAATAACACAGTGACGCAATATTCAACTTTTTGACTCCAAACAAAAAAACACTTATCCCAGCCGAAAGTACTCGATGAGAGGAGAAAAGTAATTTCTGGATTTTGCTAGATTGGTTGCCGTTCGTTTGATGCCTTTTTTTATACTTTTTTTCATACTCTTTCACATATTTTCATGTTTTTCACTTTTTTGTTTGTTGTGCTGTAACACAACAACTACTTGCTGTCTACCATCTTTTTAATTTATGCAAATGGCGCCTAAATGTGGTATATGTAAAAAAATTGTTCGGGATAATGACTCTGGTGTTGAATGCGGTACATGTAAATGCTGGTTTCATGCTGTATGTGCTAATATAAATGATGAACTTTATGCCTTAATGGGGAAAAGTGATAATATTTCCTTCAATTGCAATGGTTGCCTTGCAAATAGCACACCTCAAGCTTTCAGTTCTTTAGTGCGCACTTGTGTCGAAGAAGTTAATAAAAACTTTATGAATTACTTCACTTCATTTGCGGCCGAAATGCGAACTGACAAAAAGGAGTTGGAAAATCTTATTGAAACGTCTATTTCCAATGTTCGTATGGATTTATCCACATCTATGAAAGAATTTAAGGACTCTCTTGATCTTTGTGATGGTAAAATTAACTCGGTTGAAACCAATATGTCTGCTAAAATCACACGCCTCGAGGTTGCTGAAAATGTGTTACATAGACAACTTAATCGTGGCGATTTTATTATCTCTGGCTTACCATCTGGTTTACCGAACCTGTTAAATCCTGTCTTAGCTATTTTCTCCTTTTATAACATGCAAATTGATTTTAAAGATATAAACCACTGTATCTATGTTCATAGTGGAAAATCCGTTTTAGTGAAACTTAACAATGTCCATACGAGAGATGAGCTAATGAATGCATATTTTAAGAAACCGACTATTCAACTAAAAGATGTTATGTCTGTTGATGTTGAATCCAGAGTGTATCTGAACGACAATCTAACACCTGCCTGTGGCAAATTGCAGAACTTATGCAGATTGCTGCGCAAAGAGAAAAGAATTATCTGGTTCCGTATTTCGAATTTTGATGTCCCTAAGGCTAAAGTAAAACTACCTGATGGCACCACCAAAACTTATGATGTTAATCAATGTCTTGGATTGCGTTCAGCTTGATGTTCCACATCATGGTATTCATTCTATACATAATCACATATATTCAATTTTTGTTTCTTCCTTTCTACACTAAAATGCTATACATTCCTTAAATTTTTAAAAAACAATATGTTTTTTATGCATAATAATTTTTATATTATTGCGATTTTGTGTAGAAATGAATACAACATTAATAAGTTTTTTTTTTTTTTTCTATTTTTGTTTTCATTAACTTCTATTTTATTTTATTTTGTTTAATTAATTTTATTATTACATGGTATGTTCTGATAATTACTCTGTGATTTTTATTACTTTGCATAGCTTTAATGCTTTTTCTTTTTTTTTTTTCTCTTTAAACCTTTTCAGTAATTTTCTGATTTATCCATTTGTTTCTGAAATAGAGTTATCTTTTGAACATGCCCATTTTCAATAATCTGTGTTTGTATATAGATTTAGTCGATGGTCGTGCATATATTGTACTTTTATTGCACTTTTCTTTTGAATTATGTTTTGTTCAAGAATTATTCCGTATTGCCTATTGTTAAAACTACTTATGGATTATTTTTCATACTTTACTTTTAGGTTCCCCACCCAACTAAAAAAACTCTTTGGTTTTGATGTTTTTTAACCAATATCTTGGTTCTTCTTTCAGTGGTAATGTTTCTTCTGATTATATTTCGAACTGTTCATCTGTTCATTTAAAAGCTGGACATCTAAATTGCCAGAGTTTAAGTCCGTCAAGTAATAACTCCAAAATTGATGAATTGAGACTAATTGTTAATAATAACAAGTTTGATGTTTTTGCTGTCTGTGAGACTTGGCTCAAACCTTATATTTCTAATCGAGCTATTTCCATTCCTGGTTATAATATTTTTCGTAATGATCGCAATGGCGCTAGAGGTGGTGGCGTTTGTATATATGTTTCGTCTAAGCTTAAATGTAAAAAAGTTTTTGTTATTTCTGATCATCATGCTTGCGAATCAATTTTTATCGAATTTTCTTTTAATGACACTCGGACACTATTTGGTGTGGTATATTTACCTCATGGAGACTTAGTTTCGTTTGAGGATTATCATCATGAGCTTTTTCTGAGATATTCTAAATTAATTATTGTCGGAGATTTCAATTGCAACATGTTTGATAATGATAAATCCTACAGAATAAGGTCAATGTGTTTAAGAAACAATTTATTCGTTTCTCACAATTCGATACCTACCCATTATGATGTTGCTCATGGGTCTTCTTCCCTTATTGATTTTTGGTTGGTAAGTGATCTTTCGTTATTACGAGACCCATATCAGTTCAGTTGTCCCTCTCTATCCCATCACACACTCATTTATGCATCTTTTTCCATTCGAGTAGAGCGATCTGACGAATTTATTGAATTTCGAGACTTTAATTCCACAGACTGGGATGGGTTACTATTATTTTTGGCTAACTTTAACTTAAATTCGTTTTTTAATGGTGATGTTAATACTCAGTGCACTGAACTTTCTTCTCTGCTTGAGTCTTTATTTACATTTGTCCCTATAGTCAGGAAAAAAGTGAAATATGCAGCTGATGATTGGATGTACAGCAAGCAAGTCATATATGCTAGATCTATTAGAGATATTTCTTATAAATTTTATAAATCAAATCGTTCACTTGAAAATTGGAAGATATTTTGTAAGTTTCGGAATAAGGCTAGAAAAGTAACCCGTGAAGCGAAAAAAATGCATTTTAGCAAAGCTTTTTCTGGATTAAGCACAGCTGGCATCTGGAAAATTTTGAGAGGTGCCGGTTGTTTCGATGATGACTCACCCATTGAAAATTTAGATGTAAATTATTTAAATGACTTTTTTGTAAGTGGTAACAATATTGCATATCAAAACAGTCTTGACTTTGAAGCTCTAACGGACGGTGTTAACTACTTTTCTTTTCATTGTGTTTCTGACTTTGAAGTGAGAAATGCCTTGTATAAAATAAAATCCGCTTCTGTTGGTGTTGATAATATTTCGTTACGCTTTATCAAACTAGTGTATCCTTATGTCTCGAGTTACATTCTTGCTTTGTTCAACAAAATATTAACTACATCTACTTTCCCTACACTGTGGAAGTGTGCACGTGTTGTACCAATCCCTAAGACCAAGTTTGTATGCGAAATTGAAGATGTTAGACCAATTTCTATCCTTCCTGTTTTGTCGAAGGTGTTCGAACACATCGTTAAGGACCAAATTATGTCCAAGGTCTCAAATAAAATATATAATAGACAATATGCCTACAGGAGAGGACACAACACTACGTCTATGATGCTCGACATCACAGATCTAATAAGAAATAACATTAACAATAACAATTTATCAGTTCTTATATCTTTGGATCTGTCTAAAGCTTTTAATTCATTATCTTTTTCCACTATGATCAGTAAACTCAATAACGAATTTAACTTTTCAATAAGTGCATGTCGTCTCATATACTCATACCTCACAAATAGAACTCAGTTTGTTACTTTAAATGGTTACTTTAAATGGTTTAGTTCTCGTTTACTTCTTTCAGGGGTTCCACAAGGATCGGTCCTTGGACCAATTTTGTTCATACTTTACATAAATAGTCTTCCTGATCTAATTAATAATGCCGTGTGCCAATCTTTCTTCTTCGCTGATGATATCTTCTTACTTTTTAGTAGTAGTTTAGATTTTGTTGATGTTTTGGAGTGCAACATTCAATATTGTCTTGATGGTGTTGCTGATTGGACGGTTTTAAACTCCCTTAATCTTAATCATTCTAAAACTAATGCCATTATGTTTGGTAAAACAAACCGCTTTTTTCCTGCTTTAAATATAACATTTGGAAACGTTCGGTTACGATTTGTTAATCATTTGAGATGCTTAGGTATTATACTTGATTCAGGGCTATCCTTTGATATGCACATAAATGTTCTTAGTTCAAAAATTTTTTATATTTTACGTAAAATATACTCTCTGAATTTGTATATTCCTCCTCATATCAAATGTAGACTAGCTCAATCTTTACTTTTGTCTTTGATTCTCTACGGGTTTGAAGTATACTCTGGGACAACTACTAGCTTTTTGGAAAGAGTAAAGCGTTTAATTAACGCAATTGTTCGATTTGTATTTAATATCAGGCGCAGAGAGCACATATCGCAATTTGTTGGTAATTTTCTCGGTTGCTCTTTTTACAACTTTTTAAAATTTCGCTGCCTATTTCTTTTTTATAAAATGGTTAAAAACAACGTACCGCAGCCTTTGCTAAGCTTGTTCACATACACAAGATCTACCAGAAACCCTAAAATTATTATTCCCAAAATTGCAACGTCTTCTTTTGAGAGATCTTTTACTATAAGAATTGCTCGATGGTGGAATTCTCTTCCACTGGAATTACGTCTTTTCTCACACTCTAATAATGTGTTTCGACTAAAACTGTTTCGATATTTTTCAGATCAATTAACGTCATAAAAATTAACTTAACTTCAATAAACCCTTTTGCCACTGTCTGGGACCATTCTTTTATTTAACTCTTGTTTTTTTTTTTCTATCGTCTGGCTGGGGAGCCTGTTAGCAAACCTATAAAGTAAATCTGTAAGCAAGTTTTTTACATTTTATTTATTGTTTTTACTTATGTACGATTGCACATCATACAAATACAGTGTTTATTATATTATTAGATATATTATATAATTTTAGTTTAATTTTAATCTCATGTTAATAACTATGTAATATTATTAAATGGGCCATGAAGGCCTTATATTACAAATGAAGCAAATAAATAAATAAATAAATAAATTGCAAAAAAAAAATACATGTGCCTTTTTTAAACTTTTGCTCAATAAAATCAAAAAAAAAAATAAATGAAAATTAATCACATTTGTATGGCAAAATCCGTATCAAGGAGTGGTCGTATGAAGTTACTATGTACTGGAAAGTTGTTCAAAATTTTATAGGCTACATTTCTTCCCTTGATTGTTTGGTAAAATTTTCAATAGTTCAAGAGCTGTAGTCGAAAAACGGAAAAAATCGGCTTTTTTGCTGTTTTGAGCATGAAGATGACATTTTTCCGACTTAATATATTCAGCATTTTTGTTGGCCGAGTCAAGAGCTACAACTTTGCTGAAGACTGCAAAAAAAATTCACAGCATTTTTCGAGCTATGGCCATGCGAAAAATAGAAGAAAATTGCAAAAAAAGTGCTCAAAATCGAATTTGGCGAAAAAACTATAGAGGCTCATAAAAAACGAACGGCAACCAATCTAGCAAAATCCAGAAATTGCTTTTCTCCTCTCATCGAGTACTTTCGACTGGGATAAGTGTTTTTGTGTTTGGAATTTTTGTGTTGTACTGTGTAGCTTTTGTTTTTGTTTATTTTCTGCAATGTCAGTTTGTTAGTGATGGCACAAAGCAAATCGATTTTTTGTCATTTTTTTAGTGATGACACTTAAAATAACGAAAGATGTAAGATGGAACAAAATGAGAAAGGATCATCTTTTGTTTGTATACAATATGGCGTGCAGCCTGCGTCACAGCTTTTAATTCGAGATTTTGACATAAAGTATAAGAGAAAAATTGAAAGCAATAATCTTGTACGTGTAATAGCCTTTTTCCACTGAGCTACATCTTTCATCAATTTGCAAAGAACATCTTCCCATAAGAATTATACAGGCCAAAAATTCTACATCTAAAAAAGATGATCATTTCTCATTTTGTTCCATTTTACATCTTTCGTTATTTTAAGTGTCATCACTAAAAAAATTACAAAAGAAACGATTTTCTTTGTGCCATCGCTAGCAAATAAACAAAAAAAATTATTCAACAAAGGGAAATGAGCGCACATGTAAGAATTTCATTCTTGTCTACCAAAAATTTTTCTTCATCATCATTTCTTGCAGAATGACCTTTAATATTTCAATGTTCTGCATTAAAATTCGGGGTTGTTCTTGCAAAGCAACAACTACTCCAATGATTAATGCTTTCTCTAAATCCATTTTTTATTTTTAACAAAAAATATGCGTCTTTTTCTTTTATTTTATTGACAGCTTAATAAATGGCAGATGAAATATGTTGCCAATGTAAACACATGTTTCATATTTTCAACATCTGTAAAAAGCCTATAACCGCAGAGTTATAGCAACAATCGTTGTACGCCGCGTTCTTATTCTGGGCCGTCACAACAATGTGCAGATGTGTCATATTACACCATTCTTTTATCTTTCATCTAGGTTGCCAACTCTAAAGTAACCGAAAATAGCTAGATTTGAAAATAAAAATCACAAAATTTTCGCAAAACGAAAGGTGCATCATTCATTAAAAATTAATATTTCTCTAAATAATTATCCAATTTTTGTTTCCTTTAAACAGCTAGAGGTTTTATAGTAAAAACTAAAGTTTTAAAATATTTCTATAGAGTTGCTATTAAACCTATTATAAAGAGATTTGTCGTTTATTTTTTTTTTCAAACGTGAAAACACTCAAAAACTTAAATTTCTGACAGAAAGGAAATGGAAAAAGGTGCGGATCGTTTTTAAACTGTTTATAATGAGATTTTTATTTAGTTTTTGTTTAATTTTTTTTAGCAACGTGAAACGAGGAAACAGTTGATCGAATCAAAATGGCGACTAGAAAATGAGTAAATGAAGAAATGTCAAAATTGCAGTGATACACAAAAACGGATATATTTGTAACCGGTATGTGTAGTCTGTGGTGAAAACATTCAAAAACTGAAAACTCTAGCAGAATGGATATAGAAAATGTTGTGTTAAAATAAACACAATGGAATGGAAAAGTCTTAAGAAAACTGTCAATTGCTTTCAAGTTTTTTGTTAAAATATGCATTTGCCTTGTCTGAACACATACTATAATCACCCATTTCCCTAACAAAGAACGTCTAGTGGAAGCCCCATGTGATCTAGTGGAAAAAATCGCTTGATTTAGCCAGAAAACAGCTAATATGGTAACCTGGCTCTCATCAGTTTTATGTTTGACAATTAAAGAATAAGCTTTTTTTATTAACTTCGGAGACACGAAAATCGAATACGAAAATTGTAAAATTTGTAAAAAACTTAATTAAATGTTAATAACAGTTAATATAAAGTGCGTAATACGGGTTAATGTTTCTGATAAAACAAAACTAAATGCTTCATACAAAAAGTGATGATAAAAAGTGTGTAAAAAGCAAAAAAGTGTATGTGAAAAAAAGTGGAAAATAAGCAAATGAAAATAATATAAAATGAAAATACGAATGAATCGCGGCACCGCTAAAAAGGAAAAATTACTTTTCCGCAATTTATTAAAATGTTTAATGTGTATTGTTATTATTGCATCAGCCTCATCGTCTACTGTTGCGGCTACAAAAGCAACACAATCATCATCAGTTGTTTCTGTTGCTGATAGTGCTGAGGTTGTTATCGATGATGATGTTGCTGGTGGGGTGATTAATACTTTAAAGGTATGTTGTTTTGATTGTTTTCAATAAAACAAAAACAAAAAAAAATATATAAATATAATATAATTTTACTTATATCTATTTTATTTTTCTTTAGGGTTGCACAGATTTGGCCCGTGATGAAGAAACCCTTATGGTTTTTTCTACATTAGGGGGCGGTTTAACCGCAATTGATCCGATAACAAGTGAAATACGTTGGACCATTGCAGATGGTAATTATGATTATATTAATAAGAATTAATTTTATGCGTAACCACCATACATAGTGGTCACATATATATGTTCATATGTATATTTTTGTTACATATACATATATTATTTATTTGTTTTATCTATTCTCTTAGGTATTGCTAGTTAAAACTCATTAAAATGTATATTTTAATTGTGGCCATCCTTCCACATAATTAATATATATTGTGTTGTACACACCATTAAATACTATTTTCAACTGTTTGTTATGGAGTATATTATAATTTATAACAAAAATTAAGAACAACTACATAGTGAAATTTTTAATTTATTTTTCAAATATTTTTACAAAAAATATCCAGAAATCTATGCACAGGCATTTGACACCATTAAGTTTAGTTTCAATTTACCCAAAAATATTCTTATTAGTATGCCAATTTTGTCTTAATTGAAATATTATTTAAAATTTGTTTAAAATTTTTAAAATAATTTATTTATCTAAATTTATTAAAATAACCGAACCCTTAGAGCCATATATGGTTAGTGATCTACTACATAGAGGTAAATAACTTACATAGAGCTATATAACTTAGGTACTTAAAAAATATATTAAGAAGAGTAAGAAAAATACAAAGAAATAAATTATAATTCAAAAGAAAATACAAATTAGTTAAGTTAATATATTTCAATCGAAATTTAAAATCATTATAAATTTACATAGATATTTTGAAATTTTTTTTTATTTTTAAAATTTCTCAGGATAAGAAAAAGTTGATTGTTCTCATTGAGATATCACACATTAGAACAAATACGCTGGCATAACATGCCAGCTTGTTGGCAAGGGGGCGATGAGAATGGTTTTTTGGTGGCGTTAAGCTTCAACCAGCTTATATCCCTCATAACAGCACAAAACCAATACATGCACATTTTTCAAAAAAGGCCAAAATGTTAAATGAATACAACCCTGTAGGAAATGTCGATAGTGAAACTGTACTTATTCACTATTGACTTTTTCACCAGTACTACTGACTAATTATGCCCCAGCCAACGCATTCTGCTGTAGACATTTAACATGAGCGTGTCATTGCGAATCTACACAACTATTGACTAGGTGTTGACATTGGAACCAGAGATTCACTAGTACATTTTATTAATTCTAGTCTACACTTTTGAAACTTTTTACTTGATTTCCACACTAGGAAGGAAATAACATTAAACAGGTGCATTTATTTTGTTAAATTAGATATTTTATTAATATAATTTTGTTTATAAATTTCATTAAAGTAAAAAAAAATTTCGTGCAAATTTAAATTTGGAGTAGACAAATCTTTAAAAGACATCACAAAATCATCCACATGCTCCGTAAAATCTTCATCAGGCTCCACAAAATCTCTAGAGTTGCAATTTTCACTAAAAATTGTTGCCTCTTGTTATTTTCATTTTTATACAAAATTGATTGTTTTTTCACAAGATTTTTGCAATTTCTTTTGCTCATTTAATATATTTTGTTAAAATTTTTATATTAAACTTTTAAATTAATTTTTCTTTATATTTTTATTAAAAACTTTAATTTTGCATGCAGCTTTTCGCATGTATTTTTAACAAAATTAAACAATAAATAGATCAAGAACAAGCAGCTGCAAAAAAGGAATGTAAAAAGTATAGACGCTTTGTGGACATGTCACCAAAAAGTCACCCAAAATAGTCGACAAAAGTGGTGACTTTGTAGACACTTGACCCCAGGCTTCCTACAGGGAAATAACACTAACACACACAAATCTATGTATACGTATACATTTTATGCCAGATGAATATTATTTCCTTGCGTTTTGAAAAGAACGCAAATTATGCGCTTAAATATTAGTCTAATGTGTGATAGCTCATTTGCACCATAAAAATCTGCACTTCGAATTTTTAAAATTTTCGGTTAGACTCGTGTACATCTACATTCAAAATTTTAGGCACATATTTTAAAACATAACGACTAAACAAAGAATGTACAACTTTCTTTATGGGAAGTTAGTCATTAGTTTTAACTTATGAATATGTCTGCAAAATAACATTCGTTTGAGGCCCAACTTTAATATGAGTTTAAATTTTATAACGACTTATGGAAAATGCACTTGGAAAATGCACTTTTTATGACTTTAATCAATGGAAGTCTCTATAAATGACTAAAATTTTCTGTACATGAATTGAATCATTTGACGTCAGTTAATTCCTTTTTAATGAACAAAGAGATTTTTTTACTCTAATTTAAATTTCGTTCAACATTGTTTGAACACATTGGTGTTTTTTCAAAACTAAATATTATAGTGTGAGATCAAGTTATATGTAAATGCAGAAAAAGTTAGGTAACTACTTGAAATGTTTTAAAAGGGAAATTCTAAAATGTCATTACAGTTACAGTTAGGGCGACTTGCATGTAACTAATTGATTTGCCAATTTTAAGGACCGATGTTGATTTTGAATAAATCACAAATTATTTAGTAAATTATTTTCATTTCTTTTTATTATGATAATATGGTATGGTTTAATTATGCATCCGATGTTTCAAATTATGCATCCGATTGGTTCAAATTATCGATGACGCTGAGGCTTAATTGTGGTTCTATGCCGAATTATCCCATCCTTTAGCTCTTGAATTGTTGCTGGCTTATCACGTACACCTTTTCTTTCAAATAACCCCAAAGAAAGAAGTCCAACGGTGAGACACCACGGCCATTGAATTTGTCACGCAAAAGAGCCATTGTTTCGTTAGCTGTGTGGTAAGTGACACCGTCCTGTTGAAACTACGTATCGTGCACATCCATTTCCTCAATTTCTGGCTTCAACAATTCCGTTATAATCTTGCGATAGCGAACACCGACGGCGAGTCGAGGTTGACGGCTATTCTGCCACATTATCGCGAACAACAGCAATGTTTACCGCAGAACGAACTTGGCGAGCATGCACAGGTGTTTTCTTATTTCCAACAGACCCGATTTGCAGAAATATGTGCACAATTATCCCGATTGTGGACACATTTGGTCGATTATGCTGTCCAAAAAAATCGCGAAGTGCATGAAATGCATTTTAATTTGAATGTCCATTTTCATAATAAACCTGAATAACTTTAACGCGTTGATCGATTGTGTATCTTTCCATGGTTCAAAATGAGTTAGTCTGAAATTGAGAAATTTCAAATGAAATGCAGAAAAAAACGACGTTTAGGTGTGGGTCACACTCAACACCGGCCCTTAAAATTTAACACCCCTTTATATCATACAACACATATGAATGGACAAGACATTGACTAACAATGTGGATTCCCTTAGATGTTAAGCGTTAACACTAAACGTAGGCTTATGTCAAATTTATATGAGAATGGCATAAGCTTACCGCATAAAAACAGCTATTGTGAAATAAGACTTTGAAAAATTTCCATGAATCAAGAAAATCTCACGAAAAATATTTATGTATCTTTTTTTGGGTACACCTACTTGAAAGTGATATTTGTTAATATTTGACTGCAAGTATCGCATTAAATATACAATATGGTTAAAATTTTGTTTAAACTTAAAAATATTATAATCGAACAGGTGTTTTGGAGAACTATGTAAACATTTATTTTGTACATATAATATCTTTTGCCACTAACAAGGGAATGCCCCAACGCTTACACACAGATTTTAAAATAATTTTCTACATACTGTTTTTTAATAACAACGTTTTTAAAATATTCATACGTAAGCTTATTTATAATTTATATAAAATAGTTTTTAAAAAATTGATAACAGCTAGCAAAAAATTTGCTAGCAACACAACAAATATATCCCAGCAAAAATGAAGATGCCAAAGAAGCAAAGGCATCACTTCTTTTCTAATGGTTTCATCGATGAATTTAAAATTAGTGTGTCATAGGATGGAAGTATTCAAATGTAGCTAATAGCATTACTCATACTTTACTCTGAGGAAGCAATTATAATACTAGGTATTCTGATGCATGAGTGGAAAATGTTCATATACTTTGCAGTATTTAAGCTTTGATGAAAATTTAATTCATAAGAATGCAGAAAAATAAGATTAAAAAAGTGAAATTTGTGCATTGATATACAAATACTTTTTCTTAAAACAAATAAATAATTTTGCATTAGTAAAAAAGCATTTTTGAAACATTTTTCAAAAATTTTAATGAATTTTTAGACAAATTTTAAAATATTTTTGGATAATTTAAAAAATGTTTGTACAATTTGGCAACATTTTTAGATAATTTTAAAATATTTTTGAACAATTTTAAATAATTTTTGCACAATTTTAAAACCTTTTTGGGTAATTTGAAATAAGTTTTACACAATTTTAAAATTATTTTGATAAATTCTGAATTAAAATTGGAAATGGTATAGTGTTAAATAATAAACATAATGCAAAAATGCACAGATTGCGTCGTCATTAACATTTAAGGCCGAAAAAATTCAAATGACAGGCCAGCTATTTTCAATTAAAGGTTAAAAAAAATCTGTTTTTCTGGATATTTCAAAACTTTTATAAAAATTGCAAAACTGCATAAATTCTAACCCTCATGAAATTTTAAACTAAAATATAAAAAATGATTAAATAAAAAAACAAGTATGAGCGGCTTAATTCGGCTATGCCGAATCTTATATACCCTTCACCATGGTTGGGAAAAAACTGAAGTTTATATATGGACATATATGGAATGGACAGATTTATATACGGACGCCTTTAAGAGAAAATTAACCATTTCTACAAAATAGTTTGATTTAGCTGGCAAATTTGCATTTGGGATTTTATTTCGCTTTTTTATTAAAAATATTTTTAATTTCGTTAGCTTAATTTTAAAAATTTGAAGGAAAATAGTTTATAATTTTTTTTTATAAATTATTATAAGTTATGACCTAAAATAGTTGCACTCAAAGGGAATTTATGTTTAAAATTTTCTTAATATATGAGAAATAAAATGGTTTATAAATCTTTTTAAAAATTCTTTTAAATCGGAACAAAAAATAGAAATAAAACCGTTTGTATTTTGTTTGTATCAGAGGGTTTTTATAAAAATGTTGATGTTTTTAGCCTATTTATGGATTGTTTAATTATTAATATAAAATTTTATATAAATTAATTATTAAATGTTAAAAATGTCTAGACATGGCGTCTAGACAACTGAGCTATTGAAGCTCACACAAAATCATCGTCAATAGAGGTACATATATAAAAGTCTTCGTTCATTAGAGATTTGTTTAGTTTTTATTTAAATGACAAATCTTTGTATTGGTTTGTTGTTTGTGCATAAAAGGTGAAGAGGTGAAAGAAAAGAATTTCAACAAATGGATGTGTTTGTTATGCGTAAAATTCTACATACATACTAAACAAAGGGATTTTACGGAAAAAATTAGAGGTAGTCCTGGTTTTTTGCTAATATCTCAGCCATTTATTAACAGATCTGTCTGATTTTTAATAGCAAACAGAAATGGATCACATATAACAGAAATAAAAAACAATCAAGTCCTCATCATGTCTGAGTTCTTCGGAAAACCCATTTCAACACACAGACGGACAGACGGACATCGTTAAATCAACTTCGCTCTTCATAAGGACCCAGAATTTATATACTTTATAGGGTCTAAGATCAATATTGTAGAAATTACAAACGGAATGACAAACTTATATATACCCTTCCACCTGTGGTGAAGGGTATAATTAAAAAACTTCATCAGAACTATTTTTTCAATTTGAATAAATGCTTTAGATTCAAAAATAGTCGATATACTATAACATATGCTTTAGAAGTAATGAAGAGTGATTTTTTAAGATATGCATCGGGTTTATATCCAGATCACTGTATTTGAAATATGAACTCATCAATTCTTTGGAAGAGCCTTAGAATAACACCAAAAAATTATACAAGAATGTCAACTGAATTTTAGGAAGCAATGAAAGAAGTTATAGTCACAGAATGACTAGAATTTTTTGTTGCTGGGTATACATTATAAAAAATAGTAATTAACACTATTAATAAGAAGTCAATAAACTTGTGTACATTTTAATATTAATTTTATATTTAGTAAATTTTGAAAAGTTCAATTTGAATTCTCAGACATTTTGATTTTGATTTTTGTTGTAATTTAAATTTAATTTTAGAATATTTCTTTTGAAATTAAGTTTTTTGTTAATCCAAATTGAAATTGTAAAAAATTTTAATACATAATTTTATAAATACTTCTTTTGAACTTAAGTTAAATTTTTGGAAATATTTCTGTTTACAAATGCGTATGCATGTAGTATTTAAATGGAATTTTCCAACAGTACATCTTGTACTTACTATCAACAAGTGCACGTTGTGCTATTATATCTGTACTTTATTATCAATTTCTAAATTTAAAACGCCATCTGGTTTTTATAGAACATATTCTATACTTGCATACATTGAAACTAACTAAAAGTAGATGACAAAGTTTGTGTTATTTATTCCATGTGGCAGTTTTTATTGTTATTTATTTCATGTGGCATTTTAAAAATATTAAAAAATGGGTAATTTTAAATTATTTTTAACACACTTATTTTATTTTTTTTTTCTGTATAATTATAGATTATATTTCAATTTCAAATTAAGTAAATGTTATATCTAATTACATTTTAATTTTAATATTTATATGAAATGCAAGATAACCTTTATACGTAATGTTTTTGAATTGGAATTATTTTCTAAAGTTATTAAATTTTTAATCAGATAAATATAATATTAGTGTTTCCAATTGTTTGACTCTGTCGGTTAATCGTTTAGGTCATTATTTGAAAAATGAAGAAAATATATTAATCGTTTATTCAGGTCGATTTATTCGGGCGATTAATCGATTAATCGTTTAATGCAAAAAAATGTATTTATTTATTTTATTTATTTACATTATATTTTACAAATAAATTTACAAAATATAAGTTTAAAAGCGCCGGGTAAATATACCATATGCGCTCGTCTATCTAAATTACAAATTATTTTTGAAAATGATATAATATACATTTGAAATTGATGAGTTTTGATTTTATGCAAATGAAATTGAAAAACAAAAAATCTATAAAAATTAAAAATGAAAATAAAAATTGGCTCTAAACATCTCGTATATCATGTTTTCGTAGACATCTTTGGATCTTTGGCAAATTGTCATCTACTGCATAATCAAGGATTTTTTCCAGCGGTTCTTCTATTTTAGAATAAGGGCAATCTGTTAGCATATGATGAATAGTAAGTATGGCATCACAAGAGTTGCATTTTGGAGGTTCTGTTTTCTCGTAGTAATGTTTTGAGTTAAAGAGGGCTTTACCCACTCTAAGACGGGCAAGCGTTATACACTGGCACCGTGTTAAATTTCTGCTGTACTAAGGCCTTTTAGGTGTCGAGTTCTGTTGTGCTTGCATTTTATTAAAGGGGTTTGTTAACGTCTTAGGAAAACATGGTACTTCTGTAATCTGGGATAAATTTAAGGCTTCTTTAGCACTTTTATCAGCCTTCTCATTGCCTAGAATTCCAATGTGAGAAGGAATCCAAAGGACTCGGACTTGATGGTAATCGTCCTGCAGTTGAAGCATATAATCATATGTACCATTTTGATTTTTAATTAAAGCCTTTGTGGCACTTAGGCTATCCGAGCAGATTAATGTTCTCTCACAGTGTACGGGGGAAAAGTTAATGGCGGTTTTGATAGCTGCAATTTCTGCGGTGAAAATTCCGGTATGGTCCTGTAAGCGAGCTTCATTTCTTACTTCGAACTGTGTTCCCGATATTTGTTCAACAACAGAATAAGATGTAGTACCGTTTTGGAACGAACCATCGGTATAATATATTACTGATGGTGAGAAATCAGAAATTTTCTGCCTAAGCAGTTTTTTAACATTTATGTCTGAAGATGCAAATTGTCCGGTTTAAGTGGCATAGCTATATTAGACTTACGAAAAAGCGAAATTATGTTATTGATGGCAGATGGAATCCCATTTGAAAGTGAATACAAATTTCTCCAAAATGTCGCGTATAGGCCATCGGTTGATATAGTAATTGATCGGGCTGCCATACTAACAGCACTCTTCTCCAATAGAGTTTGACAGTCGGTGTATCTTGCTTCTGCTCTCAGCAAAAAAGCCTGAAGCGGTTCTAAAGTAATTGTTTATCGAGGTGTTAATCTTATTAATGTTTCTCTTTGAGGTAAACCCATAAATGGTAATGCCGTGCAAAAGTGCATCGATTGTTAATGATCGGCA
This sequence comes from Eustalomyia histrio, assembly GCA_949748255.1. Lineage (NCBI taxonomy): Eukaryota > Metazoa > Arthropoda > Insecta > Diptera > Anthomyiidae > Eustalomyia > Eustalomyia histrio. The sequence goes on from OX456523.1 coordinate 221,287,255, forward strand.
GATATCTATGGCAGTGTCGATATGGGGTTCTTTGTTGCGAGAGCAGATAAGCTTCAAAATTTTGGCCAATTTATAAGTCCGATGTTTTGTATGACCGTTCCAAAGAAGATTTTTAAAAAATTGAATGACCAACACCCTCATTTGATCGATAAGTTGAAGATTAACATCTCTAATGCAAATTGTGTAATTTGAACAGTTTTTCTTTCTACAAACGTGGAGTACTTCCGCCTTATCAGTCGGAATAATGGCACCTCTGTTCCTCGCCCAATGGTGAACTTTAAGATCAAGGTTGTTGAAATTTAAACGAACAACTTCTGGACTCCCAGAAGCCACGGCAAATATATTGTCGGCATAGATACCAACCTAGTCAATACCAGGCAGATTTTCCACTGCCCTTGCCAAAGAATTCGCATATACGGTGTACAAAACTACTATCAATTAGAACACAAAGAGTTGCTTTTTACTGAAATATCAAGTTAAGTCTGGTGCATTAGTTTCCAAAGTGTTTGTTTAAGATAATTCACAGCATCCTGAGATTTTTTAAAGAATCATTAATGCTTTATAATCTTGGGATTTTTCAGAACAATCTCACAACAGTGAAGTTTATATTTTATAATTGATCTTTGTAATACTTATATGTATTAAAATGTATTTTTAGTGTGGTTCGATATCATTCAAAATTTTTATGTTGATTTGTGAGTTAAATAGAGATATTTATAATTGGCACTTGGGCACGAAGAATGTTGATGAAAGTCGTAGCGAACCAGAAAATGCACTCCATTCAGCTTGTGTCTAATAACTGTTTCTGCGTATTCTCCATTATTACTAAATAAAAATAAGAAAAATTTTTCATTTGAAAAAGAAAAAAAAAATTTCATTTGAAAAAGAAAAAAATTTATTCTATGATCTTGACCCGGAATCTGAAAACTTTTAAAATGAAAATTTGAGATGTATTCAGTGGAAATAAACCCTTAAAAACGCAGTGTTTTTCCGAAGTGGGAAATTTTGTCGATAAAGTTGATTTTTATTTTCTTTATATGACACTGTCCAAAAAAAAAATTACAGTGTTTCCAATTATTCAACCCTGCCGGTTAACCGGTTAGAGTATTATTTGAAAATTGATTAATCGGTCATGCGGGCCAATTTTTTTTTTGAAATATCAAGTTAAGTCACTGCATTGGTTTAGTTTTGATATTTGAAACATCCTGAGACTTTTAAAGATTTTTTTGGAGGAATCTGAGGGATCTCAAAAAAGCTGATATTTTATTTTCATAATTTATCACTGTCAAGATATTAGAAAATTTTAAAATAAACAATAGCCGCATTCAAAAATTCGACCTAAGAAATTTTTCCAAGATTTACAACTTTTGAATACTCATATTCCTGAGGGGGACTCCCCTACCTAGTAAATTGTTGAAATATAAGAATTCTTAAATACTTTTCACGAAACAACTTGTTTCTACCAAGGTTCTTTCAATTTTTTTGTTTTGTTTTTTTGTTTTGTTGTCTTTTGATAAATTAATTAAGTTACAAAATTCCATTGTAATTGTATTTTTAATTTTTAAGAAAATATAATTTTCGAATTGCAATAATAGGTGTGTTCGACGTACGTTACCGCGGGTGCCCGCGGGAACCCAATCTTACCAGAAAGCGTTTCTTGTAACAAAAATTGGGTAAATGAGAGCGTTCATAAGAGAGTAATTGTGTTTCTCATTTTACCAGAACTTACCCGTACTTTTTGTTTGGGTAAAATGGTAAAATTGTCAAATCATCAGCTGTTGCTAATAAATTTGCTGTTTTGCATATTTGAAAAAAATTAAAGTTAAATAAAAATTTGTATAAAGATCTTTTCCTTCATAATAATGAAAAATACATTTGAAAATGTAAATAGATATTTACCATTTCAAATATATTTATTAATTAAGCTGTTTTTAATATGAATAAATTTGACGTTTATTTTTGGGTATGAAATGTGGTTTTGTGCGTTCTCAGTATTATGGGCATTTTTATGGTTTTGTGAGAGAAATTTTTGCTTACTCTCATTTTACCAGACTTTATCCAAAATTACTTCGTACAGACCTAATAATTTTCTATTATTATTTTAGAAGATAAAAAACTCCATAGTGCTTGTTAGAAAAATACCTTTGCTAAGAAGCAAAATAAACGTTTTAATAAGTTTTTTGGTGCAAGCTCTGTTTTTTTTTTTCATATTCTAAGGTTGAAATAGATTCAAGATCGGAGTTTTTAAAAGTTAATTATTTCAAATAAGTTCTTTGGAACGACTTTTAGAAAAACTTCTTAGACTTTATGTTATGCCGATGTTATTTGTTTGAAATGTTTCCAAAAGTAATCGGTTATATTGCTCCTGAATACACCTCTGGAACTAGTCTTTGTTAGCTATATCTTACATTTATGTTTATGTAAATGGGTTCCTACGAAATTAAGAAGACAATTATATGGCATTAATTTGACATAAATTCAACCTTGTAGTAAATGACTTTAAAATATAATTTATATTAATTACAATGCTTAAAGGAATTGCTTAAAAAATGTATGTAATTCTTAAGAATTTCTCTAGAATTAAAAAAAAAAAATATCATTGTATTTTAGTTAGTGTCCTTTTCCTAAGATTTTCTTTTTAATTTTTTACCAAAAGTTACAAAATTTGAAAGTATAAAGAAAAAATAGTGGAAAAAAATGTAACCGGTTAATCAACCTATTTAAACCGTATCGAATAATTATTGGAGTTTTAAATTATTTGTTTTGACTTTAAGCGAAATAAAGACGGTTTATAAAGGAATCGGTAAATAACCGAATTGGAAAAACCAAATAATAAAAATGCCTATAACAGCTGCCTTCAAAAAAAATCAGTAATAAATTCTTAAAAATATGGTATGAATAATTTTTGCCACTGTTCCCTGACTGCCACTCTGCTGACTCTTTCACTACCTCCTGGTTTAAGCTTTAGATTCAAAAAGGTTATCTATTAAAATACATATAAACATCACGCATATTCCTGATAAGTCCTCACCTATAAGTATAAGTGATTTCTTAAATATTTTTGACTAAACAACTTTATTCTACTGAAATTAGAATTTGTTGATAAATCAATTAGAAACAAAATATTATTTTTTAGTTTTTATAAATTTTTTCATAAAATTTTAAATGATTGTTTTTTGGAAAATACAGTTTTCGAATATAAGGCAATTTTATATTATTATTTTAGTAACGTCATAGTGCTTGTTAGGAAAAAACCTGATCACGTGTTTCATTCCTAAAGAGAAAAATAAGTACATTAATAGAGGCTTTAGCTTTTCTAAAACTTCGGGTTCTGATGATATCTGTTGTCAACTCGAAATACATGTTTACGGAGGTTGAAAGCTCTATTTTAATTTTTTGGACATGAAAATATTATTTTATATTATTTAAAATTTTTCTTTTAAAGAAATTGAAACAAAAATAAAAATTGTCTATTATATTTCTTTAAGCCTAAAACATTTGCTTAGATTCAGTCGATTTGAAAAGAATTTGATTTTATTTTAGTTTAAGATTTTTTCTACGATTTTCTTGGCAAAGTTAGGAAGTTTTAAGAACAAATTCATATTAAAAATTTAACCGGTTAATCAATTATTGGGGTCGAAAAATTATTTAAGGTTTAAATTATTCGATTAACCGAATTGGAAACACTATGTAATATCAAATAGTAGATATGTAAATGTTTTAATATTTTTGTTCCAGAACATTATTTTTATTGTTTTACGTTAACGTCTTAAAAAAACATATTGTTAAAAATATTGACTTTTATGACGTGAAATTATTCAAGTTCAAGATCAATACTATTTTGAAAATATGTAGGTATATTCATTTTAACATAAAACTGTGCAATGTTGATTTCAAAAAATATGTTCTTCTCGAATATATAATAGAGAATCTAAATTCAAGGTTGACCTCATATTTATACCCTGCAACACTGTAGAACAGTGCTGATGTTTGTAACTACCAAAAATAATGGGCGTATTGTTTACCAATTAAATAAAAATCTCTTGCTGAGTTGATTTAGCGATGTAATCAAAATACAGATCGCAACTCTAAAGATAATTGGATGAAAAATACAACATACGTTTGTATCCTGGCGGACACCGTCAGGATACTCAAAAACTAGTTAACAAATTTTTTTGTTAAATTAATCACAGCATATACACCCAAACGTTGTAATAAGTAGAATCAATTTCGTAAAATTAAATAATGTTTATTGCAGACCTTTAAAAACATAATTCACTAAATCAATTTTCAAATCTGATTTAAATATTGTCAAATTAATTCGCGAATTGATTTTTCTGATTGGCCTTTAGGCTATTGTAATAAATAAAAAAAAATAAATTAAATCTTTATCTTTATCTTATTAGAAGAATCAAGTTGATTTAAATAATTCTTTTTATAAATCAAACGAAATAACTCAATTTGAATAATTCAATTTAAAACCAAAGAATTAAATCAATTTTGATTTGATTCTCGAATCAAAAATATAATTATTATAATTCTCGAATATGATTTGATTCGCGAATTAAAATATATATTTTTTTAAATTACGATTAATTTAATTTTAACCCTTAGGGTTTAATGGAATTTTTATAAAACTACCTTCTCGGCTTGTGTTACGGACCTGGCCCATTTTTGTTATCGCACAATATTAATACTCTGCTAGAGCATTAATTTTGTCCTATCTTGCTTAGTTTTTGGGATACCGTACATTTTTAAAAATGAGCACTTTACAAAATGGCAAAATTTACAAAATTTTTTAAATGCTCAACAAAAGTTACCCTTCGATAAATAGATTCGGAAGGTCTCCGAAGAGTTTCCTGGAATTTTTATAAAATAGCCACAGGGTGATTCAGTTTTTTGTCGTCTCTGCATGTCTACACCTTAAAATTTTAACAGAATGGATTTTACAATTATGATTAAAATTTTAGAAAAATTAAATATTGTCAAATTAATTCGTGAATTGATTTTTCTGATTGGTCTTTAGGCTATTGTAATAAATAAAAAAAAATAAATTAAATCTTTATCTTTATCTTATTAGAAGAATCAAGTTGATTTAAATAATTCTTTTTATAAATCAAACGAAATAATTCAATTTGAATAATTCAATTTAAAACCAAAGAATTAAATCAATTTTGATTTGATTCGCGACTCAAAAATAGAATTATTTTAATTTTCGAATATGATTTGATTTGCGAGTTAAAATATTTTTTTATATCACGATTAATTTAATTTTAACCCTTAGGGTTTAATGGAATTTTTATAAAACTACCTCCTCGGCTTGTGTTACGGACCTGGCCCATTTTTGTTATCGCACAATATTAATACTCTGCTAGAGCAACAATTTTGTCTTATCTTGCTTAGTTTTTGAGATACCGTACATTTTTAAAAATGAGCATTTTATAAAATGGCAAAATGGACAAAATTTTTTAAATGCTCAACAAAAGTTACCCTTCGATAAATAGATTCGGAAAGTCTCCGAAGAGTTTCCTGGAATTTTTATAAAATAGCCACAGGGTGGCTAGTTTTTATACCCTTCACCATAGGTGGAAGGGTATATATAAGTTTGTCATTCCGTTTGTAATTTCTACAATATTGATCTTAGACCCTATAAAGTATATATATTCTGGGTCCATATGAAGAGCGAAGTTGATTTAACGATGTCCGTCTGTCCGTCTGTCCGTCTGTGTGTTGAAATGGGTTTTCCGAAGAACCCAGACATGATGAGGACTTGATTCTTTTTTATTTCTGTTACATGTGATCCATTTCTGTTTGCTATTAAAAATCAGACAGATCGGTTAATAAATGGCTGAGATATTAGCAAAAAACCAGGACTACCTCTAATTTTTCCAGTAAAATCCCTTTGTTTAATAAGAGTGTGAAGATAAATACGTAGGTTAAATACTTTTCACAACTATTGTGAATGATATAAATAAAAAATAAATAGTAGTGTCGCCAACTTTTTTTTGCCTAGAAAATGCCAAATTTGACAAGAAAAGCGCTGAAACATATGGAAAAATATAAATTTGAGATTTTACATGACATATTATTTTGGATTAAAATTTTTGGACATTTAAGAAAAAATAAATGGGGATACCGCTTGTTTGTGGAGAGCTATGAGGTAGTAGATTCCAACGATGTATTCATCTCCTTCAGAATACCATGGTGAAGGGTATATAAGATTCGGCATAGCCGAATTTAGCCGCTCTTACTTGTTTTTTTATCAATTTATATAATAATATGTAATATATTATTATTTTTATTATTTTATATTTATTATTTGTTTACAAAAAATAAAGCAAAGTCAGGTTAGTAGGAAGTTGTTACCCAGCAAGAAAAAAAAGTGGCAATAGAAGAGAAAAAGATGCAGGGATTTTGATTCCGGTATTGTGAAAATTTGGATCGGAACCAATGATTTTTACATAGGGGTGTCAAAAGATGGAAGTTTTCTTTTATGATTCTTTTTCATTGCATCTAAAGCATTTCTTATGGTTTAGTGATAAATGAGTTCTTTTGATCTTCCCAAATAGATTTTTAATTTTAATTTAAACTCCGTAATAATTTCCCCAATGTTCCGTTAACTATAACAGTTAATTTGACTGACACATTTGTTGTTGTTGTTTCATAAAGTTTAAGTTTGACTGTTGGTTAAATTAACACTTAAACCTGCTAACTTGTTTTAAAATAACCAAAGTTATGAATATCAAATTTATATGAAATTATCTGTGGTTTAACTTTTATTTTTTTTTTAAATAAGTTACCCTTCATAGCTTTGAAGAGAACTAAATTGCATTCAAAATCTGATTTTTAGAAGTTATGAAACATAACTCCTTTAGAAGAGGCAAATCAAAACTAAATGATAGTTTGAAATCAATGAAAAATTAATTCCTTAAGAATCACTTTAATTTATTTTCGCTGGATATAGATATACGAGGGCGGATCAATAAGTCCGTGACTTTTCGTAGTTATATGAAATGAAACACTGCTCCCATCAAGTACCACCTGTTTATAGAAGACTACTGTCAAATTTTGAGCAAGTTCCGTCATTTATTTTATGAATTTTTATTTTTAATTGATGACGTAGGAATTTTAGTAGAATTAAGGTGTTTAGAGTCAGGGACCAGTGGCAGTTCTATCAAAATTTGCTTTTGGATTTCGCAAAAACTATTCATACCATATTTTCAAGAATTTGTTTTTGATTTTTTTTTTTGAAGGCAGCTCTTGTTTACTTAGGCATTTTTTCTTATTCGGGACAGTGTCATATAAAGAAAATAAAAACCAAATTTATCGACAAAATGTCCCACCTCGGTAAAACATTATCTACACTGCGTTTTTAGGGGTCGTCAGATTCCTCTAAAAGAACCCAAAATTATAAGGCATGATTGTTTAAAAAAAATCTCAGGATGCTTTGAATTGTCCTAAATAAACACTTTAGAAACCAATGCAATAGACTTAACTTGATATTTCAACAAAAAGCAGCTCCTTGTGTTCTTGTTGATGAAATAAATACATGTATTTTGCATTGAACGATTAATCGACCCTAATAACTGATTAATCAATTTTCTTTATGTTTTCAGTAACCGACCTAACCGATGAACCGGCAGGGTCGAATAGTTGAAAACACCAAAAAATTAGCATTCAAAATCATTAAATATGCAAATATACAAAAATATGCATTTATAGCAAAATATGAAACAACAAAGCGATGCCATTTTGTTGAAAATTCTATGATTCGGAAAAGTCAAAATTATTTTTTGGGCTATTGACTACAAACATGCATTTTCATAAAAAATCACCGCCCTTACAAACGGGTAGCCAAAATGTGTCAAATGAGTATTGATTGTGACAATCAATATTCGAATCTGCCCCAAATTCCATCACTGGTACTTACGGTAATTTCATGTTCTTTCTTTGATATTGTCCGCCATAAAAAAAAAAAAATAAATACATACATACCTATATATTTTATATAAAGTGTTCAATCAGTGGTGATTCAGTTTTTTGTCGTCTCTGCATGTCTACACCTTAAAATTTTAACAGAATGGATTTTACAATTATGATTAAAATTTTAGAAAAATTTAGTTGCAGATTTTACTGTGTACTGCAAAATTATTATATGAATAAAAACTTTATATTTTCACCATTTGCCATACATGTGTGCCTTTATATGGCACGTTTGGGAGCCGTTGGACAAACAGCCTTTGAAATCGAAACGGCCTTGGGTATAAACCCATGTTATAAAGATATTATTGAGGTCGCAGCAATATATACCGAAATTATGAAAGATCTATGCTATAGAGAAGTTACCGTTGCAAATATACTTTATGTGAATAAAGATTATAACCTTCAAAGCTCTTTAAGAAGATTTTTGGACACAAAGTGTTATGCGCCACTTTTAACAATTAATTTTAATGATATAATTCGAGCTGCTGAAACTATAAATACTTTCACGGAATTTAGAACAAGAAATGTGATACAAAATATTGTGTCACCAATCCATTTTTTTGTTCCACCAATCGCTAAGATTGGTTTGGTATTACCTAATGCTATGTATTACAAAGGAAAGTGGAAAAAACGATTCTGTATGACTGATACCGTAGTAGAACATTTTTTTATTGATGATAATTCACAGTGTATGGTAGAAATGATGTGTTGTACTGGAAAATTTAAATATGGTTATTTTCCTTTTATAGAAGCTGCGGCTTTGGAATTACCATTTCAAGATTGTGGAATTTCAATGTTAATTATATTGCCACATACTCCAACTGGTTTGCCTCAATTAGAAAAGGAATTAGAAACTCTTTCCATACAACTTCTGAGACAAAATATGCATAAAACCAATCTCAGTATTAAAATCCCTAAATTTAAAACCGAGTTTGAAGTCAACTC